>CM055973.1:2687500-3887500 GCA_029531755.1 Holothuria leucospilota
CGTAATGAATTTGCGCGAAGCGTGCCGAAAGCTTCCTTTAAATGAGATTTCCATGACGAAACCTATCGTGCTGTTGCATATACGAACGCTGTCAGATAAATTTATATTTGCTGACTTGTATGCACCCTCTTGTAGGCACAAGACTAAGTGTGCCGGGTGGGGACGGCGGTCATGGATTTGCACGGTAGTCTTGTTGAGCTTCTGTTTCGAATTCTGTTTTTTAGGAAATTTTTTGTATCATTTTGAGCGGAACTCCACCTGGTGCGACCTGGTGCAACCGCACCCCCAGCCTACATCCCAGTTCGGAGGGGGAATGTGGAACACGATCGGACAAGGAGCCGCCACTACCGAAAGCATCGTTCGCTAATGTTCCAGTTAGCCTTCCAGTACAGTGCTGCTGCTGTCCCAGCAGGCTGTCAAATAAACCAAACAGTGTAGAGGCGAACGAAACTGCGTGCTATGTTCTGCATGCGATATTCAGTTGCTCTGTATTACAATGAAATGAGTCGAAATACAAAAGACTCATGCGAACGCTTTGTATTACGTGCGAATCAATTTGGCCCGCAAAAAAGGCATAGGCGTAGCCTGGGGAGGTAGGGTGGGGGGCTGATGGCTGCAGCCCCCGACCAAAATTTTTCTGTGAAAATTCGGGTGATATGCTGAGAATTTTTCTGGCACCTACTGAAAGAAAAATAAATTGCAATAATGTAGCTAAAGAAAATCAATAGTTTAAAAAACTTCCTTGGTGAATAAAATTAAGTTCTGATTTGAATTGCACCAGTGCCTGTTATATGTATTCGGTAATTGACCAGTGTGTTTTTCAATGGTTTAACTCGTATTATTGTATTGTTACTATCAGTGGCGTATTTAGGGCATGCATCAGGCGCGGATCCAGGATTTTGAGAAAGGGAGGGCGCCCACACGGTCTGCCGAAGGCCGACGAGCGAACCCCGAAAGCGCGAAGCCACGGCTGGGGGGTTTGGGGTCCTCCTCCAAGAAAATTTGAATTCTAGATGCGCTTAGATGCGATTTCCCAGCATCTGGGAAGGATATTTTTCATATCTTTTTGCTCATTTTTTTCAAAAAATAGTTGGTCAACGAAAAAAGGGGACGTGCGCCGGGTGCGCATCCACCTGGATCCGCGCCTGTGCATGTCATTGGGCCATGCCTCACCAATGCCGATATTTTTTAGTAACCGGTAAAGTACATAAATTTTTTAACACAAATTTTACTTCACAGGTAGCATTTGTGGCACTGGGTTGTAACGACACCTAATTTTTTAAAAATTTTCAACCCCCCCCTGAAACCCCTCCCCCAGGCCGGAAATCATACAACACCCTGCATGACCCCTGTGAGATAAATTCCAGCTTCGCCACTGATTATTATCATTATTATTGTAAAGGACTTCCCCAAAATTTATAACCAGTATGGAATGGTAACAACAAGGCAAAAGTGATTGAATGTAATTAGCATGTGATCATTGCGATGTAATAACCGATGTATCTCTATATAATATGTACATTAACATATTGGACTCGCGCGGAGCCCGCAAAAACCTTTTGTGGTGTTTTTCGGGCAAGTCGTTACAGTACTTCCCCCCCCCCCCCAATCAAAGTGGACTCCTAAGCCCATGGAAAAACGTGTGTGACCGCAAAAAAAAAAAAAAAAACATGACTTCAACATTAAATCTGCATTTCGCACGGCGTTTCACCGAGACGACCTTTCACACTAGGCTTCAAACGGTGGAACCCCAGTATATCCCGGTAGTTTACTCTCGACGCTTCGAGGGTAAAAAATTCTGAAAACTGAATCGGTGTTTCACCTGTATTTCACCCGAGTTCCCTTTCATGCTGAGACATTCAACGGGTGCACCCGGGTGCTTCCGTTGAAAATCTTGCCAGTGTGAAAGGGGTATTAGTGTCGTTTATCGACATCACGGCTTGTCGATATTTCCATGATGTTGTGGGCTTGACGGTAGGGAGAATGGATAATCGTATAGGCTTTATGTGCTCCTGCAATATTCTGTCCATGCTGATATACGGAAAATAATAGTTAGCAGATTAGGGTACACGGTGAATGCAACTTTTAGAGACATAAAAGTAATGTTTTACATCATTTTGCATAAAATTCTGTCTCTCTGCAATTGATTGAGTACACCCTAGACCATCACTTTTTTTTTAAAATAGCTTAACAGGCTAACGCCGATCACTATTGTATGCAGTCAATTTGAATGAAGGGACATTTATTTTTGTAGAGGTTGGGCAGAGTTTGAAATAACGATGGCACACAGCCGGTAATAACAATACACTCCGGAAGTAACCAAAAATAAAACAATTAGGAGTATACAACGGAGAGGGTAAATCTACATGCAAAAAGACCATTTTTAAAGAGATTCTACTAAAGTTTTCTTAAGTTTTCGTAGTACTTATTATACACAAAAAGCGTTGAATACTAACCAAACTGACTATAACAAACGCAGTTTGCCTCCTTTTTCTTACAATAAACTAATTCGACCTAATGGCTGGACGATTTTTTGATGACTCAGCTGTTTTGATGGTGGGAAGATTGCGTGATCGTAAAGGTTGCACATGGTTTGCAATAATTCCAATCACTCTGTTGTACAAGTAAACATAGGATAATTTGACTTACATAATAGGTTGCTTGGAGCCATTGAAAATAACTAGCATTTTTCTTAGACGTTTCTGTGATTTTTTGCACATTTTATATTGGTTCAGTTTATTTTATGTTGCTACAGTGGTGCATCATACGTTATAATGTGCCCTAACTTCGATATCTACTGTTATACGAAAATGACTTTTCGCCCCGTCGTTTGGTAAGCACCACCCCTCTAGGTTCCTAATACGATTTGAGTCCTTTGTACATGTATAACAGTATCTGTGTAAAGCCATACTTTGATTTCGCTTGAGGCATAGCCTATCAATATGTTTGATAAAAATGATCCGCACATGTTCTGAAATGGCCCTTTTCCTAGACTGTCACAGAGCGTATCCGGGCACTCTGAATACAAGATTGTCGACGGGTTGTTGTAACGATGATATTGCCCTTTCTCTTTATTTACAGTATGTGCACAACTATGTGGATCATTAACAGGTTCCTTCCTCCCAGCTAACGCTTGTTCCCGAAAAAATACTATTTGCAGCTATCGCTGAAACCATTACATTAATCAACCATTAGTAGCTAACGCTGACTTGATAACATGCTGAGATGCATAGCGCATCTTACTCCGCAGGAAAAATCTGGGATTCAAATACAGAGGCACCTTTTAATTGATACATTCTCTGCATCATAAGTTATATACACTTTAAACATTATTTTATACTTATGATCACTCATAAACTAAATACATTCAAACGACTTTGAATAAGTCTGTCCTCCATTCACACAACCTTGTAATAAATTTAACATATAAGGACCACGTGAATTCGCAGAAATTGTAACAACAATATTTCAATCCAATTTGAAATAAACTATACATACTTGACAAGTATTTAGTAACAATATTCGACCCCTAACATTTCTGAAAAGTGTGACCCCCAGTACTTGCGCTATGAGAAATACGAACAATACACAGTTCCAATAATTTTTTGGCTAAAACACTCGACCCTGTTAGGCCCTTATATCTTCCTAAAAATCTCTTAAACGGTGCTACTCAAGTAAAAATAAAAAGAAACAAACTTAGGAGGCACTTTTAGGTGACTTGATTAAATCATCCCATCCTCCTGGTTTTTCTTATGAGGCCTACCGGCCGTGAGAGACGCTTTTTCCGATGCCACACCTCAGAAAACCAAAAGGAATCTGCCTATACAGACGTAATCTAAATTAGCATTTCCCGCTAGCTTTCTTAGATTTTTTGTAATCGCCCTTAAAGTGTCCGCGAAATCTTTTGAATTAAACCACCCTAGATAATCAAATTGGGTTACGTAATCATCCATGCCATCCCAGGACAGTAAGTTCAACCCGAAGTTAGCAATCCCATTGTAAAATTCAACGCACCCTGCGACGTAGACTATGTGGAAAATATCTGAATGTTCGATATGTTTGGATTTCATGATTTAGAAACAAATGTTACGAAAATGAGGTTAAAAAGAAACATGTTTTGCCAGGAAAAACTATCCAGCAGTCGGATTGCGCATAAATTTGCAGTCTTTGCTTAACTGTTTTCTTCCGTTGAATTAAGAGCAATTATGTTTTCAAGAAGATAAACGTTAGGTGACATGGTTTGTATTCATGATAAGTAGTCCTCCCTATTCGTGTTTATTCCAAATAACAGTTGCTATAGCATCCGACTGGACATTTATAAAGGGGGGAGACTCAAGCTGTGACTCTGGAGCCACACTCTGCGAGAGCAGAAAACATGTCCTGGGGATCTTTCCCAGCCACAGTATAAACTGGAAATCTTAGCACGGTTGGACGATGTACACTGGCATTTGACATCCAAGATAAATACAAAGTTTGTATGGAATCGTGCTTTATTTGCAGAGAGACCAATTGAAATTACGGAACAAGGCTAACATATAGAGTGATGACGTACCCTTTCCAATGACAAAAACACGTCTGAAACCATCCCAGAACTTTTGGGGCATAATAGCTTTTGGAAAAAATTATCTCTTATTGACCATTAACAATAAATATATAAACGATTTTTTTCAGGACATAGGGCGTTATTATGCATTAAGAACATGTCCCCAAGGTTTTGCAATTTCGGAGCCTCACAATATTTTGTGCCCAGGGCCCCCACAAAGTTAAACCCGGCCCTGATATCATATTACAAACACTGAAAAAGAATATACTACGTACACAAAGCCCGTTTTCATTTTCAAAGGACTGTCACTTGTACACCCCTTGCCGCGGCTAATAATATGATATAGCGACATCATTTCGGACGGTCTACCATTGACCTGACGACGGTCTACCGTTGACCTACACACTGTTTTAATGGGACTGACGGTCGACCGCACTCTTTTGGGAAGGGGCTTAATGCAAAAGAAATATTTACAGCAATTTTACGGTTGACCGTGGCAAATAACGAGTAAACTACATTTTAAGAATTACTTTATACCCATAAAAAAGTACAGTGATATCATCTATACATACTCCATCTTTGCATGTTTATGACGTCATCCTTAGAGATAAAATATGTTGTAAGATAAGGTAGATCATGTGGTTTACCATAGTTCTGAAATAGCCATTGCACGAGGGCGCCCTCTTCCTTAGTCTCAAATTCCTGGAATTATTACTTTGTCCCCCCTCCTTTTGACGGAATGATAGAATCCAATCGCTCTGGCATTTATGCAATAATGTTATCAATGATTTAACAGGGTATTATCGTAATAGTTCTAATAACTCGACGAAAAGCTAAGAACTTCTGCACTTTGATATTATTTTCGAAAGCGTCCCTTTGAAATTTCATGTGAGCTTTCGGTTCCGGTGAGAAAAAGTTGTACTTGTCCATGACTATGAAATATTGTATGCTGTGTAAAATCTTCAACTAAAGGCAGACATTTGGTTATATTCGGCTGTATTGAGTAAGCAAGTGTACAAAACAACTGAATTGTCGGCCCCTACACCACTTCCCGCCCCCCCCCCCCGAACAATAGCATGAAAACAATTTGATGGATATACCTTTTTTACATGGTCCTCCTTAATAAACGTCCTAACGCAACTTCTTAAATAGGCAAATTTATACCTCCATTACTGTCAAATTCCACCTTCCCAACTTAAATCCAAGTTTCCTCGATTACCAAATTAACAATTGACTGCAATCTTCAATTACTCATTATCTTCATTTTCGATCATAGCTCTCTAGTTTGTCCTACAATTTATGAACATTTCTCTGCTGCAACGTATATTCGTATGCTCCCATACATTTGTGTAGTAGTTCAGACAATCCTGGACATAAATACATGGGACAGCACCCCTGCTCCCCCGTTCAATGTTGAATTTCTTTAAATTCGGAATATCTTTGGGTTGGGACAACATTGATCAAGGGGGAGGGGGGATTTTTGAAGATCGCGAACTTGTCGAAGTATTTTGCTACATTTGTGCCAAAGTGTCCCATCATTTTTGTCCAGGATTTTTTTACAGGCTAGACGGATTTGTTCCGACGACCAGGATATTGCTTAAGTTTCCAAGCAGATAATTTCATTCTTTGAACAACGCCACTACCCACGAAGAGGACTCTCAATGCCCTGAACTGCATACAAGGAATCGATAGAGCCACTGCCCTTGCCCCTAGAGCCCACCATACACCCATCAGGCGTATTCCGCTGGTCCTTTCCTATCACCCATCTGTAACTTCCATTGTACGTGCAATTCACAGGAGTGCAGAGACCCTCCGTCATGACCCATCCACACGTGACACACGTGACACAGTCGTGTCGGGGTTCCGAACATAATGGCCAGTCTGCCGAGAACCGTCTGATCATTAAACTTGAAACCCCGGCCTGTCCCCACATGGTCTGAACGTTATACTTTAACTTCTATAAATCAGCCATTCCTGCCTTGTTGGTACCTGTGTTAACCACTTCACACAGTCCGTTTACCTAGCCAGTTTGTACGTGCCCAATTTTAGCCGTGCACGTCTAGCCGTGTCAGTAATCACTTGCATTTTTGCTACCTGATAAAGAGTGTAAACCCGAGACGTAGTGGACTTTTTCGCAAATCTTTAACACTATTTACTACTTTGTTCTGACTATATACATAATATATATATATATATATATATATATATATATATATATATATATATATATATATATATATATATATACATATATAGAAACGCAAGAAAAAAAAAAAACAATCAAACACAGGACACTCGGCATACTGTGAAAATGATCTGAAGTAAATTTCACTTTCAGAACTGACAAACAGATCGTGCCAACTTTCAAGGCAATAGGTTAAAAGTTGGTCAAACGGCAAAAAAGTAAGGACTTTCAAAACTTTAAAAGTTCAAAGGCAATTAAAATCCAAATACACGACGTTTCGGAAAGATACGCCTTTATAAATAATATACAAAGCAGAACACCAGTAAATAACAAGAGAAAACCAACAGACTGGTGATATATGTAAAATTATACCTGTTTCACCAGTCTTTTCGTTTTCTCCTACATATATATATATATATATATATATATATATATATATATATATATATATATTTCTCTAATTCGGCACTTAGGGGGAAAGTTGTTGTTGAAAAGTCGACCTTAAGGGGAAAAAAATTTTCGGGTGAAGTATAAGTTTCGCCTTAACGTTTCCACACACTTTTTCTATAGGAATACGTAAACTCACAAGAGCGCCCTCTTAAATATACAAACTAGATGCCATTACTTCAAAGTTGTCAAATTTACGGACACCTAGCTGTTAACACGAACGGATGGCTGGCCATTGAAATAACGTTAATTATATTTTTAGACGTTAGGGCGAATTTATTTCTTATGTATTTTATTATCATTTTTTCGCCCTATGTACAAGCAGATATAACAATTTCCCCTTAAGGTGGGAATTAGCGTTATATATATATATATATATATATATATATATATATATATATATATATATATATATATATATATATATATATATATATATATATATATATATATATATATATATATATATATATATATATATATATATATATATAATATACATCTATTTAAGATATTTGTGTTTGCTCTCATCGTCAGGAAACCTTATCACGTTTGCACTCCCGTTAGGGATCTTTATACGCAGACATTGTATGCAAACATACTGAATCTGGTCACGTTATACTCGAGTAAAGCTGTATTATTCGGGGATGATTATCAACAAAGCTAAGGGTTATACACGTAATGTCGATTTTGTAACGAACTTGCACAAACCTCAAATGCTGTCGTTTTGGTGGAAATTGTTCTTGAAAATAGATACCTATCGCTTTATCACCAGGTGTTATGAAATGTCGTTGGCTCATTTTTCTCCCTCTTTTTTCAGTTCATCGAACAGACGATTTCGTTGGTGATGCTCATGAAATACCTTATTTCTTTTCAAAAGTTCAGTGGTATAAACTCAACCTTGAAAATGGGTGCTGGGAGAAGACTTAATCGTTACAGCCTCTCCCTGAAAAAAAGTAATGGCAGAAGAAGTAATAAGCTTTATTGTAGATAAACCTTTGCAAGTAAAGGCAGAAAAAATACTTTTACTGGAAAATTTTTAAGTATTTGTAAGTACGTAGGTACTTATCAGGATGAACAGAATCTAAAGTTGAAGCTCCATCTTGAACAACCTCTGTAGTGAATTAAAAGCTTAGGTAAAAAGACATACTGGGCTATTGAATTGAAACATTTTAGTTTAGTGATCATAAAGTGGATGGTGCCATCCTTTAATAAGATTCAGAATGTAATTCTGACATCATGCTAGGCAGATATCTTGGCGCCAAATGTAAAGTATTTGCTGCCTTATTTGTACCACCATTACGATTTAAAACAACTGTCATGCTATACGAATTATATATTGTGTTTAAAAAAAAAATAAAATGAGTGCCTACTATCATGACAACATTTCTACTACAATAAGCAAACTTGCAAGATATATTGTGTCGCTTAAGAAATGTTTCTTGTTCCGATCATCGTCTTTAGCTTGGTAAAGTTGGTTCTTGGTTTGGAATTCGGCTGTCAAGGAGCGTATTGGTAGATTTAATGTAATTTGTGCTTTTCAAGCACCCAATTCTCATAGCCTGTACAAGTAAAACTGATAATGGTTCTTAAACCATTATCAATTTTAACTGTAAGAAACTTATGGTTGATATCATAGATTAAACCATGTGCAGTTATAACTAGATAACTTTTCTTTGAACTTGATAAAGTTCATTCTGTTTTTAACTGTCATAACTTGTATACAGTTAAAACTGATAATGGTTTAAGCTATGCTTTCAACTATAAGCTTTATACAGTTTTTACTGATAACGTTCTTAACCATTATCAATATGAGAATTGGTTGTTTTAAGTCATTCCTACAACCAAAACAAACGTGTCTAGTTTGACAAAAAAAAAACTATTTAGTTTAACATGTCATGCTAAGTCTTTCTTGCTGATCCCTACCGTTCACCTCATCTTGATCCATCACTGTTCAGTTCCACAAATAGTTTTTATTTGAAATAATGATTTAAATACTCAGCCCCCTAGCCATATAAAAGATTGGCAAAGAGCTTAGACGACACCTGTCATGGAGCTGTCATATCTCTATCAGCTCCCTTCGTTTGTGGAAGTGAGAAGGAAGGAAACAGAGCAAAACAGAATGAAAACAAAAGAACACGTTAATGATGCAACCAGATAAATGCAACTTTTCGATTATGAAAATATTTTTTCTTTCATTGAACGGACAAAGGTTACTTTAATTAACTGATCAATGATAATTTTTGTTTGGCTGAATCGAACCTTCGGTGAGGCAAAACTATGAATTATGCAAGGGAGCACCTAGCCTATAACGATAATTTTAGCTTTGTCAATGACGTTTAGTGACAGCAGGACAGAAGAAGACACTTGCCAAATAAATATGAAACTACTCCGGGGTAAATAAAGTATACGTGAGTACTTTTATGCAATGAGTGCGACTGCATAAAATTTGCTTAAAATACGAATGAGCACAACAATTAAGTGTAAGTACTCAATTACCTTAAATTAAATGCTCATATGTGGAATAGTTTCTTCCCTATTTTTCTTATTTAAGAACGCTGCTCCATTTTTGCTGCTCTGTGAAACTTTCCGCACAATTCTTTTAAAATATTTAAACGCTTTTCAAAAATGTTACCCGTTTGTTTCAGTTTAAAGTACTGTGATTCCTTTCATAGCCATAGGCGTTAGTGGCAAGGGAAAGTGGCTTTTGACGTACCCGACGGCTCGTTAGGTGGGAAAATTGCTGTTTTGTGGCAAAAAACCGTTATAATTGGCAAGCGAACGATACAATTTAAGACAGACCTGCTGCAGCCCTCCCCCATCTAATTCGGAGTGATCCCGTAAGCTTATGTTCATTGCATAGTTTAGGGTAAATCTTTCTATTTTCTCCATGTTTACCGTTTTTCCGATTTTGTATGTGGAATTTGCATTCAAACAAGTCTGAACTTTCCATTTTTTATATCCCATCTTCTAGGTAATATTCAGTCGCTTTAAATACCATTGCTTTTACACAGAACTGATTTTATTGTATGTTATTGACCAAAAGGGGATCTAGGGGGACGAACCCTACCGTACATAACATACCCCATGCTTTTTTCTTTCCTTTTTTATTTATTTATTAATTTTTTTAATTTTTTTTTTTTGTTTCGTTTTTTGAAGACTGCATTTTTTACGTTAAATGCTGATTAAGAACGTGAACATTTCAGTGTGCTGAACATGATTGTAAGACTGAGTAAACCTCACACAAGGTCTTCACTGTCATCCCATTTATGCTGGATGTAGAGTGCCAATGATCACGGGTTCGGAGAGTCTTTTTGCTCTTGCGGACTCTCTATCAAAGTAACATAGCAATCTTGAGAAACATCCTTAAAAAGTATTACATGATGTTAAAAACATCCTCCTTTTTCATAAATTTTCGTGCATAATTCCATTATTTAATATCGTCTTTTTTCCCTTTTCTCTTCAAATATATTTTAAAGTCGCATCTTTCTCTAAGTAACAAAAAAAAATTAAAAAAAAAAAAAATTGTTACGTTTTGCTTTAAGATGGAAAGTACTTTCTTTGTAAGATGATTATGTCATAACTGCTAAATAATTTCATTTTCTTTTGCCATAACATAATTAATAATACTGCTTATGCGAAAGACGTAATTTGGTAACGTAAAAACGGGAATCATACTTTTGTTTATAGGTTTACATACATTTTTGGAGACAAAAACTTACAATGTGTATATATAATTTTTCAACTAAACAAATGATTGACTTGGGTTTGGTTAATTTAAAATTCACTGTTTATTTCATGTGAGCAGAATTCTTTGTGTTTGGAACATGTTAACAAATTTGTATGCAGGTAGCCTTAAAATAGAATTTTCTGAAACCATCATTTTTGTTGAATACAGCAATTTTCAAATTGATTTTCTCTTCTATCAGCATTCTGTAATATTTACATCTGACCAGCGGCAGAAGGCTTCTTTCATGCACACATTCTTTTACCCTTGTAAGGAATTATCGATGGTGCTTAGTAGAAGACACTCTTTGCAAACTCACGGAAAAGGCACGTATTATAGCAATTGTTAAATGTTGGGGTACATGAGGCCATATGGTAGTGACAGATTATAAAATTTTAACTGTTCCAGACCTCCTTCGACATATGAATTCTTATTGTCATGTTTTTCTGTCCGCTGGCTATATGTTCAAATTGTCTGCTGTAAAGACAACTTTTCAGTTGGAAAGTTATTAATGTTCCCTTTTTTACAAGAGAAAGATTCTGAGAAACGATGAACACAATTTTTAACTTTTCCAAACTTTATCCATCGCAAAGAATTTAGGGCAAGTAATGTACAGCGAGGTAAGGTCAGAACTGTTAGGTTGGAAAGTTATCCATGATCTGTCTCGATCCTCTTCGTACAAGGGTTTTTCAACAACCATCGGTACAGCTTAGAGAGGACCCGCCCAGACGGTAGCTAATAGAAAGGCAGGCAAAAGAATATTCTTATTGAATATCATGTCATGCATGTGGAGTTACCAAAACGTATTTTATTGGTTGAATAATATACAGCGTTTCAACGGAAGATTGATAAAAGTTGGACTCTTGTAAGCATAAGATGCTTCGAAAGCAGACTGACCCAAACTGCTGACTTCCTGCTTTGCAGCATGTTTTTAATAAATGACCATTACCTAACAATTCATCATCTTGTACTGAAGTTACAAAGAGTTCCTTTGCTGACAGCTACTTGTTGGATCTGTCATGATAGGGTTGTCTCCAAAATTAAATGAAATTAGTAGTTTTTGTAATACACAAATATATAAAAAGTAAGTACTGCTAACGGGTACAACTGTAGGGAAGTGTAGTTTGCTGAACCAATTAGGGTCTATAAATCACAAAATAACAAGAGGAGTTGCAAATCTCATCTCCCTCAAATTCTCTACATTCCTTAGGATTAAAGCCATTTCATACTGTTTCATTCTGTGACATACTCTTATGTAAATAATGGGTAAAACCTATTTCAGCTCACTTAAACTTTGACCACTTGATTTTCGAAGTATGGTGCCAACATTATGCTTGCAAAACTTTATTCAGATGTGACCTTCGACCTACATTTCGAACTTTCAACCCACCCGTAGTAACAAAAAAGGATTAAAAATTATCTTTTCAGTTCCAGCATAGTTGTACTACTATTTCTAACCTACGGACAGTCAGGCAAATAAAAGCAAGAAACCCGATTTCAACAAATAAGTTTGACATTTGACCTCTGACCTTTGACCTATGTCGTCATCAATTACGCATAAACTAGTTTTTATGGTTAGTTACCTACCCACCATGAAGTTTGAACTTCATTTAACGTAGGATTTAGGAGGGGTTTTGCGACACACTTTATCGGGGTAAAAGTGGGATAGCAGTACATGGGCCAGTTTTTGGCTTTTGCAATGGGCATTCGATTAGGGTCATTTTTATTTTGTCTATATCGGACAACCGTTCCATACCACACGAGGTTTCATCCATGAGAAATTGTAAACTGAGAGTGACCATTTCCCTCAGCACTTGGGCCTTTGCATCGTTCACCTGTCATATGTTGCTCCGTTCTAGACTGGCTGAAAGAAAAGATCAGTTCTAGCGGTCTCTAAGGTAGGCCTCGCCTCAAGGCCGACTTCGAGGCCACGGTTTTTTAGGCCACTTGGCCTCGATCTCGTAAGGTGATACCTGGGTCTCAGCCTTTTACCTTCAGTCTCTTAGTCCGCTCGAGACCTCAACAAGATCGACTGTTACATGATACATAATATTTGCCCAAAGAATAATTTTGCCCAGTTAAAATTTTAGTAACTGTTGTAAATTATCACAAAGTCTGCATTAATGTTGAATCGATAGACATTACACACATTACAGGCAGGGGTTTCACCAGTGGAGGAAAGTGGAGAGTTCTTATGAGGTGGACATTGCGGCTACAGCCCACACCAGTTGAGAGGTCAATCAACCCGGTAAGGAAAATTTTGAATTTGTGGGGGAGCAAAATTGTTATCAATAAAATAACGCAACCTCATCATAACTGGATACTTTATTTTCTAGTAAGATGATTTCAACGAGCACGCCGTCGAAGGTCTTGAAATAGTCAAGCTTTCATCAGAAGTGGCTCTGACTTCTAGAATGGATTCCCGTCGCGAAAGTCTTTCTACTTACCTTATTTTCTATTAAAACATTATGGTAGACTTTCAACACATGTGTTAAGCAGAATTGTAGGACATGATTTGTCTGTTGGGGTCGGATTACCTGCAGACTGCAGTATTTGACGTTTCGGGTATTAAATTTTCTAATACTGGGGACCCACACATATCACATGCAGACATAAAGTGAAATGGTTTGATTTAGGGTGCAATTTACGGCATCCTTCGTTGTTAAGGTTGTCAAAATGTGCATGAGAGGCGTGAGAGAGGGGAGGGCGGAGAACAAAATGCCCGTCAGGGAACACTAGCGCCCGTGTGGTATTTCACCAATGTGCCATAACAGGACCTGAATCGCTTTCAGTCATCACTTGGTCATTTAACTGTTTTGCTGAAAGACTACTGAATAAAAAGCAGGATTTTCGATATGAATATACCAAATGTTCGGCGCGCTTTGCTCCCTGCAGAGTTTCGCTATATTTCTGTGAAAGTTTGGTTTCATAAAGCAGACGAGTGTACCCTCCATTCGTAGACTGTACCCTCCATTCGTAGACTGTATCGACATAAAATTGTACCAACTATGGTTTCTCATATCCCCTCCTCTAATGAAAAACAAAACACCTGTCTAGTACTGTAGCTGAGTTTAAACTGCGTGGGCCATATCCTCACAATAGTGTGTGGGAACTTAATAGGGACAAAACTGACAGCACAAGTTTCCAGTGACCAACCAGAGAAAAGCTGCTGTTTGAATTGTCAGTCAACGTGCAGTCACCAACTCTATTTAGAGAATGATCATATTCTTAAATATGTTTGGGGCGATGCTAAAGCTCCTTTAATGGTAAGAGCGATAGTTATCGAATTCGAAGTTATATGTATGATCAGACTTTCAAGGCTGCAAAAGAGTCCCCAGTCAAAGTTTAGCTAGATTTAATGCAGTACTTGAATTGCTTAGGAGAACGGAAAAACGTTTCGGGGATGGGGATCGGTCAACATATTATCCACATTGTGAATTTTGAGGCAAGTTTGTGAATTCTCAAAGTATGTATGTGATTGCTAACATAAACATTGGATATTTGATGAAAACTACCCCGAGATTTCTAATAAAGTAACGATGCATAGTTATTCTGAACTACGGGCATTTCCCTCCCCTCCTGAAGTTTGATTTGGAAAGGTGCTTAGGTGCAAAAAGGAGTCATCGAATTTATAGTTCTCAACTTGTTGAAGTTACATTGACTCCTTGACTTAGGAGAAATGGGGGGGGGGGAATGGGGGGAATGGGGGAAAGCTTATGCGACACAGTGTATAGGTTTGCTTTTCCAGTACAGATAAGGTTTAGCACGAAAAAAGACCATTTAAAAACCTGTCTTGTCCTCAAAAACAGGGTGGTGAACCACAGATTCGATAAATGCTTTTCGATAGCTATGACAATGCACTTTCCGAATATGCATTCATTTCATTACATAACACCAATAAGCTTTGCAAGGGCTTCCAAACACCGTTTTGCACTGATTGAAAATGTACACACAGAACTCCCGAAAAATGGACGTATTGGCGGCGCTCATGACTAATTTTCCTCCCGATCGGGGGTAAACTAGATTTTCCAAAAGGGAAAATCTCCCGAATTGACTTTTATTGTATTATCTGAGGCGGACTATGGATATTGCCAGTGAACCCCGTCCTGCTCTACACGTATCAGCATACTTTGTATATCCGTACGAAGACGTCAACGCAGACGTATAGGCTATGTATGTGATGCTGGCAAATAGATTTAGGTCGAAAGGTGCAGATTAGTGGTGCCAAAGGAACACAAATCTTTAGTCCTGCTTTCGGTGTGGTTTGTTTGAAAACTGTTACAAATACAATTAGATGTGCGGTCACCAGTCGATGACAGCTGCATTTTACCATACAATTTTAAATCAAACGTAGCCTATTGTAACTTTTGGTGGCCAATAGGCAGGAGTTATGGAATAACAGAACTTTGAACATAAATTTTCCACATATGATTCCTGATAAGGCTACTGGCAACGACGTTACCAAGATAAACGTGTGCCCGAAGTGCGCCAAAATTGTATTGAAGAAGGTTCTTCATTGCAGCATTCTAACGAGTGACGGTATGGAACAGTACTACACACTCAAAGTGTAACCAACTGGACCTTGCCTAGGTTAAGACGAAGCCCCCTTTTAAGCCCCTTAATAAAAACGTTGAGTAATAGAGTTCATTTCCAATCTTCTTCGAGGTACATAGTATGAATGGAAACTTTCCTTTCGATTTAGAAGAGAGAATAAAAAAGAGAGAATAAAAAAAGGGGTCCCATGAATCTCAGAATTCAATTGCGGAGATGGGATTCCTTACGATTTCTCAATAATACTGCAAAGAAGTTGCAACAGGTGCACAGAGCCCTCCAAAAACCAAAGCCTGTCCAAAGCCATCTCGTAAAATGGTGCTGAGGTGGGGAACACAGGGTGACTAACGGAATCTACGTTGCCCTTAGCGATGCTACTGAAGATTTCTTGCCCGTAAATTACAAGACTTGCAGATTTATAAATTTTTGGAAAAATGGTTTTGAGTTAAAGTTTTTCTAGAGTGAAAGAGAGATAAGAAACGCCAACAGACAAGTTAAGGGGACCAAAGAGTTTTCATATCACATCTTGTTCACTTTCCATACTCACACAGTCATCTTATGAACCCTTCACTCCCAATCGACAACTCGACAAATTCATCGCGAAGTCTAGAGAGAGCTAAACAGAGATCCACACAGTGTCAGTGTCTCGCTATGATAATATCCACACAATATATTAATAACTAGGCTATTTTGTGGGGAGAAACATTCTTTACTGTAGAGGGACTTTAAGAGCTGCATGGGGACATACGCAGTGCGTTAATGAAGGCCCTATATTTGTGCATGGTATTTGTCTGTGAGCGACATTTTACTTAATCATTCCAGGCATGTATGTTGTAACAGACGCGCACGATGCCCTCCGAAAAAATGACTTTTCGTGATCATTGCAACCAAACAGTTCTACCAGTGTTGACAAAATATTGGAGATGCGGAAAGTATTCCATCTCTCGCAACAAGATTTTGAATTATTGTTTACATTCACAAAATATCGGCAAATGTACTGTGGTTGGCCATCTATTAGAGGATGAACACAAGGCAATATGTTTCCAACAAAGGAAAGCCTACAGGGGAAACGACCCCAATTGTATGACAAGACTCAGTCTAGTGTGAATAATAAACGAGGTATACGAATGCCAGGCTCGGTAGTCATGAAACATCTGGAAAAAGATAAGCGCGTAGCGCGCTCGACAAATCGTTTCTAAGACTATTGAGTCATTGGAAAGTCGTCTAATATTCTCACAGTCAGCACATTATATAACTTTTTCCAAAGTATTGAAGGTATTGCAAGCAGTGGCGCCGGCACGGGGGGCATGGGGCGCGTGCCCCCCCCCCCCAATCGATTTTCCGATTTTTTTGAAAATTTTAAAATGATTCCAAAACGCGTTTAAGATATAGACTTCTGTAGGGCTAGGGTGACGTATGTTTTTCGACCAAGTGATCGATCTATTGTAATTATTTCCTATCACAAATGGTTCTCAAACTATCAGAATTATCTCAAATCCTTCGCAAACTATCAAAATTTTCGCGCGCTCCGCGAGCTCCAAAACTTACCTCGGTATTGTCCTTATTATTCAATCATTCCTGGTAGATAACTCCCGCAGAAGCACAGCAACAAAAGTTGAAAGCTGATTACGAATTCTCGTGTAAAAGACTGGCCTTGTGACTGGCAAATATGTTTGTTGGGGAATTGAAAATATCTCGATGCAGAGCACGAATGCAGGTTCTCTTATTGTTATCTTATTTAATGAAAAATTCGGGGCGCTTCGCGCGCATTAGTCACGGTTTTCACTCCATCTCATGACCACTAAAAACCTTAAAATAGCCAAAATATCCATCAAAGTCTATCTAATATTGACAATGTTACAAGACAATTACTTTTTTGCACTTATACTATGAATAAATATGAACTTTGTATATAAATTTGTTACGTGGAAAGGAGGATCTATTAGGTGTGTTTTATGTTATCCCTCGTTCCAAGACCAGTTGTGTGGCATGCCCTGAGGTGTTTATTTTGAAAGTAGCTATGTACTACATTGTAAATGTCTACATAAAAATCAAGCAAGTAACTAGCTGGTAAGTAGTTAACAGATAATTAATATAGGGTTAACAAAAACGTCCACACCCCGTGTAACACTCCACAATTTTTCCATAGCAAATAAGTACGCTCAGAAATGGTCAAACTTTGAAGAGGTATATGTTTAAAAAGGTAAAAGTTATTCAGATGGTTCCAACGGACTTTTTTACGAGGGGAACTTAATCTATCATTGTTGAGTAAACTATGTGTTTTGGTTTACATGTCCACAGCCCTTTATTTAACCGCTGTTAAAAACTATTTAATTGACTGATATTTTGTTGGCATCGATTTTTCTTGTTTTGGTAAGCGCATTGATCATATGGAATTTGCGCTATATAAAAGTCAGTATGTATGTATGTATGTATGTATGTATGTATGTATGTATGTATGTATGTATGTATGTATGTATGTATGTATGTATGTATGTATGTATGTATGTATGTATGTATGTATGTACAGCACAAAAATTGTCTTTACATAAGCTTTGCCTGCTCCTTGAGCTGCAGTGGAGCGAATAGGAGGAAAGCCTTTTTACAATCTCATTGCATGACACACAGTTGACAAATTTCCCCAACCTGGGCCAGGCTTTCCTGTCGGCGGAGGGGAACCCCTCTGTACCTACTTTGTCCCTTTTCTTTAATTCCTAGTTTGTAGAACATTTGAATCTTATCCATGTTAGTACGTACCGTTTGAAGGGGGTGGAGATTATTTTCAAAATTTTAAAAACTTTAATGAATGGTTTTATCCACTATTTCTAAACCTTTCCTAGCAACATATGAATGACTTAATATTTTCAAATCTTCTACAACTGCATACGATTCCAGCTAAACATATTAGGAGTTATCCCAAGACATGCGCCACTAAGAGAAGGCCTATTCCCATAACTATGAGTCCACCACCACACCAAGCGTCACAACCCCGTCGTTTTCAAGTAGCCACCTTCATGGTCATGTCCTAACCAATAGGTGCAGCCGGAAGGTCTAGGGTTCAAATTCTGGCCGGGTCACCGTCATACCAAAGACTTTAAAAATGGAACCTACTGCCTTTGTGCTTGGTGCTCAGCATAAACAATGGAATAGGGAAAACAAGCCAGTGAGCCACAACTGGAAAAAAGCCGTGGTCGTCTCGACTTGAACCAATTGGTTGGAAACTGGGACGTTAAACCCATGGGCGTCACCAAGGGGGGGGGTCGGGGTGTGCAAACGACCCCCCTTTGAGCTTTTCTTTTACAGAAACGATTAAAGGATGAACAAAAAATCGAAATAGGTTTCTTCTGCCATTGCAAAATATAAATTTCTTTTAATGTGTTGAGTGGTTAAAGTTCGCTGCAATTGCAATTACAGATCGAGTCCCCCAAATTACTATTTTCCATTACCTATTTTAATGGAATAAATTACATGTACAGTATTTTCTAGGTCTTGAAGGAGAAAGGTTGAAAGTGAAAAACAAAGTAAATTGGTAAAAGTCACATTTTGCACAAACTTACTGTTCTGTTCTGTAGAGCCTGATAACTTAAGCAATTATGAGACGCTATTTATTGCAGATTTGAACAATTTTCTTTAAATTCTTTGCATTGCAGAGTTCAGTTCGCTTAAAACTTTGCTGTGATTTGTTGTTTGAGGTTAACTATTTTTACCTCCTTAATCTTCAATATTTCATTACATTCCACGAGCTTCCGAGGGATTTTGTCCAGGGAATCCTTTGCCTCTGGATCCTACCAGTTGGTTCCCTTGACCGAGCCCATGGTTCCCATGATAGGCCTCCAACTTTAAAAGAAAAACGTTCTGGTGCCATTGTCATTTTAAGACTTAAAAGCTTTCTCTTTGATCTCCATCCATGGGTTCACGTTTTGCTTTTATATGAAATCATATTTTGGGCATTATCAAACTAGCAATAATGAAGATAATTTCACCGCATTATAGGCATTTGAAATGTCTAACTCCTCAGAGCTCCCGGGGCTTCGCCCCTGGACCCCACCAGGGGCCCTTAAGCGGGCTCCTGAACCCAACGCCGTAGTGCTCGCGCTATGCGCAAACATTGCCGCTAACGCTGCAATAACTTCCTCCTTCACACAAAATACGACCCCCGTTTAAAAATGTCTGGTGACGCCTATGAAACCTCATCTAACCTAACCTAACCTAACCAATAGGAAGGTTTGAAACGCACTCTTCTGCCACAGTGACGTCATTAGTCAGCAACACGTAGTTGGATGTGATTTTACCGACCAGAAAGCACAACCTCGTCCACGTCATGCTGCATCGAAACCTTGAAAGAGACAAAATAAATCAGTTATGACCCATATTCCTGAATGACCTAAGACAGTTTTAGATTTACTTCAGTTAAGTTTTATTAGAAAGTTACTCGTCAAATGTAGTTTTTCAAAGGTTGTCACTCTCCTAATCAGTGATTTGCTAGTATCGTGTGATTGTTAGAATATGTATACAAGGTCCGAACAGCCATTGTTAGAGAGAATTCCAGAGTCACGAAGCTTCCATTTAAGGCTTTGTACTGGACTCCCGATAAAATGCTAGAAATTCATTATCCCTCATGAAGCATCGATTCCCATTAACATTAAGTGTAAAAAATACTCCACTTGTATGTGCTTATCTCCACATCTAAACAACTCTCAGTACGTAGACTGTTTTTCTAAGCTCGTAAGCTTAGAAAGAACGTAAATATGCAAGACAGTACCATTAGTGGCTATTTAAGAGCCAGCAAATTGTAACGCTAAGTAGATTTCGGAAATTGTAAATAATGGTTAACGACATCGCCTTTCACTTAGTGATACTAGATTGAATATCCGCGGCAAAATATTTTATGCCGATAAAGTGCCATACTGTATATTTAATGCACTTGAGTGAAGCCTAACTGTTAAACTAAAGTATTGCAACAGTGAGAGTCTTTTTGAAAACTTGAATTATTAAATAGGTTAAATCCAAATTAAACGGCAGTTTCAACTCCACATGCAGTCACAAGTATAGGCTACTAGCTTTAAAAATTAATGGAGACTGAATATACCAGTTTCAACATTATTTTGTTTCTTTGGTTTAAGAAAGCATGGAAGTACTACCGAGGTAGTACTTCCATGGTGAAACAGCATCAACAAAGGAAGACCCAAACCCAAGAGAAACGTAAACTGAGAAGAAAAACTTAGCAAAAGGCCCGCGGAGAGCTGCTGGGAAAGAGAGACAAACTTGGTGACTGGCAATATATTCTATATTTTTTCCTTTTTTTTTCTTTTTTGCTGTTGTTGTTGTTCCGGGAAGTAAATTACGTACTTTTGCTTAGATTATAGGAACTGAGCCTTCAAGAAAGGCATTTAGACCCCATTTTGAGAGAACGGTGTTGTGTCATTCAGATTAACTTGATGGAGTAAATCTTCTGTTTGAACGATGCAGGGAAATTAGCCCAATGTAAAGACACGTTCTAGCCTTAAAGGATCGGTGGCTATAACGAATTTGTCGAGGCCGTCCCACCCTTCATCTTTCTTTGTGCAAGTGTTTGTCTCCCAAGGGAATGTGATTCAGTATACAACAAAGGCCCTCGCTAGGTATCCGTTAACAGTAAGGGAAGGTTGCGCAGGCCCGACTATCACCAAGAACTCCGCTCAGAGGGCTGACTCTACTGAAGAGATTGCGCGGGGGCAATACTTAAGCGATCCCTTCTCCGAGAATTGGTTAAACAATGAAGAGAGATTGCGCAAGGGTGATTAACACTAACGCTGCCGCGCAGAGGGTTGGTTACACTGAGGAATTGTAGCGCAGGCCCGACTCATACTAAGAACTTTGCTCAGAGAGTTGGCTACACTGTAGAGTGATTGGGCACGGCGATACACAGGGTTAGCAACACTGAAGAGTGATTGTTAAGTCCTGACACTCACTGAAAATTTCAGCACAGTTGGCAACATTGAAGCGTGATTGCGCAGGCCCGACAAGCACGGATGGAACTGAAGAGCGACTACCCGATTAACACTGAAGGTTTCAGCACCAGAGCTGGTAACACTAAAGAGTGACTGCTCGGAAGAGAAACACACTCAAGTTGTTAAAACTGGAGAAGGGATTGCGCAAGTGCGCTTAAAACATCAGGACTTTCGTGCCGACGGTGGGATACTGACGGCCTGTTGCTTAGGCGCCCTTCATACTGGTGGGGATCCTGTACGACGTTTCAAAACCGACGGCAGGTTCTGTAGGCCACGTACCCGCTGTGGGGATACCACGTACACGCTGGAATACTGAGGAGGAAAGTTGCTCGGCCCGGTCACACAGTGAGGAAATATTGGACAAAGGGTACAGATTTTGGCGGCCAAACACGGCTACCATCGTGACTTCTTTTGTGTGTTAACTTGTTTACCTTATCAGATCATTTTGTCGACCTCTTTGTTTGCCTGTGCATTTTCCCTTTTAATCGCGAATAAATGTATTTGCTTAATTTGAGAGAACATTAATTCCAGTTTCCTGTCGTTCTTCTGTGTCATTTAGCAAAATCGAATAGTACTAGCCCTCCCAACACTACATCCTGTCCCCAAACCGCACATATTTAGGCAGTGCGTTACAGCTATATAGGGCTTTAACTCTTCAGTTAGCTCCACTAACAATCTTTAGCGTTTTTGGTGCCAGTTTGACATTATCACCTTTAAAGTGCGTTAGATTGGCACCTTTTATTTTAGGTGTATGAAATTGCATCATCTGTGTGTTAATAGTTACTAGAACAGATATTTTTTAAATTCATAATAAATGTAAGTTCAGCATGGATATAAAGTTGTCAGCAGTTTTTCATAGCATGTTTAAAAAATTTAACAGAACGTGATGTTTTAAACTGCTTGAAAGTGTTGGTTGCTTGAACAGGCAAAACATTTGTAAGTTCAAAAAGTGAATATATGTCAACTAAAGTAAGCGGCTATTTACGTTAAACAAAGAACGTAGTGACACTTTAAATAGACCTGTAAGTTTGCAGGTAGGGTGACGGGCGTAAAGACTCTTAGACAATATCAAAGCTGCATTGTTCATTTTCCTAAGATGGAATTATGAATAATAATAAAGTGCGCATGGTTGGAGAATATAAACTTCTAGAGTCAGGGGTTTTCCAGTGTTTTTTCTCAGTTTTGCCGCGGGCCACATTTCCTTGACTTTCTGCTTAATCACTGTTGTAGTAGCCACCGGGGTCGAATCCAGGCCACGAACGTACGTGATAGTCCGAAAGGACCTGCACATGTGACAAGCGGTGACGATGCTAGGGATTTTTAAGTTAGGTGGTGGTTTCCCAACGGGGCTCCTTACGGGACCGCAAACTAGATCACTAAGGTTGGGGCTTAGGTGAGAAAATGTGACATTTCAAAGGCGCTAGAGAGCAGGAAAAACGCACTTTACAATTCAAATTTGCCACAGTGGCTTCTCGTCCCCTGGCTTGTGTGGCAAGTATGGGAAGAAAATTTAGCATCCCAAACGCTTTAGAACCTAGATTGCGGAAAATACAATCCTTAAAACAAAAGTTTGTTATTAGAACTCTACGTCTACTATGCATGGATCATCAGTGCGGAAATAAATTTGGCATCCAAAATGTTGGAGATTGGAGAAATCCCACTTAAGGCATAAAGGTTTATCTAGACCTTTGTGTCCACCATGTATGAATCACCTGTTGGCCTGTATGAGAGCAAATACGACGTTCAAACGCTTTAGATTGAACTTAGGAAATAACATGTAAAAATATTATGGCTCGTCAAATCTTCCACGAGCCACATTAATTGACATCGCCTGTCGCAAACGGGCCATGGGCCGCCACTTGACTCTAGGTGCATGTCTAGAATTTTAAAAGTAGCATTTTAAAAGTAGAATGCTTACAGTGACGATCAGTGAGTGGAAAGGAAAGGGATGCAGCTACACGGACCATATGCATATTACGTCACAGAACAGAAAGTGAGCCCCTATCCAGCACTTAGCGTATCCAGGACTGCATTTTAGGAGGCAAAAATATACTCCGACACTATTTAAGCGGAGCGCCACCATAATTGGCGTGGCACTTACCGAAAAAATTTTGACAAAAAGGACATTCCAGATTGCAAGAAATGGCACTTTCCAGTTTTTTTTAAGTGGCACTTAAAAATTTCATACTTTGATATCTCACGTTTGAGAAATTTACAAGCTAGAGAATTTTATACTATAAATTACGTTTGTGAGAGAATAGTTTGGATTTTCAATTAATTTACTTCATGAGTTCTGTTTTGGTGTTTGTTTTAAAGGCGAAGGAAGATGTTTCTCTTACTGGGTGGGGGCTGAACAATATATTGGACAAATTGTAAGGAAAATTACTGCAAATGTATAAAGTTTTTACAGAGGAAGCAAGTAAGGAGTTTTCGTCCTTTGACTGGGGACTTTAACCCCAGCCCCCACTTCCTACGCATATGGTTCTATAGTTTCAAATGCCACATGGCAGAGAGTAAAAAGGTTGGTACAAAGGTACTGAGCTCTAACTTCGGAGACCGTTGAATAGGGGATTCTAAAAATGGACCAGTCAAATACTTGGTTCCAGTTAATACAGGACTTGGTTGAAGAAGAAACATTCTTCACCATATTATAAGATAAATTGTGAGAAGAGTTAGGAGTCTAGAGAACCACATCAAATATTTTCTTTTGTTGGTCCTGAATGCAATATCGATTATAAGGAACAACACCCACCCCGCCTCACGGGATTGTCGACAAAATACCGTAAAAAACAGTGGCGCCGGGAGAGGATGGAGTGGATGATGCCTGAAGCCAAGCCCACCCAGAAAGTTGGTGTAATTTGTACATATTCGCATCGGTGGCAGTGTGCACCCGGAGCAAATCGTTCCTTTGTCACCTTGTGCAGGTAATGTCCTGGGGGAGGGGTCGAAGGTTGGATAATATACTGGAAAACTCACCAATTTAGTAAATTTGTGTTTTTGGTTGACTGTTGAGGAAAGGTGTGTTGTCTATTAGTGGAGGGGTAATAACTCCTCCCATTGAAAAATTCTTGTGTAGGTAAGATGGCTTTGATAGGAAACATAGGCGTAGGAGGCGGGGGGCTGCAGCCCCCCCCCCCACCAAAAATTTTTGTGAAAATTCGGGCAAAATGCTGAGAATTTTTCGGGCACCTACTGAAAGAAAAATAATGCAATGATGTAGCTAAAGGGTATTAATAGTTTAAAAAACTTCCTTGGTAAGTAATATAAAGTTCTGACTTGAATTACACCAGCACCTATATATTTCGTATTAATTCATCAGTGTGTTTTTAATGTTTAAACTCACATTATGGTTATCAGTGGTGTATTTGACTGTTTGAGGGGCCATTGGCCATGCTCCATCCTCACTGATGCTGATTTTTTTCTACCTAAAATACGTAAATTTTTTAACACAAATTTAACTTTAAAGGTAGCATATCTGGCACCAGATTGCATGTTAGGACACCTAATTTTTCAAAACTTTTCAAACGAGGAGGTGGTAATGCCGATTTGTTTTTAGTACCTAAAACACGTAAATATTTTAATACAAATTGCACTTCAAAGGTAGCATATGTAGCACCAGATTGCATGTAAGGACACCTAATGTTTCAAAGAGGAGGGGGCAACGCTGATTTTTTTTAGTACATAAAATACGTAAATGTTTTAACACAAATTTCACTTCAAAGGTAGCATTTGTGGCACCAGCTTACATGTAAGGACACCTAATTTTTCAAAAATTTTCAAAGGGGACCTCAGACCCCTCCCCCAGGCCGGCGATCACCAAATTCGGCCGAAATTAAAACCAATAAAGAAGGTAGTAACACGGCAAATTACTGTATGTAATTGGCATGCGTTGTGATAACCGATGCACCCCTATATGATATGCACATTAACATTTCGAACGTGCGTGGAGCGTGCCGAAATTTGGGGTATATTTTTAGGGCAAGTCGTTCCACCCCCACCCCCCAATCAACTTGGGCTCTTACCCCTATAATAGGAAATGGTGAGTATCTCTGGCAAATCTTTCAATTAATTGTATCCTTTGAAATTATCATTACTTAGTGATATTTTGGCTGTGGCATGACACTCGTCATAAAACAAAATGTGCGACGACAAATACATGCTACGAATGCTATCGTATATGCTACTTATGATATCAGATTGCTCTAAGATTCTCTATTGATGCAGCGTCCTTGCAGAGATCTGAGATGTACTTTTTCGGACGAGTGTTTTGGTCAGTATGATGTATGATTGCCCCAGTAATGATTATACGATATGGAGGGTGTGCGGTGACGAATGCGCGCGAAACGGGCCAAAATTTTGCATTAGAAATCATTTCTATAAGAAAAGTTGCCTGTAGTTCTGAATTTGCACTGAGACGCTTTAAATTCGAAATAGCAAAATGCATCCGCCAAATAGAGGGCGATCCTTCCGTCTAGTAGTTCGTATAAGCTTTCATAAAATGTATCTTCCCCTTAATTCCACATGCTGTGCTCCTCCATAATAACTCTTATGCACAAGAACAATCTGCGTAATTGTAGAATCCTCACCACTGGATAATGCGAATATATTGGAGACGGTATTGATACTAAACACAGCCATGTGATGAGGCTGCAAAGGCGCGGAGAGAGCGAAAATTGTGGTACTTTGAGAAGGATTTGAGAGAATTCTGATAGTTTAAGAACGACTTGTGGATAAAAAAAAAATTGATTAAAGTCGATTCATCATTCAGTCTGAAACACATCTCACCCTAACCCCTACAGAAATCTACAGCTTAAACGCCTACCTGCCTGCCTGAATGCCTGCCTGCCTGCATGCCTACCTACCTACTTACCTTTCTATCCATTCACGTATATCTTCCCTCGGAAGTGTCTTAAAACATTGTTGGAATTGTCTTGCTGTAGCAACTTAACAAATCAAAGCAACAATGGTCTTTCCCCCTGTCTCATACGCCAATGGAGAAACAACTGTCTGTTATGACTTTTTATGTGACTTATTTTTAAAGATAGTCCAACGCATGACTGCAACTTTTTGGGTTTCCTTTATTTAATGCCTGTTCCCATTTGCGAGTCGAAATATTTTCTGTGTACTACTAAAGGCACTTAGGCTACAGATTTCTTGAATAAGAGGGCATCTTGTGGGGTACTTGCAGGGATATAAGTGCTCAAAATGCCCCTAAACACGTATTTTTGCACCAAAAAAAAAAAAAAAAGAACTGAAGAAATAGCAAAATTTCGGTTTCCTTAATTTCATGGCGTTCTTATTAACGAGTCGAAATGAGGATGCGGGTGTCTTGAATTGCACTTTCAGAGATATTATAGCTCAAAAGTAACATTTTTCAACACAAAATGAAGAAATTGTAATATTTGGGTTTTAATTATTCAAAGTCTATTGTCATTTGCGATTCCAGTTTTTTCCTGTGTACTACTGAGTCACTTGATTACCAAGTTCGTGAAAATGGAACTTCTAGCATGGCTCTAAAAGAGATCATCACTGCTCAAAATTGTCTTGTAGTGCTAAAACTTGTATTTTTTATAAAAAATGAAAATATTGAGGTTTTAGGGGCTACATCGATGGAAGATGTGCCAAGTTTAAAGATTTTTAAAATTTATGTGTGTGTGTGTTTGTTTGTTACCAACCTACTTTACTTTGAATAGCAGAGAGATCAGTATCTTTACTTAATCAATTGAAGGAAATATTGGGTCTAAAAAATGATCCCAGATGCCAAACTTTTCAACAAAAACAAAGAAACTGCTAATTTTCAGTACCACTCATTTCATGCAGGTTTGAATTTGGGAGTCCGAATTCGCCCCACGTATTACTTGGTTATCGGACTACCCATGAATAAAAGGTAAGATCGTAGGGATACATAATTTAGGAGACTCTGGTACTCAAAATTGGCCCCAGACCCTAAAATTGCCAATTTCGATAGGTCACTCCCAAACAACGGATCACCATTTTGGGAAAAACTTTTAGTGTATCGTGGGAGACTGTTAATTTTACAACTTCCACAACTAAAAAAGTTTTAGACCCCAAATGTTGGAGCAAAAGAGCCTTCTTGAGCTAAGTCAGTCAAAATGATCAAAATAGCGGCCATTTTGAAATGGATGGCTACCCCTCCCCCTTGCACATGAAAAAATGGAGGACGTACTTTTCTGATTGTCTGATGTCTATTCTACATCATATCAAAGTTTTACCTATAAAGCAACAAAAAAGTTACACTTCGGACTTCTGGACTACTTGGTAAGTGTAGACTTTAGCCTATCAGTTCCATAAACTTCGACCTAAGCAAACCTTGACTGTCACGAGATGGACTAATGGTGTTTGTTTTTCACAGCGTCAGTAGATGAGTAATCAAAACTTGTGTACTCAGAATAAAGGCTTAATAGGCCTATAAGAAATTGGAAAAAGTGGAGTATGGTTGCAGTAGATTACGATGTACTATCGTAATCCAAAAGGTACATGCACTATATAGAGCTGCATGCTATAGACCTTATGTACTGACGTCGCGCGACATGATTTTGGACGCAAAACAATGAAGCACACTGCACACACTTCGGAATGGAGATGTCGTTTTCCCTAAAATGAGTGCATTCAGACAGACTGTTCTTTAGTATTGTTCGAGTGAGGCAACTGTCACGTAGGGTAATTGATGAATTTACTTGTCTTCTCATTTTTATAGTTGTGTACATATTGCGTGTAAGTTTCAATGACACGCGTTTGTCTCCAATATGACGTGATATGCATAAGGTCTATACGTGTACGATGTACAAAGCAAAATACATAACGGCACAACTTCTCAGCTGCGTTCCGGTAAGCTGTCGTTTTTGCTAAATATTAATTTTTATGAAATAAAGGAAACTTCTATCAATTAGTTTTTCCACAAGCTAGTTGCAAAAAGTAGCCCTATAGTAACCCTACACCCAGGGGCGTCGCCAGAGCATTTATCATGGGGGTGTGGTGCCGTATTTGCCGACTGAGAAGAAACAAATGCCGACTGACAGTGTTGGTAAGAGATGTTATCAGCTAGAGCTGGAACCGTTAGCCCGACCGGTAGTGGTCCAGCAAGGGTGGCGTCAGGATTTTCCCAACGGGGGGGGGGGGGGCAACTACGCGAAGCCTCGACACCCCCGATGCCGTCGAGAGGTTGGTGAGGGGAGATCTGAAGAAAACCTGTGTACTATACCATGCCATTGCGGGGCATATATTGCATAAAATTTTGTATATACTAGAGAAAAATAGTTCCGCCCGATTTAAGGTTTTTCCTGACATCTAAACTGTGAAATTGCAAAGCGCGCGAAATTTTTGGGTAAGCTTACACTAAAAAGAATCTGTACTTATTTAAAGCTTATATCTGTCAACCAGTGGCGTATCCAGGATTTCTCTCAAGGGGGCATGCAATATGGTGTGTGATCGCCGGCCTGGGGGAGGGGTGGTAAGGGGGAGGGGATACCCCTCCCCTTTGAAAATTTTTGAAAAATAGGTGTCCTTACATGCAATCTGGTGCCACATATGCCACCTTTGGAGGTGAAATTTGTGTTAAAACATTTACGCTTTTTTAGGAACTGAAAAAATGTCATCCGTGAGGGGGGCATGGCCCAATGCCCCCCCCCCGTGTACGCCACTGAGGTCAACTCTCCAGGCAGTTGTGCCCGATACACAACTTACATTGTACTTCCCTCTTCGAGGCACTAGCCTTACCGAAAGACAGACTCAAGGGAACATTAACTTAGTTTAGCGAAATGAGTTGAGATTTCCGGCATTTAAATAAAACGATAAATTCTACTTAAGTTACTTGAAAAGATGGAAAGGGTTTGTTCTATATTAAGCTTTTAGTAACGAAAGTGAGGAAGACTGGGCAAAGCATACCCTAAATTTTGGGTTTTATCGCAGAAATGACCCTTTTGAAAGCTAAAATAAGTAAACCGACCATGCGTGGCGACAGATTTTTCCCGTCATGGGGCCGGATCATTCCAGCGACCCCAAGTTCCGACAGCATGTCGACGGGGGTGAGAAACTGATATGAAGGAGCCTAACTATCCCATGCCATTGCAGAGTACCGTACATTTTGCTTTATATCACTTAATATGTCAAGAGCCGAGTTACGCACTAATAGTGTTCTTTTGAGTCTGAATCGTGAAATTGCAAAGGGCGCGAAAAATTTTGGTAGGCTGACACAAAAACATGTTATCATTAAGTATACAAAGAAAAACATAAAAACTGTATGAGTTGTAGACTGTATCGGGGACAACATACATTGTGTCGAATCCACCTGGACTACCAGATGAAACAGCTAGCATGACACACTCTAGAGAACAGCAACTAGGCTTTGCCATATGGGATAAAATTTACGACCTCTACATAACCTGTGTACCATGCCTGCATGTTACTTGGTAAGGGTGACAGGACATATGCTATGTGGAATGGAGCTACTGAAGAAACTGGAGTGACATTACAGCGCGCGTAGTGCGTCGAAAATTTTGGGTTCTGATTACAGAAATTGTCCTCTTTCTTTCACTTCTTTTCCTCTTTCTTTTCCTCATGTTTCCTTCATTTTGCCGACTGGTGCAGAATTTACAGACTCTATGCCAGAAACCACATAAACGATGAACTCCTTTAGATACTGAAAAGCCATATGTAGCTTTTTTTTTGCCGACAGAATATGTTTTAAGTTTTAAAAAGTGTTGCTTATACGGTCTTTGAAAATATTGCGATAAACGTTGTCTACAAATGCATTCCAATATCTCCTGTCTTCCGTCTGCACCTGCCCCTTTCATTTGCCCGGCTTTGTCCCTCCCTCCCCTGTACTTTTTTCTCTGTTCGCTCGGTCTTTCTCTCTCCCTCTTCTCTCTCCTTTTTTTTCTCTTTTTCCTCTTTCTTCTTCCTTCTAACTTTCCTTCGTTTGCACTTCCCTCTTTCCTTCATTTCGCAGACTAGTGCAGGATTTTGCCGACTGCGTGGATGATGGGGGGTGTCACACCCCACACCCCCTCTAGCGTAGGCCCTGCCTACACCAGTACGCAAATGACCCTCTCATTTAATAATATTAGTCACTGTTATAAGTATTTCCCCAAAGAGAACTCGAATGATGTAGTCCATGGTTTGAGCCATAGCAGTGGCCGCCGAACCGGGGGGGGGGGGCTGGGGGCTCAGCCCCAATGAAAAAAGTAGGGGGCTCACCCTCGTATTTGTCAAATGCTCCATGAATTGGGGACCGAGGGGGGAATTTCGAAGTGAGTGCTGAACAATGTGCATAATCATAACCAGTAGACAGAATGGGTGCGAGGGAAAATTGTTTAGATGTTTATTTATAGCGACATGAGATACGACAGTATCATGGAAAAAATAACAATATCTTCAAGGAAGGGGCGATTGTCCTCGGTGACCTAGACAGCCGTTTGTGCAACAAATGTCACAACCTGCAAGGTAATGTCTCTCAAAAAACTTGACTGATCATTTCTGCACAGGGGTTTATTTAAAAAAACCCGCTTAATTCAGTTTTGCAAAGAATCAGTCTTCAGTTATCAATTTTAGCTCTCTCTTTATTTGCTAAGTCAATTTGGATCACACATTGTACCATTTGCCATCTATGCACCTCTCAAACTGAAAATTGTTTCCATATTGGTGGGGGACAACCCCAAACGCTTATCTCATATTATACGATCCTTTCTATGCCTTACAAGTTTACCTAAGCAATTTGTTTTTTTTTTTTTATTTAAGGGAACCTAAAGTCTACAATTTCAAAAGAAGTATGTACAAAGTTTGGAAAATGAATCAAACCGGTCCAACTCCCATCTTTACAATAATTCTGAGACTGAAAAAAGGTTGAAGCTTATTCCCTTAATATGATAGTGGATTAAACAATAGAGTGCACTACTCAAACAACGGTCGTTGTTTTTCTTTGTTTTTCCAAAAGCGACTGCACCTTGTTCCAAAATGTTATCACTATCTTAATGTTATAGGGTGACTTGAATATACACAATCCCTCTGCAAAAATAAGTAAATTTTTCAAGGTCATACAAATATTTTAATTTCAAAAGGAAAACAGCAGGAAATGTGAGATGTACAAAAAGGCATCACAAATTTTTGCACAGTTGACTCTTTCAAATTATGTGAATAAATTTCAACATTTTTTTTCCTCAGCAACAGAGAAAGCTATGACAATGGGAGTTGGAAGTGTGAGATAAATTTTTCAACTTCTAAAATAAATATTCTTGTAATTCTAAACTTTAGGTATAGCTTTAAGTAGTAGGATATTTTTACTGATTGTGTGATAAAAGTTGGCTTTGAAAATTTCAGGTTGTGGGAAGCAACTGTTCTACTGCCTATGCAGTCACTGCTTATGACCATGGATATTTTTAAGAGATGTTCGTAACTTCGAAGCACCCATTATTATACAATATGGGTACGCACTTGCACTTTACCCTGTACGTATGTGTAGTGCATATCACAGTTATTTTGTCATCCAGTGTTATAACGTGAATAGTAGGGATGTACAGTTGTGAGTCCAGTACTGACCTAAAGAGTCCAGTACTCAGGTACATGGCACAGTAAAACTTCAACATACCTTTGAAGATGAATCAGTGGCGTAGCCAGAATTTCTTCGTTAGGGGGCAAGACTTTTCTCAAGGGGGGGGGGGGCAACCAAAATAAGCTTTTTATGCACTTACTTTATTAAAGCCGAGTGCAGCTTGCAGCAGCATGTACAATGTAGGCCTACATTGTACATGACTATGGTACGGCATGTTGCTACCGCATGCACGCGGTTAAGCTATGCCTTGACATATTAGACCAAAGCGCCAACATTTATTGTTATTGTTTCAGTTTAGATCGTACCCGCCAACTGACCGAATTGATTAATTGTCAAGCTGTTCATATTTATCAAAGTTTGTATAATGTTTATGTCGTATTTTCGTCTGCCAAATAAAATTCTTCCCGTTTTTTTTTTCTTTTAAACACATCGCTTGAAATTATTTGGGGCCAAGAATATGTTGCAAAATGATTTTGGGGGCAGTGCTCCTGCCCCCATGACTACGCCACTGAGTTGAGTGTACAGTATAATATTTGGACAATGAGGATGAGTACATGACTTTGTGTATAGTGGTTATGGATACAATGCCATGGGTACGAGTATGGGTACGTGAACCAGGTCATGAGTACGGGTAAGGGTACGAATACCAGGACATGAGTACGGGTATGGGTATTAGTACAGAAACTTGTACTTAAGTACTGGTACGGGTACTACGACACTGCTGCATGTTGAGACTCACGAATAAGTGCCTTGGCCAAGTGCCCCAGTGTTTGCACCTTTTCAATGTCCATTACATGGGAGCTACATGAATCCGTCCCAGGGGCAGATACAAGATGTGACAAGGGTGACTAGTTATCCCCACCCCCGCAGCTTGCAGTAACGTTTTTCATGCATTTACATTTATATGGGGTTAAATCGTAATAAAACCAAAATGCCCAAAGGCTTAGTGATTCCTTGCTGAAAGGGATAATTTGTTGATTAGGTTCATCCCTCAGATTTACAATTCCTTTTCTTTTATGATGTTTCTACCGAGTTTTAGTAGTGACTCGGCTCTAAATTTCCCGAGACCGGGCACGAGACCGGCAGAATTTGAGATTACCTTTTATGCAATTAATCAATCGTCACATAGCGCTTACCTTGTCCTCTTCAGTTTCTGTACAACTCAACACGTGTTTGCAATATGCGCTGTTTTGTGTAGATAATATTCGTAAAAGTTTAATTGTAAAATCGTATATGGGGTTCCTTAATTATTTTCGTTGGCGGACCACACTTTAAATCGGGAAGACCTCACAGGCCACAGCCAGACGCATACCAATGATTTTGCCCTTGTGCATCATTTTGAAATGATTTGCTTTCCACCTGAATGTGAGATGCAGGGTCAGTCGTAGGGCCCCGGGTTCAGAGCAGAGCAGAGCAGAGCAGAATGGAGTAAAAAGTGCGAAGCCCCGGGAGCTCTGGAATATTTACAAAATAGAGGACATAAACCTGAACACTTATCTATCTTTAAATGACATTGAATGCGCACTCAAAAGACGATCCAAGTATCGCAGTTTGACCATTATTATGTAATATAGCCCCAATCCAGACTGAAAAAGCGGGTATTAAATAAGATCATGTCAGATTAATTGGCGCAAATCTATTTTGAAAAGTGTTTAGCTGGGGAGAAGGTGGTTTGTTGTGACTTTATCTGAGCGGAGAGTCACTATCCGTTCGCTCATATAGCGTAACAAGAATATTTTGTTGGCCAAAATGCCTCCTATATTGTCAAGGGTGACAAGTTACCAGGCTGGTAAAATGTAGCTTGATACTGTATTCTTTAACTGACCCACCTAGCTACCCCTTCACCGCCACTAGATTACTTATGTCAGGCTAAAGGCCTTTGAGCATGTGAGTGGGTGGGGGATTATTGATGATGCTGTAGTTTGCATGGAGGGTGTAGCAGAGGGCTTGGTAAATGTAGGAGCCAAAATTCAAGTTGGGTTTGAATCCAGAGAATTCCAACTGTCGAAGTCTACACCCGTCAATCAGGCCCGAAGCCAGACAAAGTACTGGAGATGGGCAAAAAGCTTTCAGGGGTTGAAATATTTTCAGGGGGCGCAACATACTAAAATGCATGAAGACAATGGTACTTTTTCATCTTCTCGGGGGCGAAAAATTTTCCAGGGACTTCTCCCCTTGGTTACGGCTTGCCGTTAATCTTACTTCACTTTAACTAAGAAGTAGCCAGTCACCTCACTTTTAGCGCACACTGCTTTGGTTCCAAAACTGATGTGATGTCACATTTTCGGTACAGTTGTTTTGTTCAGTTGTCACAGTTGTATCCTCAATGTGCCCTCTTCATAAGGTTTCGGTACTAGTCACCCTCAGGAACGGCAACGGCTTGCAGAAATGGGGCTCATTTGTAAAGAAGCCGCGCTCATAGGGACTTTTCCAAACAGTAATTTCAAAGGATTGTGGGATAGAGTTTTGGTACGCTTCGGGTTTGTCAATGGCATTTAACTGTGGCAATGGTGGACCCACGCTTAAACTCTCAGGCTATTCCACAATGCTTTGTAATGCTATTTGGAAAAGGGTCTATGTAAAGAGCACCAAAGATATGCAGGGTCTGGCGGGCTCCCGGAACATTACAAAAAAGGGCAATGCGATTTTCTTTTCCGATTCAAAACTTAATGGGCAGAGCAATAAACGCAAAATAATTTTGAGAGCGTTCAACAAGTTTTATTACAAATATTAAATGATCGATCATTTGAACAGACAACCACCCAACCTCTAGCCGTAGCTTTCAAGCTTGCACCGATTTTCCCAACAAACCTTTCCTGCCTTTCCGCCAATACGAAGTAAGAAAGGAAGCAAAAGCAGTAACACGTTTGGCATAAATACAGTAACACCACATATCAGATGAAAGGAGAACAATAGCGAGCAAAGGGTACGGTGTTTTATGATTTTGGCAGTCAGAACGTTCATTTCCCTGCCAGTAAACCGAAACCGAAATTGGTCTCTCACAAGCCTGAAGTTGGAAATTCGGAGTTCGGCAGTCGAAAATTCAGCCTTCACACTTCCATTTAGTAACAAGCCCCACCGAAAAAAATTACCAATATGAGAGGGGGCTGGAACCCCTCTGGCAATATTCCTGGCTGCATGAGGCGTTGAAATAATACCTTCACCGCTGTCCTAAATGACGTAATAGTAAGATGACTAGTTACAATAGGTGCAGGAAAGTTTTTTGCCCCTTTTCATTCCAAAAATTTCCCCCGTCTAAAATGCCTTCAATACTGACAATTCTCGATTTTTGGCGCATTTTTAACCCTCTTTTTTTTCGGTCTCCGTTTGCTTGGCGGGCTAGACTGGAACACCTTGTGGGCCGAATGCGGCTCACGGGCTGCCGTTCAGATTGAGGGCCTATATCATCACACATAACAACATTGCATGTAAGGCAGTGTAAAAATTGAACATTTGTGAATTCATATTTTTAGTGTACATTTTTCCATAGCGGGACTCTGGGCTTGTTACTCGGTCTCGGACTCGGACTCGACAGGTGAGGACTCGGACTTGGAAGGTGGGGACTCGACTTCAGCACTGGTTTTCACACTACTGCACAAATTTGCACCTGGGCACCCATCTTGGGGTTTATAATTGATCAAAATTTTTCAACTTTGAGGGAAGGGGATGTTTTCTCCCTTTACGCCCCTGCTAGCTCTCTTAGATACCCCTCTTCGATCGTACGCTGACAGGCGAGCCCCAGCTGCACCTCTGCAAAGTCTAATGAACATATGAGGCCAGCATTTTATTTGCAATGACCCAAGGGAGTAGAAAGAGGGGGGACTGGGGCTTAAGTCCCCCAGTCAAAAATGTGTTGGGCGGAAGTACGACGAAACACACCCTTATTTGTCCCTTCTGTAGCAAATGTCAAAAAATTTGCCATAATTTCCCCACAAATTTGCTTGAATATTGCACCAAATTGCATGCAAGATCCATAAATATTCAACAATTTTCCAATGGGGAGGTGGGCACCCTTAGACCCCGCCTCCTGAACGGCGGCCCGAAATAGCAATCAGACCCCCCCCCCCCCCAAGTCGAGAACAGCTTCCTTCGCCTTAGCCAATGAATGAATGAGCCTTAGCCAAACTGTGTCATAAACGTTTCATATTAGAAATGAAGGACGCATCACTTTCTGTGGAAGTTATCCAAAGCTAAAAAAAATAACAAGGGTTCAAGCGAAAAATTAATTTTCGTAAGCGAAAGAAGAACTAAATCTACGCAATTATGTAAAACTTCCATTCAAATCACACATGTACTACTCGAGATATCAGCAAATGAAGTTACTACATTTGTGACCCAAAGTGAACTTGAGGAAAGCAGAGGGCTTATCACTTTTTCACATCGATGAGAAATGCTTTGTTACCTTTTTCGAAAAAACAAATGACTGCTCATTAATGTGAGGCTATGGCGTCATATACCTGCTTCAAGTTCACTTTGTGTTGAAAATGTGACAACTTTAACTGCCAATATCTTGAGAACCACACATCGGATTTCAATGCAAATTTCACCAGAATGCTTAGAATAAGTACCCCTCTAAAATAATTTGAGCTTAGATCCTTCTTTTAACTTATGGAAAATTATCGGAAAGGATCCCCTAGACATTCTTCTCCTGGCTTCGCACCTTCGGCTACTTTCTAAAATACCTCACGAGAATGGAAACTCTGTTGATAGTCGTCGCTCGTGACATTTTTAGGACGCGTATATGGTCAGATATTCAGTTCTTGTATAAACTACCTATGATCAGATGATGACAACATTTAATTGGTTTCGGAATGTATACCAGGCCGTCAAGTAGTTACACAAACTTGTTTGGAAAGGTTTATTGTGTAATATATGACACATATATCACGATTTTGCACAAAATGCCACTGAAGTCTGAATTAAGTTATCTGGAAAACCAATTGGCCTATGTTAGCTTCATTAATTGCTTGGAATGCGTGACATTACTCATTTGATGCGATATCTACATGCTGGAATGATATTACAAAATGAAACTGTCCCGCCCATTAATATGAATTTTGATAATCTATGTTTAAACTAAATTTCAATAAACTTTGAAAATTTGACACGTGTAGACTAAGCAATTCCTTCATAGACGAAGTTGAACGATTTAAAGAAACTATACGTATTACGTCACGGTTGCAAAGTATACACAATACTCAATTCAAAGCACAAAGCTCTGTGTAACAGCGCATTCATGCAGTTCCTGCGTACGTGGAAATTCACGTTGAGTGACACTTATTCGATACAAACGGTTTACAACTCATAAACTTGCAAAAGTATTAGAATTGCTGGTTTCGTTATGTTTATTTAACCATTTTCTTCCAGTTGCATTTCAGTAAACCGCCACAGGCGGATCGCTTTCTGGGTAACAACTAATAGGCCTACCACCTTTACAAGGAAGACTTGATTACTGTACAGTATTAACATCCGAGGTAGTACTTCCACGTTATAAATCATTCAGTTGACAGAAATCTGAGGAAACAAAATGGTGTCGATACTAATGCTACGGGTCCAAACGCGGCTGCTTCATAGAAAGAACAGTTTTAAAACACTGCCCAGTGTCATAAGAAGGTTCTACTTCTCCCCATTCCAGGTAAACTACTTACTAACTAAAGTCTTTAAAATAAGTTTTCATTTTAGTAACATGCGCGGGAATTTCTTTTCATAATCCCCCCCCCCCCACCCAAAAAACCCCTTTGCAAAGCATGGTCTTAAATCTCCAAAAAATAATTAATAACAATAACATGCTTTCTGATTATACGAGATGGTATAAATAAAATCTATTTCTCGTTTTGGATGAATTTATCCCAAAAATGCCTTATATATATATATATATATATATATATATATATATATATATATATATATATATATATATATATATTCACTATGCACTATGCACTGTGAGAAGAAGCACCTCACCAGTAAAAACACAAGAGAAAACGAAGAATGGTGAAACATGTATAACTCTTAAGCTTTTTGGGACACCCGGTTCCTTCTTCAGAGGCACGTTTAAACGTATATATATATATATATATATATATATATATATATATATATATATATATATATAATATATATATATGAAGTACACAGGAAAAAGCATCATTCCGACACACAATATATAAAAAAATAGACGGAAATTCTAGTTCGAAAAGCTATATTTCGGCAGCCAACTGGCGCCTTGGTCACCTGTAGTTAACCATTTCAATTTACCACGTCATTCGACAGACAATTTACGAGTCATTGCCATTGAACAAAACAGTTCATATAACAATAGAAGCCGAAAACAAAAGGAACATTTCTGGATAGGTATGCTACAGACAATGACCCCTTCTGGCCTGAATATCCGAAGCGACCTACCAGCATTGTGAAGGGATTGCACTCCAGGCCTAAGTTATCCGTTCGGACCCACGCCTTTTTCAATAGGCTTATACAAAATACTTCTCTTAATGCTCTCAAAATGATAGTCCTAATTGAGTTATCAGTGGGGCTCTAATTTGTCCTCATACTTTAAAACCTGTAAGTTTCGTACGCTCCTTGTCACTCTTGTGATCAAGCACTGAAGAAGAGCTAGTAATTTCCACTGTGACCAAGGCGCCAGTTGGCTGCCGAAATATAGCTTTTCGAACTAGAATTTCCGTCTATTTTTTTTATATATTGTGTGTCGGAATGATGCTTTTTCCTGTGTACTTCATATATATATATATATATATATATATATAATATATATATATATATATATATATCTATATATATATATATAGTATATATATATATACTATATATATATATATATATATATATATATATATATATATATATATATATATATATATATATGAAGGAAGAAGACTTGAGTGTTACTCCATACTACAAGAAACACTACGGTCCGTTTCACCCGAAGGCTCGTCAGGTGTGTGAGGAAGATTCAACAAGTAGCTGGCACCTTGCGTACACTCTAAAAAACGTGTTTAGGTATTAAACACAATTTTTGCCCCCCACTTTGGAAACACGTTTAATTCTTAAATACAAATGTTTAATTCCTAAGCATTATGTGTTTAATTCCTAAATGTGTTTAGAGTGTAAACGTGTTTCCAACGTGGGGGCAAAAATGTCTTTAGAAAAGTGCTTAATTCCTAAACACTGTTTTTACAGTGTAGCAGAGGCAGTCAAGTGAGTCAACTACAATAGATGAATTACGTATGGGAGAGGAGAAACTTATTCGAGTGCCTGCATTTACTTATTAGTTCGGTCCTGCTGTTTAGAATTTTTTTTCTTTCTGTCATTTTGAAGTATTTTCCCATAGACACAATTGGCAGTGTTTGGATGTGTTTGAGTAAGAGTTGGCTTGTCTGAGAATTTTCCAAGTTAGGTTGAAATCAATGTTGTTTTCACGTAGCATCCATATGTGTTTACTTAGGTCGGTGTCAGTACGTTTATTTTCGAGTTTGAAGGAAGACTTAGCCTTCGGGTGAACAGGTGAAACGGACCGTAGTGTGTCTTGTAGTATGGAGTAACACAGTCATCTTTCTTTATATTTAATACGAGCTCTCAAGTTTCAGATAGAGCCCTCTTTTTTGACGAAAGAAGTATGAAATTTATCATATTATATATATTATATATATATATATATATATAATATGTAATACATAATATCTTATAATATATATATGCTTATAATATCTATGCCTCGAGATAAAGTGGGGCTCCTGGGTTTTATGTTGAGCTGCTCCGAAAAGTTACTCTCTATCCTACGGGGCTTAGACATGTATTGTATCAGGGTTTAGGGATTCATTCCCCACCCTTGTGGAACGAAAATCGAACGAAAATTATAAGTGGTTTACCCTTATTCATTACTTCATATTACCTAATGTTATGTAAAATTACGAAACTTGTCCCCTTTTTCGTAAAAGCGAGCATGGGGTCAGCTATTTTTCGGGTCGCAACTTTACTGTAAAAATGCAAATGTATTCATATTTCCTTTTAATTTAGAAACTCATACGACTTGTATGAATACCATGATTATTTTAAGCCAGTTATATTCAGCCTCGTATAAAAACGTATTAAGGAATCACATTCAGGCAGATAGTATCCTTCGCGTGTTCAGCAGCACACTGGAAGAGTGGTTTTGCCAACGCCCTTTAGCAGGGGAAACTTAAACTCTGTGTCTGTACACCGCAGTGATTAATGTAGTTTCCTTGCCCATTTTCCTGGTTTTGTAAGCAGTTATTTTCCTTTTATATTCAATCAGGGAGCTGTTATTCCAACTAACAGCTCCCTGATTCCATTAAGCAAAGTCATATTGTGAAGTTTTTATTTTAAACTGGGAGAAGGAACTCCCAGTTTCGGAACTTGTATTAAACTATCATCGAAATTTAAGCTTGTTTCTTGTGCCTTTTCTTGACTTGCAAATTGTCGGTGGCCAATTAAAAGACAACAACGTATGCCAAGACTCCACACTGCAGCAGACCGAATCACTACCACGCCCAGGACTTAATCACCCATGCAAAGGAGAAAAACGTTACAATATCTTTGCTGGCTAGTAGCAATAGCGCCATCCACTTAACGACACATCCTCTAACATATCATCCATGTTTATTTATACAAAGTTGTTCAAACCTTATACTTGTCTGTTCGTTACGTTGTAGACCAGTAAATATATTTGTCCGTATGTTATTTTAAGGAACAACTACATTAAACTAATGGTGGCTCTACGCCTTTCTCCCTTGGAGTTCCCCGGCCCGACTGACTACTTGCTTTTACTCCTAAATGGTATCGTTGTATTGTGTAATAAATAACGACTATCCTGGATCATTTCCATACAAGTCATTTTTGCTCAACTAGAAAGTAAGAGAATTTCCTCATAAAACAACTCCAAAAGCCTCCTATCACTTTTCCCAATTACAGCACACTGTTGACAAACTTTCTCCAATATCCAACATGAGACTATTCCTATATCTTTGTAGAGGGACTGCAAGTTCAATGTGAGAGATAGAGAACAAATGGTATGCTTACCATAATAGTGACAGTTACAAGCGTTCTGTTAAAGGACAACGCAGTTGGATGGGGTGAGGAGGGGGTTGGAAAGACGGTCCAGGGGCGCAAATTTCTGTTTGAGGTTGGAGGGCCAAAATGCGTGAACATGCGCGTGAACATGAAATTGTGCACGCGTAGGGTACACCTCAAGCGCGAAGCCCAAAATGGTTGGGGTCCAGGGGCCCACCTTAGGGCCCCTGGTGGGCTTCAGGGGCAAAGCCTCAGTAAGGGTCCGGGTCCAGGGGGGAAGCCCCTGGAAGCTCATGGATTTTAGTATTTCAAAAGCCTCAGGAAAACGGTTCGAACGGAAATTTTCCAGTGTAATGCCCTTGGGTTTTAGAACAACTGATGTGATTCACTGGATTAAAGGTTTTCAAGAGCTGCGATGTGTTTTAAATGTAAAAAAAAACAGAGACAAAGTTCAATAGTTACCCGAGATGACCAGAAATTGGCTTGCTTAATTGATAATCAACTCTAAATCGTTGTTTTTAAAGAACATACATAGAGTACGGATATTCCACTTACAAGCATCCGTGACTATCCCGTGACTAGTTTTTGTTACCTTATGCTTTCGTCTAGAAATTGTCAGCCATGCATAATGGCTCAGCCTTTGATGTAAATTAATTTCATACAGCTTCGATCCATTGACATCTACTACTATATCCGTTGTATAACTGTATTTGTTGTCAGCAAAGGAGTGTCAAATGTAAAGTTAGTTTTATCAATAAAAATAAACAGCAGTGTACAAGGGGTATCAGGAAAAGAGCTATTGGCCAATTTATATATCCTGCATATTTTGTTAAAAATGACCAAGTACCGAAAATATTTGAGCATTGTTATTAACAATTGGGAGGGCCAAATTACGGTTTCGCCCCTCCTTTTTTACTTGGGGCCGAAGCCCCCTTGCCCCCGGGACTTGCGCCAATGGAAAAACCCATTGAATTATACTAAACAAATTCATGAACGTATTGATTAACTCTCTCAGCAATGTAGGAAAGCCGACGGTTATTCGAGTTAAGTAAAATTCAATGGCTCTTTCCCCCTCCTCACCCCATCCAACTGCGTTGTCTTTTAACAGAACGATTGGAACTGTAACCATTATTACATAGCCGGATTTACCTTCGGGGGGGGGGGGCGTAACCTATCATATGAGAGGGCCCTTCTAGTATTGTTTTTAGTGACATTATTTGTGGGTGGGACTAATACCTGACATGATGTAAGAGGAGCGCAATCACCATTCGCCTGCAGCCTGGCAGCTCAATGTTCATGTAATTGTTGGGTGCGGATCCACGATTCTGAAAAAACAATGTTTGCTATGGGGTTAATAGCTTGTTTTGTGAGACTGAAGATAAAAGGCAAGAAGAATTCCCAGGCAAATTTTGAAATGAAAGCTGTTTGGCGCAAATGTAACCTCACTTCTTATGATTAACAGCCTACAGGGATTGATGATACAGAGAGGTCAAGGAAGCGCCTGGAGGTTGGATTATTGTGAGATTTTCGGCGGCTAAATCCCACAGAAAGTGAGGAGGGGAGAGGTAGTACTGAGGATGGAATCGCGCGAAGCGCGCCGAAAAATTGCTTTTTTTAGAAACTAATAGCGACATAGGTAAAAGAAAAATATCTTCAAGGACGAAACGGTTGCCTGCCCCCCCCCCCCCCCAGCCCCCGACACTACGTACCTGATCCATACATTCAGAAGTGGAGCTTTCTGTGACTTACAAATTGCCTCTAAACATTATTTTAGAATCTCAGAAATTAATTAAGATCCATTTCATAAAAATGGCTTTAAAAATTTCGGGGAGGGGGCACTGACACCAATCCCACTGCGTGCTACCATGACTCCATGAGTATAGCTATGACTAACATACCGTTCAAAATGTCAAAGACGAAAAGAATGGACTCTCCCCTGAAGTTAAAGACTGTCAGTGGTGAATTTCTTGCTTATGGAAATTACGGTACGCAAAATGCAGTTCATCTGTTCATGGCACTGTTAATCATTTTAAAGTGTCCAAGTTACTAGCAACTGACCTGAAGATCATGTGCAGGTCAATTTGACCTAAACGAAAAGGACGACGCAACCCATCGATCGGAATCCAGAACTCCTTCTACAATCAAACCAATCCCCATTCAGTTAACCCAAGGTTTTTTGTGGCCTAGCTGACTGAGAACCACTGTTCTAACCGAAGGGCTTAGAATATTTTGGGCTAAACTATTTCCTTCATTGTCGGAAATGAATCTTCTCCCTTCACTGAAAACACAAATTGGTCAAAACGGTGTCTGAGTCGACTAATCACGTTAGTCAATAACATTTGACTAATTTTTGACCAATTGACTTAGTTTCTGACCAATTTGAAGCCCCGTTGACTAATGTTTGACGAATTTTTGACTAATAATTCTTAGTCCATTATCGTGAAACTAGTCAGATATCATCAGAAACTAGTCAAATATCGTGACTTACCGGGTTAGTCGATTCAGACAGTTTTGACTAATTTGTGTTTACAGTGTTGCTTAAGTGCAGATAATGATCACCTTTTGGGTATTTTGTTAATAAGGCCTCAAAAATAACGCGGTTCTGAAATTCCGTTCATTAAAAATGTCAATAATACAGCGAAAATGAACGAGTCGAAACGAACCTCTAGAATAGGCATGTATAACCACGTGTCAGTGTGTAAGTACAATGTCATACCGGACGACAATGCGTCATAACAAACATGACATGCCTCGCAGTTGCTTTGCTGTTACATACTATCAGTAATTTAAACTTAATGAAATTTCCTACCAGGTAACGTTATAGATTAGAAAATGAAGAATAGCGCTTTTAAGTCTGTATTTTTGGTAGGAATGAAAAGGTGAGGATTTCTTGTTTTTACTCCCCCCCCCCCCCCCCACCCCCCCCCGCCCCCACCCCCCGCCCCCCCACCTCCCCCACCCCTCCCCCCCCCCCAAACTCCCCACCCCCCCCCCCCCCCACCCCCCCCCCCCCCCACCCCCCCCCCCCCCCCCCCCCCCCCCCAACCCCCCCCCCCCCCCCCCCCCCCTCCCCCCGCCCCCCCCCCCCCCCACCATCTCCCCCCCCCCCCCCACCCCCCCCCCCCCAAGGGCCTTAGACGCAATCCGGTACAATATTTTGCATCTTTTGAAGTCATATTTTTTCTCTAGAAATCTAGTTTCTAGGTAAGTAATCCAACGTTCTTTACTTTTGGCCGACTACAGTTTTCCAACTTTGTTGCACTTACTGTCGACGATTACATAACAAACGGGCAAAGGCGGCGATTTGTGTTGACTATTGGGGGAGGGGCGCAGAATATAAGGTGCCATCGAAGCGGAGCCATCATAGTTTTGTGCGAAGCGTACAAGAGAATTTTCGCCCTACAGACCCCCAGACTGCATGAAATGGCACTTCTCGGGATCTTGGAGGCAGTTTTGAACCGTACGATACTTGATAAGTGACGACTGACAGGCATGAGCGTGTGAACGGGTGTGGTTGCGTTGGTATAGAAGCGGAGCTCCACTAACGTTTTTAAAATGTTGCCAAAATGGCTTCTATATCGCAATTAAATGGTCCTTCTCAGACCTTTCAAATTGCACTGAAGCCATCTTGATATGTGGCATGATTTCTATTGGCTGGCGCGGACTGCGCCGATAAAAGTTTTGCCAAAACAGCTCCCAGGTCGCAAGAAATGGCCCTTCCCAGATCTTTCAAATTGCGCTGAAGACATCTAAATATGTTAAACGCCTCATATATATTTTCCCACTTTCACGGAACTGCTTCTTCTGGCATAACCTTCCCTGCCTACCAATTTAACCATTTTGTGATTGTTGTGACATGATTGAACAATGTACACGGAAGTGAAAATCTTACCCCCCCCCCTCCTCCACTGATTGGATACGATACTGCACTACAGATATGTCAGTGCATGTGTAGGGCAAGTGTACAACTAGAGCTGGTAGGTCCATGCGTACTGGATTTACACACTAAAATATGATGTAGGCCTACTTCTCCGTGAGCCACGGTCGTGAAGGTAGCCATGGAATTCAAAATAGATACCACATTCGCGCGTAGTCCGAGAATTTACAGAATATTGATAAATACGTCGGTCAAATACGGATCTGAATTAACTTTTAATCACTCAAATCAGTCAGTTTAGTGTTGAATACTATGTTTTGCTTGTTTTCAGATAGACAGCAATTTTCACAGAATCTCGCTAGGGGATATACTATATTTTTGGCCCCCCTATTGGTTACGCTACTAGGTATTAACCCTTAAACGACAAAAAAAAAAAAAAAAACTCAGAGAGAAATTCAATCATGGGTCTTTTGGGATGTAGAAGGGGCCTAAGTGTAAGCTCTGCGGTGGATGCAGTAACGGGCGGATGTACAATGAGTTAGACAGAGAAGACAACGCGCGCAAAGCGCGCAAAATTTTCGAGGATTTACACTGAAAATGTCATATATGCGACGGATAATGTATCGCAATACTTTATTCCATGATACTGTTACACCTCACCCCACCCCCTACAAAATTATGTGTCTTAAAACGTTATTTAGACGATTTTATTTTTTGGGTCAAAAACCATAAGAGGGCAAATGCCTGCCCTGCCCCCCTGTGGCGCCGCCCCTGAAGAAGTCTAACACGTCTACCAATCTACGCATTCCTTTGGTAATTTCCCATCACCCATCGGTACGCCCCATCATTCGTGCCATTTACAGGAATGTAGAGACCCTTTGAAAAGACCCATCAACCCGTGACCTTTTCCCCGAGCCCCCCGAGCCCCCCCCCCCCCCATTACGGCCTTCAGAGTTGAAAGGAACATTTCCAAGCACTTAGTTCGGGCTTCTCCTCCACAACAACCAACTGACAACACCCCAGGTACATTTCCTTGTGGTCGTAGTAGGTGCAACACTTGCCCAGTGGTTGGCAAGAACACATTCATTAATATTTTGGGTTCTAACGGCAACAAATTCAGTGTGAACCAACACTTTACCTTCACTTCCACAAATTTGGTTTACATTTTAGTTTGTGGACGTTGCAATTGCCTGTATGTGGGAGAGACCAAACGTCGGCTGGCTGACCAAACCTCTGAACACCTCAGGTCCATCAAACAGAACCTTCAAGGTTATCCGGTTAACACACATTTCAACCCACCATCACCGTGCTCAATTAAAGACTTGGCCGTTACCGCAGCCTTAATATGCAGAGGTTCTGACCGTGATCGTCAGACCGCCGAAAACCGGCTTATCATGAAGCTCGGGACCCTCTCCCCACACGGTCTTAACATTAGAATGGACCTTTTTTTTTAACTTGTTCCCCTTTTCATTACTTTTTACCAGTTTTATGCAGCCTTCTTTCGCATTTTTACACCGTGTTGGCTCTGTTATATGTATATATGTATATATATATATATATATATATATATATATATATATATATATATATATATATATATATATATATATATATATATACATATATGAATATATATATATATATATATAGTATATATATATATATTATATATATATATATATATATATATACATATATGAATATCAGAAGCGACTTACCAGCTTACTGATGTGTCACACCCTAGTAATCCGATTAGACCTCTTCGGTCTCTCAATTTGCCTTATTGAATTGTAAGGGATTATCCTGTTTGGGGGACTACACCCAAGTAATCCGATTAGACCCTCCCGGTCAACACAATTGATTAATTGCTTTGAAAAGCAATGGGTGGGACCATTGTCGCCACCTATTAAAAGCTTCCAAAATTTCAAACTCCTTGTCAGTCTCTGACCTTGCACTGAAGAAGAGCTAGTATTGCTCGAAAGCTCTGCAAAAAACAATTTCTGGCTGTTTTTTTTACCGAATTTCAAGCCTTCCGCTAATTTGTATCTCTTCCGAGATCCAGCATTCAATTTTGTAGCACTGTTGTTTTACAGTTTTCTTCTTTACCAATTGTATATATATATATATATATATATATATATATCTATATATATATATATAGATATATATATATATAACGCTAATTCCCACCTTAAGGGGAAATTGTTATATCTGCTTGTACATAGGGCGAAAAAAAGATAATAAAATACATAAGAAATAAATTCGCCTTAACGTCTAAAAATATAATTAACGTTATTTCAATGGGCAGCCATCCGTTCGTGTTAACAGCTAGGTGTCCGTAAATTTGACAACTTTGAAGTAATGGCATCTAGTTTGTAAATCTAAGAGGGCGCCCTTGTAAGTTTACGTATTCCTATAGAAAAAGTGTGTGGAAACGTTAAGGCGAAACTTATATTTCACCCGAATTTTTTTTTCCCCTTAAGGTCGACTTTTCAACAACAACTTTCCCCCTAAGTGCCGAATTAGAGAAATATATATATATATATATTATATATACTATATATATATACTATATATATATATATATATATATATATGAGTATTTTAAATGTAGACTTAGACCTTTTTGGCTCAAATGCGTATTTAGAGCAGGAGTGTTCTGCTGGGTTTACCTGATTGTTTGGTGGCAATAAACAGTCGTTTGTATTCAAGTACAATAATTTGCTCCTGACTGTGGGCATCTAGACATGAAAGCTTTGTTGCCTGTCAAGTCCCTTTCTTAGGATGCATTTTGTAAGGGTGAGTTTGCCTAGGTGCCACACAAAGATGTAAATAACGTTAGATGCAATGGTCCCTGATTATAGGATATTCCCCACGCGCTGAAGTGGATTAAAGTTTTTCCGATGTCTCTCGAGCTAATACCAACTCTCTGATCTCATCAGGGGCTTTGTATCAAATAGCAACTCTTTAATTTCACCTAGTCTGGTTACCTTCTTACCGTTGTTTACCAGTGGCGCCGGCGCGGAGGGACTTGGGGGACGTGCACCCCTAATTGATTTCCCAAAATTTTCCCGAAAATTTCACAGTAAGCCACAAAGACGTTTAAGTTATAGATTTAGGCTGTAGGGGGTAGGGTGAGGTCTGTTTCTGGCTCACTGATGAATCTTTTTTAATAATTTTTTTTTTTTTTTTGTCTACAAGTCGTTCTCAGACTATCACAATTCTCGCAAATCCTTCTCAATGTACCACAATTTTCGCAAGCTTCGCTCCTTTACAGCCTCACCACATGGCTGTGTTACCAGCAATACGGTCTCAAACATATTCGTATTATTCAATGGTGGGGTTCTACAGTAACATAGATTTTTCTTGTGCATAGAAGTCATTATGGAGGAACACAGCATTGCAAGAATCCAAAGTAGCGGAATTCAGGGGAAGACACATATTATGAAATTGGACGCTTATACGCAGGCCCGTAGCCGGGCCGGGGCACGGCCCCTCAGTGCCCCCCTTGCAGACCACTGTGCCCCCAATATGGAAAATCGATCGAAAATAAACCTTTAGTACATGTAACGTTAGCTCTGATATGACACCAGGCGATATTTGACCAAAAATGATGCCAAAAGGGGTTAAATAATGAACGTGTTTTGTTTTCTGTTACATTTTTGTTCTAAAATTACATGAATTTTCGCGCCCTACGCCCGCTTTCATCTGCAGTTACGTACAGCCTTAACACCCGTTTCAAATATGTTGGCTTTGTAAAGGTACAGGTTCTACAATTAGGCTACTGTTCTTTCGTGTAGGCGTGGTTTCCGGAATAAACACAAAACTGAATCCATGAGAAGTTATATCCTCCTTCTCTTACGATTTGGAACATTCTTAATTCAGACCCATCATCATGATAAACATATTTTGTAAGGAACGTAAAGTGTCTCAATATCTAGAGGTGGTGGAAGGGAGCATCCCCACGCGACCAATCGTCTAGCGTCTTGGTTTTGTTCTTAAAGACAGACACTCATCACCCCAAATACATTTTGGTTGGGAGAAAGCAAAATTCTCAATCGATCATTAGTGAATGCTCTTTGATTGACATCAAAGTCAAAAGATCCAGAGTAGCTCACATTACACAACATGCGCAGAGAATGTTCTGATTACTAAATATTATGGCCTTGTATGCCCATCAGGATATGACCTTAAACAATAAACTAGGTGTGTGTCTGCACAAGGAGGGGGTTCAAGACAGTTTTTGAAGGAGTAACTTGGTTGGGAGAAATGGAACTGTGCAGGACAGGGAGGGGCAGATTCTTCCATAGAAACCCAACTTTTTCTAACTTTCCGCAATAAGAACCAAATACTTTCAATTTTTCTTCAACAGAACCCCAAATTTTTCATCGCGCGCCCAAAATTTCGCGTTCGGCATCCTTTCTGTAACCCATTGCTTCTGGCCGGGCTTCGGGTTGCTGGACCCCTCAGGGGAGCTTGGTCCCTTTGTCGGTCTTATCTTTTTACCACCCCTTGCTGAGTCTGTATGCAGGTTTTACCGTGGTAAATAATTTTCCTGCAATTCTCACAAGCGAAGTTATATCACCTATGAACATAATTATTACAGTGTCCCAGTGAACTATTCTAGCCAAAACTAGGTGAAGGCTCAAAGTTAGATGCCGGACATCAAGGGGTTTTCATGCAGTAATCTAGTACCTTGAGATGACTATATGGTTTGAAGCTAAATTTACTCCACAAATTTATTCCAAAATTTACCTTTTCTGTTCATGCAAAATTTCGTTCAAAAAAGAAATAAGATAATGACCTTTTGAATTGTGAACCCTGAAGAGACTGGTATGCTCTCATTGTCATTCAAAGCTCCATGCTAGTGTTTACATTTTGTTATTTTCTTACTGAGACATTCGGGGAATTACCCTAGGGTTCCTAACAAAAATACTGCCTAATGGCAGCCTCTGATCCCCTCGTCGTTGGCAAAGTACTCAACTCTTCACCTGAGCTTGCGGAGCTGAAGAAACATCATCGTAATCATGTAGTCTTGGTCCCTTCACTTGTGGAGACTTTCCACGTCTATGTATTGCAAAAGGAGGGGAAATTTCCATCAAAGTAAAATTTTGCGCGCTTATGTGCACGCGTAAAACCGACACCTTTAAGCTATCTGTGGTAAGCTTGAGATACCCTCCCCTGTAGTTTCCGCAAACTGTAATCATATGGTGACACTACTGCCCGCTAACTGGCGAATGCATTTTGCTAGGAATTTAAAGTATCTCAGTGCAACGTCTGCACTCAACTGTTGTTATGGAAATGATTTCTAATGCAAAACTGCCTGCTTCGCGCGCACTTTACAGTACACACTTCATATCTTGAAACCATTACTGGGGCAATAAGAAATTACTTTGACCAAAACACTTGTTCGAAAAAGTACATCTACGACCTCTCAGCGGCGTAGCTACGGGGGGCCTGGGGATCTAGCCCCCCCAGATATTCGTCAGGCCCCCCATATTTTTTGTGTCCTAATAAAATGTGTAAGAATTAAGAAAAAATAAATGTTTGAACGGAAATAAACTTTGAAGTATTTCCTTCAAAAAATAAATAAATGAAATGTGTAAGAATTAAAGAAAAAGTAAATGTGTGAAAAACACATTTTGCGCATGTATGAAATGAACTTGTAACTTTAAAATGCCTACTTTCACTAAATTAGGTATATAATCTGCACTGTCATTTAATTCGCATATAATTCACTTGGACGATGAAACGAACGTCCCGGCGACAAACTCGGATGTGACATTGTCAAGTTTAGATCCCCTCTGCCTTTCGGATAGCTGGTTGATTTACTGAAAACATGGCAATCATACACTGAAGACCATTCTTACACGACCATTCGTATACGGTATCATGCACAAAATATGCCGTACGGTAAGGTACTGCGTTCGAATAATTCTTCTATCCTTAACAAGTATGTCGTGTCTCTCTCCTTGCCCATGACAAGTGCACTGTAGAACGATTGTTTTCGAGAAGTCCTCTTTTTAGTACTTCTCACTAGCGTCACGGTCCGGACGGATTTGTAAAATTGTCAACAAGGTCCGGATCTCATGTGTTTCCCACATGATCCCTACTTCTGCTTTGCGGGTTAAATAGTTTGAAAGATTTACTGGTAGTATTATAGGTCTGACCAAGTAATATACCGATGACTTGAGTCCTTGAACAAATACACCACCATTTTGCATCTAGATACCATTGAAAACCCGAAAAATTTTCAAAGGGAAGGGGACACCCTGAGACCCCTACTTTAGGACAGTGATCTATGTTCTCCTTACTAGAAAATAAATATGGTAACCTTAGGTTGGAGACAAATGCTATGATCTAGGGGATATGTAATTGAGTAGTGGACACGTAGCCTATGGATAGGGTGATGGACAAATGTAACAGAGATACACTAGAAGGTGAATATGGGAGAATTGCAGGCAAAATAAATGAAAAGAGATGGATAATTCAGTATGATTCTTGTATTATCTCAGCTCATATGATATCCACGGCCGTAGACAGAGGGGGCGGGCAATTACCCCCAGAAATTTTCAAAGTGCACCGTTTCCAACCAGTGGCGTAGCCAGGATTTTTTTAGTAGGGGGGCGCTGGGGGGGGGGCTTGACCATTTCATGGGAGGGCGCCTTGTTACTATCTAAGCGGAGCGCCACCATAAGTTAGCGCGGAGCGTACCAAGAAAATTTGAGATTTTAATACATCCCAGGTCGCCGGAAATGGCACTTGCCAGGCTTGATAGCAGCCATCAAGATGTGCAGTTTTGGTGAAAAAACGTAAAGTTTCATTTTATTTTATTCTCACGAGGTAGCGGTGGGCTAGGTTCCTGCACATACTGATACTCGCTGTCAGTGACAAAAGCCACGCACCTAGGCCTAGACTATGGTGGGTACTTTTATAGCCTATGATAACCATTGCATTCGACGTAAATTGTGAAGTTCACATACCATTGGTCTCTTTGTAATTCACAGCAGAGGTGGTGCTAGGATTTGCCCGTCGCGGGGCCAGCGACCCCAAGTGACGACATCTCCGATTTTTTGAGGGGTTGGTGAGGGGGATTTGAAGAAAATCTGTGTACTGTACCATGCCATACTGATATATTGCATAAAATTTGTATATACTAGAGAAGCAGAGGCACTGATTTCATGTTTCTCCCGGAATCTAACTTCGTTTCCCTTTTCGTTTCGTTTCGTTTCATTTGTTTTATCACTTCACGCATCCATACCAAAATACATGATGAATGGTAATAGAGACATATGTACATGAGGTGAAGGGAAGTACACAAAAAACCCTGCTGGGCTTGAAAATATGAACTCCCCAGAAATACAAATCAAACGACGTGCAATAGCAGAATAACTTCTGAAATTGCAAAGCGCGCGAAGCGCGCGAAAATTTTTTGGGTAAGCTTACATTAGAAAAGTCTGTAGGCCTACTTATTTAAAGCTTATATAGGTCAATTGTCCGAGCAGTTGGGCCTTATCTTGCATAACGTATATTGTACTTCCCTTCTAGAACCACTAGCCGTACCGCACGACAGTCACAAAAGAACATTAACTATAGGTTTAGCGAAATGAGATGAAATTTCCGACATTTACATAAATCCATGTATTCTACTTATTAAGTTACCTGAAAAGGAGGAAAGGGTTTGTACTAAATTTAGCTATAAGTAACGGAACTGAGGAAGAGCGTGCAGAGCGTACCGAAAATTTTGGGTTATATTGCAGAAACGATCCTTTTGAAAGCCAAAATAGTAAATGGACCATGGGTAGCGACAGAATTCTCCCCACAGGGGCCGGGTCATGCCAGTGACCCCAAGTTCCGACAGCCCCTTTATTGAGGGGTGGTGAGAAGGGGATATGAAAGAGCAGAACTATCGGCCAACGCCATTGCAGGACATATTTTGCATAACATTACTTAATACTTTAACAGCCGAGTTGAACTGATAGTGTTCTTTTGAATCTGAATTTTGACACTGCAAAGCGCGCGAATCGCGTGAAAATTTTTGGTAGGCTTACACAAAACCCATTTGAAATCATTGAGTACAAAGACAAAAAAATAAAAACGGTTGGGGTTGTAACTTGTAAACCGTATCGGAGAAAACATACATTGTGTCGACACCACCTGGACTACCTGATGAAATAGCCAAACTTTCCTCTGTGAGTCGCTCACCAACTGACCCTACCGCATGACACACACTAGAGAACAGCAACTAGGCTTTGCGATATGGGATGCAATTGACGGACATCTATAACCTGTGTACTGTGCCTACATTTTTCTTGGTAAGGTTGACAGGACTTATGCTATCTAGCTATGTGGAATGGAACTATTGAAGAAACTGGAGTGAATCTAAAGCGGGCGTAGCGCGCCAAAAATTTCGGGTTCTGATTAATGAAATTGTCCTCTTGGAGCCACCCTGGCGCCACCCCTACCTCAAAGTCTAGAGTATAGAATTTAAATGTCCAAATTTCCGCCCGACTGAGACAAAATATCTGCCCGATTTAGTCAGGTTTCTGACATTTGGGGGCGGCTGCCCCCTCCCCCGGCCCGTACGGCCATGCCTGGACTACCACATGAAATAGCCAAACTTTGCTCAGTGAGTAGCTCAGCAACCGACCGTACCGTATGACACACACAAGATAACAGCAACTATAGGCTTTGCGATCTTGGGATGATATTTACTATTATCTCTATATAAACTGTGTACTCTACCTACCGTGTAACTTGTAAAGTGAACAGGACTTATGCTATCTAGCTATGTGGAATGGAACTTACAATATATTGGACAAACAAGAGTAATTCACAGCGCGCGAAGCGCGCCGAAAATTTTGCGTCATTTATAAGAGAAATTGCCCTCTTCAGAGCAAAAAAAAATAGGTATATCGTATATTATTATCAAGTTGAGTAGTGAGTTGAGTGAATTTTTTTTGGCCCAGATCGCCAGTGGGGGGGGACTGGGGGGGGGCGACAAGCTTTCATGGGGGCTGGCGCCCCCCCCCCCCCCCCCCCCCCACGCCCTCCCCTGGCTACGCCACTGTTTCCAACTTTGAGAATATACAGAGAAAACGCAGTAAAAATATAAGAAATAGCCTTGATCGTAATGATAGAACTTAAGCAATTTCAAATAGGCAGATTCAATATTTTCATGCCTATATCTGTACACATCACGAATCATTTACAGCTCTATTAGGATGTATTTCTAGCCTACTTTTCGAAAATTCTCGCGCTACGCGCGATTGATTATGCATAGCTACAATGTTGCTGTTGTTGCTATAGGTAGCTACAATCATCGATGGCTTAAAGACGTTTTTAAAACGTGCCAGTTTAGTCATAAAAACGTTTTTTATTTTTTAACCAATAACACTCCCTCCCCTCCCTTAAACCCTCCCCCACAACGGAGTTCAATGGCTGAGGTCATGCTTCACATCATATCCACCACGCTCTCAAATATGACTTTTGTCGCACTTAGTCACAACTACTTTTCGTTTTCCTTTTACAGCTGAAATCCCTCAAACATTGCACCATTTACTATCTATGCGTCCTCCTGAAATTACAAACTTTCGCCAAGGGGGAGGAAGACACCTGTTCCCTTTAGTCCCCTCTCCCAAGCCACAGATCAGTAATACCCACTTTTTGCCCCCTAGCAAAAAAGTGTATGTGCGGCCTTGTGTATTACCATTTTTCATGGATTGATTTTTTTCCCATTATTTGAGAAATGGCAGACATGAGATTCGAATTTCAAGGCTGGGTACATGCAGCTTAAAACACCTGGGAAGTGCCATTTCCGGCCATCTGGAGGGTTTGTAAAGCCAAAAATTTTCTTGCACGCTCCCCGCCAACTGATGGTGGCGCTCCGCTTAGATAGTCTTGACAAGCCTGACCCTCGGCGGTGTCGGCCCCCCATTTGTTACATAGGCCCCCCTAAAAATTTCATCCTAGCTACGCCCCTGCGACCTCTGCAGGGACCCTGCATCAATAGAGTTTCTTAGAGTAATCTAATATCATGTGTAGCATATACGGTTGCATTCGTAGCATGTATTTGTCATTGCACTTTTTTACGAGTGCAATGCGAAAGCCAAAATGCCACCAAAGAATGGGAAATTATCATTAATAATTTCTAAGCACGTAATTAATTGAAAGATTTGCCAAAGATACCACCATTTGGCATCTAAGCCACCTTATCTAAACAAAATTTTTCAAGGGGAGGAGTTGTTAGCCCTCCCCTTCTACAAAACACCTTTCCTTTACAGTCAACCAAACATAAGAATTTACTAAATTGTGCGTTTTCCAATATATCATCAATTAAATATTTGTCCAAAATAGCATTATTTTGCATCTAAGCTATCGTAAATGAACAAAAATATCGCAAAGGGGAGGGGAGGGCCCCCTCCCCTTAGACCTCCCCCAAGACATAACCTGCACAAGGTGACAAAGGAAGGATTTGCCCCGAACGCAAACTGTCCCCGATGCGAATATGCACAATTTACACCGTCTTTCTGGGTTTATCTGAGGTGGGTGAAGGCATCATCTTCTGTAGTGCCCCCGTCACCAACCTCTGCCTTCGCCACTGTTTTCTACGGTATAATATCGGTAATCCCGCGAGGCTAGATTGCATCTTATTGCGTGCGTATTCAAGTGTAAAAAAGTCTTTAAGTTGTTTTTTCCGTCCATTGTCTTATGTTCTGAGCATTGCTAGTGACAAAGATACGTTACTGTACATTTCCTTTTAACAACTGGCAATTGATAGTTGTATAGCTTACAAGTGTTCGACTTTTTTAATTTATGAAACAAATGCGTAACTACTCATTCATTAATTTGTGCATTCTCTCCAAGCTGATTAAACTGAAGAAACGAGATGGAAAAAGTAAGTCATCTTGTCCGCCTACATGTATAGCAGGAGGGATCATCGCAAAAATGAAAAGAACAAAAATAGATCCTTCAATTTGCAAAATATTATACCAAATTACGTCTAAGGACCCTCAAATATCCAAACATTTTCCAAAGGACACCCCTCCTCGGACGGCGATCCGAAACAACGTTCAACCCCCGGCCACTTGGGATAACAGCTTCCTACGCCTTTGAAACAAATACAAAAAAGTGCTCATAAAAAGTAATGTGAAATCCAAATTATTCTCTCAAAAATGTAATTTATAGTATAGAACTTACACACGTGTAAATTTCTAAAATATGACATATCAAAATTTGGAATATTTAAATGCAATTTAAAATACCCCAAAAGTGCCATTTCCTGCAATGTGGGAAGATTTTTTGGTCAAAATTTTCTCGATACGCTCAGCGCCAACTCATGGTGGTGCTCCGCTAAGATAGTGTCGGGGCATATTTTGCCCCCCCCCCTCCCCCAAATACAATCCTGGACATGCCCTTATCTGATTTAGTGTGCAGTATTAATAGATCAGTGATGGATCTGTAAAAGCCGGTGTTTAGAACTGAAATAACAAAATTGGTAAAATAAGCTACTCGCTATATAGGTGCAAACATGAAGGTATTATGGACCATAATAGCTCATGGAGGGAAAACGGAAAGTAATAGCTCCATAGTACAACAATATTGCACAGTGCACATATAGGTTTCAAAATTGGCACTTTACCTTCAGATAGGTGGATGCTTTTTTGTGCAGCTGTGCCCGGAACAGACTAAAAAGATTGGATCGGGTTTGCGACAAAACGGCAGATCCACTATTTCTCTAATATTCAATGCTCCCACATAACAAACTCCAGTTCCCATGGATGAACTCCTTTTTTGTCTTATTTTTTGTCAAAATTCGTTCAGATTTCGCTCTCGTCCGCTCTTCCCTACACAATTGCTTCCCTATTTGATATTTATGTTGGTTTCATGAGTACACTTAAACTATTTTCGGTGCCTGGGGTGATAACCAATCTACCTGGAATGAAATTTATTATATTAAAAATTCCCTTCAATTTCCTTAAAATTCTTTGAATTTCCAGACTTTTCCAGATTTTATTAAAAAATATTTAGAAAGTTACTAAAGAAAATTTAAAAACTGTATGTTTCTATCGCAGAAAGTATCCTACATGACAGCCTGAGTTAACCAGATATTTTATTGTACCTATTCAGACTCCCCCATGAGATCTGAAAAAAAAGAATCCCCTACGAGGGGGCAGCTAGCCCTACGAGGGACATGGGGTCCCCATAGGCTGCCACCGCTGGGCATATTTTCTAATACAGTATTCATTTTTCACTCAAACAATTCAAAGTTCTTGAATTTTGTAAATACCAGATTTGAGGAAACAAGCCTGCTCAAAGGATATTGAAACATTTACACTATATAATCTTGCAAAGATTCGGTGTGTTTTCGGTTGTATCTCAATATCCTGTACAAACACTATTGTTCGTAGGTGCAAAGCCTGGATGGAGCTACGCGATGAGACATAACAATTGAGACGTAAATTATTCCCATTTGCACTAGGCGCTATACGACGGGCGATTTTTTTTTTTTTTTTTTTTTGACCAATCATGAGAAAAAAATTACTGTTCTGTTAAATTACATGGCTCGTAACAGGTTTGAAGCCTGTGTAAATTTTTAAGAGGACAGATATTGATACTATCTATGTGGACCACCAGGGATGTACCAAGTAAAGTTGACACGAGGGCGAACACTTTTGTGACCCCTGCCAGGGTTGGGAGTCATCCTAAGAAAGTGGTCTAAGCTGAGGGGTAACTTTAACATTAGCCATCTAAAGTGCAAAATTGTGCTTCTTTTGAAAAAAGCTTTTAGATGGTTTATGTTTACAACTTGTTATTGTGTACTGAATATGTCTTATTTATTGGCTGGGTTAAAGGTATCGGGTACTGTCTTAAAGGCAAGGGTGACGCCTTGCCTTTTGAGAATTTTTGTCCATGTAACTTTATGTTTAGATGATTAATGCTATCTTTGTTTAAGCCTCGAACTGATTTTATGGTTTAAGAGTTTCATTTGCGACTTTTAGCATTAAGTTGAGAAAAGTTTGCATATGAATGATGACTCAAAAGCAAGATAGTACTACAGCATCTAGCAAGATCATGGCATGGTGTCTAAGGTCACCATATGTTGTCGCGTAGACTAGGCCTATCAAGGAAACTTTTGTCACAAATTTCTCTCACATTGTAGGTAATAGTAATTCCTAGGACGTGTAACATGCACATATATATTGAAATGTCAATCTTTAGAAATTAAGACTTCATAGAAAAGAGATTTATTTGAAAACAATTAATCAGTAAAATCACTTGCAGGGGGAACTGAAATTCATGTTTCTGGTACAAACTCATTAATTTAAGCATCGAACTAATATAAAAGCAATATGGGCAATGTCGTTAAAACTTAGAAGAAAAGAGTAGTCTATTAAAGGGCTTTAGCCTACAAGTCTCAGATGTTTTCTGTATCATTCTGTACTGCAGCAACATTCGTAACTGAGCATTAGTGGACCCAATATTTGAAAAAAGAGGATATTTGAAGAAAGAGGCTCATTTGTCATTAACAGCTAACCACATGACGCATCTCTAGCGGGGTTCAGTAATCTTCCTGGTAAAAAATTTAGCCAAAAGTGCACCCCAAGGTGCAGTTCATTATGTTCTGAGGACATTAAATTCTTAACTGCGACAAGAAAATTTTCTGCGTTTCCCTTATTTTTTTGTAAATAGGCCAACTGTCATTTAGGGCATGGAAATCGCAGCTACTAGAGGGGCAGCTTCTCCCGTTGCTCCCCTCCCCCACGGGCCAATGACCTTTACCAGGCATTTAATAGTGGCTGGGGGATGAGGAAAAGTTGCCTGTATCGTGAAATGGACAACATCTTAGTAGATCATCGGCTTGATATGCTATGTCGTTTCAAAAGCTTCAAAAATCACCCATTCGAGGCCCTGAAGTTCTGGTTTCCATGTTGTTTACACGTCCGAAGTGCCTCGTATTTTCACGCGGACGCCTGCCGTTCTTCTTTCCTTGAACCATTTTATCAGCTCCTCTTTAATGTCCTGATAACGCTCCCCTCCCCCAAACCAGGCAGCCGTTTTTCTGTGTTTTCCAGGGTTGCAAGCTTATCTTTGTCCCTAACCATTCCCGGACGCGTTTTGTTTCAACAAGGAAAATCCAAACGGCAGGGTGCTTCCCTTTCTCTTCTGCTTGTTTTACAATTTTTAGCTTGAACTTCGCCGAGTAACAATGTTTGCGCGGAGCCTTTTTATGTGATCTTGAAGCACCTACTGCATGCAGAAAAACATTTGTTTCGAGTCTGCCGCGATGCCTAGCATGCATAACGCTGAAACTGGATCAAACCGGTTCCCTTGCATGAAGTACGGCTTAAACGTTCATGGCATAGCCCACGTGATATACTGTTGCTATGCAGTTAGCGCAGCGAGGTCATGTGCAATAATTTATATATTTATATATTGCCTCGCCAGTAGTACCGTAAGGCCGTACTGCGTACAACATGCATGCATGCATGCAGGCATGCAAAAGATAGTCAATTTCGTGCTCTGTTTCAAGATGTCGGCGAAAGTTGGTCACACTTTCAAAGTTCAGAGTGCTACCATATTTACAAAGAAAGTTGGTTACCATAGTTACAAGGAAAGTTGGTCACCGATTATTCGGGAGGAACTCACACTGGCAGCTGATTGTGAAGCTGACAACCAAATGGACAACTAGAAAATGTGGTTACGAAAATCGTAACCACTTACTGTCCATGATTGCTTCTGTGCTGGTATTTTGAAACGGATGTACTAATTTGCAGACTGCAGACTGCAGACTGCAGACTCGGATTTTGCAGAATAGATGTTACAAAATGCAGAACGTAGTAATAGATAAAAATTACTAAAATTCCGTCGAGGAACCCTTCTGAATTAGATACAGAAATAAAAGTGATCAGAATCTTAAAAAGAAACTTAAACTTTATCGGCGAGTGTCTTTTATTGTCCAGACTTTAGCAATTTTCGAGTTGAACCTGATTTTTCTCTATGGTGGGTTCACAGTGAAATGCATTTCGCACTTTTGAATAAGCAAAAACATTCGATTAGTATACGTAAATCGCGACGGGTTATGTACTCCCAAGAGTCCCGTGGTAACTCTCTGCCCATTAGAGTCAAATACAGTAGCTAGTACAAAGTCTCGGCCACGATATGAACAACATTTTAGCAACGAAGATGCACGTACGCTGATCCTTCATTTCTGCCTGTAGAGCCACCGTAAATACCCTAATCTGACCGGGCGCAACTGCATAGTATCCTGGCCTACTATTATACATACTGCCGTGAATTCATTCATTTTACATTGAGTGGGAATAAGGTCCCCAATTTTCCGTCCAAAACTCAAAGTCGTATTTTTTGGCTATTTTATACACTCAGCATGCCGATTTATTCTCTCAAAATGAAGTGCTATAGCCTAGTGCGCTTCGAATTTCCAGACGAAAATCACCCGCGTAAAAATACCTCGGAGCTAAATCAACCAAGCTTTCTGCCACCTCCCCGGCCGGCTCCTCCCGCCTGCGGCCTGCAGGAATTGGCGCTACTACGACACGCCTTCGCAACTCAGTGCTACTGATTGCTAGTCATACCTTTTTTAAAGTGCAGAAAAAAAAAATCGCACACATTCGGACGTGAAAGAGAATCGCTTCTTCATGATTGGTCATAATTTGAAATTCCCACATTTGATTGGGTCAATTTGGAAATGCCCCGCATGCGCTGAGCTGCAAATCGAATATTTTTTTTTTCCTATTTTAGACAGTCGTTTTGATGTCGTAATTTATTCTTATAGATTCCCACACGTACTTTTCAAGAAGTGATTTTGAGCATCAAAATCCTTCAATTTATGTTGAGGGGTGACAATGAGTATACGAAAAACCTTGAGATTCGAAAATCAAGGATTATGACCAACCAAAATTCAACTAAGAAGGAACAATTTGTCTCGATTTGACTTAGCGATGCATGCGTCGTCTACGTTGGGCACACATACCTGAAGTGCAAGACTTTCGACAACCCAGACTTTCTAGTCTCAAAATTTGACTCATCGAAGCTTCGAGAATTCGATTGCAATGTTTTGTCCAGTACAGTCTGGTTTTGATTTTAATTATCAATCACAGAAGTCCCTTGCTTAAACATTCCAACACAAGTACATGTTTCCGATATTTTAATATTTGTAAATTTATTAAGTCGAATTTTCCGAGATAGTACCCGGTGTATTGCATCTGGTTAACTTTATGCTTCATTGTGCGAAACATGTTCAGCTAACCAGGGCATATCAATGATGAAGTGCAATGGGGTCGAGTATGTCGAGCAGTGATAAATAGGGGCCAAATACAAGAGTAACGTGCACAACGTGGCGCAAGTCGCTGAATTTGGATTTAAACACCTCGTTCGAAGTGCATGTGGCGGCCAAGACAGGCTCAGGCTTACTGTATATGGTTAATTAGTGAGGGTTTTACGCAAACTGATCGAAGGCTTTGCTCGTTCATAAATGCAAAATGCATTTTATGAGGAAGGCACCTTAGAGAAAAATCCGGTTTAATTCGAAAATAGCTTAAGTCTGGACAAGAAAAGACACTCGCCGATTAACTTTGTGTTTATTTTAAGATTCTGATCAATTTTTATTTAGGTATTTTACTCAGAAGAATAACTTGATGGAATTTTCATTATTTTATCTAGTACAACATTCTGCATCTTGTAACATCCATTCTGCAAAATCCGAGTCTGCAGTCTGCAAATTAGTACATCCGATTTTGAAACGTCCACAGTGGTTATGCTAGCTCAGAAGCGTAGCCAGGATTGTGTCATGGGGAGGGTTTTGGAGTACGACATGAGGGAAAGGTCTAAGGGGGGGGGGAACGGCTATTTTAGGTCTCCAGATGCAAAATGGTGCAATGTTTGTGCCTCAAATGTAAAAGAGTTTATAGTGATCATGTGTTTTTGCAATTATATTTTTCAAGGTTGGGTCATGGGGGGTTTCAACCCCTAAAACCCTCCCCGTGGCTACGCCACTGTGCTAGCTTTAGAATATCGCTCTTTCAATTTTCAGTGCTGGCACAGTAAAGATGTGAGAAAGATCGACCAAATCCGTCAGACAATAGGCCTATATGTACTTGAAGATAATTAAATCCTCTTCATGCACCGAAATTTGAGTGACAGATCACTTTGCTTTTACTGTTTGACTTCGAGAAGCACAAAGTTTGGGCTTTGCATGCAGGAAATGGTAGGCCTACTCTCAAGGTCTTGTGGGAAGTATTCAATAATATTTCATGTCTAAACAAATTAGCCTGTAGCTGTACTTCTCCGCAGATATCGTCACAATGGACTTATAGTAGGCTGCAAGCTTCATTTCTTGCTTCAAAATGCTTCAAGAAATCTCACCTTTCGTGATTGACCTTGCCTACATACTCTAAGCATACTCTAAGCAATCGACCAATCAGCAAACGCGACAGCACTTACAGCCGTACAGTGTGTGTATGTCCATGGCAGCTCCCTGGTTTTTCGACATAAGAAGCGTGCGTAGAGTGGCCTACTGTGTGCGAAATAGGACAGTACGACCATGTGTCACAATATACTGTAGGCCTACTACTGTTTAGGTAGTTTGACTTAAGCCCTTCTTAACAAAACAATAATATACAAAACTGCTAAAATAAAAACCAATCATGCTCAGCCCCATTCCAACCAAAAGTAACCAAGAAGTTTCGTTCCCATCTACATGATTCACTCTACATAATGAGCTCAATGGTAGAACAAAGCACTCAATGAGAATCAAGAAACATTGAACGAAAGAACTGCTTCTCGAAAATGAGAAGCGTGCCTAAGGTACTGTCCATGACGTCATGGACAGTACAAATATGCCGTAGCAGTTAATCGGAAGGGCTCAGATAAGGAACAGTTGTTGGACACTTGCCGAGGGAAAAGTCGAGAATCTTCTGGTATTTTATGAATTACGGAAAAAACCGAGACATAGCAAGACTGCTGGCGGATGAGAGGTCCCTGTGAACTGACATTCTCTGGCTCACAATCTTTAATAGAGCGCCTGCGTAAGCATCTGTAATGCTGATATTAAGGTAAGATTCCTTGCCGGTAAATTTGACTCTAATAAACGCCCCTTCACGAAAACATCACGCCCCCTGGTCGTTTAGTAGAGTAAATACGGTATAAGAATAAGGCATTCTGTACAAAATATCTGTAAAATGAAGCTAAAATTGACTAAACTCTCAATGTAACCCTCTGCTGAAATCAAGCGACTCTCAGAATGGTTTAAGACATCACTCAGGATTTTCAATAATCAGAACAGACGTGGACTGATGATTTGCTTGGCGATGTGACGACACCCATGGGCGTAGGAAGTTGTTCGAGCATGGGATGCTGAACATTGTTTCGGATCACCGTCCTGGGGAAGGGGTCTGAGAGGAGGGGATGTCCTCTTCCCCCTTTGGAAAATTTTTGAATATTTTAGGGTGCTTAGATGCAATTTGGTGAAATATACTAGACAAATTTTAAGGTAAATTACAGCAAATTTTTGACATTTCTTACAAAGGAAAACAAAATAATGGATTTTCTCCCTTGGATTGAGGGGCGGAAGCATTGTTCCGTCCCACCACATTTTTGACTAGAGCTGTAGCCCCCTCCCCGTCCCCTCTTCCTACGCCTATGTAATAACCTCCCAGTCCGCTTGGGTTTACGGCCACTTGGGGTCAGTTGCTGAAAAAGAAACCATACTGGGTCTGTTACTGTACCTTAACTTTTTCAGAAGCACGGGCATACAGCCAGAGTCCACCTTTGCATCAGAATGGCTGTACTGAAGCATATCCCTAGTAGCAATCATAGTTTGGAAACGCATCTATCGTGTTTTAAAATAGCGCGGAGAGAAATGTCACTGGGGCTAATTCAGAGAACGAATTTTAAGTCTTGCAACCATCCATAATTTCAACACTTTGCAGACCACTTAAAATTTTAAAATCGTTTCACGTAGGACCTACTGCATCTACCGTTCCTATCTATTTGTACAAATAACGTGACATCTATAAAAAAAAAAAGTAAGCAAAACCGGGTCGAAGGTATCGGTCTCAGAGATGGATGTTAGTTTGGGTAAAAATAGTTACTGAAACAACACCTAGACACCTGTGCGTGACTGCAAATCGTGAGGAGTCAGCTTCAAAACAATCCTTTCTAATTTAAGGTGTTCAAACTTCCCGTTTGATGTGTATACTGCAATGACAATGCCTCACTATTTTGACTTAGTCATGTTAGACCTGCTCTGGTTACAAAAGACTGTGTTGCCAGATGCAGATATTGTGCTTGCTGCTACTTGTGTAATTAATTGCTTTCTGTGGATTTTTAAACCTTATTGAAAAGCCTTGAACATGGTCAATAAAACGGAAAGTTTCAAAATTCTGCATTTTTATGAAATTAAGAAAAAATTTTTATGTTTAAAATAAACGACCATAGGACCCAATAACAGGCAGAGCCGATATCCGAGTTGGGACTTTTCACTTTTCTGTAAAAGCAAACACACACAGAAGGATTAGTGATGTTTATTGAGAAAAGAGGAAGTGGGGAGGAATTCCATAATAGTTGAAAACAACTTGGGTGAACATACAACTTTCTCATTGAAATATTTCAGTCGATATTGCTTCTATTTCTACTTTTTAAACATCGTTTTAGTTACTAAGCAAATAGCGTATTTAGTGAAACAAGAAAAAGATATGGGTGAGATATACAGGGCTAAATTTTGTCCATTTTTAGCCGAGCATGCTTATCTTTCCTAAGTAAACATGTTATCCGAGTTCAGCCTCCCCGGATGTCCACAGGTTCTGTGGGATCGACTTGGCATGGCAGTTATGTAAATGTACAGGTGGTGGTGCAGTTGGAACTTTTGGTCAAGGGAAAGGTATCGAATTTAATGTCACTGTACCGAAATAAATGGGAAGGTAACTGTAGATTTAAAATAAAATCATGTCAATAAAAATCTCAAAATGGACCGAGCAAACATATTTCCAACTTGGCCACTATGATTACCCAAGATGATTACCAATAGAGAATATTTGAGCCAGGTCCATGTTATTGACGTTACCACCTCTACAGTATAAGCATGACACTTGAAAATTTACTTATATTCTCTACCATTATATTTAAAGTTTGAAACTGAAAATATCAAAATTTAACTTACAAATAACGTTTCCATGATGACAATTTTGAAAACTCAAGATAACCACCCAATAGGGTCTTTGGGGTTAGGTTCTACTTATCAAAGATCGATCTTGTCTATACATTAATATGGGTGTAGTTCTCATAATCAATTTTTCCTGTCATTTAAAAGATGAAAGTTGATAAAAACACAACGTTTCTACAAAGGTCTTTGTGAAAGTCCAAAGTAGACGCAAAATCTTGTCCAACTTATTTATCCTGTCACACTGTATTCTGGACCCTTGAAAATGTAGTTTGTGTCCCCATAACTATATTATGTGTCAATTGAAAGCTGACATTGCAAAAAATTCAAACTATACTACAGGGAATGTTGGAAATCCAGATTATTTATCCTGTCACACTGTATTCTGGACCCTTGAAAATGTATTTTGTGTCTCCATAACTATATTCTGTGTCAATTGAAAGCTGACATTGCAATAAATTCAAACTATACTATACTTCAGGCAATGTTGAAAATCCAGATTGGTTGGCAAATAGAGACGACGCAGCTCCAACCTTATTTTTTGGTATTCAGGGTCCTTAAAAATGTATGTTAAGTCACCACAGTTATATTCCAATGTCTTTCAAAGGCTAAAATTTCAGTTAAGTCAAAACCGTGCCTACGACGCTATTATGAAAATCCGTTTTTACGCCTGAAAGGAGCTGTGGGGTCAAACGTACGTTAACATTCTGATAACTTCTCCGTTATCGCGTTACAAACTCTAAACCATTGCGTGATCTGACAAAAATCTGCACCGTGACTCTAAAAGAAAGGCACTCTTGTCATTTCCAAAAATAACGGTCAGCAGATGAAATGTTGTGTACACTGAATGCTATACTAGTCCAAACAGATTGAGTCAATAGTCACTTTATTAACAGAGTGATCATAAAGCACTGTGTGCAACATGACGTTTTTCAAACTTGCCTCATCATTAATGCAGAAAATGTTGACCACTAATCATTGCTACCATCTTTGATCAACCCACCACAAATGCACAGACAAGAATTGGATAGAGATTTCTTAAATGTTGAATTATTTGATGCAAATCATCGACTCTTATGGTAAGTCAATTTCATTTAATTTTAGATAGAGGCACTCACTGCTGCAATCGATACTCCAGTCATTTAACGGTAAGGTAGCAACAAGCCATATGGTAATAAAAGAATGGCTGATAACGCTACAACAACCGATTATAATGAAATTCCGAATTGCAGTAACTCAACCTCACTGATTATGAGGTAAACATTTAGCGACGACGCAGTAATGTTTTCAGGCACATAGAATGATGTCACGTCAATATGTGCATGCGTCATATAAAAATACCTTAGTAAGTGGGTATACTTAGTGTGTGTGCATGTTTGAATGTATGTACGTTTGTACACTCGCAAACATTTAGGTATGTGCGTATGCATGTCCCTTGGTACGTACGTAGGTGTTTGTAAAAACAGGCAAATTCGATCCCAATCACTTTAGTCTCTCCGAACTCGGTCACAAACCAGCTCAAACACAATACTCTATCCCTATGGAGAATAGGCCGATTGTTACAGCTTTGGAAAAACTGATAGGAGCCAGAATATTCTACAAGGTAAAATAATGTGTAGCGCTTTATGAGGCATGTAAGACGAGCCATGAAACACTAGCCTCCCAGTCGTGAAATGGGTGCCCTCCTCTAGTCCGAAGAAATTATTGATATCGTCGGAGAACTTGAATGGCTACGAAAAGAATGGTATCTCCACCAGCGACGAGTAGTCTCAACTATTTCCCTGCGTTTGCTCTTAGGGAAGGTAGGTCCCTCAAAGGTCAAAATTTGGAATTTGTGTACTGAGGACTGTAAGTTTTAGGCGACGCTTTCTCGTAACCTATTCTGTCCACAACTCGACAACTCTGGGTGGGCTTTGGGATGCTGCCCCCTCAATTGTCAAAGAGAGCATGCACTCTTCGTCGGTCAAAATCTGGCGCTTCCTCTTACAGAGATTTCGAGCTTCATTAGTTTCAAAAATACATTATTCGAAATACTAATGACTGCGGCAAAAGACAGCTCACACTTTCCAAGGTAAGCTTATTTTTTACCTAATTTGCGTGTGTATAACCTGGTACATGTTTACACCGACCTATTTTTTTAAGCTATAGGTTGCCGGTAAATTTGGATTTTAATTTGGAACACGTCAAAAGAGGTTCTTCAAAATCCTCCTTGCTCCGAAAAGTATCATATTTAGGACTTTCAAACATTTATTCACGTAGAGGGGATAAGAGTTAAGAAGTATGGAAGTTATACATTATATCAAAAATATGAATGTAAATCAAAAAAGTATTAGAGAAAGTGTTTGCTTGAACCTTTTGTATATCAAACAAAAGCAGCATACCGAATTTTCTGTCCTTGTATTGACCTACAACTTAATTTTAGCCTAGGTTGCAAAACATTAGTAATTTGGTTTTATCAGTTTATTGAATCGTCATATTTTCTTTTGGAATAGTCTGTGGACGTTGCAACTCACTGTATGTGGGAGAGACTAAATGTCGCCTGAACACCTCCTGTCCATCAAAGAAAACCTCCAAAGTTAGCCACACATTTCAAATACCCATCACCATTTTCTAGACAGGACTTGGTCGTTACCGCAACCATAACGTACCGAGGTTCTGACTGTGATCGTCTAACTGCCGATCACCGGATTATCATGAAGCTTGGAACCCCCTCTCCTCACGGGCGTAACATTAGGATGGACCTTATATAACTTGCACCTTTTTGAATCCCCTTTTTACTAGTTTTAATCGGTCTCCATAAGGCAGTTTTCTCTCTGTTTTCTTTTTTTAATGGTATGCACGTGCTCAAGTTTATTTTGTGTTTTCACTATTTCTATATCATTGTTGGTTAGTTGCTTTTTGCCCCCCGGTTCATAACCGAAACGTCAAAGAATTATTCACATACATATAAGCACGTCTTACTACCTTTATTGACCAACACATTTCTATAGTGCTTCTTAGCATATTGACCGTATTTTTCAAAGCTTTTTACTTCTGTTCTCTCCGAATTTAAGTCTTTCTGGAATGTTTTTCCCGTTTTTGAGTGGTGTTTCTCACACGTACTTTTGGAAGGACCTTTATATCAGCAAACCGTTTCCAAAACACATCTAATTGCATGTCTAATAATTTTAAGTCATTTTGTTTCCTTTAGTTACTTTTCTAGAGTAGCATGGTATCACGATTTTAGCATTTTCAGCAATTGTATTGACCCAGTTTTCTACCTTTCCCATTGTCAGTCTTGAAACAAATTATTTCAAGCTTCCGTAGGAACTTTACACACGATATTGCTCACAACCCAACCCACTGCTTCCCCGTCATTTATTCCTTAGCGATGGCAACCTTTGGAAAATTTAGATTCGTCAGCCATGTACCTTGCTTGACAGGCTGTTTTCGTAGAACCGTTTTCCACCAGGTTTTAGACTAAATTCTCACGTACGGTCCGTGTCCGACTCTAACTTTCGTCGGGACAACTCACGGTAATAACGTTTGTGTTCGTTTAGTCTGATGCGCTCCACAATCCGTAGCACGGTTAGGGAAAAAACCGGATCTGATTCACTATAGAGCAGTAAGACTCACTCCTATCAAAATCCTTACCAGAAGGTGGAGAAGTCCACTTCTTCATTCATATCTACTACCGCAGACTGCATAATTTTAAGCAAGACTTTAGCAAGACTGTTGCCCGACGTGCCGTATGTTCATGCCCACCCAGTGATGTCATCCATACAGAGGACACTAAGCTGGTGGTCACCAATCCCCCTATCTGAAGATGTCCTCATCTGAACGCTCAGTGTTAGCTAAAGGCCTGAGCTTTGTTCATCTGAAGCAGGGTTCAAAATAATTTTTCGATGACGAGGGCTCTTTTCAGAACGAAATCGCCCTGGTCATTTTTATGAGGGCTATTTTAGAGACTTCAATGGCTTTTTTGAGATTTGCGAGAACACGAGTGTATCCAGGTTGTAACTCCTAATAAGTTACTACACTACCGGCCTGCACAGTGCGCACTATTCTACACACGTGTGTCACGTTGTGTGAACTATAGTACTCTGAATAGCACGGGTTGTAAGCAGTGACGGAGCTTCAATATAGTCAGGGGGCGCTCGCCCCCCCATTGACTCGGGTAGCCAGTCGGCGCCCCTTTTAGGTTTTTACCGTACTTTACTTTTGCACCATTATTGGCATTGCTTCCAAATAGCTTGGTTTAATAGTGTCATTTTTAGGCCCAGATAACAAAATGACCAAACAGCGGCCATTATCTGTACTACATTCTAATGGAAAGGGTCATCTTCTTTGATCTAGTAGACAGGTTTAGCCCAAACTGGTTACAAGCTATATACGCAGCAATGTATGAATGAGCTTTGCTTAGGTCATTGTTTCCTTACTGGGCGTGATAATAAGCTTACAAAATACAGAGTGACCTTTAATTCACCCTTGCAGTCCCCCCAAAAATGTTGAGAAGGATGCAAACTGAAAAACAGCCCTGCTCGCGTACCAAATCCATCCCATACTCTCAATTTCGGAGAATCTGAAGGATTTGCTCTGAAGATACCGGTTTTTCTATACACTCTAAAAACAGTTGGGTAAACTTTTACCCAAGGTAGGGTCCGTATGCCACCTCCTAAAATGTTGGGTAAAAAGTGCTCAAAGTTGATCAAACGGATTCCGATGGTGGGTGAATTTTCCCCAAATAAAGGTTAGTGTTTAACCAACTTGGGTAGTTCCTTACCCAACACTTTAGGAGATGGCATACGGACCCAACCATGGGTAAAAATTTACCCAACTGATTTTAGAGTGTAGCTTCCAAGCAAATATTGTCCTTTTTGAAAAACGTCAGTATCCCACAAAAGTGCTTTGCGACGCTCTACATAGAATCCAAGGAACCAACAGATGAAGAGTTTCTTAACATTAGGATGGACTTTACAAAGCCTGCTCTTTTTGAATTCTCTCTTTACTAGTTTAGCAACACATTCTTGTTCCGCGTAGGCCAATCGTGTATGGAATGAGTACGTTAACGGAATACATTTTTGCCTATGCGGACCGATTTTTACAACCTCTTCTCTCCACCATACCCAGCTATATTTGAGACAGCATCCATTTCCTAAACAAATTAAATGCAATTCCGCCCCTAGACAAACTTCTGGTCACCATGGATGTTTCCGCTCTATAAAAATTGCTCCAGGTTTCCTCGTGGCGGAGCACTTTAATCTTCCCCGCCATTCACTTGAAAATCTTAACGTCACCCTCATTGCAAGCAATTTTGTTTGTACTGAACACCGCAAGTCCGCCGAACTTAATTGGATTTTGAAACTAATTCACACATTCCGGGGCTAGACAAAGACCTCGATGTTTTGAATCAGTACACGTTCCATCAGACCATTCTACTTATTTACACCTTTTCATGACCTATCATCTTCTGTTTTAAGCTGTATCTCCGCTGTTGGCTAAGTTAATTACTGTACTCACTTTACTGTCTGATCCCGCTGATGCAGATTCCAGAAGAACCGAAAATTTCGAATTAAATCTTGGATTATTTTGTACTCAATTAGTGATGCATATATTTGTTTCCTTTTTTACGATATATATATATATATATATATATATATATATATATATATATATATATATATATATATATATAGTTTTCCATTTCTTATATAAGTATCCTCTTTCAGTTTAAATATATGTATATATATATATATATATATTTATATATATATATATATATATATATATATATATAGGTACAAATGAAGTAGTAAACACGACGTTTCGGGTTTAAACCCTTCATCAGGTGGCAAAAATGCAACTGATCGTTGACACGGCCAAACGTACAATTTAAAAAATACACAATAAAATTGGGCACGGTAAACCTCGGCTAGGAAAACAGACAGTGTTAAGTGGTTACCACAAGTCAAAAAAATGCAGGAATTGCTGCGTTATAACAGTTCAAGTCTAACGTTCAGACCATGTGGGGACAGGGTTCCAAGTTTCATGATTAGGCGGTTTTCGGCTGTTAGGCGGTCATGATCGGGACCTCGACACGAGATGGCCGCCGAAACCATCAAGTCACGGATCGAGCATGTTGACGGGGGATTGAAGTGTGTTGTGTTGTGTGAAGTGTGTTCCAGTTGCATTTTTGCCACCTGATGAAGGGTTTAAACCCGAAACGTCGTGGAATTTTTCACAAACTTTTAGCACTATTTACTACTTCATTTTTACCTACCTACTTCATAAGTGCTACGCAGTACTTTGACCTTATATATATATATATATATATATATATATATATATATATATATATATATATAAATAATAATAATAAGTAGAACACACCACAAAGATGACAATACGAGAGCACAGATACGGTAACAGAATAGCGTATATTTCGGACACCCCTGTGTCCTTCTTCAGCGCAAAATGTGAAGTGAAGTTTAATTTACAAATAACAGACACAGCAATGAGGTTAAACCCCTTGACGAGGGTGATAAATCACAGAGGGGAAATCGCTTAGGATGCCCAGGTCCTTGTTTAGGCCACGGGTGTGTGTGGACAGTTTTATTACCCACTTGCTTTCGGATTGAGTCATTGAGTGACAGACGGGTAATTAGAACCGAGTAGAATACATCTTAAATTAGATAAAGAGTGGTTAGGTTCACTACTGAAATGTTTTGATACAGGATAGCTTATTGATTTATCCTGCACAGTTTTCTTGTGGTTATTAAACCTCAGCCTAAATTTGGTGCCGGTCTGACCGACATAGTTGCCTTTGTCACACAAATTGCAGCATAATAAATATACTACATTAGGCGTGTCACAATCCAGGGGAGGGGGACGGATGTTGCAAATAGTGCCGGGAGGAGTAAATGTTTCGTCCGTGATAATGAACCGACACACTTGACACCTAGGCTTGCCACACTTTTTATTGCCTATGTTCCCAACAGTAAGAAGCCTGGAGGATGTAAGGAGAGATTTGAGGTTGGGGGGGTTGCCGTCTCGCAGTTAAAGGGGGATCATCAAAAAGTTCGGAAATGGACTTGTCTGTCCGAAGAATACTGAAATCTGAACGTATACATTTATGTAGGCCCTCAGTTTTAGGGGAATAGTCAAAGACAAGTGGGATACGTGAATTTTCGACTTTAGTTTTGTAACATAACAATTTATCCCTGCGGTAAACGGAAGCTTTACTAATTCCCTCTTTGATAACGGGTAGGGGGTAGTCATTATTAAGAAAAAATTCCACAAGGTTGCCGACGTGTTTGTCGTATTCAGACTTGGTAGAGCAGATACGCTTGATTCTGATGCATTGAGAAAATACAATAGATCGTTTCAAACTGATATGATGGGAACTGTTAAAATTCAGGTAGCCATGGGTGTCAGTTGGTTTACAGTAAAGGGTAGTTGCTATGGAACCGCTATGTAACTTAACCAGTACGTCAAGAAAAGGGATTTCCTTGTCAGAAAAATCAAATGTAAACTTAATAGATGGGTGAAAAGCATTACAAAACGATACAAAGGAATGCAGGCTAGGTAAGCCATGAGGCCAAATGAAAAAAATATCATCAATATATCTATGAAAATGTAACGGGTGTAAAGGGTAGCCCGCCAGCATCTTATTTTCAAGATCGGCCATGAAAATGACAGCATAGCTGGGGGCCATTTTAGTACCCATGGCAGTTCCGCATGTTTGAAGATAGTGCTGTCCGTTAAATTCAAAAATTATTATGTGTGAGGATAAAATCAATAATGGCAGTGAAGTCACTAATGAACGGTTGAGAGAAGCCGTTCAAAGAGAGGATCTTCTTACAAGCTAATACACCTTCTTCATGTGGTATATTAGTGTAGAGGGCACTTACATCCATAGTGACCAGAAGTGAATTTGATGGGAGAGACTTAACGTTCTGAGAATTCTTAGAAAATGGGTAGTATCTTGGATGTAACTACTGAGGGAAGGTAAAAGAGGGTTCAGAATACTATCAACAAACCCACTTAAATACTCAGTGAGCGTACCGATACATGAAACAATAGGCCTACCGGGGGGAGAAACATTTAGTGATTTGGCCAAGTTAAATAATTCACGAGGGCTAAAATTCCTCAATAGAGGCATTCACAGAAGACAATTTGTCTTCAACAAGCTTGGAAACTTTATGTAACTTAGGTATTGTATAAAATGTCCCAGGAGTGGGTGACGGAGGAATGTACAAATTTACCTTGTCGGCCAGTTCAGAAGAAAAAGAATTAATCAGATTATGCAGTTCTTTCTCAAAAAGTGAACACGGATTTGAGGAGAGTTTCCTATAGAAATTTGAGTTGCTGAGTTGATATTCCGCCTCCTTGATGTAATCAGCACGGTACAAGGACTTTTGTAGTATAATTTGTTGAGGGTATATGAGGGCAGGTAGTGGATGGGGTTCAACTGGGAGAGTAGCCTGTAGGCCTGTAGGCTATAGGCCTAGGCCTATGTGATATTGCCAACATCAACAAATCTTGGTTCCTCAAATCTGACCCCAGTTGCACTATAGACCTACATGATCTGAATTGGTATTAACCACAGTGTATGCTGTATCACACAGTGTTAGTAGAATGCACCTGTAGCAGGCGCGTAGCTACGGGTCCCGGGGTCCCCAAAATTGTGCATCCTAATAAAATGTGTAAGAATTAAGGGCGGCGATCGATGCTGTGACATCCCCCGTTTGATACCTAGGCCCCCCTAAAAATTTCATTCTAGCTACGCCCCTGACCTGTAGTAAGTCAAGACTATAGATTTGTACACGTGGTACCAGTTCTGCTAGAATTGACTGGTACAGTTTTATGGTTCAGTTCTAATGGGTTCATCATTCAGGCTATTCAGACTATTCATCTCCCTTCAGTTGTCTATTCACCTCAGTTTTGAGGTAGTCTTACATGAAGTATATACCCATCATCATGTATACTACTGCAGCATGACCAACTCATCTCCCCCATGGGGTATATATACTATCCAATTATCATCCAGATAAAAAAATATGATCAAAATTTTACAACTGATTAAATCTACCTTACACATAACAGTGTTGTAGTGTGAGTACGGGACCATGAGTACGGGTACGGACACTAGGTCATGAGTACGGGTACGAGTACCAGGTCAAGAGTACGGGTACGGGTACGAGTACGGCAACGTGTACTCTAGTACGGGTACGATTACGGGTACGGGTACTACAACACTGCCTCCTGGACCGTTTATTAAAATCTACACACAGAAGTTGCAACAGCAGGCGTTTCCCCTTCATTGTTGCTTTTATCCCAGCCCTTCCTAATGTAGGTATTAAATTATTACGAAACACCTCCCCTTACTCCGCCATAGTTCACCTTCACTTAGGAATCTTTTTTTCCTGAACGGGCCATTTTTGGAGCTTTCTAATAAATGTAAATCGCTGAAGGACCATTTACCCAATCCTAATACTTAAAACCATCACCGACCCACTGTTGATCAAACCACTACACAAGGCTACTACAAATGCACGAGAAAGCGTTGTGATCTTTGTGCTAATTTTCTATTGCCTTCCATTAAGTTTCAAAGTTCTAGTACTAATTAGTTTTATCCCATTGTTGACTGTATCTTGCGACAGTCGTAATGTTGTTTACCTTGCCACCTGTGTTAAATGCAATGTGCAATAAGTTGGTTCTTAATCCACAGGCTAGGTTAGACGATTTCGTGTAGTTATTGTACTTCCTTTTGGAGAGACCGTCTTACATGGCTATGTATAAGTGTGTTGTGTTATTGATAGTAACTTCGGCCTTCTAGACGGTGGCTAGTGTTAGGTATTTCCCTTTGAGGGTACAAAAATCTTTGACCCGGCAAATACAGGAATGATGTTGGGGTTGGTAGAGCGTTCTTAGAGAGTAATTGGAATTTTGTGGCCGGGGAAAGTGTTTGGCTAGGAGCGAGAGAAAGGCTCTTTCAACATTCGATTTCACTGTTTGCTATACGGTGGGGGGGGGGGGCTGAACCGTATGACCTTCCCATGTATTTGGCTCTTCAATAGTCGGGTCGTCTTTGGACTGGCAGGCTCTCACCTGCGTACTCTAGTTTGTAGTAAAAACCGCTAGATTCCAGACAGTACCTATACATCCTACGAAAAAACCTAATGATACTACTTTATATTCACACCTAATCAAAAAACCACCCAACATACTTAAAAATATTTACATGGCAGCAAACAATCGGCAAACATTCCTGCAACCAAGCAGCTTTTGAAGCTGTAGCACCTGTCTACCAACAGGTACTGGATTCTAGCCTTGTTTATTTATTGGTTTACAGAGACCTTTACTGAACTTTGAACAAACTAAATATGTAAATCAGAAACTACTTAGAACTGATGTGATACTAGGCTCATTTTGTGGTTTTGGCTTTTGGGTGCAACGATTTTGATAAGAGGTGTACTTTGCACCAAAAAGAATAATTGTAAACTCTGAAGTAATATTTGTACTTTGCTTTTCATAAGTTCGTTTTTGTTTTTTTGTGTTTTTTTTTTTATAATGAGAATGCTATGGTTACAATTCTATTGGTAAAATCTGTAAAAAGGCTCAGTCTTCTGGCTCAGAAAGAAAAACCTTGCCGGGCTTAATTTTCTACTTGCAACAAAAACTTATGTCCGTAAATAAACTCTTTCACAGACAGAATCTTCCCAAGAATAAAGTACTTCGCATGGAAAAGAGAAACTTATATGGTATTTACGATTTTATTCGCAACCAGAAGAAACCTACTTTAAGAAACAAAATTGCTTTCTTGTAAAAGCCTGCTCAGCGTCTAAAATAACATCAGTGATGTATCATTTTTTTCAATGTTTTCAAAACTTGACCTCTGCTGACCTCATATGGCCTTTTTTTTGAAAAAAAAAACTGCATTTCAAATCATCAACATTTTACACTATTTACAAAAGTTGAATAATTTAAGTAAATTCAATGAAAAGTGAATGAATACAGCATAACATTCACAGTTCTTCTCAGATTAGCAGTTAATTTTTGAACAAGCTATTACCTTAAGTTATTTAAAAATGTGACCTCATATGACCTTAGAACCCTATGAAAAAGCGTCTCTCTTAAAGTAACACATTTTATACCAAATATGGAAAGGATCCATCATCCCTGTCTTTAAATATTTTGTTTTTCAAAGTTTTCGGTTTTTGACCTCTGATGACCACACATGACCTCTGACCTCCACTGAAATCAAAATGTTTCCCTTTTAATATGATAAAGTTATATAGCAAGCTTGAAGAAGGACTTTTTAAGAATTTCGTATTTTCAGCTCAGGTGACCTCAGATAACCTTTGAACTTTACCAAAATCAAAAGGGTTCATTTTCTTCTTATAACGCATTTGCATCTCAAGTATGAAAAGAATCCCTGCTTACTACCAAGATATATAGTGCTTACAAAGTTTTCTGTTTGTGGCATCTGGTGACCTCACATGACTTTCATCCTCTATCAAAAACAAAAGGCGTCTTTTTCTTAATATTCTCATTCTAAATCTTAAGTATGAAAGAAATCCATTATCGCTATCTTGAGATATCGTGTTAACAAGCAAAGCGTCATAAACGCATTCATACATACATACATACATACATACATACATACACCCATACTTGTAAATGCTGCCAAACGGGGACCCCTTTTTGTTACCATTCAACCGTGGACGTCCACAGAAAAAGCTTGTAGCATGTATACTGATAGAAAAAGATGTGCTTTGCAACAGCAAAAAACGAGGGCGCTCAAAATGTTTTCAATCAACATATATCTATCTTTTTGTAAGTGTGTATACGGTTTTCCACAGGTAACCGTGGACGTAACAGGATACACACGTATACCTGCAAACGAGGACGTACCACAACACTACCTAAATGGGGACTGTTCCTATATTTCTTTGGAATCAATAGACATCTTCATTGCTGCATCATATAGCACAAAGAAGCCATTTAAAGCCACTGTTTCAAACGGGGACGGTCCCCATTTACAGGTGTGTCCCCGGTTGTCAGGTGTGTATTCACATTTTTGTCCCCGGTTGGCGGCATTTGTCGACTCATACATACATACATACATACATACATACATACATACATACATACACACGTACATACATACATACACAAACATACATACACACACATACACATGGTGGTGAGTGCACCCATGCCCCTAGCACACGTTACACACCGCGGGTGCATACATACATACATACACACGTACGTACATACATACATACATACATATATACATACATACATAAATACATACATACAAACATACATACACACGTACACAGGTTGTTGAGTGCACCCATGCCCCTAACACACATTACACACCGCGGGTGCATAAATACATACATACATACATACATACATACATACATACATACATACATACATACATACATACATACATACATACATACGTACATACATTTTTTTATTTTGATTATTTTGCCTTCCGCAAGAAATGGAATCAAAAACGATTCTGTAAATCACATGTTATAAGATATTGTGGTCACTATTACCTATACCTGTTCTGAGCAATGGATGTTGACAACAAAGCAACCCCCTCCGAAAATTGAAACCGTTTCGAAGTCCATTCACTATTGTAACATTGTTTTCCATTAATATGACTTAATTAAGCAGTTCTATTTTCAGTTTTTGTGTTCTGTTACTAATCAAACTTGGCATATAGGCTTATGATATTGAAGGGAAGGACCTTGATTCCTGTGGTGGTCATTGGTCATTTGAGATCACCAGAGGTCAAAATCTGGCAAAGCATTACCTTTCGGCAAAGAATCCCTAAGCATTTGGGGTTTCTGGTTGTACCGTACAGCTCGAAGTGCTCGAGGTAACAACAGTGCTTAACTCGGTGTTCGTAAATTTTTCTTGTTTTTTCACGGGTTATCTTTCATTTTTGTGTATTTCGTCATCTAGTTTAGTTTGAAAGCTTCATTTCTTTCTTAGTTGTCAGTTTTTGTTGCCTATTGCTTTGTTTTGGTGGTTTTTCCTCCGTGTTTCTTTTTCCGGCGTCTCTTGTCATGTATTTGTTGTTGCTGTTACTATCCTTACCCATAGTCTGTTTCAGTGTTTGTGTGAGCCTAACCTAACCTGTTCATTTGTGTTTTTTCGTATGTGTTAAGCCTAAAAGTTAGATTTAGGCTTCATTACCAGGCCTACAAAGCCTATCCTTCTCTGTTCTATGTTTTCCACATCTCCTTAGCACGTTTCACTTCTTTTACTCTGCTAGCCTTAGTTAGGGGCCTAAGTTAGCTTCTAAGTTCTTATTCTAACCTTAACATTAGGACTATAGCCCATCGTTAGGCTAGCTATCACCAAGTTAACTTACTGGAGGGTCTAGTTTTCTTTATATTAGGCCGAGCCTACTTGAGGTTTTAGCTTATAGGCCTAGATAGGTTAGCTACTTTAGCTCTTAAATGTCCTTTTATAGCTGAAGTTTTAAGATATATCGTATTGTTGCCTGTTCTTGTACTGTATCTTCGTGTAGGTTACCTATGACTGAAGACCAGCTTACTTGTTGTTAAGATTGTGGTATGTGGACTGAGTTTGTTAATTCAGGCCTAAATTGTATTTTTGAAAAAGCGTCTAGAGATACCTTTGTTTTTGTTTTTCAGAAGTGTAACCGCCTAGAGGAATTTGAAGGACTTCTGGCTGCTGCTGACAGCTCAAGCGGGTGGGTACAAAAAGGTGGAAAGCATGTTGAAATTACAGAGGGGTGTCCAGCTATTGGGACGTCAAATTCTTTTGCGGGATTATCAGTGGAGGATATTGTTCAGGAGGTTGTAGAGAAATCAAAGGAAGGGGACTCTAGTATTTTTGGTGGTCTGTGAGAGGGTGAAAAGGCTAAGAGTAAGGTTCTGTTTGTTGGGGACTCCATTACTCTGTATACTGATAGGGAATTTTGTAAGAGGGTCCGAAGCAATAGGGTAAGGATTTGTCTCCCTGCTGCAAAAATTGAAGTCATCTCAGCTAGAGTTATCAAAATTGTTGGGGACGAGGAAGTTGTAGCTGTGCAGGTGGGCAGTAATAATCTCAGTCGGGACAATCAAATTTTACTTAGGTCGAAGTATAAGGAACTGATTTGTAGGCTAAAGTCGTAGCGTACGAAAGGGGTTGTTTGTAGTATTCTCCCTCGGTTTGATAGAAAGGTCTCTTGGGGCAAAATTTTGGGATTTAGTAAGTGGTTGAAAAACGAGTGTGTTCTTGAGGAGTTTCTCTCTGTCGAGCATAGGGGCTGACGAGTTGGTAGGCTGGTTTCTCGGGCTGTTGATTCTCAGGCGTCAAAATAGAGTCAGGGGTGAGGTCAGCCAAGAATGGGGGGTTTCTGAGTTTTATTGTGCTCAGAGCGATTTTATTAGTAGCTAGGGGAAGCATTGTCTAGGGCAGTTTGTGGAATGAAAGTCATGTTTGCCAATGTTCGCATCCTTTTCAATAAGTTCAGTGAGTTCCTTGCTCATGTTTCCATAGGCAATCCAGACATAGTCGGGGCTACCTAAGTAATAACTGCTCGTCAAGGGATTCCATGGTTTGACGGTGTTGCATCACAATTAAAAACTAGGACTAGGAATGCTGTGTGACGTTGGCTGAAACATCCAACTCCGGAAAATCATGGCATATTCCGTTCACTACGTAATAAATATAAAAACCACGTTGAATCGTCAAAAAGGGCTTTCATTCGGCAGGAGTTTGAGTCATGTGGCAATGATACACGACGACTTTTTGACACTGTTGCCAAGATCACTGGAACAAAAAAGTCGAACCCTCTACCAGAGGATGTGTCAGATGAACAACTAGCCGAAGATTTCGCTAAGTACTTCTATAACAAGGTAGATGTTCTACGAAAAGACCTTGATCACTATCCTTTGTTTGTTCTTGAGGTGGCCGTCCCGGCTCTTGGTTCATTCTCCAATATGGATGTGTCAGCACTATCAGCACTTATCCAACTACATGCAATCTTAATCCTTTACCGTCGTCTATAGTTAAAACTCATTGTGACATATTTGCACCGGTATTATGCAAAATCGTGAACACATCTCTGTCTACTGGTAAATTTTATTCTGACTGGAAACAGGCTATTGTTAAACCTCTTCTTAAGGGATAGTCATGGTCTCCTTTCCTTGTACCAAAGTGCCTATACAGCTAACCACAGCACGGAAACACTGTTGATGGAATTACATAACGACATTATGTGCAATATGGAACAAAAATCTTTAATCCCACTGGTTGCAATTGATCTAAGTGCACCACTTGACACAGTCAATCATCAATTATTGCTGAATATTCTTGAAAGATGCTTTCATGTTTGTGATGTTGCCAAAAAATGGATATCATCATATTTAACTGAAAGACATTTCAATGTTTGTATAAACAAATCACTCTCTGTGCCACTTAAACTTGATTTCTCAGTACCGCTAGGAAGTATTAATGGACCAGTATATTTTACTTGTTACTCTAGTATAATGAGTACTTGTGTTAATGATGATCAATCACTCATCGGTTATGCCGATGACCACAGCATTAAGACCAGTTTCAGAGCAGGTGACGTTTCTTCTGAAGCAGAGGTTATTGGCAATCTCTCTTCTACGTTGGGAAAGGTTAAAAACTGGATGCAGTGTAATCGTCTTAAAATGAACGACGAAAAATTTGAATTTATTATTTTTGGTAGCAAGAACCAATTACCAACTCCAAAGAATTCAGAACCTTACTGTTAAATTAATTCTCGGTCGTTCCAAATTCGACAGCGCCTCGGAGGCTTTAAAAGAGCTTCAAATCCTGCCTGTCAAAGCTCGTATTGAGTATAAGATTCTCCTTCTTGTATTAAATGTCTTCATAATTTAGCTCCAACTTATTTATCTGAGCTGCTTGACTTCAAAAACTCCTATTATTCTATTAGATCCTCGGATGGCTTACTTCTCAAAGTTCCTTTTACTAGTTGCAAGTCCTTTGCTGAACGTTCTTTGAGTGTCGCTGGACCTAAGCTTTGGAATGCCCTACCAATCGATATGAGGCGGTCTTCGACCATCCTTTCTTTTAAGAGGATTTTAAAAACTTATCTTTTTAACCGATAGTTTCCTTGACTCGTGTGATTTATTTTGTACAGCGCCTTTGAGTGTGGTACACAGTAATGTGCGCTATATCAAGTTTTTCAACCTTAACCTTTACCGAAACTTCGCTCCATAGCGAGATCACCAACTATGAAATTCAGGTTCCTGGGTACAAATTTTTAGGCAAGATAGGGCGGATACTGTCTGTGGTAGAGGTGGAGGGGTTTTACTGTATGTTAAGGATAGCATAAGTTGTGTTGATGTCACCAACAAGTTTTCTTCTGAATTCTCTAACTGCTTGTGGTGTGAACTTAGTTTTATCAATGAGTCTGGCACTCCTTTAGTTGTTGGTATTATTTATCTTTCATCAAATTCTTGTGCTGATAATAATCAGGGTTTGCTCGAAAGTTTTAGGAAAGTCTCTTCGAAAAGGACAGTTGTGTTCGGGGATTTCAACTTTCCTTATATTGATTGGCATTCATGTACTTGTAGGTCACATGGGAGGGATTTTCTTGAGGCAGTGTCTGATGGTTTTGTACCCAGTATGTTCTCTTTCCCACTCGTGAGGATAATTGTCTGGATTTGGTGCTAAGTACTGATGAAAACATGGTTAGAAATGTAGGTAGTGGTGGTAAGATAGGATCTAGTGACCCTGACCTCATTAGCTTTGAGTTAGTTGTTTCAGCAAACTTCAAGGTAGTGACAAAACTGTGTTAGATTTCAGCAAGGCTAACTTTCCTCATGCTAAAGAGCTTCTTACCATAGATCGTTTGTCCCACTTAGGCCCTGCTGAAGCATGCAGTGTTTTTCGTAATATAGTTACTGACAGTACAAAGTTGTGTATCCTACTCAAGAAAGCTGTGGTTAAAAATAGGCCAATTTGATATCTAGAGAAGTACTTAGAGCAGCCAGGAAAAAACGCAGATGTTGGCGTCGATATAGGGTCAGTAAAAACTCTGATGACTTTGCAGTCTAAAAGAATCAAGGAACTCTCAGTAAAAAATTTGGTTATTGACACTAAAGCCAGGTTTGAAAAGCAATTGGCCAAGGAGATGAAGGTAAATTCAAAAATTTTTCATGCCTACGTCAGGTCTAAGCAGAAATTTAAGAAGGGTGTTGGGCCTCTCCAAGGTAGTCAAAGCACACTAGTTAGTGATCATCAGGATATGGCTAATTTGTTAAATGATTACTTGGTATCTGTTTGTACCAAGGAATCATCTATTTTGGGGACTTGTAGGGGTTCTGATAACTCTTCCATAGTTAGTGATGTTGTCTTCTCTGAAGAGTTGGTTTGTAATAAATTGAAGCGTTTAAAAGCTAGTAAGGCCCCTGGGCCTGATGGGATCTATCCTGCCATTCTTCATGAATGCTCCGAGATTTTGTCAGTTTCTCTTTGCATTGTTTTTTCAGAAGTTTCTGGATTCAAAACTTTGTACCTGCTGACTGGCGGATAGCTAATGTTACTCCAATTTTCAAAAAGGGGGATCGGAGCTTGCCTTGCAATTATAGGCCGGTCAGTTTAACCAGTGTTGTGTGCAAAGTTGTGGAATCTGTAATCAAGGATTGTTTGCTTAACTATCTTTTAGATAATTGGTTACTCAATTGTCACTGCATGGTTTCTTACCGAGTAGATCTTGTGTTACTAATTTACTAAGCTTTCTTGAGGATGTTTCTTTATCTCTTGATTCTGGTCACAGTATTGATGTCATTTACCTTAATCTTCAAGAAGCCTTTGATAAAGTTCCATTAGATAGACTCATGGTTAAACTGCGAAGGTTAGGCATCAAGGGCGGCTGTGCTGACTGGATAAATTCATGGCCCAATGATAGATCTCAGAGAGTTGTTGTTAATGGTAATTTCTCTTCTTGGAAAGTCACAAGTGGAGTTCCACAGGGCTCTGTCTTTGGCACGCTTCTTTTCTTAATTTTCATCAGTGATATTGGTAGCCTTCTCACATCTAGTATCAGTAAGTTTTCTGATGATACTAAGCTCTGTAGGAAGGTTAGTAATAAGGATGATGTTTCCTGGTCCCAGACTCGGCAAATGTCTTTTAATGCAGATAAGCGCAAAGTCCACCACTTTGGTCCAAAAAATTTCAGCTATGATTATAACATGAATTGTAGAATTCTGAGTGATGTGACGTTTGAGAAACATCTGTGTGTAGCTATTACAGGCGATTTAAAGTCATCTAGAAAGTGTGCAGCAGCTGCTGCTAGGGCTAATAGGGTGCTTGGATTGATCAAGAGGAATTTTAATAGTTTTAGTAAAGAAATTGTACTGAATCTGTATAAGCAGTTAGTAAGACCCCACCTAGACTATGCAGCCCGGGCTTGGAGTCCCTTATATGGAAAGGACAAGTTTCTTTTAGAGCAAGTTCAGAGAAGAGCCACTCGCCTTATACCAGAGTTGTGACATCTGCCTTATCATGTAAGACAAGCTTAAGCATCTTGAGCTAACTACCCTGGAATTGAGAAGGATTAGGGGGGACATTCTTCAGGTGTACAAATTTCTCTTTGAACGGAATCCTTTCTCATTTTGTAGTTATTTAAAGGTTCCAAGTAATTCTCGGGTTCGAGGCCATTGTAAGAAGCTAGTGAAGTGTTTTGCAAGGCTTGGCATTAGGAAGTTCAGCTTCTCTTATATAGTTGTCAATGAGTGGAATAGTCTGCCTGAGTGGGTAGTTAACTCCACATCTGTGCACAGCTTTAAGGTTAACATTGACAAGTTCTTCCATAACTGTGCTAGAATCTAATTGTGCTGGGCTCGTTTTGTGTTGGTTGGTTGTTTGTTTTCACTTAAGGTTGTATGGACTTCAGGGCATCTTATGGGGCCTTGACCCTCCTTTGCCCTTTAACCTGTTATGTTATGTTATTTGGTTACGTGTGTAATTTCTATAGAAAATCGTTTATGGAATGGCACTTCCTGTCAAAAAAAAAAAAAGAAAACGGAGCATGTTAACATAACGTTGACAAACTAAATCTTTACACAAAGGTCTTTGTTTGGGTTCATTTTCCACAGTTTAATCGATGTGCATTGTGTGAGACTTATCACATCGTAGATCTTTTAAGTCGTGCGTGGTAACACAGCCGCATGATAATTGTTGATAGATCAAAGTCCAGTTGTACTGTTTTACTTGAAAATGATCCAAGATATTATTGTGGGCGGAGATACATCGGGAGAACAAGCTAGAAATACCAGCATTACATAGGATCTAGTGTGGATAGAACGATGTAATGTTGTTGTGTTTACTTTGAACTTTTTTGTTTAGTATATGTGTATATCAAATACAGCAATTTGTTCAGACAAACAATAACTGAGGATAACTTCATTCCCTTTATGGTATTCTGTGCAAACGAACAACATTACTCTTTCCAAAAATTTACAGTCTCTTATAATGAATCTTATAAGTTAAAGATGTCCAGAGTTAGTGTTTCAGTCTTTCCATTCTGCCACAAAATTATAGTTCTGCTAGAAAAGTCTTAACCATTGTTTACAATTTGTAGATTCCAACGTGGAACTTTTTTCATCTATCGCTTATCAATCCGCCACAAATTAACTAAAGACAGCTACTTTATAATACAGGTTGCCAACTGGTTTAAACTGGCAGAGTTAGTTTTCTATAATATAATAACTATTGGTGAACATTAAATCAGCAAATTTCAATACAGTATGATCCTTAATTTGGGCGCAAGACGAACCCCACGTTTGGGCTCTTTCTCTCCATTTACAAACAGGTTGTTTATGACAATTCCAAAACCTTTAATAATGAGTAAAGGTTTTATTTTTTGAACCAAAGTGAGGTTTTAATCCTCAGTGTTCATGTTAAGCCGTCTTTTTACAATTAATATCAACAGGAGGGTCCATATATTGGATCTTTATCAACAGTTCAATCGTAGTGTAACTGGTGATACCAATTACTGTTTCACCTCCAGAGTGGTAACACAGTCGCCTGAAAATATCAGGAAAAAACATCCAGTTTGTTCAGTTAAGGTCTATTTCAGTTATCCATGAACATAAAAATTGTTGTAGGGATTAGATACATCGTAACATTGAATAAACCACACAACTTTACGCAATCCCAGGTAGGCAAATGTATTTAATGTAAGAGTATTTTACTACAGCATATTAGACTCTTTTGTCTGGTAAATGAACAAGTCAATGGCCGTAATTTGTTGAGAGAAACATTGTTTCAGGCTAACTTTATTTTCTGATTATTTCTCTGTATAAACCGAACCAAACTGCTCTTTCCAAAGTGTGACAGTACATTGTAATATATGTGATAAGTCAAAGATGTCTAGGATCAGTGCTTAAGTCTTTTTTCAATCTGCAACAAAAAGTAGTCCTTACGAAATGTCTTACAAAATGTTAATTTTGATACAATCCCGCGCTGAAACATTTCATTAATTTATCTATTATCGATCTGCAACCAAATTAGCTTAAAACAGCAATGCATGCTGTATGATAGTACAGGTTGACACCTCTTTTTTATTTACAAAGTAACTTTTCTGTAAAATGATGACTATTTGTGAACATTAAATTAGCAAATATCAGTACCGTATGATTTTTTCATCTGGGCTCAAGACGATCCCCACGTTTGGGTCTGTTCTCTTTATTCATCCATAGGCTATTTATGACAACTCGAAAACTTTTACTTAGTAAAGGTTATATCTTTTAATATTTCTGGACCAAAGTCATCTTTGTCTTCAGTGTGCATGTTAAACCATCGTTGAGAAACTAAATCTTTGCAGAAAGATCTTTCTGTGGGGCCATTTTCTACAGCTTAATCGGAGTGCATTGTGGGACACATCGTAGATCTTTTACCCCCTGAGAGATAACACAGACACCTGATAATTGTTGGAAGATCAAAGTCCAGTTTGTTTTTTAAATGAACTGTTTTACTTGTAGATGAACCAAGATATTATTCTAGGTGGAGATACATCGGAAAACAAGCTAAACCTACCACCATTACATAGGATCCAGAAAAGACAGAACTACGAAATGATGTAGTGTTTTACTTTAGGGCATTGAACTTTTTGTTTCATATATGTGCATATCAAATACAGCAGTTAATTCAGACATATAATGATTGAGACTGAATACATTTTTCCTCTTACCATATACTAAGAACAAACCATTATTGTGAATTTTCAAAACCCTTAAAATGTAAATCAGAAGTAAGAGATGCCTGGAACTAGTCTTTTAGCCACCTAACCCTGTCTTATAAAATAGTTCTTTTCGAACTGTTTTTACCATGTTTGAAATTCAGTTTATTCGTTAATGATCAGTTTTACTTGTAGATGAACCGAGATTTTGCTGTAGAGAGAGATACATCGGGAACCATGTCATACCTACTACCATTACATAGGATCTCGTGTAGACAAAACTATTTAAAGGTCTTATTCAGAGGCAAATGCATTTTCGTACCGTTTGAAGTGAGCAGAAACTACAATTTGGTCTGTCTAACACACAATTTGAATTTTCGGAGTGGCTCTTGGCATTGCTGAGAAAATTTGTTCTGAAACTTCCACATAACGGCTAAAAATCGTATTTTCAAATGACTGAATGAAAACGGGGGCGTGGCTTAGGTCAAGCGTGTGACGTTACTGACCGGAGTCGGTACAGCAGTTTACATGCGAGTATTCGAACTTCTTATGTTCAGCATAAATCTTTGATAAATGGATTGCGGTTAATGTTGTTGATAATAGACACGATGAACAGTCATTCTAATAACGTATAAATTTTTTTACAAAAAATGACAAAAATCGCGAACTTTTACATTAAAGTTTCAACCCTAATGATCATACCCTTCTGTGAGACTCGCAACCCCCATTTTTTTTTCTTTATGAGCCAAAGGTATCAAAAACACACTTTGAGCAAATTAAGCCTCAATGTTGTGTAGTTTTCGAGAAATGTTCCAAATTCCACCAAAAATGACCCAAAATTGGCTGTTTTAGCTCCAAAAAGAGGTAGTAGAAACGAAATCATATCCATTTTTCATCTGGCCGAGTATGGGAGTTTCACAACAGGTGTAGTACGTTGTATAAATTCTGACCACACAAGTAAGCGCGACGTTCAAGCATCGCTTTGAAAAATCGGCAAAAATTATTGGAATTGAAGCAAGGATAGCGTAAATTCTACCCCAATCCAAAGAAAACACATAATTCGAAAGGATTACGAAGGATTAATTAAAGGTCTGAGGTAAGAGTTTTAGATGACAATCTGAAGAACATTACTTGTAAAATTTTGCACATGGTTAGTCTATGTAGCGTAATTTGGCCATGTGTGACAGAGTGCAAAACGCTGTATATATATACAGTATAGTACAGTTATAATTGTGTATGGCGGTGAACGTTGAGAAAACCCGTGTGCGTTTAACTGACCCAGGCCCAAAGACGAGATTCACTGCCTTCGCACGTTGAAAACAGGTAAAAACTGATCCCTGGGTTATTCTCTGTAGTATTACAACCACCGACTATACAATTCTTCACCATTTCCGATCACCATGCAGGAGAAAAGCACAGTAGCAGTAGGCCTGTGATATACATACTAGCTACTGAAGATGATACAGTGCATGCTGCGGTAATATACTACATGCTTGAGGTCTACCCGACTCCGACCAGTGACGTCACAGTTGACCTTTCGAAGAAATCGCGTGACCTTGTCGTTTCAGATTCGGCCAAAATCAGTAAAGTTTTCAGAAAATGATTAAAAATAGAAAACGCCATTTTTTCGCTTATTTTTTCCATAGAAAAATAGTATAAAAATCTAATTTACCTAACATTATGCTCTTGAGTCGGTTGCAAGACCCTTATTTGCCTCTGAATAAGACCTTTAATTTTAGAGCATTTTACTCCAGCACACTAGACTCTTTGCATAGTAAATGAGCAAATCAATTGCAGGAATTTGTTCAGAGAAACACTGTCGAGGGAGACTTCATTCTCCTATCGATACTCTTCATTCCCTTAATGGTATTCTGTACAAACGAAACAAAATTACTCTTTCCAAAAATTTACAGTCCTTTATAATGTATCTTATAAGTTGAAGATGTCCAGGGTTAGTGTTTCAGTCTTTCCATTCTGCCACAAAATTATAGTTCTGCTAGAAAAGTCTTACGCATTGTTTTCAATTTGTACATTCCAACGTGGGACTTTTTTTCATCTATCGATTATCAATCTGCCACTAAATAAACTAAAGACAGATATGCAGGCTACTTGATAGTACAGGTTGACAAATTCAATTCAGTATGATCTTTAATTTGGGCACAAGACGATCTAAAGTTTGGGCCCTTCCTTTCTATTTACAAGCAGGTTCTTTATGACAACTACAAAACCTTTACTGATGAGTAAAGCTTTTACTTTTTGAAGCCAAGTCAGGTTTTAATCCTCAGTGTTCATGATAAGCCGTCTTTTACAGACTAATTTCAACAGGACCGTCCATCTATGGATCGTTATCAACAGTTCAGTCGTATTGTAACTGGTGAAACCTATCACTGTTCCACCTCCAGAGTGGTAACACAGCCCCTTGATAATGTTTAAAATAGCAACATCCAGTTTGTTCGTTAAAGGTCTATTTCAGTTGTCCATGAACGCAAAAATTGTTGTAGGGTTCACACATATCAGAAAATTGAATTAAACATATACTACAATTTCATACAATCCCATTTAGGCAAATTATTTAATGTAGGAGTATTTTACAACAGCATATTAGAAGCTTTTGTCTGGTATATGAGCAAATCAATTGCCGCAATTTGTTGAGAGAAACATTGTTTCAGCCTGCATTTATTTCTGATTGCTGCTCTGCAAACCAAACCAAACCAAACAGCTCTTTCCAAAAAGTGACAGTAAATTATAATGTATATTATAAGTAAAAGCTGTCTAGGGGTAGTGCTTAAATATTTGTTTTCAATCTGCAACAAAAGGTAGTCCTGTCGGAATGTCTCATACAATGTTCAGTTTGATACAACCCCACGCTGAAACATTTCATTAATTTATCGATTATCAATCTGACACCAAATTAGCTCAAAACAGCAATGCATGCTGTATGATAGGTTAAAAATTCTTTTTCATTTACAAAGTAACTTTTCTGTAATATAATAACTATTAGTGAAGATTGAATTAGCAAATATCAATACGGTTTGATCTTTCACCTGGGCTCAAGACTCAAGACGATCCCCACGTTTGGGTTTATCCTCTGCATTCCCCAACAGGATATTTATGACAACTTGAAAACCTTTACTTAAGAACGAGTAAACCTTTTAACATTTCTGGACTAAAGTCATGTTAAACCGTCGTTGAAAAACTAAATCCTTACAGAAAGAACTTTCTGTGGAGTCATTTTCTACAGTTTAATCAAAGTGCAATCTGTGATACTTATTACATCGTAGATCTTTTACGTCCTGAGAGATAACACAGACGCCTGATAATTGTTGGAAGATCAAAGTCTGTTTTATCGTTAAATGAACTGTTTTTCTTGTAGATGAACCGAGATACTATTCTAGGTGGAGATATATCGGAACATAAGCTGAACCTACCACCATTAAGCCACGGTCACACTACAACGAATTCGGATCGGATTCCGATCCGATTTTTGTGAGTTTTTATTAAAATCTTCTCCATTTCAGGTCGGAAAGAACCCCAGATTTGCCATCCCGTGTAATTATACGATTTTTATCGCAGGACTACGAAAATTAAATTTATACGAATTATTTCGTGACGTCACATCGACAGACAGCTTTTATCGGACTACGCGTGTCCGATAAAAGCTGTTTGTCGGTGTCAAGTCACGAAAAAAACTGTTAACATTTTATTTTCATAGACCTCTCATGCAGATCATATATTTACACTGGTTGGCAAATTTTGGGCTCTTTCTGTCCAGAGATGGAGAAGATTTTAATAAAAACTCGCAAAAATCGGATCGGAATCCGATCCGAATTCGTTGTAGTGTGACCGCGGCTTTACATAGGATCCAGTTTAGACAGAACTATGAAATATTGTAGTGTTTATGTGCAGCGCATTGACCTTGTTTGTTTAATATATGTGCATACAAAGTACAGCAATTTGTTCAGAGATACAATTGAGACTGAATACATGTTTCCTGCTACTGTATACCAAGAACAAACTGTCATTCTAAATTTTAAAAACGGTTAAAATGTAAATCAGAAGTAAGAGATGCCTGGAACTAGTCTTTTAGCCACTTACACCTTTCTTATTAAATAGTTCTTTTCGAACTGTTTCTAAAATGTTTGAAATTCAGTTTATTCGTTAAAGATCTGTTTTACTTGTAGATGAATCGAGATATTGTTGTAAGGGGAGATACATCGGGAAACATGCCAAACCTACTACCATTACATAGGATCTAGTGTAGACAAAACTATTTAATCTTAGAGCATTTCACTGCAGTACAATAAACTTCTTCGAGTAAATGAGCAAAATCAATTGCAGGAATTTGACCAGAAAAAAATTGTTGAGGGTGACTTCATTCTCCTATCGATACTCTGTACAAACGAAACAAAATTACTCTTTCCAAAAATTGACAGTCCTTTACAATGTATCTAATAAGTTGAAGATGTCTACGGTTAGTGTTTTAGTCTTTCCATTCTGCCACAAAATTATAGTTTTGCTAGAAAAGTCTTACGCATTGTTAATAATTTGTACATTCCAACGTGGAACTTTTTTTCATCTATCGATTATCAATCTGCCACCAAATTAAGTAAAGACAGCAATGCATGCAGGCTACTCGATAGTACAGGTTGACATCTGATTTAAACTGACATAGTTACTTTTCTGTAATATATTTGAACTATTAGTGAACATTAAATCAGCAAATTTCAATACAGTATGGTCCTTAATTTGGGCCCAAGACGAACCCCACGTTTGGGCTCTTCCTCTCTATTGACAAGCAGGCTCTTTATGACAACTACAAAACCTCTGCTAAGTAAAGCTTTTATTATTTGAACCCAACTAATTGTAACAGGGGGGTCCATCTATTGGATGTTTATCAACAGTTCAATCGTAGTGTAACTGGTGAAACCTTTCACTGTTTCGCCTGATTGGTAACACAGCCGCCTGATAATATTTGAAATAACGAGATCTAGTTTGTTCGTTAAATATTGTTTCATTGGTCGATGAATCTAAAAACTGTTGTAGGGTATAGATATCTCGGAAACTTGATTTAAAATACTACAATTTCATGCAATCCTATGTAGGCAGAAGTATTTAATGTAGGAGTATTTTTCTACAGCATATTAGACGCTTTTGTCTGGTTTTGAACAAATCAATTGCATCACTTTGTTGAGAGAAAGATTTTTTCAGGCTGTCTTTTTTACTTATTGTTTCCCTATGCAAACCGAACCAAACTGCTCTGTCCAAAAAGTGACAGTACAATATAATGCCTGTTATAAGTCAAAAATGTCTAGGGTTAGTGTTTAAGTCTTTTTCAATCTTACAAAATGTTCATTTTGATACAGTCTTACGCTGGAACATTTCATTAATTTATAGATTATCAATATGCCACCAGATTAGCTCAAAACAGCAATGCATGCTGTATGATAGTACAGATTGACACCTCTTTTTGATTCCTTGCTGAGGGCAGGCAAGGAATCTATTCGATGGTGATGTGCGTATGTGTGTACGTAACGCTTAGCTTGTACACACGATATCTCAAGATAGCAATGGCGGACACTTTTCATATGTGGTATATAGATTTGTCATGGCAAGAGAAAGAACCCTATTGTTTTTGGTGGAGGTCAAAGGTCATTTGAGGTCACCGGAGGTTAAACTGCGAAAACTTTGTAAATGGCTTGTAGACACGATATCTCAAGGTAGCAATGACGGACACGTTTCATATTTTGTATGTAGGGCCTAGATTTGTCATGTTCAGAGAAAGGAACCTATTGATTATGGTGGAAGTCAAAGATCATTTGGGGTCACCGGGGGTCAAGCACTGAAAACTCTGTTAACACGAATCTCTAGATAGGAAGCTTTGAAAGATTTTCATACCTGGTACATGGATGTCTTATTGTCCGAGAAAGAACCATTCTGTTTTGGGCGGAGGTCAAAGGTCATCTGGGGTCACCAGAGGTCAAATAGGAAAATTTTCGAAGAATTCCCAGGATCGTCATCAGGGGTCACCGGAGTTTAAAAAACACAATATCCAAAGAATTCCCAAGATCATCATCTGAGGTCACCAGATTTCAAAAAGCAAAATTTCCCAAGAATGCCCAAGATCATCATATCGGGTCATCAGAGTGCAAATAGCAAAATTTCCCAAGAATGCCCAAGATCATCATATCGGGTCATCAGAGTGCAAATAGCAAAATTTCCCAAGAATTCCCAAGATCGTCATTAGGGGTCACCAGAGTTTAAAAAGCAAAATATCCCAAGAATTCACAAGATAGTCATCTGGGGTCACCAAATTTCAAAAGCAAAATTTCCCAAGAATTCCCAAGATAGTCATCTGGCATCACCAGAGGTCAAAACTCAAGATCCATTGGAGGTCAAATCCCTTTCAAGACACTTCATTTTATATTTTTTGTTATATCTAGTGGGTTTCAAAGGTCATGTAGAGTCGGCAAAAATCAAATTGTTTAAACATCATAAAATGATATAGTCAAGAAAGATAAATTTGAGGGATAAACCTCAGTGCAACAAAGCATCCCCATTTGGCGAGGAATCACTAAGCCTTTTGGCTTTCTAGTTTAAATACAAAGTAACTTTTCTATAATATAATAACTATTGGTGAGCATTAAACTAGCAAATATCAATACGGTATGATCCTTTACCAGAGGTCACGACGATTTCCACGTTTGGGTCTGTTCTCAGCATTCCTCAACAGGCTGTTTATGACAACTCGAAAACCTTTATTATTTTCATAAAGAGTAGAACTTTTAACATTTTTGACCAAAGTCATCTTTCATTATTTAGTGTACATGTTAAACCGTCGTTGAAAAACTAGATCTTTACAAAAAGGTCTTTCTGCTGGGTCATTTTCTACAGTTTAATCGAAGTGCATTGTGTGATACTTTTCTTTTACGTCCTGCCAGATAACACAGACGCCTGATAATTGTTGTAAGATCAAAGTCCAGTTTGTTCGTTAAATGAACTGTTTTACTTGTAGATGAACCGAGATACTATTCTAGGTGGAGATACATCGGAAAAACAAGCTAACCATACCACCATTACATAGGATCTAGTGTAGACAGAACTATGTAATGGTGTAGTGTTTTACTTGGATTTTTTTGTTTAATATATGTGCATACGAAATACAGCATTTTTTCAGACAAGCAATGATTGAGACTGAATACATTTTACCTATCACTGTATATTAAACCAAACTATTATTCCCAAAATTGAAAGTGGCTTAAAATGTACATTATAGGTCAGAGAAGTCTGAGATAAGTCTTTTAGTCATTTCGTCCTTTCTTATAAGATAATTCTTTTGAAAATGTCTTCCATAGTTTTTAAAGGTAATACTATCCCACGACAGGGCATTTCGTAATTAAATCGACAACCACGTTCCCCCAACTAAACTAAAGACAGCGGGTGATAGTGCAGGTTTGTCACTCTTTTCTATTCCCAAAGTAACTTCTTTTTAGGAACGATAACTATTCGAGAACGTTGAATCAGCTAATTTCAAAATTTTATGAGGCGTAATTTGGGAGCGAGACCATCTAAGCATTTGAGTTCCTTCTCTCCACTCTCCCCAACAAGCTATTTATGACAACTCTAAAACACATCATAAGTAAAATTTTTAATTTTTCTGGACCGAAGCCATTTTTAATTCCCCAGTGGACATGTTTTACTATTGTTGAGAACTTAATTTCCATACGAGGGTCCATTTTCTGGGCCATCACCTACAGTTTAATGGCAGTAAAGCACGTGATGCCATCACATGATAGATGTTTAACCCACATCGTGGCAACAGATCCGCTTGAAAATATGCGAAAGATCAAGGCCCAGTTTGTTTCTTAAAGATCTGTTTTAGCTGACCATGAACCAAGACATTTTTGTAGGTGTAGATACATCAGAAAATATAATTAACCATATTACCATTACATAGATTCCAGTGTGGACAGAGTTATTTTATATAGGAGTGTTAACTACAGCGCATTGGACTCCTTTGTTTAATATATGAGTAATCAATTGCATCAATTTGTTCAGAGATACATATTTTAAGGTTAACTTTACTCTTATTTTGTTACTTTGTATAAAGGAAAGAAACTGCTCTTCCCAAACATTGACAGTCCATAACAATGTGTAAGTAAAAAACGTCTTAAGTTAGTGCTTTAGTGATTTGGTTCTGCCACAGAATTAAACCTCTATTCGAGATGTCTTTCACAGTGTTAGAAATTGATGCTGTCCCTCGCCATAGCATAATTTTAATTCAAGGACTTTCAATTTTGACCAAATAAACTAAAGACAGCAATGGATGTCCTTCGTCAAGGAATCAATGTAAACATGCCAGCGTGTATGTTTTATGCATGCCTGTTTGGGATGCTGAGCTTATTCACACGGTATCTCAAGATAGCAAAAATGGATACATTTCATACTAGATATAAAGATACTTAATATTTCAATGAAGGTTGCTATTGTTTTTATATTTCACATTAATTGACATTCCATAGACTTTCAGGGCGGTAGCGTGCTTAAGATCCGTAGGGTGAGGGGGAGGCAGTGTATGATAACGTCTGGTGGCGTGCCTAGGACATTTGGCACCTAAGTGGATCATTTCTTCCCTACCGACTGTTGCCTTGAGGGAGGAGTCTAAGGGGATGGGTCAAACCTAGGACGTGATATTTGTGTAAGCAGGGAGTTGCTATTTAGAAGGGGATGCATCGGAAACTTTAATTAATCGTAATCTGATTAGATCCACCTCATCGTTTACATAGTTTCAATTCATGGGTGATTATTGGAGGTTAGGGTACACATTTCTTTTGTCTGATCTTTTTCAATTGATACATGATACCCAAGCAAACCTTTCATAGAGCTACTTATACTGTATAAATAAGATTAGGAGGAACAATGCTTTGATCCGAATGTTTTCAAAGACAGTCAAGTAGGAAAGACTGCCTAATAAATCAAAAAACGACTGCTAGTTCCTAAGGAGTCTAGAAACACTAGGTTATAAGAAGAAGGTGTTACACTAGCACAATGCGTAAATGACTAAAGAGAGGTGTGAGACTGTAATTTGATTTAAGATTATATTACTTTCCGCAAACTTTTGCAATTTCCGAATGGTAAGTGCATGATCAACATGTTACATTAAATTTAACTAGCCTATTGTGATAAGCGTTGCATTGCATTGGAAGCTGTAAATTAATTTTGAAGAAAAGCGACTGGCAATGCTATAGCATATAGACAATTTGTTGAAATTTCTTTTCAACGTAGCAGACGACATGAACCTTTTGTTAATGGCTAACAATAGCTTTAAAGCCCATTGTATCTTCAAGTGCTATATAAAGCAAATGACCTTGGCGGCAACTACGTGGGGACAAAGAGGAGAGCTGCCGTTTTATCTCCTTCTAAATAACAACTCCCTGATTTAAGGTCGCTGAAGTGCAAATTGGTGCTGTCTTTGACAAAGTTTGAACAAACCAGGGAGTTGCTATTTGGAACTCCCTGAACAAACTATACTCAGTCTTCGTCGTTTTTGAGAGGGAGCTGTCTGTGACGCCGGATAACTCATCTAGTCTTTGAAAATTTTTTATTTACATGACATGACCAAGGTTCACAATATCTTGGTGCTTTTGAGAGCATAAACCAGCCCTTAGGGGATCTTAGATAAAAAGGCATAGAAAGATCACATTGTTCAACCCTCCGTATAGCAAAACAGTCAAAACAAATGTTAGTAGAACCTTTTCAAGCTCTTAGACAAACACCCCCAGCCACAAGCTGCACAGAATTTCCAACAAAACACTGTAAAGGTCAGCTACAGTTACATTTAAAACATGAAATCTACCATAGCGGGTCACAACTCCAGAGTGCTCTCCGGGGAAGTACGGCCGACACCAAATTATGGCTGAAACTACAGGGTTAAAGAATTTTGTACTCTTGAAGGAAAGTACCAAACACCAGCCGCTGTTTACAACGCTGAAGTTACTAGCAGTAAGATAACTGACACGTACATGGGTATATCTTGCAGTCCCTTCCAGGCAGGGGAGATACAATTACCACAAAAAATCTTTGAACCTAGCTCGTCACGAAAAAAAACAGCTCTTTAAACATATCTGGTCTCCAACGGATCGGTCGTGATTTTCCATATGTTGGTACATATTGGCACGTTTAAACGCCCACAGAAACAGTTCAGGCTTTTGCAACCTTTGCCAAACCGAAAAGTTTGACATAGCAATCACCGATCACCAACTTCCTGAATAAGAGATGAGAAATCCTCTCCCAATGCCGGCATCACAACCCTAGCGAGAATTCACTCCAGAGGATTACGGTTAAACACGAAAAGGGGCAAAGACTAGAACAGAATTATTCATCTGGACCTCCTGATGAACGCAGTAGCGTGAAAATCTGAGTAGAGGTTTTAGCTTTTATGCTAGGATTATTTATCACATTTCAGCGCTTTTGTTCGTAAAATTGAGCATTTTGTTTTGTCCTGTTATATGGACTTTTAGCTGCCCCAAACTTACTTTGATAAACTACGTTACCAATCTCTTCTTATGCCTATCATAAGTATCTCTCATAAAATTTAAGAACAAAAAGATGGCATTATCAAGGTTTGAAATTTAAATTGGGATAATCTGCATAGATTTAAAATCCAGTTATTGAGAATATAAATTACACAGCCAGACTGGCATTGCCAAAAATACTGTTAGGTAGACTGTTTCTTTTTCCTCTTCATTGAAAAGCTAGCTCATGAAAGGTGTTGAAGACCAATAGAAACAGTATGTCTTGTAGCTAGAGTTATTGTACCTGCACTAATTAGGAAGGTATTGTACAGCTTTATTTAGGTGAAGCTGTTGCATACTACTTTCCACAGTGTTGCACACTGAGACATTTACATGTCTTGCACATATGTATGTTGAATGTTCACATATCAATGACATCCCTATATGGTAAAGCGAAAAATTTCCTTTTATACTTGCCAGGGTTACTAGTGAATGAAGCAGCATGGAGGAAATAAGCATTCATTGTACTTTAACAGAAAGCAGATACATACAACTTAACGTGGACAGTGTAAATGTGGAAACTACAGTAACCTGCTCAGACCATATAAGAGCTACGGTATAAAAGGTATTTTAGAAAGGGTCAGAGTTAGATGAGGTTTTACGGCTCAGTTTCTGGTTTAAAGCCGTGTTTACTGGGCGCGCGGATCGCGGAAAGCGGAAAAGGCACACGCGGATCGCAGAAAGAATTCTTTGTGTGTATTTCAATGAAGCTGTTTATTTACCCCGCGGATCGCGGAACGCGGAACGATTTCTCCATGTCGAATTCTTTCCGCGTCCCGCACGTGGATTGGCCTAGCTTCTAGTAGGATTTGGCCACATTTTCAGGGCCCCGTTCCGACACTGATCACGTACCATCTGATCAAGATGCCGAGGGAAAAAACTAAGCGATAGCACCGTTGAGCGGTTTGTTGTTCTAACAAGAGAGCGATCATTCATCTATGATCCAAAAGATGACAGTCATATGGACTCACAGAAGATCAACAACGTGTGGCAAAACATCGCCGAAATAATGAACGTGTCGGGCCTTGACGGTAAATGACTGTGCTATTGTTACTGAATTGTATGCAGGCCTATGCACGTGTATGTTAATTGTGTGTATATGAACGTGTGCACTAGGCTACTGGCTACATCTGGTAAACGCTCATACGCTAGTCATTCATGTTATAACCGCCGTCACAAATTAAGTTTGACAAGGTGTAACGGGGATAAAGGCTTCATACTGATTGGACAAGATCTTTGCTTAATTGTGCAGGCTGCCTGTGATATACACAGAGGCGGACTGGGCGTTGTGGCGATTTGACAATCACCGTACCTGCCGGTCGGTTTTGGGCTGCTTTGAACCGGTTGCTAAAGCTAAAAGATGGCAATGAAGGAAAAAGGGGCCCATCGTCTTACATTTGCCGCGGCTGTTTCAAACACTCAGTCCGCCCCTGGATGTAGAAGATAGGCTACTTTTGTAAATGCCTGCAGCCTTCACGGTTCTTTCGCAAAAATAGATTATATATAACAGGTGACCCTTAATTTCTGCAGGCTACGAAGCTGCAAAAACTGTTTAACTTGGAAAATGTTGAAACTTGATATTGTTTGACAAAATGACGCCAGATTCACACATGAATACGTTGGACCTGCGAGAAATCAGTTTACCTTTTTACTGCGTCATAAGCGTCATAAGCGTAGGCAGGGGCGTATCCAGGATTTTGTAACCCCGGGGGCGAGATCTACTAAGGAGGAGAGGGATAGTTTCAAAATTCTGGAAATTGCCCTGCCCCCTATGGCGTCTATATCATTTTTCAATCACTTGCTTCCGGAGTTGCCGTTGATTTTTCTTTTTTCTTTTTTTTTTCTTTTTTTTTTCTTTTAAATTTGTTGTTTTTTCCTTCCTGCGTTGTGTGCCGCCATGTCGCGTGGAAGTGAAGAGCGGGGAGGGGGCATTGTTCCTTCACTTCCTTCCGGGGTTGCTCGTATTTTACTTCTTTTTAGTTTTTTTTTTAATTTTTTTACGACTGATTTTTTTCACCACCGTGATCGGGGGGCGCCCCAATGCCCCCTTGGATACGCGACTGGTGGGCCTAATGATCAATAGGCCTAGCATCTCCCTGACCACGCAACCGGCCACAGAGATATAACCAGGGTGTAATAATCCCTTCCATTCAGCCAGTGAGCCACAACTGGAAAAAAGGCCGTGGTCGTCTCGACTTGAACCAATTGGTTGGAAACTGGGACGTTAAACCTCATCTAACTAACTAACTAACTAACTAACTCCACTAACCTCCATGATATGTGCAGATACTTGTCAAAGCAGTAGTAATCCCATGTTCAAAGCCTGTTCAGCATCTAGCCGAGGCACTCATATAGTTGGGCAGCTTTGTGTGTGGATAGACACCGGCGAATATTCGCCTACTCTTCTCGAGTAATGTCCACAGTTTATCAAGACAGGCCTGATAGATCCCTGCTTCCAGGACCGAAATTTTACGCCCCCATCCGACGGACGTGAGTGTAAAATCAACATACAGCCACATTCCTACATGTTATAGGAGTGCGGTATGAAAAACGCCGATGCTGTGTTCGGTGATTGGAGGGGATTGAACCCGTGGCCTTTGGATTACCAAACGGACGCTCACCCACTCGGCAAGACGGCTACACGGACAACCCCCTTCCCAGTGACGCCAGGAATTTCACAAGGGCGGGGAGGAGAGGAGGGGCAGGAATGAAGGGGTACCCGATAGCAGGGGAAACAGTGCCTTTCCCCAGGCAATACTCTCAGCACCAACACCAGCATTTCTGGTGTTTTAATTTCGCTTTTCCGCTAGCGAGGGATGGGCCCTGGATGCGGGGATGTCCTGATCTATACCGGTGTCTTAACCGATCGTATGTCTGTGCGTTGTGCTCTATTACTTGCCACCTACCTACTGCCACTCTCTTCCCCGACAAGACGGTTATATTGCTACCCGACAGAAAGAATTGATGGTTTAAACCCCCCCCTCCCCCGTTGACGACAGTAATGATGTTTCCATTTGAGAGGTATGGGCAATTAGGGGAGGGCAAGTGTGGGGATCCGTCAGTTCTAGGCCTCCTTTTCACTACATCACTAAACACATTTATTATTTACGATAAGTGCATTTGTGACTTTTCAAAACAGTTAAGCAGATATGTTACGGCTTGTGGTCGCAAGTCAAACCAATAACAGCGAAAGATCACAGAAGAACGAGATTAAAATTCAACAACTTAATGATTATTTACAGTCTCCCTATCTTACTTAAATTTACAATAATTAATTAGATTTACTCACAGTCCTTTACTTAATGGTATTCTGGTCTGGTCCAAGGGTTGGTAGTGCATGCACGTCGACGATGGTACGGTAGTAGACCTGCAGCGTGCTGTAGCGTAGGAACTGGTTCCACGAGCGAATAACGACAAGGCTAGGCGATGATGGATGATAACAATATCAATGCACAGTGTAGAAACGGCGTAAGGCAACTTATCACAAGTGTGTAGTGTCAGTGGCTGGGTCAGAGAATAACTTCTCAATGATACACAGCGTCTGGTCACGATGAAGTAGGCCTATTATCATCTCTCTACCATAACAGTTGTTGAACTGCCTTTTTATATGCTAGGCTTTTATTCGAGAATTCTCCAGAATTTAACAGAAACTTCTAGAGCACACAGTCGAGCAATTACGAGAACGTTCCTTGTATGCACGGTAGTAAACAAACAATGTCAATATTTCTTAGAAGTGTCGTCAGGCCGTGTAAACAGTTCTCACTTCTAGACAATTCTAGAAAGGCTGCGTTGAAGTTGAATTCTCTGGACTTTCCATTCGCTCGTCGATGGATTCAGTCCGGTGTTCCTGACGGGTCGTCTTGTAACAGATAGAAAAACTGATCGCCTACAAGGCCGTACAGTATTCCGGTTGTTGTTCCCGTTCCTGTGTTTAAAACCTGTCTTACATTCATTCTGCAGCAAATGGATGGCGTGGCAAGTGGAAAAATTTGAGAGACAATTACATGAAGCAGAGGAAAATTAACAAATACCGTAAAAGCGGTTACGCAGCGAAAACAGTAACTAAGTGGAAGTTCTTCGATCTCCTGTCTTTCCTGGAAGCATACACAGCAGAAAATGAGTGAGTTGAAAAATTATGCTGAATTTAAACAATTAGACCTAACTCATAATCAACTAAACAGATGGCAACAAACACCAGGCGTTTACAAGTTGAGTACGCACCTTGCACCTTATCATAACACAATGAAATGTTGATAACTGAAGTTTTAATGCATTAAAACGTTTTTCTTCCATCAGCCCCGAAACCAACGTCCCGCCCATTTCAGAACCGGAGCCAGACGAATCGGATGTTGACTTGGAAAGCACACAAGAAGACGACAGGTGAGTGTCGTCAATTATCAGAGAATCGTCCTCTCTGTACATTCTGCATCTGCCAAGGGACGGACTTGTCCTGCATGAAAAACTCCTTAAAGCTGTCACGAACTGATATGGCAGCTTCAGTCACCATGCCTCCCGTGCCTCGAACGTTAGCCAACCCGTCCACCGAGTTTACGTCTGCCGCTTCTTCCATCAATTGTGCTTTTTGTGATGGTGTGGTTTTTGCTTTCAGTAGACTGTGCAACACACAGGCCGCTTTCACAACCGAGTTAGCATGGGCTGGTTGCAGTGCAATCTTCGTGTGGAATACCATCCACCTTGCAGCAAAGATGCCAAAAGCATTTTCCATGATTCGGCGGGCCCGACTTAATCTATAGTTGAAGATCTGCTTGTCGATTGAATTTTGTCGGCCAGGAAACGGGCGCATCAGATGATAAAGTAAGGGAAACGCTTCATCGCCTACAGCTACGTATGGTAATGGACCAAGATGTTCGGATTCTGGCAATGGAGCGCTTGGCGGGAAGTTGAAGTCGCCATCGGCAAAGCGCTGGCCTAAGCGACTTCGGGCGAAAATTCCGCCATCGCTATTTCTCCCGAGAGCCCCCGTGCTGATAGCTATGAACTTGAGATTGGCGTCCACTAGAGCCTTCAAGACTATGGAACATGTTTCTTTGTAATTATAATAGAGCGATCCTGATTTGTCTGGCTTCATTAGGACTACATGTTTTCCGTCAAGCGCCCCTATGCAATGCGGAAACTGCCACTTCTCCCAGAAATTTGCTGCTATCATTCTCCAATCATCTCTGTCGTTTGGGATCTTCATGAAAATTTCCCTGTGCTTCCAGAAAGCTTCACATCCTTCATGTACCAGCCGAGATATCGTTGCGACACCCATACAATAGCTGAATGATAGCGACTGATATGACTCCCCAGTTGCTAAATATCTGTGGAGAAAACATATGCAGTTCAAATCAATTACGCCTTTTCTAATTGATCTGTCAATACATTGCAGACGTGTGCCCAGCTTGTATAAACTTATTTGCACAGATAGGTGCTATGGCGACAAAGCCACCATTGTCTGATTGTTTACGTTCTGTCTTCTGCATCTATGCAACTCCCTGCGCCTTTTCCAACGTGTCATGGCTTTCAAATTGATTTAATACCCACCTAAAACTTTCTTGTTTAATAATCATCTCATTATAGTTATTATAATTGCCGATCAACCGTCAGTTCCGTCCCAGAATCAGGCAGTGACATGCGTCGTTTACAGCAGAGCTCAGCATTCGCCTCCGTTTGTTCAAAGCCAGCCGGCACAAGCCAGAGTAAGAGGAAAAGATCAGCAAAACGAGTCCCCCAAACTCCCGATGCCCTCGAGGACGCGCTGACTGGCTTTATCAACGAGAGTACAAGGAAACAAAGCCAGAGTCAGATACCGTCCAGTTGCTATTCGAGAGCTATGCTCTGCGCATGAAGAAGCTGCACGATGAAATTCAGACATTCGTTCAGCTCCAGCTTTCGTAAATATTCTTTAATGCAGAAAATCGGAATCTGCCAACGGTTCCCGTCACCCAACTTCCGCCAGTGCCGAGTCCACACGCCACATCTAGTCAAACCGGTCCTTATCATCCCCTCGGCGAGATCCAGCATGAGCAATTCATGCCACTCCAGAAGGATACGGAATCCAACATCCAAACTGAAAGTTCGACATCAGAAATACTCTCCACTGCAATACAACTTACTTTCCAGTAACGATGTATTAAGATTAGGATATGTTGGCTAACTTTGTGTTCCTTTTGGAAATAACAGTTTGTTATCACTGAAAGCCTGACACCAAGGGTATTAACGTAAGCGATATATAGGCCAAAGAGTAGGCCTACACATCGTGGGGAGACATCATCAACCTCTATATAGGGACAACTTTCAACCAAGCGGTATTTGCTAATTGAAGTGTGCGAATATGTGGTCAATGGATGTTATTTTGCGGAGTATGCAGAGCAAATTAGTAATCACCGCCTAGAATATAAAAAGATGTTTATAAAATGAAAAATGTTTACAAACATAACTATGAAACCAACCAATGTCAGCAATGGCCCATTCAAAATGCTTTTCAGATATAATATGACGTTTTATACTTTGCAAAGTTAGTGGTCTGTAGTCCATTTGATTCTGCATGGATAAGTTCAACAACAACGGTTCTACAATAAATAAACAAACAATTATGGAAGGTAGCAAACCCTTTATTAGCCCGCTGTGATTGATATGATTGTCAAGGTTTAGTTTAGGCACTATACGGTAACCATGACTACATGGATTTATTCATTCAATTCTTGCAAGGGCGCATCCACTGTCTGAAAGATGGGGGGGGGGTCAAGAGCAGTAAAGAGAAACGTTTTGTGTGTGAAAAAACATTATGTATGGAGGACTTTCCAAAAGTTGAGGGCGGGGGCTACGCCCCCCAGTGGCTGCGCCCTTGAATTCTTGGATTTATATAGGGTCAAGGTTAGTTGATTTTTTGACATTCAGTGTTCATACTATCCTTCACTTCTCTTGTTACCCTAACTTTGATTACATTTTTCTTGCTGTCTCTTCGCTTTTCTTGTTCCCTTGATTTCTACTAGGCCGAAGTGGAACTTTCATGGTAAACCATCCCATTCATCTTGTGTGGATCGGTCTAATACATCGGTAAAACGCCCGTGTACACACAGATTAATAGTAATACAATAATTTCAGGTAGAATGCCATTTTCCAACCCTTTGCAATTATCATAATTCACACGGTTTGGACACTACTTGAATTTATTCATTCCAGCTGCGGATTTTTTACATTTTTCTTCTGATTATGGTACAGTTTTCTTGTTCCTCTGATTCAAATAAAACATGCAAAAGGGCAAAACGGAACAGGTGTGATTCAGAAAATATTTCTTACCTCAAGCAAATTGCAAGCCGTTGTCTCGGACAAAGGATTTCCTTCGATACATGAAACTTTGTGATTTCATCACGCAGAATGAACAGAAGCTGTGCAAACTCTTCACGTTTCAACCGAAAGTACTTCTGAAACATTTGTTCGTCTAAGCTGAGCTCTTGTACAATGTTGTTATAGGATCCACGGTCGTTTCTCTTCTGATTAATGGGAAGCACAGCCCATCGTCGCTTGTGTCCTCGGTGCCTTCTTTTTCTTGCGATTAGATATGCACCTACCGCGATGACTACATCTTCGTGAATTCGAGCACAGCGTGCTTTAACGAACGTGGACAACACAGGCGCCATATTTTTCAGTCAGTAGAATGTCTGCTAGTTATATGACTGTTTGGTTTGCTTCACTAAGCAATCCGCGTGGGGTGTTTATTGGGAACACGGATTGTTTCCGCGTTACGCGTTCCGTCTCACCGGTTCCGCGTTCCGCGATCCGCGCGCCCAGTAAACACGGCTTAAGTCGGGCCGACCACAGTCTTTTTTCCAGTTGTGGCTCACTGGCTCGTTTTTCCTACTCCATTGCTTATGCCGAGCACCAAGCACAATGGCAGTAGATTCCATTTTTAAAGTCTTCGGTATGACCCGGCCAGGAGTCAAATCTCAGACCTCCCGGCTACAAGTGGGAGGGAATGATGTTTGTAAGCGCGACTTCACCAGGCTGCGACTGGTCTTGTTCCTCATTCTACAGTACTTCTCGTTGTTTGTTACACACTGTAATGTGCTATTTACAGTTATCACATTCAGTACTGCGCCTTTTAGAAGCTGTCTACACACAAAGAAATGGTTTACGGGTATCGAATTGAAGTTACATCTTAAAGTGAGACAGACAAATGGTTTCATGTCGTCACAGTGGTTGGACATAACTGGTTAGAAGATGGAATAAAAAGTAACAGTAAGAAAGGGTCAACTGTTTGTTAACATTTTTCTACCTAAAGGTTCTCTAATCTCTTCCCAGACAGTAGCAATTCTTCCTACTAAGTAAACACCCTCCCCCCCCCCCCCAATTTAAACCAAGCCTTCTGTCTTCTACGTCTCTATAAGACAGAGGCACAGTAGCCTTTAATTGACCGAGTCAATATTGTCTGACCGTGTGTGTGAGCGTAACTGACTAAACTGACTTTGTCATTCATTATTGAACAACCAGTGAAAAAACTGTTTTTTGTTTGGATGTATTTCAATCAAATTTCAGTTAGCAACTGTATTTAAAACTCTTCTAGGCTTTTTCTAAATATGCTTGGCAGAGAGTTGCTAGCAAACCCCAGGTTTGGGGTATGCCACATCCGCTTTAATTCATTTCTATATTTTTCAAATAGGTTTACATGCTAAAAAAGAGTTAGATCATTGTTAAATCTCTCGAAAGATGATGCGATTCTGCCTTGAAGATGTGTGACACATATACAAGGTATAATTCCCTAGGGTATTCCAAATCATTAAGATTTTAATAGATTGGAAGATGTGAGTCATGTCATAAATCTGTGGACCCAGAAAATTAATGCACAGCCACACCTTTCAATAGCAGAGTTCAAACTGTTCCACTGAAATGAATGTTGGTCTTGATTGAGAACTGCCTGTGAAGTGTTCCCAGGAACTCAGGAGGGAAGGCAAGGAAAACAGGAAAATTTGTTTTTCATTTGTGCAGACGGGCAATAAGTGGGAAAAATTATTTATCAAGTGGGCAGGATGTGTTATAACTGCCTTTTGTGCAAACATACATATACTGTGCATCTGATAAGTAAACTGACTTAAGATCTAAATAAGTAAACATCGTGACATATGCGGTATGGGCCCGGCTAGCTGCACTGAAATTTAGTAACAATTTTGAGTTAAAGAGTGAAAGTTTTTGTATTCTAGAGGGATTGAGAGAAAAAGTTTTCGCCATACAGACCTTGAAGAATGAATACAGAAGACAAGCTGTCAAGTGACGTGCTATTGTGCACAGTGGCACCAGCTGTTGCAGGCAAAGTAGTAGCGTGCATACCCTATTCGATTTCAAAACTGTCTGAAAAGTTTTAAAATGAATTTAAAAAGGATTTTAAGCTACAGACAGTGGCGTCGGCACAGTGGGTAATGGGTGCCGTGTGTCCCCCTCCCCCATCGATTCTTGAAAATTTTTAAAATGGTCCCAAAACTCGTTTAATCTACAGATTTCTGTAGAGGGTGTAGGGTGAGATTTATTTTTGATGACTGGTTTGTTTGTTCTAACCATTTTCTTTCACAAACTGTTCTCAAACTATCATAAGTTTTGGAAATTCTTGACAACTTCCAAATTTCCGCACGCTCCGCTAGCGTCAAGCCTTGTGTCAGAGTTGTCCTTATTATCAATAGCTTTCAGTAACTACTCGGGGGGGGGGGGGGGACAAAGGACAAAAGTGCTTTTTAAAGAATTCTCAGTCAGAAGATTCGTTTCTAAATAGCGTAGGTTGGTGGGAAAGTGACAGTGTCCGATGCAGGTTCTGAATGCAGGTTTTGTCAAAGACTAATATTTTATTCAAAATTTCGGCGCGCTTCGTGCTCATACGACAGGGTTTACACCCGATTTAATATATCACTGACAAAGCTATGACGCAAGAAATTATTCCAATGCAAACATTTTTCTAAAAGTACATCTCCTTCTCTGTAGGGCTCTCATCATTATGGGATCTTTGACTAATCTAGTCTAGCACATGATTTGAAAGATTAAAAGTACGTAATTGCCGTTGCTTATTTTCCAAACATTTACCGCGACCTTCAATAACGACGAAAATCTTTTCTGAAACGAATTTTGCCAGTCCACCATCCCAGTTGCGTATACCTAAAAAGAAGGTGATATATCACATCTCCTCCCATATGGATATCGGGTAGTGGGAATCCCGTTGGTCCCTCTTTTGTATACTGAAACTAATTCAGAGCTCCCGGGAGGCTCTATACTGTTCTCTGTCAACCTTGGATATTCTTTTAAAATGTTAAGGAAAATTTTTATTATAGTCCAAGAATGTTTCTGTGGACTTCACGCAGGTATAATTGCGTGCACAATTTGCCCATGGGCGTGGATCATGGGGGGACGGAGGACGCGTCCCCCTTACTTTTCTGGAAGGTGGGACATCGTCAAAAAGTCCCTCTCACTTTTTCAAAAATGATAGAACAGACTGCAATTATGCCTAGGAAAACGAAATTTTCAGAAGAAAAATAACCTAAAAATCCTACACTTTTGTTGCACCAAATCGCATCTGCGGGCATTCGGTTCTAAAAAAAATTCCCCTAGAACCCTCCCCTTTGCCGACGATCACAAAACTTATGTCTCCCCGTGACTCAAATTCTGGCTACTACTACTGCTTCTTCCACCAGGACGGCGATTCACAAATGTGAAAAAGTCACACCCCCCCCCCCCACACACACACTTACACTTTTGGAGATGGATCCACGCCCATGATTTTTCCTGGGACTTAAGGAGGTTTGAAGACAATATATTAACTGTCTCTTACTCTCCTTTTTCACCAGAACAAAAGTTAGAATTCACTAAATTGTGGACATTTTTTAAACATACAATCACTTTAGAATGACCCAAAAATACCACCATTTTGCATATAGGCCCCCTAAAATAAACAAAAATTTCTCAAAGGGGAGGGTATACCCCTTCCTTGGATTGCACTCTCATGAACTAACAAGAAAAGGCTCTTCAATTCTTTTTTATAGCGTATACAAAATCCCACTGCCTAAAAAGGCACGGTTTAGCAGTTATCTGCGGTTCCCCTAATCACCAACTCCCGCCGGAACCATCGGTCATAGATTTCTGAAGGGTATACCCTTCAGAAATCCACAAAGAAGGTGATATATCATCTCTCCTCCCAAATGGATGTCAGGTTGTGAGAGTCCTGTTGGTCCCCCTTTTCAGTGTACAATTAATGCAGAGCTCCTGGGAGGCTCTATACCGAAAATTTTCGGCGCGCTTCGCGCGCAAATGTTTACGCCTACGGACAGAGATACGTTTTTATTGAGTGATGGATTTAATTTTATCACTTTTTACCATAAATCGTTTGAAATCTTCCACGATTTTTGCAAAGTCTTCTCAATATTTCTTGATTTTTGCTTAATCACTTTTAGCCTTGAATTGCTCCTTTTACTATCAATAAGGTCCCAAACGTATTCGCATTACTCGTCGGTGAGGTTCTACCATAAGCCAATTATTCGTGTACATAAACGTGATTTCAGAGGAGCCAGTATTGTAAGGATGTAAAGCAACTGATATTCATTTTTTCACCCTCCTCTTCTTATGAGAACTGAAAACTTAGTATCGAACACACCTTCTAATTGAAAGACACACATAAAGGGAATTGACACCGTTAGTCATAGCAATGGTTTTAAATGTAAATTCAAATTTTTGGCGCGCTTCGCGCGCAATTGTTTCATCTGACGTCCTATACCCAAATACCGTATAACGAAAATAAAACACTCATTATGGCAAAAATCATTTCAAGTTACCTACACGGACTCATAATGTTGGCGTGTAAGTTTTAAGATTACTTAGATTCTCCGGAACTTCTGCAGGTACATACACATCAAATTCCATGCAACATGAAAAGGTATAAAATCTCACTGACATAAGAACTGGAGCCGATTTCTGTGCTCTTCGGTGCACATGAAATTTTCCATCTTGGGCCACCCTCAAACTTTCTGGATCCGCGCCTGTCGTCAAATTTTCAAAAGGGAACTTTTCTCTTCTGAAATTTTGCCGAGGCGCTAAGCTCTACACCAGGATCATAATAGGTGATTCCTCCGAAATTTTCGTAGATGTTCAATACCAGAGATTTCCCGGTCACTTCGCGCGTACACCAGAGATGGTCTCCAAGGGCGCTAGCCGCCCTTTTTCATTTAGCCTATTGTGAAGAAAATGCAGGGAATATATCCGTCATAATAAAGTTTAATAATAAAGTTTAAGGTACCCAATCCCAATGAACCACATTCAAGGGTTTCTTGTATCAAACTTCCCCGGCTAGCCCAGGGTCCGCAGCCGTACATGCACCTTTGATGCTCTAATATGAAGGCTTCTTCTCAGCGGGATACCCGGAAGCTAGTTATCTCAACATGAATTCCTTTTGGGTAACATAAGTGGATCTATTTTTAAAGCTGAATGCACACCTTAACATGATCCCGTCGTCCATACTCACCCCCTCCCCATTCATTAAATCGCAAGTGCGAGTAAGGCCAACAAAATGGTCCGATTGTGATTTCTTTAAGTCTGTTTTTGTGTGACCTGTGTAGTGCGCATCCAATTCCATTTTGAAAACAGTCAACTGCCTCATTCTAAAGTCACAATCTTTATGTACCCCAGAGCCTCCAAGGGCAAAGTGTTGCCCCTGGACCCTACCAGGGGCCCTGCAGTGAGCGACCTCCTGTGTGCCACTTCGGAAAGTCTAGTGATCTTCATTCTGGGATTTTTTTGTTATACGCGCGTGGTAAGTTAGCACATTATATATAGACATAAACACGGGCAATATGGTCAACTTTCGAAACGGCTGTCGAATATGAACGACTCTTTTCCTCGTACATACTCTTTCACTAGTATAACGAGTGCAGTCGATATAGGTGAAGGTACTATACACGGACGAGAAACACGGAGGTTCGATAAGCTGCACTGGTCCGCATATTTAACTAAGGTTGGCCACAACAGTGGCTAGGGGAGACTCCAATACATTCCACCGGTATTTGGTCAACGACATCACCGTGCAATTTGCATATATTCGTGAACGTGTGACACGGCCTCCTCCCCAAATTTTTAGAGGGGCGGGATACCTTTGACAGTTTTAAGGAATCGCAACATTTGCCGAAGTTAAATCAGTCCTAAACGACTTTTCAATACCCCACTGGTCACTGAAACGATTTTTCGTCGAGCTTCCGTGCATACTCTTTTCTCCGCGTATAGGCCTATGTTTGATGATTACAAGTATATGCTAAGACACATAGCACAAGGGTTGCGATCACAGGAGAGGTGTAATATGGTTTCGTATAATTAAGTTGGGATGGAATACGGATTTTCTCTACAGTTCAATTGGTAACTGCAATAACATGTTCTGATATTCGTAACTACGACGTGTCTCTGGTAAGGAATACACACATAAGTTTTATAAATAAGTGCGATAAATGCAGATAAGATCACTGAGCATGACGGAGAGACACTTCAACAAATATTTTTCTAACAGCCTACACTACGCCCAAATTTAGTGGTTCTCCGCACTGATACACTGAGTAGTGTCGGAGAAAAAGTGATTTGTCCAGATAAAGACTCTCGACAAAAACGTCTGTTATCGACTCTCGTTTGCTCTTGTTCGGATTTGCAGGCGCCCGATTGACAAAATATCATACAATCATATAATGTCATACATGGGCGTCAATCCTGGGGGGGGGGGGGACGGGGGGACAAGTCCCCTCCACATTTCGATGGGTGGGGGACACAATATCAAATGTTCCCCCCCCCCACACACACACACATTTGCGTAAAAGAGTAGTGCCGTGGCTCTATTTGACTGGCCTTTTGAGTGGTATGTAGGTTTGTTGGGCAATTGTTAAGTGTCTCGATGCAGATTCTGAATGCAGATTTCGTCAGGGAAATCTTATTTAATGACAAAATTTCGGCGCGCTTCACGCGCATGCGTCACGGTTTGCACTCCTTCTCATGACCATTAAAAAGGTAAATAGATGGAATTATTCTTATCACAACACTCTCCGAAAACAGACATACATCTCCAAACATTTGAAGGTGCCTCTCATCAATATGGGATCATTCAATCTGTGGCCTACGCAGAGGGGAGGGCCATTCGGCCATGCCCCCCTCACTTATTCCGATTTTTTTTTTTAAGTTCCTAAAACTACGTAAATTTTTTATGCCCCGTCACTGATGCCTATTTTTTTAGTTCCTAAAAATACGTCAATTTTTTAACACAAATTTTACTTCAAAAGGTAGCATACTTGGCACCAGATTGCATGTAAGGACACCTTTTTTTTCAAAAATTTTCAAAGGGGAGGGGGACACACCATTGGGCCATGCTCCCCTCACTGATGCCTACTTTTTAGTTCCTAAAAAAAAACGTAAATTTTTTAACACAGACTACTTCAAAAGGTAACGTATGTGGCACCAGATTGCATGTAAGGACACTAATTTTTCTAAAAATTTTAAAGGTGACCCCTCCCCCAGGCCGGCGGTCACACAACATACTGCGTGCCCCCCCCCCCCTTGAGAAAAATCCTGGGGACTCCACTGCAAACAGTCTAATTTTTAGCATGATGTGGAAGGTTGAAAGTATTTTGTTGCCGTTAAACATTTTTCAAAAATTTTTACAGAGCGCTTCACCGAGGCCATTATCGGTATAGATGGTGATTGTTAATACACTTATCACTTGAAAGCATTCTGAAAACGCCCTTGCTAGTCCTTCACACCTTTGCTATACTACGATCAGCTCCAAAAATATCCCAAAGATAGCACCATTTTGCAACCTTAAATTAACAAAAATTTCTCAAAGGGGAGGGCCTCCCCCTCCCCTTAGACCCCTCCCCCAGGATGACACCTTTATATAGTGACAAAGGAAGGATCCCCACTGCTGCATACAAACGCAGGTTGAATAAAAAAGGTGCAATTTACGCGCCGCCACTGAAGTTAGTAAAGACATCTAGTCAGTCGGGAAAATTAGAAAAAAAATATCCCAAAGATAGCACCGTTTTACACCTAAGCAGCCTTAAATTAACAAAAATTTCTCAAAAGGGAGGGGGACTGCCCCTCCGCTTAGACCCCTCCCCCAGGACGACACATTTCTGTAGTGACAAATGAAGGATCTCCACTGCTGTATACAAACGCAGAGCGCTCATAAACAAATTTAAGTGCATTTTACACACCTCCACTCAGTTGGAAAGAACATCCAGCCAGTCGGAATTTGGGACGGTCACCTTCACACCCCCAAACATGTCACCATAGCAACGGGCCTGGTCGGGTCCATGATCTCCGACAATGATCCACGCTGCGAAGCGTGGTTTCAGCTATTTTGGGACATGGTAAAATAACATCTTGAAATAATTCCGTGGACTCCGTGTATTTCACCTGGCAGATCTCAATGATGGTCATGTTAACTTTGAAATGATTATTCTTATTAGACAGGCCCGTAGCCAGGCCGGGGCACGAGGGGGCCGTGCCCCTCCCCCGTGCGGACCACTGTGCCCCCTATACGGAAAATCGATCGAAAATAAAATTTTAGTACATGTAAACGGTGGCCCTGGCATGACACCAAGCGATTTGTAACCAAAAATGATCCCAAAAGGAGTTTAATAATGAACGTATTTTGTTCTCTGCAACATTTTTGTTCTAAAATCACAAAAAAATTTCGCGCGCTAGGCGCGCTTTCATCTTCAGTTACATATAGCTTTAACACCCGTTTCAGATATGTTGGCTTGATTTATAAATGTACAGGTTCCACAATTAGGCTATTGTTCTTTCGTGTAGGTGTGATTCCCGGAAAAACACAAAACTGAATCCATAAAAAGTTCCATCCTCTTTCTCTTACGATCGGGAAGGTTCTTAATTCAGGCTCAACATCATGATAATCATTTGTGTATGAAACGTGGTGGAAGGGGACATCCCCTCGCGACCAGTCGCCCGACGTCTTGGTTTTGTTCTTAAAGACAGACACTCATCACCCCAAATACATTTTGGTTGGGAGAAAGCAAAATTCTCAATTGGTCATAGATGAATGCTCTTTGATTGACATCAGAGCTCACAACACACAGCATGCGCAGAGAATGTTCTGGTTACATATTATGGCCTTGTACGTCCAACAGGATATGCCCTTAAGCAATTATCTAGGTTTGTGTCTGCACAAGGAGGGGCTCAACACAGTTTTGGAAGGAGTAACTTAGTCGGGAGAATTGGAGCTGTCTAGGACGAAGAGGGCAGATTCTTCCATAGAAACCCAAATTTTCTAACTTTCCTTAATAAGAACCAAATACTTTCAATTTTTCTTCAACAGAACCCCAAATTTTTCGCCGGTCGCCCAAAATTTCAAGTTCGGTATTCAATCTGTAACCCATTGCTTCTGACGGGGCTTCGGGTTGCTGGATCTCTTAGGGGAGATTGGTCCCTTCTTCGGGCTTATCTTTCCACCACCCTTTGCTGAGTCTGTAAGCAGGTTTTACAGTGGTAAATAATTTTCCTGCAAAATTTCGGAGCGCTTCGCGCGCAAATCTCACAAGCGAAGTAATATCACCCATGAACATTATTAGTACAAAATTTCAAGTGAATTCTTCCAGCCAAAGCTAGGTGAAGTCTCAAAGTTAGATCCCGGACATCAAGGGGCTTTCATGAAGTAATCTAGTGCCTTGAATAACATTCGCCCCGCGACGACTATACGGTTTGAAGCTAAATTTACTCGTACCAAAAATTTATTCCAAAATTTACTTTTTCTGTTTTTTTTTCTTTTATGTAAAATTTCGTTCAAAGTAGAAATACGATAATCATGGGCGTCTGGAGGGGGGGGGGCACTTGCTCCCCCCCTGGAAAATCAAAAACTTGAAAAACGAAGAAAATAAAGAAAAAACGAAGGAAATATAACATTAACATTTCTTAACAGTTCAATAAGTGTTAATTTCTACTCTCAAAACAGGAATTGAATAAAACTATCAACACTCAGGCCCCAGCAGCCCCCGAGCATATTTTGGTATTTTTTAAAGTTTACATTTACGATATTGCTTATGTTTCCCCTTTTCATATGTGGTAAAAAGGCCTTTGAAGTGCCATTTCCAGCGATCTGGGATGCATTTTGGGCCGAAATTTTCTTGCGCTCTGCGCCAACCCATGGTGGCGCGGAGCCCTGAGAGTCTGTCTATGCGCTTCGCCCCCCCCCCCCCGCCTTGAAAAATTCCTGGCTGCAACTTTGTCGACACTGTGTGAAAAAGTAGCATCTAAACTCTTTTCTGGGAGTAAAATATTTCCCATGGAAAAAGTTGGCCCCTAAAAAATTTTGCCTCCCCCCTTGAATTTTTTTCTGCGGACGCCCATGACGATAATGACCATCCGAATTGTGAACTGTGAAGAGATTGCTGTGCTCTCACTTTCATTCAAGGTCCTGCTCAAAGCTCACTGCTAGTGTTCCCATATTGTTAATTCGCCACATATTCGGGGAATTTCGCTCTGGGTCCTAACAAAATCATACTGGATCACACCAAGTCTGCCTAATGGCAGTCCCTGGTCCCGCCTCGCCGTTCGCAAAGTACTTAACCGGCTTCACCTGCGCTTGCTGAGCTGAAGATATATCGTGATTATAGTGTTGTTCCCTTCACTTGTGGAGAATTTCTACGTCTCTGCATTGCAAGCGGAGGGAGAAATTTCCATCAGAAGAGTGAAATTTTCGCGCGCTTCGGCGCGCGTATGTGCACACATAAAACCGATACCTTTAAGCTATGTGTGGAAAGCTTGAGATATAATCCCTTGTAGTTCCGTCAAACTGTAATCCTGTGTACTACTGACAACAAACATAATCTTCTTCGGTGCCCCTCTATGAGGTGTCGGTGCCCCCTATATCAGAATTCCTGGCTACGGGGATGTTATTAGAATAGGCGTCAGTGATCATGGGGGGGGGAGAAGAAGAGGCCTATAGGAAGACACCCCCTCTTCAAAACCAAAGGGATTGGTTTGTGCTAAGTCATGTATGTCCCCCGTCCCCCCACATTTGAATACGGATTGACGTCCCTGATGTCATAATATTGAAAGAAATCAACAGTACAATTGTTACTGTAAAAAAGTTCATGGGATCTTCAGCCATATGAATTGCATCAAAATGTAGGTGATATCTGCACTTTCAGCAATGACATATGTGACACATGATACTTATTACACATGTTGGAAATTACTACTCCTAAACATGGGTGAGTACGGCTGTACCAAATAATGTTTGTTGTTTGCTTTCTGGCCCAGAGTATGTTGATGTGTTATCGTCCTCAAAGTTAATATCATACAGTGAATAATAAACCAACTTGTTTCTTATTTTTTACAATTTTGTCTGCATATCTTGCACATCTGTAAACAATATAAATGGGGAGATGTGTAAACAGTGTAATTTATGCACAATCTGTATTAAACATGTATGGAAGTGTCAGTATCTAAATCAACAATCTACCCATTTACACTACTAAAATATTATTGATGACACACAGAAGGTTTATATTGTCACCTGGCTAGTTTGTGTAAAATATTTATGTAATAGTTAAAGCAAAGGACTATGTTAAATATGTAAAAAATACACTGAATCTAAGCATCCTAATGAAATATCCATTACTTCTGATTTGTAGTTCTTCAGATATCAGCAAAAGGAAGGTAATAACTTTGTGATCTGAAGTTAGCCTCAAGAAAGCAGGGGTAGTGTCATCTCTTTACATTTTCATCTTGTTTTGGCCTCAATTATATAATGGAAGGTATTAAACAGATCAAGACAATATGAAAGACTGCACTTTTTGTCAAGCCTTTCATCACGTTGAATGTTGTAGATAGTTTGGCATTGTTTCTGTGGACCGGTTTGGATTTTGTTCAAATGTCTGTTTTCGTTAGTGTCAGTTTCTAAGCACGTAAAAAGCACAATGAAAGTTTATTATATCTACACAGGCTGAATGAAGGATGAAACAATCCAATGGGCACAAAGACATTGAGAATAAGACGGCCTTGTTACCCATAAAAGTGATAATACATTTCGCTGTTTATCTGCATCAGTGAGTTCAAATGTTCAAATTGTTGTTGACGCAATTTACCATATAGGGTTACCCATCATTTATTGTAAATTCATTTCAGTTCATTACAATTCTGAAAAACATCCATAACGTCAACAATCAGAGCATCCTACTATATATTGTCTATTCTAGCTTTCAGTATGGCTGAGAAGAGAGAGGAGATGAAGTGCATTGCTTGTACGGAGGGACAAACACATTTTAGTTTGTTGCAACAGAAGGGTTACTAAAATACCCTCATTAGTGAAGAAGGGTACATATGGTAATATGAGTGCTAATAAGGATATATAACAAAACCAGTTGTAGCTCTTCACTTAATGTAAAAATTTTGTATCAGCTTGTGTGAAGTTTATATTGGACACTCTTCACTCCAATATACTGAGAGAATATCACTTGTCTTCAGTGTTTATCAATCACATCGGAATTCACGGTATCCACCAGCATAGTCTTGTCATGTGAGAAGATAAGTGATTGGATGTCCTAGGACCACCAGGTGATATTTTCTTATGTCCTTGCTTGAGAGTGTGCCAGTTGAAACCATTCTTGGCAAGCATAAGAATGCATTTGTTGGTTCTTGGGCAAAATAACAGCTGCAGTTTAACAACGCAACAAAGGTCGTCGGCAGGCAAGCTTGCAGCCTCTTATTCTGAATGAAAAACCTTGGCAGAGTTGCTCATGGAGCACAATGCTATGGATCTTGTAATCATCATCAAATGCATTTCGTTTTCTTTACAATTATTTCATGAGATTTCCTTCAAATTTCCTTAGTAATTATGTAATATAGTGAGTGCAATGTGTACAAAACTATGCAATTGGGTAGTAGGGAGTTGCAACATATGAATTAATAGTAAAATAGTCATAGAATATGTGACTTAAGAAGGAATAATGAGGGTAAATGCTAAATAGTAATGTAAATACAATGAAAATATATCTTTTTTAATTTGCCAGTAATATATAAAGACACATCAAGTTGTTACTGCCATGTATCGGATCAGGATTCCTTTCATGTCTCTAGTGTGAAAGGGTTAATCGTGCTGAGAAAAACGGCATAGCTGTTGCATAAAAAATCTTGAATCTTAATAAGTCGATCGGTATGTTGATTCTGTCACTGCATTCTTAGCGCTAGTACAGCATAAATGTGATTCTAATGGAACATGACCTGCAAGAAATATTATGACAACAACATCAAAAACCTCGTTATTTTCCATTTTCAAAGGAATAATTTACTACTATCCAGATTTGAAAGTTGTGCAATTAGAAACTAGAAATTTGCAAATGTTACCAAAATGGTACTTCATTCAAAATTTTGATAGAAAAGACAACATACTCTTGGTTATTAACACTGTATTCTCAAAGGTGGTAATTAATAGTGTTTTAGCTGCTGCTCTGCTTCTGTAGTGACTGAATCAAAATTCCCTCAACAACGTTATGTTGTATACTGCAACCTTCAGTTCAAAGTTTATTTTCTTTGAATTCCTAAATCCAAACAACACCAAAATATACAGTACAATGTGGAAGATACAATAAAAAGTATGTCTGTAAAGTTTCATTATTTTACTAAATATTTTACATATTTTTACTGTCACAATGGCTGTCAAGTTATTGTTTCGTGACTTCCCTGTATATATGAAAAGTCGGGATATATGTGTGGTTTTCACCTGGGTGCATTAGGGCTACAGCCCCACTCCCTCATCAGAAAAGGTAATTTATTTTTACACATCTTTTGAGAGAGAAGTACACTCAGACTGGCACTTACAACCAGACACACTTTACTTTCACTTTTATTGACGACAAATTACTTACGTTTTGAAATTGGGGGAATATTCTATTTAAGGGGCAAAGAAAGTATTATTGATCTAACTGACACACAAAAGCAGTCACAGAAGGGGTGCAGTTGCCCCCCCCCCCCATCAACTTCATTAAAAGGCGTTACAATGATCAAACGTATAATCAGTAAAGAGGTTATGATTTTATGATTGCCATAATTAAAAGCCACTTTGGAACACTTTTTGGCATTACAGTACATTCATAGTAAATATATACTTTTCACTTTCAGCGTTGAATTTAGAATATAAAGCATGTCTTGAACATCTAAAGGCAACATTATGTTTCTCAAATTTTAATCTGTGAGACAGGCCTCTAATATTTTGTGGTCCCTGTATGATCTTGAAGTGGTGGTGCCCTTCTTTATTACATATGAAAATCTGTGGCACATTCATTTGGAGTGCAGAGTTGCCCACTGATAGGAGTAAAAAGGGAGGGCATTAATCAGGCCGACATGCAATGCAGTTCCTTTCCAACAGATTATTACTACTTTTCCCTTCTTAGGTGCACTTAGAAGTTTTGTAAATTACCTTGCCACATTGTAGGGGATCGCATCTTACCGTGGTTAATTTCAAAACTTTCCTGGGGAGAATCTGCGGACTCCTAACTAGGGCCGAAGGTGGGGGCATAACTTAACTTGTCCCTCCACTTTAAACTCAAAGTAATATTTCCTTGCTGTTTTTAGACAGCAAATACTAACTAAAAGTGACCATGGTGATGATTGTGTATAATAGATAACTTTTGCAATATAAGACGAAGTAAAACGTGAATGCTTCCAAAAATGCATTTTTTTTTTTATTTTTGCCTGACTTTCGGCTACATAAATATCTCTTAGTCATAGGCGGACTGGCCGTTGTAGCGATGTGGCGATCGCCGCATGGGCCGCTCGGTTCATGGCTGCCATTGGCCATATGCCGAGAGAAAAAGTAAGAGAGGAAAAAGGAGAGAAGTGAGGAGGGAGAGAACGAAAGAGAGAGAAAAATTAAGGAAGGGAAGAGGGAGAGGGAGGAACACAGTATCGCAATGCAGTATGCGCGGGAACTGATTGTGCTTTGAGAGCCCATAGCTCCCTGTAATAATCCCCTGCCTCATCGGTGGCCCCTATAAGACGTTCGGGACAACGTTCGGAAATGATCTTAGGAACCACGAGACTGAAGAACAATTTTCCGGTTTGAGAGTCAGGACTGGGGTTAGAAATGGTGGATAACCTCAAGACTAGCCGCTTGGGGCATCTACACGTTCCCCATCAACTTCTCCGTCTCAAAAGGCCGCTGCCTCATCCTCATTGACCCCCTGTTCAGTGAGACGGCATAGGGACAAATAAGTGAGTAGTAACTTAACAACATCATGCCCCTTCCTCTTCCGGGATCATGACCAACGGTGGATTTAACAGTCAGCAGTGTCAGCAGCTGCTGACAGGGCCTCACATATTTTGGAAAATTGGGCCCCTTGTTGTGTTGAGTCGCCTCTACAGTCTACAGGCGTTTCAGGCCCATGCCTCAAGCTGCTGACTTGGACCTTTTCCTTAAATCCGCCACTGATCATGACCAGGTCATGACAGTTCTTAATATTTCTAAAAGAATTCCAGGCTATCAAAATTCGGTTATACGCGGGAAGCGCATCAGTTACAGCATGAAACAAGCCAAATTTCGTGAAACTGTGTACTACTGGCTATCTTACATAAAACCAAGACAGGAGGTAAGTAATATTTCAGTGTTGATTGAAATTTTCGTGTAAATGGCTTTGTGTTGCAGAGAGTAGTCAACTCCTTGTTATCGTAAGAATAAGTAAGGCTCTATCTACCCAGGCCCGTAGCCAGGCGGGGGTCGTGCCCCCCCCCCCGTGCGGACCACTATGCCCCCATTCAAAAAGTCGATCGAAAATAAAAGTTTTCCTGTAAACAGTGGTCCGGCATGCCGCAAGCAATTTTCGAGCAAAATTTAAAATGATCCCAAAAGGCGTTTAAAGATGGTCTTATTTTGTTTCCTGTAACAATTCTTTCCATAACTTCAAAAAAATCGTATCTGCACTTCTGTCTTGCGGTAATGCCCTCCGTTTCAAACCTATTGGGTTTATTCAACCGCAAAGATTCCACAATTATGGCGTGTAGGCGTGATTTCGGAGAAACAAGAAGATGCATTGATGTGAATTTCCATTATCTTTTTTCCTATCTTTTGGAAGGTTTTTTTTTAGACTCGCCTCCTTGGCAAACATATTATGTAAGGAAAAGGAATTTTCAGTTTCGTCGGGGACCCATACGGGGTATGATGATGAAGTATGTAATCCCGATGATGACCATGCAGTCGCCCCCCCCCCCCCCTTAAGCATGAGTAGGGCAGATTCTCCAATGAAAACCCAAATTTTTTCAACTTTTCTAAATGAAAACAAAATTTTCCATTCCTCAATATAGGCCTAACCCTAACTTTTTCGGAGTGCTTCGCTCGCCTTGAATTTCGAGTAGCCTATGTCATCCTTTCAACAAACCATTGCATCTGTCGGGGCTTAGGGTAGCTGGCCCCCAGTCAATGTGCTTGGCCCCCTGTCTGCAAACCCTAGCACCACCCCTAGCTGAACCTGCATGCAGGTTTTACATGGGCAATGGTTTTTCCTCAAAATTTTGGCGCGCTTTGAGTTGCAATTCTCACAGTCGACGTTGTATCACTTATAAACATTATTTGCACAGAAATACCAGTGAACTTTTCCAGCACAAACTAGGTGAACACCCAAAGCCATCAATGTGTTTTCATGTAGCAGTCTAATACCTTGAGCAGCATTCGTACCATGCCAGTGATGACTTCATGGTGTAAATTTACTCGAAACACAAAACAATTCAAAAAATACTTTTTGCGTGCATGATGATTGTACACTTGATCCTGTTGCAAACTGTTCATGCAAAATTTCGTTGAAAGTAAAAATACAATAACTGTGAACTGAATTGTGAACTGTGAAGAGTTTGGTGTACTCTCAGTGTCATACGGAGGTCAACTTAAAGCTCCATGCTAGTGTTTCCATCGTATTAATGTCTTAGAGATTTCGGGATTTCCCCCCAGTCTGCATCCGAAGAAAATTTTACTGAACCACATGACCCAGGGCCTTTTGGTAGCCCATGGTCTCCTCACCTTCCAAAAAGCACTCAACTCTTCATCTACGCTTGCGGATCTGAAGAAGCATCATCATGATCATAGCCTTGTGCTGCTCACTTGTGAGACATCACGTCTGAGTATCTCAAGAGAAGGGTAAAATTGCCTCCAGGGAAGGGAAGTTTTTGATCGCTTCGCGCGCACATACACAGGTAGGTCCGATTTCTTTACACTATCCGTGCAGGGCTTGAGTTAGTTAGATGAGGTTTAACGTCCCAGTTTCCAACCAATTGGTTCAAGTCGAGAAGACCACGGCCTTTTTTCCAGTTGTGGCTTACTGGCTTGTTTTCCCTACTCCATTGCTTATACTGAGCACCAAGCACAAAGGCAGTAGGTTCCATTTTTAAAGTCTTTGGCCGTATGACCCGGCCAGGATTTGAACCCTAGACCTTCCGGCTGCAAGTCGGATGCTCTAACCACTTGACCACTGCAGTCGGCCCCGTGCAGGGCTTGAGATATCATCCACTGTAGTTCCCGCAAACTGCCATCTGGTGGCAAAACTAGCTACAAACGTCTTCTTTGATGCCCCCTTTGCAGTGCCAGTACCCACTATCTCATGATTCCTGGCTACGCGCCTGCATCTACCGGAGACTAGGCAAACATAATTTATCATTACGAGTAGTCTGTGTTTACATAGGCCTATCATTCACTCTTTATAGCTATTACAGCCATATGAACCCTTCTCCCTTCCCACCGAAAGTGAAGAAAACCTCTTGCAGCAGACTACCCTTTACTACTCTTATATAAATGGTCTTGATGGCATATTTATTCTTTGCAGTGTTCATTCAAGGCTGTTTGATACTTAAACGATAGCCATATGCTTCATTTTTTTCTGACAATTTCTCAGTATTTCAGTTCTCCGGACTAAGCAGTCTTTTCCACACTGTAACATGATTCCAAGACCACATCACGGGACCCTGAGGCAGACCGCCTCATAATCTTTCTAAGCTGGCTCCGGAGCATTCAATACTTCACATTTCTAAAATCCTGCCACTGCTGCCCTTATACGGACCACGATCAAGGCTTCAAGCCCCGAAAATCCGGCACAATTTTTAGGATCCGTCATCACAAAGGGAAGCCTGCACTATTTTGAAATACCCTAGGCTGAGCTCTCACCCTTAAACAATATACGTGCATCATTTATTTTAACATGTGCTTTAATTTTTCCCTCCATTTTACAGTAATACTATGGTACATACCCGGGCGTGTTTGAGAATTACAGGAGGATGATGCGCTGACAAGGGCCAAATGGTATTGTGTATGCCCAAGGTAAACATTCCTTACTAAGTCAATGGACCTTTAACCGTGTGTACGCTCATCGACTATGCAGTAACTGTAGGTTTATCTCGTTGAGAGGGCAATATACAGGAATAACAAATGCATATGCTCTATTTGTATTATCATTGCCATTGGAAACTTACGTTGCTTTGGTATGGGGCAGGTTTGGGTTGATAAGCAGATGAGTCTTGTAACTTTCAGGAAATTTTGGCAAATCCATTTTAACATCTTGAGAAGTTTTCTGCAGCACTGTTTCGAAGCAAGTTTAAAAGCAGGCTTTTTCACGGTGTTTCTGTAGCCTATAAATTCAAGCCACGAACTAAAAAACATATGGACTTTTTGAACGATTTTAGAAAATGACTGGTACTTTGGAAAAAATATATTTCATTAACTTCTCCATGCGCGCATCCCACAGTTTACTGTCATGTAAAAACCTGCCTGTGATCTATTATTAGTAGAAAATAATAACGGTAGGGTTAAGGATGACGAAAGTGTGAAGTTTTAAGTACCCCCATGTGCTCTCTTTGCAATCAATTGGCATCTTAAAGAAGGTATTTTAAGTTAATGAGAGCAACTTCGGCCATACACATCATATAAAGTAAACCTCGACTGCTTACAAGTTAATTATAAATAGATTTTTGCATGTCGCAACATTCAATTGATAACTTTTGTTTACTAGGACACTCATTACGTGGCGTAATTCTTCGAAAAATGTCGTGTCAGTAGAAGTTCCAGTCATATGGTCCTCAGTAAATACCATAAAATACCCTTGCTATCCTCACCTAAATCGTCAGGTTACATACCTACAAAGGCGAAAGAAGCGGTGAGGGTGCCCGGCTAAGGAGGACTAAAGGCACCACTTAAAAAACAGGAAGTCTAAAGTATGTTTCCGGACGGGTCCACTTTACAAGGACGAGAACTTCTTAAGTCTATGAAACTATATCAAACTTTTTCAATAACATGTCAAACGTTATTGAATAAACGCTTTTTTAGAAACTGACTTTACATAATGAGGGAAAATAATATCGTAAGGGTTTTTGGATAGGATCCTCAAACCATCCGTAGGCATCTTCCGCCCCCCCCCCCCCCCGACTTAGAATAATAAAGTTACTTTGTCCCCAACTATAACATATAGGCTTACACTGAAAACTTGCTTTAATATAGTTAATATAGCTTTTTCGACCTTTGGCTATAGTGCATCATAATATTGGGAAATAAGATCGAATGAGCTTGACATTTTATTAGGGGTGATTGCATCGTATGGGACTCAAACAAAGTAAATGGCACAGACTGATTGCATTCAAAATGGTGGACCTACACAGTTTAGCTACCTAAATCCCTACCTCCATGTTGTCAAGTTACCAGAAAAGGGTGCGGTGACAGAATTTAAATATTTAGCTGAAACCGAAAATATTAAACCAACATCTGATCAGCCATACGAATATTGATAAGTTTTGTTATGGTCCCTGAAGTTTTTAGTATGATATGGACTACATAGCTGTCGTGTTGGAATCTTATTGTAACAGCTGTTTGGGCACGGCATATCAGGTTACGTAAGAGTCATTCTAATAAATGAATGGGAGAACGCAACGAAAGGGATCAAGGTGTTTGTGCTGGGCGTAGAGGCGGGAAAAGAATTAGTAAAAGCCTCGGGAAAGAGTGAACGTGGACTGAGATGTATTTGCCGAAAAACTGAAATAGATTATTATTTAATTTCCTGTTGCGATTTTCATTTGATGATCAACCATTTTATCGGACAATATTTTAACCAATTAAACAAAACAAGTCGTTTACGTTTTTAAAATCTAATTTTTGGAACGTCAAGTTCATTAGTGTTTACCAGTTGGTTCCGCCAAAGAAGTGAGTATGGTAATTCCGAGTTATCATTATTTAGAATGAAAATCAAAGTCACGTTTGCATGTGTTGTCGAAACCATACTTAGTTTACGGTAGTTAAGCGTATTCATTACAGTATACAGTACGTATGCATTAGTCTGTGTTGTTGTTCGATGGGTTTCAGTCTGAGCGCAGATTTCTTGGATACTATTTAGAAAAGTTCCTTCGTTAGGAGGGTTAAGCTAATGTAAGGTTTTATATCGTATTTATTACTTGTTTCTTGTTATAACGATAAAGTGGGAACATTATGTTTCAGTTATCTTCTGTAAAGGGCGAAGTCAGCTTGTATATAACTTTATTATGAAGGCATTTCGTGCCGAAAGACGGTGGGTCCACGTTTTTTCTTCCGAGATAGGGGCGCCATTCTTAAATGTAAGAAGCAACCTGGTATTCTTAATTTATTTGCGTTTTTTGCTGTATTATCTTTCAGATTGAATAAAATACAGATTATACAAAAGCGGAATTGACTGGTCAGATTTCTTTCTTAAATTTAGCCGGCCTCCCACTTAGCGACCAACGGCTTACGAGTTCTTGCGATTCCTTGCGAGCTCTTGCGACCGCCTTTTCTTGAGAGCATCTTGAGACCATCTGCGCTTGCGACCGGTCGCGAGCTAATTGCTCTCACACCTAGCGACTTCTTGCGACCATGTAGGTGCTGTCATGCTAATTTTATCCTGGATTTTGTATTATTTGTACATAAACCTACATCCTAGTGCGAAGTTCAACATGATTGACGCTTCATTATAGAACAAATTTCCTTGCAAGATACACATGAATGTATTTTAGCAGTAGCTGCTATTGGTATATATTGTTGAGACGCAGAGGAAGGAGGATGAATACGTCCCGCCGTTTCTGGGTTCGTCCCTCTCTCCTGCGGTGTGAAGTATACGGCCACTATGATCAGTGGCGTAGCTAGAGGGAGTCAAGGGGTGGCACGTGCCCCGGGCGCCGGGCGCCGGGTGTGGAGGGCGCTGAAATGGCAGAATGAGAGTAAAAAAATGAGCACTTTTTAGACAAACATGACGAAATTGATGTATGTCATCAGGCATTAATATTTTCCACCGACTAATAAGAACTTGAATGTAGCTGTTTTTATTGGCAAATTTATAGATTGTGATTTCTTTTCAGTCCAGTTCAACCGTTTTCTCTCTTTTTACCCTGTTCTGTACTGACTACATGTCAGGGAAATTTCGGGTACTTCAGTGTACAGTTCCAAGGCAGTATATTTTGAAGGGTGGAATGATATATACCACCACGTCGCGCAAATATTAGGACTGGGCAGATTCCATCGAAAGTGAGTTAAATTTCAAATAACCCCTAATTCAGGGGTGGGGGACCTCCGGCCCGCGAGCCGTGTCTGGCCCGCGAGACAATTTTATCCCGCCCGCGAGGCATTTCATAAATGTAAATTTAGAATCACTTGAAAGGTAAGTGGTAAGAATCTTTTAGCTCACTGTACCCATCGTTTTTCCTGCTTTTACCACTTTCCGCATATTTCACGTAAAAATGCTCTAAAGCACTACCAGTTTATTACTAAAAACCGCAGTATCGCAAATGTAATATCCCCACCGTTTCGTTAGACACAAACCAGGTGCAGAATCCTTGTAAATTTAGTGGTAGGAAGTTTCGCGTGGAATGTTACAGATAGCAATGGAAAAAGTGCACTAACAGGTGTACAGGCCATACGGTACTAAACTCAGTATTTCTTCCGGTAGATTGGTTGGGTGGTAAGAACTGTCCCTCCAAAGAGTGAATTAAACGTTTAAAATTGGAATAAGTTGGTTTCAAGATACGCGTTTTTTCGGCGCACTTGGCGCGCACTTTTGTATGTGCTCATTCATTATTACTACTAAGTGATATGATTCAACGATTTTAATGATATTGGATGAACATTCTGTTCCCTAAAAATTTGTATAAGCTCCAGAACCCCTAGGGGCTTAGGCCCACCAAGGCCTGTTTAGGGCCCCTTGGCCATCGCCCCATGAGAAAACTTGTAGCGCCCTCACTTCTGCGGCTCGCGAGCTGCTTATGACCAGGGAGTTGCTATTTAACAACTCCCTGTTATGACCATCAAAACGGTCCGCCAGAGGAAAAAGGATGTTTCTCCTTCGTGGCACACTTCAATCAGATGTCAAACGGGGAGTTTTGAGTTTCGACTGGATAGAGAACTACGGCGAAAGATTCTTTAATGAAGACCCCAAATTTTCCACTTTTCTTCAGAAAAAAAACCCCAAACTTTTCAAACTACCTTCAAGAACAGCTCCGAATTTTTAATTTTTTTCCAAAATAGGTCAAAGTTTTTCGGAGCGCTTAGCGCGCCGAATGTTTTACGTTTCTCGTCTTTTTTGGCAACTCATTGCGTTTGTCGGAGCATGGGGTTGTTAGCCCCTCATCGGTGAGCTTTCCCCCATCGGTCAAATCCTGGGGCCACCTGCTTATTTTTACAGTTATTGGTACGGTGCAGATATGCTTAAAGCCTATACAACCAGTATCAATTTATTTCACGATATTATAATTATAATTGGGGTGCAATTTTCTACTCTTGCACCAGTAGACGCCAAAGCCTCTAGCTACGCCACTGACTATGATACCCCTATGCAGGAACTGGCTGCTGAGGGCATACCTTGATACGTATCATTCTAGAGAGTTTGCCCAGAATTCTTCCAGGAGTTGTTGAATAAGGTTCTACCAATGATCGAGAAGGAATGTCCTAGAATGAGGACACCAATCCCTACTACAGTTCGTCTAGTGATTACACTCCATTTCCTAGCAACAAGTTTATTTGACTTGAAGAATTTTCCCATAAAGAGGGCACTCCTACTGGACTTTTTGAAAAATCCCTACACACCTAGACCTACACAAGATGTTTTCTTACGCCTATATATCTTCCATCTTTCAAATTTGAAGACCATTTTCAGACGTAGCCTGAAAAGGTAGCCTTCTAAAGAGGGTGGGGTGGGGGTAAAATCTTTCCCTAGAGGTGAGATGTGTAGAAATGAACACACCACTACTGGCCTATACACAAAATTTTGCCCAAGTTTTGGGGTGGTCTTAGAAAAGGTTTGGGGCTAAAGCCGTCCCTACTCCCTGTAGAACCGTCCCGAATGAACTAAGCCAAAAGTTAAGTTTAAGTATTCTATATAGGGGCTTACAGCTTGCAGAGCTGGATTATGAGGCTACCAATACAGGCCTATTTTTAAGCAGCCTTTCATAAACAGGATTACAAGCATACCTTTTTCTTCATTGTAAAGCGCACCCTTTGGTGGATGAGATCCAGGGTAGGCTACATATCAATTAACGTGAGCCTTTGACGTAGATCAAGACTGAATCCAATATACGAGGCTCAAACATAGTATTTATCAGACTGATTTTGGATGAAAATGGGATTTGATTTCAATTACCAAATGAAGATGGTTGGAGGTTTTCCAAAGGTGAAAAAAGGGGGAATTTCAATGTTTTACAATAGTATGTTATTGTAAACCATGAAAATGGGAAGGTGTGGTTTGCTGAAGACCTCCCTTTCTAGTCCACAATGTCCGCGGCCCGTATACACTCTCAACTTTCTCCCTATATTTCAATTAAACACGCAACCGGTACCGCTCAAGTTCTCTTGACGATTTGCGTGATAGGAAAAGAGGGACATGCTCAGCAGTGTTTACAGTGAGTGGAAAGCCTCTATTTTGAACACAGATGACATACGCTGTTATACCGGCAGGAATCTTCTTTACAAAATTACCAGCATCTTCGATTTTGGATAGAAATTTTCACTTTTCGTGCAGCAAAACCTTGCGACCTCTTGCGAGTTCTTACTACCACCCTCTCACACTATGCGATCGACTTACGGCCTCTTGCGAGCTCTTGCGACGGTCGCAAGAGTTTTAAACATGTTTAAAACCTTGCGAGCTCTTGCGATCATGGCTTGCGAGCTACAACCTCTTGCGAGTTTTTGCAACCTCTTGCGAGCAAACCCTCTCACTTTTAGCTATCTTCTCGAGGTCGCAGGAGGTCGCAAGGAATCGCAAGAGCTCGCAAGCCGTTGGTCGCTAAGTGGGAGGACGACTTTACTCCGTGCGCCAGTAATAAATCGACTTTATATAGAAAGTGCAGACTTGTAGGACGAAAATTGCAGGGCGGTTTTAGCAAGTTTTGAAATATTCGGGTTTATTCGACTTCTTTTGAAATCATTAAAATTCCATACTTTTAAGCATTTCCAAAAATAAAAGATTTAAAAAGAACATAGAATACGTCAATGGATATGTTAACGCCATTGTTTTTAATCAGAGATAGCAGTTGTTCCCCTTGTCCATAGCAATCAACTTTTGGTGAGAGCATAGGGTCAGAGAACGGTCAAGTTTCTCACTACTCCAATAGCAACTACCTTTTAGTGAATCGTGCATTCGGAGAATGACTCGCTGTTTTCAGAAATTCAACTGTAAGGAGGGGGTCTAGAATTAAAAGTTACCTAGTCTGACAAAGCAATTATAAAGGATCAGGTTATAGAGTTTTGGAATGTGTCGTTTTTACCAATGCCAAAAACGACGCATACCAAACTCCTATCTCACGATCCTTTAAGTGCTTCGAAAAAGGTCTATTGTGGTTGTAGTGACAAGACATCACTATTTGGTTATTGCTCTTTAAATGGTACAGTCCGGTGAGAAGAGTGGACTGGCCTTATTGTTTAGGGATGCTGGAATACATTGTTTGTTGTATTTCTTTGTGTAGTGTAACAGGTGTGCATTCCTTTTGGGCGTTTCTTCGTGGCAGTTGGATCCTAGTCTAATCAGTAGAACTGTCACCTCGTGTCAGTTCTGTATCAGACCCCTAGCTTCAGTGAAAAAGGGGCAGGGGGAGGAACATTAGGAGGGCAGAATTTGCGCGCGCGCGAAGCGCTGCGCACCATTGGCCGGGGGTCCAGGGGCCTGCCGAAGGGCCCCTGGTGGGGTCCAGGGGCAACGCCCCGGTGGGGGCCCAGGGGGCGAAGCCCCCGGAAGCTCCTGGGTTTTAGCTTCTCTCTCAACCCAGAATATGGTCTTTTTTACCTTTCAACACCCATAGACTGGAAGAATCTGAGCCACAGAATATGCAGATTCCAGACCCTAAGTTTTTAGCCAAGTGAAAAATGTGAATGTAAGATAGATATATGTATTATTTTGTCTTTACCTTTAATATTTCTTGACTGCATATTAATTACTAAATTAATACTACAGACTACATACTGTTTGTATGGGCATGTGGTTTTGAAAATGAAATTTATCTTACACATCCCCTTTTAATTATTGGCAAATGATGTGCAGTTTTAGTATACAAAATAACCTTTGTTAGCTTACACGAAATATATGAAATCTTTTTCTCTGGAAAACAACAACATATTTTAATGACCATAAAGTCATATTATTATCAAGTGTAGCAGCATCAAACTGAAGCAGCAGCATTTGGGAATATATCAATGTTTGATAGCCAAAGTGCGTAGTACATTGTTTTAAGGTCCTCATGTGTCTTCAGAGACACTGGTTGTTACTGACTTACACGTACATACGTACATTCTTGAGACAAACGAGCCGATTCAAAAATTCAACATGAAGCCATTGAATTATATTTAAACCCTGTTTCACCTCTCACCAATCTCCCCTAACGTGGTGATTGTGATAAAGAAATCACCCATTACTCATATCAATTTGTTCAAAACACTTTCCTGTCAAAACACTTTTCTGTCTAAACTGAGGATTGGTTGACTGAGACGTCACTGCTAAGTATAATTCATACACACGCTCATCCCGTACACTTGATTGGTCGTGTGGGCGTGACCAAATGTTTTGTTTACCACTGCACGCACGTGTTCGCTGTACATACTGTACAACGCGCGCACGGTGTAGAAGTCTGTGGCGGATAACGGTCGCGTTGTTTACACATCGCTTGGGGTCTTTTCATTGGTGCAAGACTTATGCATATTCATATTTGTGTCTGTTTGTACGTATTTTGGCCTGGTCCGTATGGGGGAGTGTTGAAAATTTGAAAACAACGGTTACCATTGGAAAGTTTACATGATAACCAATCCAGCAATGCATGAACATCGGCGATCCAAGCTTATTTGTACAAACAGCAGTAGGTCAAAAGTTCATAGCTATTGTTTGTCATGCAAAAAGATGCCTTCGAAATCTGTCCAGGTCCCTATGTGAAAGTCAAATAATATCGATATATTTTTATGTCATTCAGAAGCTGAGACATAGTAGAACATGGAACTGAATGAACATCACTGTAAGCGAGCGATCGAAAGTTCGTATACGTACTGTTTTCCACAGGGCGCATTTTCGTTGCGTGGGAGACGCTAACACAAGCTGTATGGGTTTAAGTAACAAACAAATTGATATATCTGGATCTTACATGGCAACCCAGGTTTTACCCATGTGATCGCTGGCCCAGAAGTGTTCACTTGACAGCCTGTTTCATTTTGTAGAATGTCATATTACAGCAGTCCTACTCCTTTGCGAAACCGCAAAAGTTTTGAAAGACCAGAATTTATTGTTTCAGTGCATACACAGCCGAGGAAAGTGGGATCGCATCTATGAAGGTCCATGATTGATTACATAATCTGTCAGTCAGTAAAATGTTGTCATTCACTGGACTGATTATATAATAACTAACTCAGTAGCTTGCTTTAGCGGAGGTTATGGCGTGTTTGCTAAAGACGATAAAAAGTGAAATTCCCACGACTCTACAGTATTTTCATACTTTTATTTTATACCAGCACTACTGTTATAGGCTAATTGTAAACTTGGGAAATATGAGTAGCTGTCCACAACGTCCGCCATTTATATTTGTCAGTCACTGGTGTATACGGATTAGATGCAGTTACTGCTTTGTATGAAAGTTTTCGAGTGCTGTAAAAATGCCTCGCATGTAAATTAAACTTTATACAAGAGCCCGATCATCATGCAATTGGGCGGTCGAAGTATACATTGCATTCAACTTCTAAATTCCAGGCACATAAAACTGTTGCGCAGTTATGCCTCCACCTCATCTCCCACCATGAACGTTCTCTCCGTTATGCTGCATTCAACCTTCCCCCTACCCTAAAATGGAGGCACAAGGGGCGTATAAGTATTCGTGTTGACCCATTTGCAATGTGTGACTTCGCTATAGCGAAGCAGTGTTGCGATCAAGTCACTGAATAGTTTGTTGATAACGATGTTCACCTGTGTACTATGTGTACACGTGTACCGTGCAACTCAGACTACATCTGTGAGCGCCTGCGTTTGGCGAAGCCATCTTACGTTTTACATGTAATGAGTAGCCTTCTGCTTAGCCTACGTAGCGCCTCTGTGGCTGCCGCCCCCCTTGGGTTTGTTTTTTCGCAGCGACGAGCTGAACGAAAAAACTTCGTCCGCTCCGCGGGGTACCTTCTGCTGGGCCCCAGCGCCTAACTGCCCGCACTTATTGGTTGGTTGTAGTCCGCGAGCATAGCTGCAAGCTTTATAAACACTGAACTGGTTTACGAAACCCGCCCAGCAACTTCACTACTTCATGTCAAGCCAGTGCATACTGTATAGACCTCGCTTAGCTTCTTGCAACCTTTTCCCAGAAAATTGCATAGATAACTTTACTAAATTATGCCATAAATATGCGAGAAACTTTTCCTAAATATAAGATGCTGAGTTTGGCGTACGGCGAACAGCGGTATGATTTGTGCAAGTGCAGTTGAGAGACTGGAGCTCGAGACAACAGGCGTTAACCTACAGTACGTACAGCACGTGAGAAAGTTCGCTCAGATGCGAGCGTTTTTCAACACTGTACGTATGGGGAATTTTTGAAGGCTGGTCGTTGAATTAGCCTGCGTAGCGGATCTCCGGGCTTCTGACACACAACATTGTCGTATTCAGTAGCTACAAGCTGAACAAACAACTTTGGGATCGCAGGTCAATGCATGGTGCTTCGATAATAGATTGCAATGTGAACAACACGCTGTACGTTTCTATAGTAAGCATAACCACTGACATATAAACGTGTTCAGCTGTCTTGTCTCTGCTGTTTTAATAATTTGGCGCAGTGCAGAGCGGAAAATTACAAGAGCGGCTGAAAGAAGGGGCAGGGCGGGGATAGGAAGTCAAGAGACGGGGCAGGGCGGGCGAAAGGAGGGGCGGGGCGGGCCGCCCCTGTGAAACAGCGAAGCTAGGGCACTGACTGTATATTGCATACTGAGGCTCCTGCGTCAAGTTTCTTTATTTCTTATTATCTGCGTGTTGTACTGACAGTGCCGTGTACTGCAGTACTTGAGTTACTTCATCGTGGACTTATAGTCCTATTGCGTACTTACATCTGCGTGTATCTGCGTGAATCCAAAGAGGTAAATATTGTTTTCTGTATTTGTAATTTGCCTTGAAATGTGTAGTCCAAATAGTGCAATTTAATTATGCAATATGCAATTTTGATATGTGCTAAAACTATATTTTTGTATTCATTTCTATTTGATAGTTTTCACGGAACTTGACTCGGAGAATAATATATTGTCATCCCATCCAGTCGAGACTCAGATTCTTTATTTTGCGTTTGTGTCGGTACAATTGCGGGCCGTCCGGGGCTGCTACAGTGAAAACTCTTCTGAGGTCGAGGACCCGTCGACGAAACTGGCATTTCTGAGGGCCGACCACACCCGTGCATGTTGCGTGTACTACTATTTAGTCTATTATAGCCCACACGACGAAAGCCTACAGGCCTACTTGACCACTACACTATTCCGATATATTGGCGTTCCATGTGGAGAACATCTGGCGAGATATTGCGTAACTATCAAATTCCAGTCAGGAAAATAACGAACTGTGCATGTGAGCTGTAACGTTACTACTAACAGTTACTACAAGACTGTCTGCTGGGTCTAAACTTGTGTATCTGGGCTTGCCTTGCCTACTGTACCTACAGAATTCCCAACAGAAACCCAAGCGTTCGCCTCGGAATATCCATCGAAGCCAGCAGAGCCTTTCTCGGTCAACAGAGCTCATTGTATGTACCGTATTTTATATTTTGTAAGGGAACCAACCAGGTATATTTTACCATTGCTTCAATTTGTATGTAAATTGTAATGTGTATGTAATGTGCGAAATTAGCCTAGGTTTGCAGAGGTTAACGTTTGTGGTACGTTTGATAGGAAGGTCTCTTGGGGCAAAATTTTGGGATTTAATAAGTGGTTGAAAAACTTGTGTGCTCTTGAGGGTTTTCTCTTTGTTGATACCTGGGCTGGTTTTGTAAATAGGAGGGATCTTTTTGCTAAAGATGGGTTGCACTTGTCGAGCATAGGGGCTAATGAGTTGGGTAGGCTGGTTTCTAGGGCTGTTGATTCTCAGGTGTCAAACTAGAGTCAGGGGTGAGGTCAGCCAAGAATGGGGGGGTTTCTGAGTTTTATTGTGCTCAGAGTGATTGTGTTAGTAACAAGGGAAACATGTAAATAGGGCAGTTTGTGGAATGAAGGTCATGTTTGCCAATGTTCGCAGCCTTTTCGATAAGTTTAGTGAGTTCCTTGCTCATACTTCCATAGACAATCCAGACATAGTTGGGGTTACTGAAACTTGGCTCCATAGTGATATCAGCAACTCTGAAATTCAGGTTCCTGGGTACAAAATTTTCAGGCAGGATAGGGCTGATACTGTCTGTGGTAGGGGTGGAGGGGTTTTACTGTATGTTAAGGATAGCATAAATTGTATTGATGTCACCAACAAGTTTTCTTCTGGATTTTCTAACTGCTTGTGGTGTGAAATTAGTTTTGGCAATGAGTCTTGCACTCCTTTAGTTGTTGGTATTATTTATCGTTCCCCAAATTCTTGTGCTGATAATAATCAGAGTTTGTTCGAAAGTTTTAGGATAGCTTCTTCGAAAAGGGCAGTTGTGTTTGGGGATTTCAACTTTCCTGATATTGATTGGCATTCATGTACTAGTGGGTCACATGGGAGGGATTTTCTCGAGGCAGTGTCTGATGGTTTCTTTACCCAGCATGTTCTGTTTCCCACTCGTGAGGACAATTGTCTGGATTTGGTACTAAGTACTGATGAAAACATGGTTAGAAATGTAGCTAGTGATGGTAAGATAAGATCTAGTGACCATGACCTCATAAGTTTTGAGTTACTTTGTTTCAGCAAACTTCAAGGTAGTGACAAAACTGTTTTAGATTTCAGCAAGGCTAACTTTACTCATGCTAAAGAGCTTCTTACCATAGATTGGGTTGCACGTTTGTCTCACTTAGGTCCTGCTGAAGCATAGAGTGTCTTTCGTAATATAGTTACTGACACTACAAAGTTGTGTATCCCACTCAAGAAAGCTGTGGTTAAAAATAGGCCAATCTGGATGTCTAGAGAGGTACTTAGAGCAGCCAGGAAGAAACTTAAGTGCTGGCGTCGATATAGGGTCAGTAAGAATTCTGATGACTTTGCAGTCTACAAGAAGCAGGAACTCTTAGTTAAAAATTTGGTTATTGACACTAAAGCTAAGTTTGAAAAGCAATTGGCCAAGGAGGTTAAGGTAAATCCCAAATCTTTTCATGCCTATGTCAAGTCTAAGCAGAAGGTTAAGGAGGGTGTTGGGCCTCTCCAAGGTAATGAAGGCACATTAGTTACTGATCATCAGGATATGGCTAATTTGTTAAATGATTATTTTGTATCTGTTTTTACCAAGGAATCATCTGTTTTTGGGACTTGTAGGGATTCTGATAATTCGTCTTTAGTTAGTGATGTTGTCTTCTCTGAAGAGTTGGTTTGTAATAAGTTGAGGAGTTTAAAAGCTAGTAAGGCCCCTGGGCCTGATGGGATCCATCCTGCCATTCTCCATGAATGCTCCGAGATTTTGTCAGTTCCTCTTTGCATTATTTTTCAGAAGTTTCTGGATTCAAACTTTGTACCTGCTGACTGGCGGATGGCTAATGTTACTCCAATTTTCAAAAAGGGGGATCGGAGCTTGCCTTGCAATTATAGGCCGGTCAGTTTAAAAAAAAAAAAAGCTTTTGATAAAGTTCCATTAGGTAGACTTATCGTTAAACTGCATAGGTTAGGCATCAAGGGCAGTTGTGCTGACTGGATAAATTCATGGCTCAATGGTAGATCTCAGAGAGTTGTTGTTAATGGTAATTTCTCTTCTTGGAAAGAAGTTACAAGTGGAGTTCCACAGGGTTCTGTTCTTGGCCCGCTTCTTTTCTTAATTTTCATCAATGATATTGATAGCTCTCTCACATCTAGTATTAGTAAGTTCGCTGATGATACTAAGCTCTATAGGAAGGTTAGTGATAAGGATGATGCCTCATTACTGCAAAAAGACTTGGATCAGGTTATTTTCATGGTCTCAGACTTGGCAAATGTCTTTTAATGCAGATAAGTGCAAAGTCTTTCACTTTGGTCCTAAAAATTTCAGCTATGATTATAACATGAATGGTAGTATTCTGAGTGATGTGACTTTTGAGAAGGATCTGGGTGTAGTTATTACAGGTGATTTAAAGCCATCTAGACAGTGTGCAGCTGCTGCTGCTAGGGCTAATAGGGTGCTTGGATTGATCAAGAGGAATTTCAGTAGTTTTAGTAAAGAAATTGTACTAAATCTGTATAAGCAGTTGGTAAGACCCCACCTCCCAGGAGAAAATTCCCATTAAAACCCATAAGGTCCCATTCAATGGGATCCCATTGGATCCTATTAAATCCCATTCAATGGGTTTCAACTTGGATTTTGGAACAGTGTTAATAGGACCTAATGGGTTCTAATGGGATGCAACTGGGGTTCAATGGGTTTAATGGGAGATACTCATGCAATGGGTCTTAATGGGTTCCATCCAATGGGTGGCCAATGGGTCACAGCGGGTCTCTCCAATGGGACCAAATAGTCCAATAGGACTCAATGGGTCACCTCCAACAGGACCCAATGGGCCCTAATGGGTCTCTTCCAATGGGTCCAACAGGTCATCCTTTCTAATTGGTCCAATAGGACCCAATGGGTCACCTCCAACAGGACCCAATGGGTCCTAATGGGTCTCTTCCAATGGGTCCAACAGGTCGTCCTTTTTAATAGGTCCAATAGGACCCAATGGGTCACGTCCAACAGGACCCAATGGGTCCTAATCGGTCTCTTCCAATGGGTCCAACAGGTTGTCCTTTTTAATTGGTCCAATAGGACCCAATGGGTCCTAATGGGTCTCTTCCAATGGGTTCAATAGGTCCCTTGTAGCAGGTCTAATTGGTGTCTTTCAATGGTCTTACAGGTCAATGGTGGGTTCCTTCTAATGGGTACCAAGAGGTACCCATTGGATCCTGTCCACTGGCTCTGTGGACCTGTCACTTCCAAATTTTTGGTCACTATAAACCAGCTCCAACTAAATCAAGTACTTCTTTACAAATTATGTACAGTGTAAATTAAATTTAAATGTTTTTTTATTATCAAACTACATGAATGAATACAAAACCTGAGAGGCAATAACATGAGACAAGAACAGCAGTGATACTTGTAGCATACTATTCAACAGGTCAAAGTTACTTGAAACAAAAAATCTTGATGGCAACAATATCAGGCACACAAATGTGCATAACAAAATTTGGAAAATGTTTCACTGGTATCTATATGACCCCATTCAAAAAACTGACAATACGTAAATGAGAATCAGAATAAATAAGAAAATGTCTTACCCCTCTCACTGTACTATTTGGCAAAGCCTCCCTGAGTCTCATTTAAAGTTTTTCTTTTTTTAATTATGGAGTGAGCTACTGACAGTTTCTAACAGGGTGAACATCTTTTAAAAAAACTGGAAATGTACACAAGAATGTTTAAGCACAGTACATAAAGTACTAAGACATGAAGACACATACATATTTACTGAGTGCAGCAGATCCAGTGCACTGAAACTTGTAAACTTTAAATACCAAAACTTCAACTAGGCTATATAACATTCATTTTTATCCTTCATTCGTTCTCTGTTCTCTTGTACAGCCATATTTTCCACGCCTCGTGGCAGTCAGTCTGAAAAAGATGATCACAGTACAGTACTATTGGTGACACCTTTCTTTTCTGTAACTAATGATAATGACAAACAAGCTTAACGGAGTTAGGAATGTACACACATACTGAAACTTCACAGGTTGAAAATTTAATTACACAGTTCATGCACTCAATGCAAAGTACAGTCCAAAACAATACTTCCAACATAAAACATACAGCATAGTTAGAAAGTGCGAGAGTTCATCCAAGAGTTTGGTAAACAATCCCTTTGTCAACTGGCACAGTGTGTTGGGTTTTGTTTCAGAAAAGCCAAACTGTGGCATGCATGGTGCTTTCATACTGATGACCATATAAAGGTACTGAATGTTCCTTCTGCAGCAACATTTTCCTCTGAAATATGTCATTTGAAGTTCACAGTTTTAAATTAATATTACTGTAAGGTCCAGAAGAAACACTGCCGGTATATCATGACTTTAACACTTTTAAAAGACTGTATGCATTGCCATTCCATGCCAGTGTTCCATTGACTTACTGTACAGCTCCTTCCTCGAGGTCAATTATTTTCAAAGCATTCTAAAGGGATTCACAGTCCCCACTCTCAGCACAAGGGGTGGTTATGAGAACATGTTTCAACACAATAAAAGTTCAGGTGAGGACACGGCAGTATCGTATAGTTGAAAAGTGTAACAATTACTTGTGCATCAGTCATGCTTCTTAATGTTCAGTACAAAATGTGGAATTTCAGAACCTATTAATCACCATGTGCAGGATGTTCAATTCTGTGCTCCTACAGTATGATTATGACACTGGCGTTGTAGTCTCTCCATGTATGTCTGCATCCTTTACGGTACATGATGTCTGCTATGCCCATATCAGTGATCTTTCTCCACCTCCAAGCTTGAGCTGTAAGCCTGTAGGCCTAAACATGGTACAGATCATGCAGGCTTAGCCACAATATGATTCACCTCCTGTAATGAAGAAAATGATAAATCTTCAAAATAACTGTACAGTAAATCAAACTGCTTCAATGTCACTGTACTTATGTACTCCTGCATTTTGTATGAAACTGATCGACAGCGTTTGAGCGATATATATATATATATATACTTTTCACAGAACTGTCGAAAATTTACACCTCTAAGTAAAGTAACATTTGGTGTAAAAGAAGATAATGTTTTAAGTAATTAAAATTAAATTACAGCTAGGACTAATTTTTCTAAACTTCAAAAAAGAAAAAAAATGCAGTTAACGTTAGATGTTAATTGGTTTCAAAATCACTGTAGGCTATGCGTAATTATGAGGCTAAAGCCTGACGTCAAATCAGCAACAAAAGTGCGTATCTAGGGACTTGATAACAGCTAATTAAAACGATTACTGTATCTTTGTATCTATTATTATTATTAATGCTTTTAAGAAATTTTGCCGGGAACACTTGTTGAACTGAGGGGCGACTTTGTCGGGGGGCGACCTTGTTAGGAGTTTGTTAAGGGGCGACTTTGTCAGCCGAGGGGGCGACTTTGCTAGGGGCTACTTGACTGGCAACCTTTACACAAATATTTTTGAGTCAGTTGAGCACAACAGGTGCTGCCAAATTGGGTAATTTGATGTGGAATGACCTAGAGGGGTACTTGACTGACCATGGTCCATGGGCCATCATATATGCCTTGATCAGTGCATGTCTTTTCAATATGTAGCCAGCTATAGGCCAACATAGGAATCTCCAGAAACATCAAAACATTGGCCCGCTACAGTATGTCTTTGTTCAATTTGGCTTATCCCACCCACAGGCGCCCCTTACGTTGTATAGTACACCATATACTATGTATTATATAGACGGAAAGGTAGGCTATGTCACAAATCTCCTAGAGTAGCTCGAACAAACAACTTAAGTTTCTGGCATAATTACCCCCTTTTTCTCGCCAAATTTGCCTGAATTGAGACTTCAAGTCATAAGGTTATATATACGTCAAGGCAGTTCTTTTTCTGAATAATTTCACACGGCGTAGTCTGAAGGACGAAATTTTGATTGAGTAACAGTTTGAGGATGGTAACTGCTGATGATGTTACATTCAGCATCTACAATAAAATTAAATACTCCTGATATATTGTCTAAAGTTCTCTTAACTTTCAAAGTTACTTCCTAAATTTGTCAATAATGATTCGCTTTTATTATTACAAATCATGCAGATACTTATTAGCATTAATATATGAACGACTTTTGAACGTTAAATTTCATAAAATTTGAAAACTTTTTCAAAAGTGCTACTGCTAGCATTTTCTACAAGCATTTGGGAGAGTTGAACTGTAGCTACTGTAGCTGTTCAACTGCCACAAATGCTCATAGAAAATGCTACTATACAACCTAAGGGGCACCTGTGATCCCACCTAGGCTATGCCTAAACTAAAGCCAATCAAAGACCTGAGTGAAATCAGACTTAACATAACATAACATAACAGGTTAAAGGGCAAAGGAGGGCTAAGGCCCCATAAGATGCCCTGAAGTCCATACAACCTTAACTGAAAACAAAGAACCAACCAACACCAAACGAGCCCAGCACAATTAGATTCTACCACACTTATGGAAGAACTTGTCAATATTAACCTTAAAGCAGTGCACAGACGTGGAGTTAACTACCCACTCAGGCAGACTATTCCACTCATTAACAACTCTATGAGAAAAGCTGAACTTCCTAATGTCAAGCCTTGCAAAATTCTTAACTAGCTTCTTACAATGGCCTCGAACCCGAGAATTACATTGAACCATTAAATAATTGCAAGAGGACAAAGGATTCCTTTCAGAGAGAAATTTGTACACCTGAAGCATGTCCCCCCTAATCCTTCTCAACTCCAGGGTGGTAAGCCCAAGATGCTTAAGTCTAACATGATAAGGTAGGTGTCTCACCTCGGGTATAAGGCGAGTGGCTCTCCTCAGAACTTGCTCTAAAAGAAGCTTGTCCTTTTCGTAGAAGGGACTCCAAGCCTGGGCTGCATAGTCGAGGTGGGGTCTTACCAACTGCTTATACAGATTTAGTACAATTTCTTTACTGAAACTACTGAAATTCCTCTTGATCAATCCAAGCACCCTATTAGCCCTAGCAGCAGCAGCTGCACACTGTCTAGATGGCTTTAAATCACCTGTAATAACTACACCCAGATCCTTCTCAAAAGTCACATCACTCAGAATACTACCATTCATGTTATAATCATAGCTGAAATTTTTAGGACCAAAGTGAAGGACTTTGCATTTATCTGCATTAAAAGACATTTGCCAAGTCTGAGACTATGAAAATAACCTATCCAAGTCTTTTTGCAGTAATGAGGCATCATCCTTATCACTAACCTTCCTATAGAGCTTAGTATCATCAGCGAACTTACTAATACTAGATGTGAGAGAGCTATCAATATCATTGATGAAAATTAAGAAAAGAAGCGGGTCAAGAACAGAACCCTGTGGAACTCCACTTGTAACTTCTTTCCAAGAAGAGAAATTACCATTAACAACAACTCTCTAAGATCTACCATTAAGCCATGAATTTATCCAGTCAGCACAACTGCCCTTGATGCCTAACCTATGCAGTTTAACCATAAGTCTACCTAATGGAACTTTATCAAAGGCTTTTGAAAAATCAAGGTAAATGACATCAACACTGTGACCACAGTCAAGAGATAAGGAAACATCCTCAAGAAAGCTTAGTAAATTAGTAACACAAGATCTACTCCGTAAAAAACCATGCTGTGACAGATTGAGTAACCCATTATCTAAAAGATATTTAAGCAAACAATCCTTGATTACAGATTCCATAACTTTGCACACAACACTGGTTAAACTGACCGGCCTATAATTGCAAGGCAAGCTCCGATCCCCCTTTTTGAAAATTGGAGTAACATTAGCAATCCGCCAGTCAGCAGGTACAAAGTTTGAATCCAGAAACTTCTGAAAAATAATGCAAAGAGGAACTGACAAAATCTCGGAGCATTCATGGAGAATGGCAGGATGGATCCCATCAGGCCCAGGGGCCTTACTAGCATTTAAACTCTTCAACTTATTACAAACCAACTCGTCAGAGAAGACAACATCACTAACTAAAGAAGAATTATCAGAATCCCTGCAAGTCCCCAAAACAGATGATTCCTTGGTAAAGACAGATACGAAATAATCATTTAACAAATTAGCCATATCCTGATGATCAGTAACTAGTGTGCCTTCATTACCTTGGAGAGGCCCAACACCCTCCTTAACCTTCTGCTTAGACCTGACATAGGCATGAAAAGATTTTGGATTTACCTTAACCTCCTTGGCCAATTGCTTTTCAAACTTAGCTTTAGTGTCAATAACCAAATTTTTGACTAACAGTTCCTGCTTCTTGTAGACTGCAAAGTCATCAGAATTCATACTGACCCTATATCGACGCCAGCACTTACATTTCTTCCTGGCTGCTCTAAGTACCTCTCTAGACATCCAGATTGGCCTATTTTTAACTACAGCTTTCTTGAGTGGGATACACAACTTTGTAGTGTCAGTAACTATATTACGAAAGACACTCCATGCTTCAGCAGGACCTAAGTGAGACAAACGTGCAACCCAATCTATGGTAAGAAGCTCTTTAGCATGAGTAAAGTTAGCCTTGCTGAAATCTAAAACAGTTTTGTCACTACCTTGAAGTTTGCTGAAACAAAGTAACTCAAAACTTATGAGGTCATGGTCACTAGATCCTATCTTACCACCACTAGCTACATTTCTAGCCATGTTTTCATCAGTACTTAGTACCAAATCCAGACAATTGTCCTCACGAGTGGGAAACAGAACATGCTGGGTAAAGAAACCATCAGACACTGCCTCGAGAAAATCCCTCCCATGTGACCCACTAGTACATGAATGCCAATCAATATCAGGAAAGTTGAAATCCCCAAACACAACTGCCCTTTTCGAAGAAACTATCCTAAAACTTTTGAACAAACTCTGATTATTATCAGCACAAGAATTTGGTGAACGATAAATAATACCAACAACTAAAGGAGTGCAAGACTCATTGCCAAAACTAATTTCACACCACAAGCAGTTAGAAATAGACTTTAATAGCTCCTTTAATAGCTCCTCATTAAGGAAACTGAACAGTAGGCCATGGGCCTATGTAAAGTTTTCGATTAGCACTTAAGTCACTCAAGGACACAATCCAATGGTGCACCAGACTGTTCCTACTACTACTTCTCTCAATAAACTGGCCCTAGCCTAACTGCCTAAGCCTACAGTACCACAAGTATATCCTTGAGCCACCCTTCATTTACTACGTACAGTATGGCTAACACTAGGCTGCAACTACGATATGCAATTCATTGTTAGGCTAAGGGCTTCTTTCCTGCACTAAGACTTCGCCAGTATTGCACAAATTTTCATCTTCTTTTAGGTGCTGGCAAGCTATTAGCCTGTTTAAAAGAAGAATAAAACTCAAAATATTACTCACCAGTGTTTCTGATAGTTGTTCTAGGAGTAAGTAGTTGAGATTTGGTCTTTCCAGAGAGCTACTAGCAGGAGAGTTCAAAGTGAGACATAACTGTTTTTGTTGTGATGTAAGTATGGAACGCCAAAAGGCTCAATAATAGAACTTAGGCAAGACAATGCCCACAAGTAGGACTATAAAAGACAAAAGCTTTAACTGTTGTTCTTGAATTTTTACTAACTGGAATTAGAGATATGTGATCTGTGTCCTCTAGACTGCACCAAATCGCTTGGCTCACAGGGGCTTTGCCCCTGTTCCCCAACAGGGGACCTATGGTTGTCCCCTGTACCAGTGGCATATTTAGGGAGCCGTTGGGCCATGGTCCCCCTCACTGATGCCGATTTTTTTTTTAGCAGCTAAAATAAGTAAATTTTTAACACAAATTTAACTTCAAAATTTTCAAAAATTTGCAAAGGCGAGGGAGGGCCCCCATTGGGCCATGGTCCCCCATCACTGAAACTGATTTCTTTTTAGTTCCTAAAAATACATAAAGTTTTTAACACAAATTTTACTTTAAAATGTGGCATACGTAGCCCAGATTGCATGTAAGGGCACGTAATTTTTCAAAAATTTTCAAAGGGAAGGGGACCACCCCTCCCCTTAGACCCTCCCCCAGGCAGGCCATCACACAACAAACTGCATGCTCCCCTTCCATGAGAGAAATCCTGGCTACACCACTGCCCCTTTACCCCTGGCCGGAGGCCCAAAGTGTTCACCCTAGCAAGTGCCCCCCAATAATTTTAACCCCCTGCCGCCCTTGCTTGAACCGTATTTGAAACCGTACTTAAGACTTAACTTTTTATCTAGTTGACACTATATAACACGTTGTGTTTGTGTTTCATTAAATCTTGTCTAACTAACTAGCCAAGCCATAACCCCCCCTCTCCTTGGATCCCTTCCCCTTGAAGCTGTCGCCAGCCAGCCTTCATTAGTGAAAACTGCCCATACCAGGGCCTTTTTGCAAGGTATTTGAACTGAAGACATGTAAAGACATTCTTAGCATCTTTCCTATTCTCGGGCCCTGCAAGAGGCCGGAGCTAGGGGGATACCCCATGACCTGTTTTATCTGAGATTGATGTAACCATTGTATGATACTGCAGTGTTTGTGTGTCATTAAATCTTCTCTAACACCTGAAATCAAATCACATAACAGACAATGGGCCTCTCACTTCCTACTGGATTCAGCATGGACCTGTAGTGTTCATGCACCCCATTGCATTCAATTAATAGTGGCCTTTTCATTACCAACCCCATACCAATAAATGACACAGGCTGCATGCATTTCCAGCCTTTTATTAAATTAAACATCTAATGGGGTTCATTTAATTCCTATTAGATTCAATGGGGCTGCGGTATTTATCCCCCATTGGATTCCATTGGGACTAACCAGGACTCAATGGGAACCTGTTGATCTCAATAGGACCCGACTGATTTCAATGGGACCCACAACATGTCCCATTGAATCTAATGGGTCCCATTCAAACCCATTGCTCCCAATTATTACCCATTGTGCCCAGTTGGAACCACCCAATGGGATCTTATGGGTTACCCATTAAATTCATGGAGTCCCATTGAATCCAGTTATGCCCCATTCAAACCCATTAGGTCCCATTGGAAGTTCCAATGGGAATCAATGGGTTTCAATGGGAATTTTCTCCTGGGCTCGACTATGCAGCCCACGCTTGGAGTCCCTTCTATGAAAAGGACAAGCTTCTTTTAAAGCACGTTCAGAGGAGAGCCACTCGCCTTATACCCGAGGTGAGACACCTACCTTATCATGTTAGACTTAAGCATCTTGGGCTTACCACCCTGGAGTTGAAAAGGATTAGGGGGGACATGCTTCAGGTGTACAAATTTCTCTCTGAAAGGAATCCTTTGTCCTCTTGCAATTATTTAAAGGTTCAATGTAATTCTCGGGTTCGAGGCCATTGTAAGAAGCTAGTTAAGAATTTTGCAAGGCTCGACATTAGGAAGTTCAGCTTTTCTCATAGTTGTTAACGAGTGGAATAGTCTGCCTGAGTGGGTAGTTAACTCCACATCTGTGCACTGCTTTAAGGTTAACATTGACAAGTAACATAACATTACATAACAGGTTAAAGGGCAAAGGAGGGCTAAGGCCCCATAAGTTCTTCCATAAGTGTGGTAGAATCTAATTGTGCTGGGCTCGTTTGGTGTTGGTTGGTTCATTGTTTTCAGTTAAGGTTGTATGGACTTCAGGGCATCTTATGGGGCCTTAGCCCTCCTTTGCCCTTTAACCTGTTATGTTATGTTATGTTATGTTATGTTATGTACTAACTACGCACTTTATAGGCGCCGTACGTTGTGAGTTACCTACAGTAACACCAATAACTAGTAGTTGTGCTGTATGCACCTTCATAGAAGTAATGGATACACCATATGATTTTGACGATCTCCCTGTTATAGATGAAGATGGGGAAGGGCATGGTATAGAAAATGGTGGTCAAAAGAGGGAAAGGACCTTGACTGAAAAGGGATTGCAGTGGCAGCTAGATGTTAAAGAGCAAAAACTACGGAAAATAATCACAAGTTGGCGTCGCCAAGCATCTAAAATCGAGTGCTTACTGGCTGATAGGGGTTTGTGTTCCTGATATAATGACAGAAAGGGATCTTGTTATGAAAATCATGACCTAATTGTCGGATGCATATTATGATTTAGGTCAATTGCTCTCTAAAGCTGGTATGATTGGTTCAAAGTATGATGTGTCTGAGAGGGTCGAGGTTGACCACCAAGCCTTGATCAAGAGAATATCTGATTATATTATTGTTGTATCTAAAGAGGATACCCAATCTCAAAAATCGTATTCCTCAAAGTCCAGTCGTGTTTCAAAGGCTTCTGCTGCCATAGCAAAGTGTGAGAAGGAGTTGGAAAAGGTCAAAATGCAACTTGTAAATGCTAGAACTCAGGCTAACTTAAGTGATGCTAGTAGTTTAGTGAGACACTTTCCTGATGAGAGTGTTAAGTATACACAAGAATGTGTGCAAGCTGCAAACCCCCAACAAACTGGTGACCCTCACCTGGATAGTAAGGAATCTCACAGACCTGGTTTACCTAAAACTAGCCCGGTTGCAAATGTGGCTCCCAAAAATTCAGCTAACCAGTAAGACAACTTTGCAAAGCTTTTGGCTAAGCAAGTATCGTTGAGTAGACTTCCAATACCAGAACCTGGTGTTTTTCAAGGTGACCCTCTAAAGTACCCCGCTTGGAAATCTGCTATAGATTTGCTACTCGAAAACAAGGGTGTTCCCTCTAATGAAAGGTTTCATTTCTTACGAAAATATCTGTCTGGTCCACCAAGGGAAGCCATCGAGGGTTATTTTTTAATACCCACAAGTGATACCTATGTTGAAGCAAGAAGGCTACTTGATGAGAGGTATGGCAATCCCTTAATTATTGCAGATGCCTTTAGGAGCTACTGTAGATTCCTGGCCTAAAATTCAAAATGGAGACCCTTTTGCTCTCCGCAAGTTCGCTGACTTTTTGGGCCAGTGTGAATCTGCCATGCATGTTGCTCCTGCAGGTTTGAGTTTTCTTGACGATAGCTGGGAGTGCAGAAAGATCCTGACAAAGCTGCCTAGTTGGTTAGTTGCACGATGGGGACGGGTGCTGGCAGATTGGGAGGAACAAAAGGAGGGAACCTTAAGTTTAAAGATTTTTGCAGATTTAAAGCAAGAGAGGCAAAGATAGCTTGCAATCCTATAACTTCCCTAGGTGGTTTGAAGGGTCCTAAGTCAGATATTACAAACAAGCCAAAGGGTGCTAGTAATTTTGTGTTGGAATCTTCCCCAGTGTCAAAGCAAAGTTCGAAGGCATTGGAATGTTTTCTATGTCATATGCCTCACCATCTAGATAGTTGTGAACAGTTTTTGTCTAAGTCCTTACATGAACGGAAGGCTTATGCCATTCAGAACAATTTATGCTTTGCTTGTCTATCTAAAGGACATACAGCCAAAAGGTGTCGAAATAGACTGCATTGTAAAGAGTGTTCAAAACGACATCCCACTTCCCTTCATGGAGATGTCAGGTTAAAAAATTCACAAGGGGTAAAAGCAGTCAGCTTTATAGGTGTACAGACATCGGACATGCACACAGGCTCTAATTGTATGAGTGGTTCTAGTAAAGAAACTATGAGTTCATTGATACTCCCAGTTTACGTATCTCATTTGGAAAATCCAGAAAGGGAAGTGTTAATTTATGCTCTCTTGGACAATCAGTCCGATACCACCTTTGTGACGGAAAACACATGTGAATCGTAAGAACTAGTAGGTACTAAAACAACTTTGAGCCTGTCTACATTGTCGACCCAAAATGACATGATTGATAGCTATAGGATAATGATCATATTTTATCATTATTGATAATGGTCTTATGGTTAGGGGTTATAATACATCTAACAATTTCGTTACCCACTACTTTCACACGGCATAGTATACCAGTAAATAGATCGCATATCCCCACCCCAGAAACTGCAAGAAAGTGGGCAGCATTCAAGGACATAGAGCAGGAACTTATGCCATCGGCTTCCTGCGAAGTAGGATTATTGATAGGCTATAACTGTCCCAAGGCTCTTGTTCCCCGGAAGATTTTGTCTACAGAGAGTGGAACGTTTGCCCAGTATACGGATCTTGGTTGGGGTATTGTAGGCACCTTTAACCAAGAAGGCATAGAAGTAAATGAATGCGATGAGTTTGGATTTAGTCATTTCATTGTGACTTCTCCCGCTTTTGATTCGGAGCATGCTTTAACCAGCAGGCCAATTCAAATTTGTTTTCAATCAACAATTAAGGAAGTAGTAACTCCTGCTCAAATTGCTAACTTAATGGAAATTGGCTTCAGTGATAGGGAGCTAGGGGACGAATCTCAATCCCAAGAAGATAAAAGATTCATGTCTATTTTGAAAAGTGGAATTCGTCAGATGGAAGATGGTCATTACATGCTTCCACTGCCATTGAAAGCTCAAGTGAACTTGCCCAATAACAAACCTTTAGCCTTACATCGCTTGAACCAGCTGAAGCAAAAATTTGAAAAAGACCCAGCATACGCTGCTGATTATAATGTCTTTATGCAGAACAACATTTCAAAGGGGTTTGTTGAGAAAGTTCCATATGAGGATTTGAATAAAATGGAGCTTGTTAATTACATCCCTCATCATGGGGTCTACCATCCCCAAAAGCCCAACAAAATCCGGGTAGTCTTTGACTGTAGCGCCAAATTTAAAGGAGCCTCACTCAACCAATATTTGTTAACTGGCCCAAATTTGATAAATAACCTAGTTGGAATTTTATGCAGATTCAGACAGGAGAGTGTTGCATTCGCAGGAGACATAGAGGCAATGTTTCACCAATTTAAAGTCAATCCAGAGCAAAGGGATCTCCTTCGTTTCCTGTGGTGGGAGGGTGGAGATTTTTTAGTAGCCCCTACAGAGTATAGGATGACAGTACACCTCTTTGGCGCTGTCTCATCTCCAGGCTGTACAAACTATGCATTAAAACATCTTGCATCTGAGCATGAAGAAATGTTTGGTTCTGACGCTGTACAATGTGTGCATAGGAATTTTTATGTGGATGATGGATTAAAATCTTTACCATCTGTAAAGGAGGCCCTTGATTTAATTATAAGAACTAAAACCATGCTGAAAGCAGGGGGTGTTAGATTTCACAAATTCATTTCAAATTCTAGATCACTGCTGGAATCACTTCCACGGGAGGATAGAGCAACAACCAGCAGCAGTATTGACCTTTGCCGTGATAGTAGTCAGCAGCCTACTGAGAGGGCCTTGGGAGTACAGTGGTGCGTCCAGTCTGACACTCTTCAAATTAGGGTTGAGCTTAAGGATACACCCTTAACTAGACGTGGCATCCTGTCCACTGTAAGCTCTATTTATGATCCTTTAGGGCTTATAGCTCCAGTTGTGCTTCTCGGTAGGCAGATTCTGCAAAGTTTGTGTTATGATCATGTAGGTTGGGATGCACCTGTGCCAGAGGGTGTAAGAGCTTTGTGGGAGAAATGGAGAAGTAGTTTTTATCATTTACAGTCGCTTCATATTCCAAGATGTTATAAGCCCCCTAATTTTGGCCCAGTTGTGTCTGCAGAATTACATCATTTTTCAGATGCCAGTACTCAGGGCTATGGTCAGTGCTCGTATTTTCGTTTAGTGAGTGCAGAGGGAGTGGCGTGTTGTTCTTTTGTCCTTGGGAAAGCAAGGGTGGTTCCCCGTAAGAAAATAACCATACCCCGTTTAGAATTGACATCATCAGTTTTATCCGTGAAAGTGAGTTTTATACTTAGGAAAGAGCTTGAATATCCAGACTTGCAAGAGTACTTCTGGTCTGATAGTCAAGTAGTGTTGGGTTACATTAAGAATGAAGCTCGTCGATTCCATATTTTTGTGGCGAATCGTGTGCAACAGATTCATGATAGCACTACACTTTCTCAGTGGAAATTTGTACCGGGTACTGAAAATCCAGCTGATTGTGCATCTAGGGGATTAACGGCTGATGCATTATCTGACTCTAAGTGGTTCGTAGGGCCAAACTTCTTATGGCAATTAGACCTATCTATTAATGAATGGGACTATAACATATCTGTAGAAGACCCTGAGGTCAAGAAGAGCAATGTAATGTCATCTCAAGGTTACCAACCCATCCTAGAGTTAACTCGATTTGATTATTTTTCCAATTGGTACAGGCTAAAAAGAGCTATTGCCTTATAACTGAGATACAGGAAGCTATTGAGAACAAGATGTAAGAGTAAAGCTTGTAATTATGGAAAGGTTGTCAGTGTGCAAGAATTGGCTGAGAGTGAGTTGGAAGTTATACGCATAGTTCAAGCTCATGCATTTAGTGAAGAGTTGAAAGTTCTTAATTTGAAGTCAGAGAGTCCTCACATCCGTAAAACTAGCTCTCTTTACAGATTAGATCCAATACTCGATGATCAGGGTATTATTAGAGTACGGGGACGTCTCCGTGAAGCAGATATGAGTTACGGTGTTAGACATCCCATAGTTAGACCAAAGGGTCATGTTGCTGAACTAATTGTGAGGTATTTTCACGAGGTCGTTGAACACCAAGGTCGTGGTATAACAGCCAATGAAGTAAAATCAAATGGATATCATATTACAGGACTTAGTTCTTTAGTTGCAAAGGTGATATTTGCTTGTGTTAAGTGTAGAAAATTACGTGGTCATTTCAGTGAACAGAAGATGGCAGATTTACTCCCCGAACGTGTAAATCCATCTCCACCGTTTACATATTGTGGTGTTGATTATTTTGGGCCATGGTATGTACGAATGGGCCGTAAATAAGTAAAGCGTTATGGGGTGCTCTTTACTTGTCTATCTCCCAGAGCAGTACATCTAGAAATTACAGATTCTTTAACTACAGATTCCTTCCTTAATGTTTATAGAAGAGTTTCGGCTCTTCGTGGTCCGATATAGCTATTACGATGTGACCAAGGTACAAATTTCATTGGTGCTCAAAATGAGTTAAGAAATTCCCTAAAGGAAATTGATAATGAAAAGGTTCGTACTTTTCTGTCCAAACGAATGTGTGACTATGCTGAGATGAAATTCAATGTTCCCCACGCTAGTCACATGGGCGGTGTTTGGGAAAGGCAAATCAGAACAGTTAGAAGTATCCTGAACTTTATGCTTTCTGATTCCAGAGTTCAGCTCAATGACGAAGCACTTCGAACATTAACGTGCGAGGTTGCATCAATCATTGATAGTCGACCTCTAACGACTAATACCTTATATGATCCTAGATCACTAGAACCGTTAAAGCCAAATCACTTATTAACTATGAAGTCTAAAGTTTTGTTTCCCCTTCCAGGTTTCTTTGGTCCAGCAGACTTGTATGCTCGAAAATATTGGCGCAATATTCAGTACCTGGCAAATGTTTTCTGGGACAGATGGAAAAGGGAATATTTACAGAGTATCCATTGTAGGCAAAAGTGGTGTAAAACTTCACGCAATATACAAGTAGGGGATGTAGTGTTGTTGCAGGATGATGACCCACCAAGGATTCATTGGCCTCTAGCTAGGGTAGTCGCAGTATTTAAAGATAGTGACGGCCATGTTCGTAAAATAAGGCTGCAAAGAGGTGATTCAACTTTTCTCGAGCGCCCGATTAACAAGGTGGTAGTGTTAGTTGAGTCGGAGGCGTCATGAGGGGCCATATTGTCATGTGATATTATTATATTCCATTGTATTGTTGTACTGTATTGTTTATATTCTTTGCATTGTTATATTATTATGTATTGTATTAGTTATGTGTTTATTGAAAAACCAAAAGACTGTGTATGTGTAAAATGAATGTTCATTTTGAGGGGCCATGTAGTGAAAAGACATCACTATTTGGTAATTGTTCTTTAAATGGTACAGTCCGGTGAGAAGAGTGGACTGGCCTTATTGTTTAGGGATGCTGGAATACATTGTTTGTTGTATTTCTTTGTGTAGTGTAACAGGTGTGCATTCCTTTTGGGCGTTTCTTCGTGGCAGTTGGATCCTAGTCTAATTAGTAGTACTGCCACCTCGTGTCAGTTCTGCATATTGCATACTGAGGCTCCTGCGTCAAGTTTCTTTATTTATTATCTGCGTGTTGTACTGACAGTGCCGTGTACTGCAGTACTTGAGTTACTTCATCGTGGACTTATATTCCTATTGCGTACTTACATCTGCGTGTATCTGCGTGAATCCAAAGAGGTAAATATTGTTTTCTGTATTTGTAATTTGCCTTGAAATGTGTAGTCCAAATAGTGCAATTTAATTATGCAATATGCAATTTTGATATGTGCTAAAACTATATTTTTGTATTCATTTCTGTTTGATAGTTTTCACGGAACTTGACTCGGAGAATAATATATTGTCATCCCATCCAGTCGAGACTCTCAGATTCTTTATTTTGCCTTTGTGTCGGGTACAATTGCGGGCCGTCCGGGACTGCTACAGTGTTAATGGTTTTGTACTTGTAGGAAGTATATATAACAGCAAACAAGCCATTCAGAAAAGTGCGCGAAGCACGCCCGAAAATTTTTATTTTGAAGGCACTTTATTAATGTTTAATCTTCGCATTACATTATAAAGATAATCACTTCTTTAATATTAAACCCCCTCAGAGGGGAGGGGGAGTGGTATAACCCATGGGATCCACCGGAACTGTTCGCATAGTTTCCCATGAGTTTGGTTTATGTGTAAAGACATGCTTTACAATACATGCTACATTATGCTATTTGTGAGGACGTACTACGCCAGAAGCGGCATCAAACAACGTATTTAACCTACACTTGCTCACCGGGTAACTATAAACTGGCAAATAAAATGGTTTCAAATTGAATGTCAAGTGGTAACCGAAATTACGATCATGACTGCCTCGCTGGCTGGACCAAACGGCCTCGGGGGTTGGAGGTTCCCTACCACGTGTACAGATTTAAAACATTCTCGCAACTCGGTTAAAATTTGTTGCAAAACGAGACTTTTGCCCCTCCCAGTTCTCATAAGCACTGCTTCTGCTGTATTAAATTGAACACTGTCTGGGTGTGATTTTAGAACTTCTGCCAAGTCATGTTTGATCGACACCGATAGAGCTTCGAATTCAAAAATTCTCGTATTTTCCATTAATCCTCACATACGCCTAGTGCGTATGGCTTTAGAAGACTAATAAGCGACTTTACGATCACCAGTGGTTAAGGCTTCATGTGACTTTACCAAATAAATGTTCATTTATTCGCCCTTTTGGGAAGTGAAAATTTTTCACACATGATTTACATGAAAATACAATGAAAAAAATGTGATGGAGCAACTTGCAACTCACGTTCCCGGCAATGGTTCTAGGAGACATTTCAGCTAAAGAATATTCTTAGTGTTCTACGTGCCAACTGATGATGGCAGTATTAGACAGTGTAACGTTTTATCATGTTTTCTTTATCACAAACTAGAATCCCTCCCATTGAAGAAACTGCATACATGCCTAAAAATAATTTGAAATCATGACGACTGGTATAAGATTATTTCAAACGAACAATGACCCAGTAAACCAGAGGTTGAATTTTGAAATTATCACGCAATAGATACTTGACAACTACGGAGAAAATTTGTAATAGTATACACAACTTCTTAATATCACATTTGTGATATAGAATGGAATTCGTCCACATTTTGACTTTCTTTTTAAACCATCTCGAATTACATGAGTTTTTTTTCCTTTGAAGATTGAAGACCATTCTTTGCAAACTTTTGGGGGGCAAGTCCCCCCGTGCCCCTATGGCGAGCTAATGTTCACCCCCAAATTTATACATCTACCTGTCTTGAAATATTGTGATTAAAGTTTTCGGTTTTTACCTTCTGATAACCTCAATGACCTCTTACCTCTACTTAAAACAATACGTTTCTCCCACCTAACATGATAAATTTGTATACCAAGTGTGAAAAGTGTCCATCACTGCTATATCTTGAGATGTCGTGTTTACAAGCAGCACTGACCAGCGTGATTGCATGGATTCCTTTGCCTTCGGTAAGGAATCAAAAAGTACAGCCACAACCTTCAATATTCAGTGTACATACAACTTATAGCCTAGCGACATTTTCTACAAAAGTTACTTCCTTAACTGTATATCCTAGCATTATGGACATACTGACAGTGAGCGTAACAGCCTCAAGTTAACTTTAAAGAGTTAGGTATGTTGGAATATCCGGATCGGACTTTCCATTTTTTAAGCATTCTCAACTGTCCAAAGAAACAATAAAGGTGAAGCGATATTCAGAGTCACTGGAATAAAAACTTGGTAAAACTTCTTTTCATGTAAAATAAACTGTTGAACTATTTTCCTTACAATGTCTTTGGTGAAGTTAAAAAAAGGTGAATGCAGAATTTCCGTCATACAATTTGGACCCCTGTTAAAACTTTGAAACCTGGATCCGCAGAAGTCAGAAACACAGGAATGGAAACCCCTTATTTGCACGGATGTAGATCAACACAGAACCTATTTTCCATCTTCAAATTCATTCCAGTTCCAATATTGGAATTAACCAGGAATTAATTTCAGTACGTCAAATATAACTGAAGGTGAAATCGTTCGAGGCATGTAGGGATAAAGCCTGTCTTGGTACCTGGGCTGTATTGGGTTTGACCCTTGTTTGAACATACATTTTGATGAAGTCCGATTTGACTCAAACTCACGAGGAAAGTCAAAAAGTTTGTAAAACTTTGCGCTTTGCACAAGCCATTTCCTTCGACCCTATTTCTCCTTGTCCTATTCGGTGGCCCCTTGAGCAACTGAAAGGTCCACCACATCGACGGTTTACAAATTTTCTTTTTACTATACTGCAAAACTAGACATTACAATTGTAATACATTCTTATACAAAAAGGACACGGTATTTTTCATTACATGCAGATCGCACAGGGCTATGCCGTCTGCAGGAAATATATATTTGGTACTATCCAACAATGGTTTCTGTATAGGCAACACCAGCAGCTGTCAGAATTAAGAGATTCAATTTACCGTCGGCTTTTGTTCATATTTGGTATACAGATTTGTCATGTCAAAAGAAAGAACCCTATTGTTTTTAGAAGAGGTCAAATGCCATTTGAGGTTACCGGGGTTAAACTGCGAAAACCTTGTAAATTGCTTGTAAACACGATATCTCAAGATAGCAATGACCAACACTTTTCATATTTGGTATATCGATTCCCCATATTAAGATGTTGTTTTTGGTGGAGGTCAAAGGTCATGTGAGGTCACCAGAGATCAAACACCGAAAACCATGTAAACACCATATCTCAAGGTAGCAGTGACCGGCACTTTTTATATTTGGGGTATAGATTTTTCATGTCAAGAAGAACCCTATTGTTTTTGTTAGAGAACAAGGGTCCTTTGAGGTCAACTTAGCTTAAACTGCCAAAACCTTGTAAATGACTTATGATTTTTGAATATGGCGAGTGGTCATTTACTACTTCAACTGAAAGACCAGGTTTCAAAAATGAATTGAATGCACTCGTTGATGAGTTAACCACTTCATTTTCCCCGGAAAGGGGATTATTCATTAGGCTATGCAGTGAGATTAGTTTTATTGAACTGGTAGCACCCAGAACCCGCACAACAGTATGTTAGGGAGTTAAGTTCTATCCCTTCATCTGTTACAATAGGGAATAAAATGCCCCTAAACCCATATTTTGCAAGGAAAAGTGAAGAAATTGCAGAATTTGCGTTTCCGTAATTTTATGCCCATTCTTATTTGAGAGTCGAAATTCTTTCTGTGAACTAACAAGGCACTAGACTGTCCATTTCATGAAGATGGGAGCATCTTATGGCACAGTATCAGAGATATTACTGCTCAAAAATGCCCTTTTACCCCATATTTTTTTACTAAAAATGAATAAATTTCAATATTTGGGTTTCCTTTATTCAATATTCCCTTTTCACCTACCAGTGTATCTTTTCTGTGTACTACTGAGGCACTTGAGTACCAATTTTGTGAAGATGGAAGATTTTGTGTGGCTCTAAAGGAGATCATCATTGTTCAAACTTGTTTTGTAGTGCCAAAACTTGTATTTTTTATTAATGAAAACTGAAAATATTGATGTTTTAGCTGTTCAGCGTCTATACCAATGGAAAATTTGTCTGCTTTTAAAACTTTCAAACTTGATATGTGTCTTAACAATCCACTTTTCTTTTAATAGCAGAGATATCAGTAGACTTAGTTATTCAAATGAAGGAAAACTTGGGCATAAAAATGATCCCAGAGGCGAATTTTCAGTACCACTCATTTCATGTAGGTTTGAAACTGGGAGTCCACATTTTCCCCACGTACTGCCTGGTTATAGGACTACCCATTAACAAAAGTTAAGGTAGTTGGTATACACACTTTAAGAGAATCTGGTACTCAAATTTGCCCCCAGGTGCCAAACTTTCCAAAATTGCCTATTTTTGGCAAAAAGGGCCATATTCGACAGGTCACTACAACAAAACGGATCAATATTTTGGGGAAAACTTTCAGTATATTTTTGAGAGACTGTGTATATTTTACCACCTTTACTCCTAAAAAAGTTTTAGACCCCCAAAATCTTGGCGCAATAGAGCATTTCTTGAGCCAAATCAGCCAAAATGGTCAAAATGTCGGCCATTTTGAATTGGCTGGCTACCCCCCTTTGCACATGAAAAAAAAGGAGCACATACTTTTCTGATTGTCTGATGTCTACATCTTATCAAAGTTTTACCAAATATAGCAAGAAAAAATGCAACAAACCAAAACGTCCCTGACTATAAAGCCACGTTGGTGTGTGCACACATACACCTAGCATAACCGTACACAGCATGGGTGCACACTCATACACACACGACATCACCATCGCATAGATTCCTTGCCTGCCTTCGGCAAGAAATTAAAGAACAGAAATACTTTCTCCTACAAGACATAAATTGAAATCTATGTGATTAAGGTTTTTGCTCTCATTGATTCAACTTGACTCCATTTCAATATGCTTAACGAGTTTAAACTAGTCGCAAGTCAATAAATGTAATTTATATTTCTATGTTCACATCAATATTTTGGTTCTCCTCCATATCTGGTAAAGTGCAAAATAATGCAACGAATCGTGCTAACGACTTTATAACGATCAGGTTTGTGTCACCAGCACACAGTACAAGACTGAGTCAGGAGTTGTGATTGGTTTCTTACCACACGATGTTTCTCGAATCTTTTAAATTTGTATGAACACAAAAGGGCAGGTTATCGTGTATGTAACGTGTAGGTTAGCACAAAATACCAAGCTTTTTTTACGGTATCCAGTGATTAAAAATCACAGATTTGGAGGTAGGAAAAAGTTGAATAGCTATAATTTTCCTTCGGGTAACCCTTGAAATACAAACGATTCCCCAATCATTGTTTTAGGATTTCTATTTCGGTGGAAATGCAAACTTTCTTAAGCGTATTCATATTGTTTGAAGGTTATTTAGTACGTAATGCATATTATGTAAAGTTTCGTGGATGTAGATTAAAGAGTCACATGATTGTAGGTTTGGTGTCCTATTACATATTCTGAAGATGTTCAAGGTTGTAGCCACCTCAGTAAGATAATTTTGCTGTAGTAAGGGAGCTATTTCAGTTTGATTTGTGCCATTGATTGGTTGAGAATAAGACGTATTTATAAGGTGTATCGGTTTTCCTTTGCAGTAACTTTACGATCTAAAGGCTGATATGGAGATTTGAAGACTTGATGCCTACAATAAACGAGTAAAAGAAACCAGTAAGATACACCATCCTGCAATTTTATTTTTTCAACTGCACAGCAGTTACAATTAAGTCACGAAATTTGACCTCTGATCTAAATTAAACCCACTTTAGCTTTAAAAATCAGGTGATGATCATTCTTTATAGTAAAGTAATAATAAATTTTCTTAGTGTATCAACCGTATTTTAACAATTACTACATAATTCCTCTCACCGTAGTTACATTTCCTGCGTCAGCACTTCTTGCAATAAATATAGTTGTCCTAGCATTATTCCAATCTAATTCGCTGCTAAAACCTAAGATAATATCCTTGCATTCAAAGACTTCAGATGAGTAAAATGTGTCTATTAGAACTTGTTCTTTTCTTAAGGGAAAATGGCGAAAAGGGCAAGATAGAGTAAAAACTGTAATTCTAATTAATGTCGTTTGCACAAACCAAAGTCGAGCTTTGAAATATACGGCTATGGCAAAAGAGGTTTTAGGTATCTTTTTGATTAAATATGTACAATTTTATATGAAAAGGAAGTATCGTCCACATGTTAAGTACCGGAAAGCTTGAAGAGTTTGTTCCACAATTACAAAATAGACAACTAAATTTACACTTAAAACCCACATTGCAATACTGCATTGAGCATTGCTGTGAAAATTATGTAGTTTAACTTTCCACTTCATCATAAGACGGTGGCTGCTCGGTTCCTCCAGAATTGTTACCGTCAAAAACACTATTGTACGATGGTGGAGGAACGTTTATGGTACCGCTGGAGTGGTCAAATATTAGTTACATATTCTTGGCTTATAGTAGCAAAAGAAACTTGTCTCCCATTTCTCTCCTAGGTACGTCTTTGAAAATTTTCATTCTCATAACTAATGATAAGCGACATTTGACGTCGGGGACATCCCTCATTACGAGTATTACTTTTCCGTTCTTTTGGTTTTGCCCATCCTCCTACCATCCACACTAAAAGTGAAACCCAAGTCCACAGAGAACTACTATTGAGAATTTAGATCGTAATGGAAATTCTGAAAGTAGGAACAGAAGTAAGATGAGGTACAGAAATTGAAAAAAAGAGTCCCTAAATTACTCTATCTAACTATCGCTTAACTATTGCTTTGGAACAGTTCATGACACACTGTGAAGAACACAATCTCTTTCCCAGTTACCAGTTCTCCTATCGTAAATTCTTCAGCTGTGAAACGGCACTCACTCATGACATACTGTGGAATATGGATGATCGAAAAGTAACATCTCTTGCGTCAATAGATCTCGGCGCAGCCTTCGATACTGTTGATCACTCGTTGTTATTGTAGTGCGCGTGCGCGCTACAATCTTGGCGTTGCACGACAAGCTAGGCGTACCTACATGACTGAACGTTGAGACTGGAAGTTCCACACGGTTGCGGTCCGTTTTTACTATCGGTACTATCAATGTGCAGGCAGCTAATGTTAAGCTTGTCCATGATTTTTTACCGCTTTCTTGCACACATTCTAAATTAGTCCCGACAAAGGACTCGTTCATAAACAGAAACAGCTTGTAATGTAGAGTTAAATGTTACTGATTGATGAAATGCCGACAGTCTTTATTTCAGAAAAAATTCAGTTGAATTTGCGCTTGCTTTATCATTAACACAACTTGCCTACATAACTTGAAATTCGCAAACGAAGTAATCAGCGGATGAATTTATCGTAAAATTTAATGTGATGGGAGCTGGATATATACGGGCGGCGTCACCTTCAATGTGCACAGTATATGGTATACTGTGCACAGTATATGGTATACTGTATGCGTCACCTTCAATGTGCACAGTACAGGGCTCAACCGAAATTCCTCTCAATAGTGTTACAGGTACCTATAAGACGAAAACCCCAAAATTCAAGATATTTACTTCAAATCGGAATCAAATCAGAAATCCTTAAGCGTACAATGTGTTTTACCTTTTCACAAAACTAGCCAGATTATACAAAAACAAAAAATAACAGTACCTAGCTTGAAAATAAGATGATTTTCTGCAACGTCAGAGCCGCTCGGAAGTTCGTTAGAAAAACATGATTGCGCAATAAAATCACCTTGTTAGCCTTGTGCCAGTCGTTTCTTATGTCTTGAATGTACTATGTATGCAAAGAATTTTGCAAACATTTCTGAAGGTAGTGAAAAATATTTGATTGAATAAACGCCGTATCAAACACACATTAAATCTGGCCTACTCCAAACTGCAAGGGCTTGTCTAACATGCACTACAATCCTGCGTATTTGCAAGCAAATGCAGTTCTAGTTGTTAAATGTCCTTGCCACAAATTTTGGTGTATCAGGCCATTGCCTTGGGTGGTTCAAGAGTTATCTGGCACCACGAGAGTTCAAGGTGAATATTGAAAATGAATATTCATCTAAGAATCTTAATTTTTTAGTTCCACTAGGAAGTGTAGCCGGCCCAACCTTCCACTCCGCCTATGCATCTACAATGCGGAAATGTTTTCCTAAAATTGTTGAACTTCACGGGTATGCCGATGACCATGCACGAAAGATAGTTTCTTAGGAGGATGCAGGGACTCTGAAGAGTCCACCACACGTCTTCTTGAAAAGTCGTTGAGTCAAGCCAAAACCTGGATGGAACACAATAGACTAAAGATGAATGACTCCATGACTGAGTTTATTCAGTTTGGATCTGCTAAGCAATTATGTAAATGTGTTACTCAGACATTGTCTGCTAATAACTGTAAAATATCAAAAGTTAGTGTTATAAAATACTTAGGCTTTCACCTGGATAAGAACCTTACGATGAAATCACACATACAAAGTAAATGTAGATCTGCTATGGCAAATTATCGTCGGATAGCAAGCATCAGAAAATATCTTACCATTGATGCTTGCAAGCAAATTGTACATAGTTTAATTATATCACACCTCGACTACTGTAATAGCCTTCTATACGGCCTCCCTAACTGTGAGATTTAAAAGTTTCCGCGAATTCAAAACATGGCTGCTAAGGTTGTCCTGAATAAAAACAGACTAGATAGTTCAACAGCTTGTTTAAAAGAGCTGCACTGGCTTCCCGTTACACTTCGAATTCAGTTTAAGATCCTCACCTTAGTTTGGAAGTGCTTAAATGGATAAGCCCAGGATTACCTGAATGACATGCTTAAATTAAGAACTAGCAAATGCGTTCTTAGGTCTAATACCAGGAGAATCCGCCTTATACCCAAGACACTCTGCAAATCTTTTCGCGATCATTCCTTTGCTGTTGCCGGCCCTCGTCATTGGAATGTTTTCCATGTGATATTCAATCAGCACCAACACTTCAGATTTCTAGGGAAAAGCTTAAAACGTGGTTATTTTCCATGTATTAATTGTTTTGTTGTTGCTTTTTTACTCAGCATTTATGTCCTATCTTGTGGAATTTTCCCCTTAGTGTCTTTTCCTTACACCCTTGTCTATTTTCAGGTTTTTTCATGTCTCTGTGCAGCGAATTAGAAAACTTTTGGTTGATAGCTCTATAGTGTAAGGTGTTCCAGGTGTTGAAGGGAGGAATATTTTCAGGAATTTCTTGGTTAATTTAGAAGAATATTCTCTGTGAGAACCTATATATCATTGTAAAGGTCAAAGATGGGGAAGTTGAATGAACATTTTATTTTTGTAAACTAATCTCATTATGTATGCAAATATGCAAATTAGATGACGTAATACGCCTTTTTTTCTTTCCATAGAATACCCTATAAAACACATACAGATCACTATTATTTTGTAATTTATGGTGCAGGAGATTGTTTGGCATCCTTTTCTCTTTCATTTGATACCAAATTTGAGGAAATTGGACCTAAAATGAGGAAGATATACCCACTTTTCTCTTGCTATACAGCCCACACAGTCCACACTGTACTACACACACTTGACCTATATGACCTTTACATACACAGTGCACAGTGAACAGTGGCGCAGTGCTCAGTGAAACGTAAACAACTTTGAATCTATAAATAGAGCTGCATGGGCTTTCTAAGGTAGCTCTAAATGAACATTTTAGTGAGTGAAAAAGTCGGAGGTGGTGTTGTGGCTTATAATTTTTGATATTGGGAGGGGATTTTTGGGTCAGAAATGCATGTTTTAGACCAAAATTGACGCATTTTTGAAAAATGCATTTGTCTGGATCTTTGAACCTCTCTAACTCACCCTACCCTTGCTATTTATTATTATATCTTGGTATTTTGTTACAAGGAATCTTATAACGAACATTTTGGTGTTTCAATGGAAAAGATCGGACTTTCCGTTGTTGAGTTATAATTTATTTGATTGGGGTGGGTATTTTGGGATTGAAATGAAGATTTTAACCGATTTTTGAAAAATTATACTTGAAATATCTCTAAATTCCCTATACCTGGCATCTAATCACCTCTCATGGTGTTTCTTTAGGTTCTAAGGTATTCAGAAAAAAAAAGTGAGTAGGGTGACCTTTTCTTAAGTGCCTGAACTCGAATTTTGAAAATATTGTGTCATATTTAGCAATTTTGGGCATTTTTGGGGTATTTTTTGAATGTAAACAACTATTTTTTTATGTTTTGTGAAAAATTTTCAAAAGCAACCCCCCCCCCAAAAAAATGGTGGCATTCGATAGATCTATTTGTTGGCTTTATTTTGGTGGTTAAATGAAGGCTGTAGGTTGTTGCATTGCTGAGAAATAATTTTTTTAAAAGCAAACCCTCGATTTGAGTGACCCAGTCACTCAGCTTATGGGAAAGGGATAGTGCACTATATTAAATCACTACTACTACTACTACTACTACTACTACTACTACTACTACTACTACTACTACTACTACTACTACTACTACTACTGATGACGATGACGATGATGATGATGATGATGATGATGATGATGATGATGATGATGATGATGATGATGATGATGATGATGATGATGATGATGATGATGATGATGATGATGATGATGATGATGATGATGATGATGATGATGATGATGATGATGATGATGATGATGATGATGATGATGATGATGATGATGATGATGATGATGATGATGATGATGATGATGATGATGATGATGATGATGATGATGATGATGATGATGATGATGATGATGATGATGATGATGATGATGATGATGATGATGATGATGATGATGATGATGACGATGATGATGATGATGATGATGATGATGATGATGATGATGATGATGATGATGATGATGATGATGATGATGATGATGATGATGATGATGATGATGATGATGATGATGATGATGATGATGATGATGATGATGATGATGATGATGATGATGATGATGATACATTGGACTTATATAGCACCAAATCAGGACCAAAGTGTACCTACTCTAGGCGCTTAACAAATACGAACGACTCAATTACAATCAAAAGAACAAGTAAAGATATGAGTCTTTAAATAACTCTTAAACACAGAGAGTTCTGTGCAAAAACGAATATGGTCAGGTAACTGGTTCCACAAATAAGGAGCAGAGTAAGCAAAACATCGATTTCCATAAGCTTTTAGCCTTGCATTTGGAAGAGACAGGTAGGCCTTGTCAGAGGAACGAAGATCACCAGGAGGAGCATAGGGAGCCAGTAGCTGAGAGATATGTACAGGTTGTTCCAAATGTCGAACACGGAAAGTGAGCAGGAGTATTTTAAATTTGATTCGTGCACTGATAGGAAGCCAGTGAAGTTCTTTTAAGAGTGGAGGTGCGTTGCAGTGTCTTTTCATCCTTTTAACTATACGTGCTGCAGAGTTTTGAATTTTCTGAAGTTTCTTTATTATGGATAAAGAGTTGAGAAAATCAAGCCTGGAAGTGACAAAAGCATGGACAAGCATTTCAAAAGTCTTATCATCAAGATATAGTTATATGTAAAGTCTCCGTATAGTTTAAAAGTATGTTTGAGTACCTTCCAAATACCTGCAATTTTTCAGGCCCATTCTTTGCAATGCACATTCTGGCTAAAATTAATTTACCATGAACTTCCTAGAACAGTGAGCAGTTATGAAAAGCAGATCCCTGGCAAAAGTTTTGCAACAGTCCTGCTATTGCCCAGGGAGCTATGGCTACAAATGACAAGTGCATATCATTTGAAAACTCTTGCATGTATATGTATGTCAAACTACAAGATTTACATAATAATAAAAGTCACTGAAATAATAGATATAATATAGTGCCAAATCAGGAATGCTAAAGAAGGCACTTAAAAAGCTTGACTGCAATCAAAAGTACAATTCCTGAAATGAGTCTTTAGGTAACTCACAGAAAGTTGACTTTGGAACCAATATGGTCAGGCATTCATCATTTCACGAATACCTGCTGCACCTGCCTCATACTTCTATTGCCATCACCAGTTGGCACTATGATAAAACCTTTTTTTTTTTTTTGTTACTTTTAGAAGAATTAAAACAGACCAAAAACAGCTAATTGAGAAGACGAACCTTCCTCTCTTTATTGTCATTTGTCAACCAGCAAGTACTAGCAAGGTCATTTCCATACAAAGAATCTATAGGCCTACAAAGTAATTTATGTGTGCAGTAGCTAGGACAACAGGCTGGGATTACTACATAGTAGAACAGCATGCAGTTGCATACAGCTAGGATTACTGCATAGTAAAGCTCAATGACTTATGGTTGGGGAAGAATTTTTGTAATTAAATGGAAAATTTGAAGCAACTATTTCTTCGCATGTGCTGTATATAAATCAGCTCCATGGAGAATTCAACCTCAGCTGTTACAACCTCGTTACTTGCATTACAGTGTTACAGTGCTCCATCACATTTTTACACTTAGATTCATTCTTTGGGCTATATATCCTGAACTGCAGGCTAAAACCTCAAATTACCAGACTCCACAAGAACAAAAAAAAAAAAACCTGTAGGGTATGTTCTCTGGCTTTTTAAAATGGCTTCTTTTTTAACAAGGTTCCTTCAGCTGGATGCCAGAGAGCAAAACTAATGTTTCCCTGTCCCCCTACGCTGGAGGTTCCTGCTCCTCCAAGATGATACGTCCCTTGAAAGGCAAAGACTGAACATAACCAATCCCTCAACCTTGAGACCTCGGCATCATGAATCTGTCATTTTTGGCCCTGTTCTAGACTGGCTGAAAGCAACAGGTAACATGCATAATCCAGCTCTCTGTTTTATAAGAAGTTTAAACAACCTCACAGGTGCTGTAACACAAGGCAAGACACACTGTATGGTGCAGTAGCTTCTGAATTGTACAGTTAAGCACAAATAACAAATTGTACTAGGAACTTTTCAAAATCTTTCCAATCATGTTTGCACAATTCTCCCGTTCAATGTTACATAGTTTGTAGAACTAGTGCAATGTTAGCTATTTGTATATTGAGGACAACAAATCTCACCCCAAAGAGTAAAACTTCTCCCATTTTACTTTCCTTCTAGCCTCTCCTCCAATTTCAAAAAGAAGACATGTTTAGTACACCTCCCAGACCAAGCAACAATAACCCAGACCAAGCAACAATAACCCTGTACTGTGTTTAAGTTGCTCAATGCCATACCCACATAGGCTATGTGTGAGCACTACTGAGTGGGATCAGTGACAGACCAATGATATACCAGTTTGAAGTTATGTCATTCAGAGGACAGTCACCAATTGAATCTAGAAGTATGGGGTTATTCTTACATATATTGAGATGTTACAGACCCTTTAACTTCTCCATGATGCCTGGATCACTGTATACCATTTGTCATAATACTGCAACCCAATTGCATATCAGGGCTATGACATTGACAACAGTGACAATAAAACTGCATCATACATTGTTTTTATCTGACTTCAGGTACTGATCTGAGGCAACAATACAAAAAATTGGATATTTTTACATATAAAGTACATTTGCTCACTTGTGAAACTGTGTAAAAGTGTCATTACCAGGGTTGTAACAAGTCAAGTCACTGACTCGAACTCGAGTCGACTCGAGTCGCATATTTGACTTGACTTGGTCATTAGTCAACCTATGGTGGCGCTCCGCTTAGATAAAAAACGGGATTCAAACTTACCAAAGTCCGGCCAGCTGAGCTAATCCGTCCTCACAGAAATGTGTTTGAGAATAAAATAAGATCAAACTTTACATTTTTTCACCAAAACTGCACTTTTGATGGCTACTATCAAGCCTGGCAAGTGCCATTTTTGGCGATCTGGGATGCATTAATATCTCAAATTTTCTTGGTACGCTCCTCGCCAACCTATGGTGGCGCTCCGCTTAGATAGTAAACAGGAGCCCCACAAAAAGCTCCAGCACCCCCAACCCCCCCCCCAAACAAAAATCCTCGCTACGCCACTGCTTGTGCAACTCTAATGGGACTGGTTTAGTCCTCAGCAAAGGCTTGTGTATAGCCAGCGAAGGTCACCTATAGCTTCTCATGCGCTGCCCTTACCAATACCCATTGAAAGTCAGGGGTCTTCGACCAGCACAGTGGTGGTCGAGATTGGTTTTTTCTTATAGCAAAGATGGGACCTAAAGTCCTTCTTTACTGCCTTAACTTTTCTCCAAATATTTAACTAACAGTGCAGTTTTTTTGAAAACTTTAAAAAATAATAAAAATAATAAACAAACAACGAAGCGAAGCGATGAGAAGCGAAGCGATGAGACAAGAGAAACTATATAAGAGAATTTTTAATAGCCTATTATGATTAAATTTTGCAATGTTAAATGAAGAAAAACATTAATATCAAATACCATATTGGTAGGAAGATTTTTCTCTGCGTGCTTCACGCGCACCCCCAGAGAAAACTGACTAATACAATTGAAAATTTTGTCTGATACCGTAAGATTTCTTTCAAAGCATGGGCCTCTCCTAGGCACACACGATTGTGACTTGAAGCTCTGACATAAAGAGTCACTGAAAGTACTGTACATCATTCAATGCACCCTGGGTCCTTTCTAAATAAAAAAATCCCAAGCTCTAACCATGTATGGGGAATCACAATTCTCGAAATATTTTTCGGCGTACTTCCCACGTATGAGCCTGATATAAATTGATGTCTCATTAATACTGCTTTATAGCTGTGCGTGGGAAAACTTTGCTGGTATTGCCTCGGTATTATTTCCTGTAGGACAGCTTGGGTAAATTACTATATCCAAAACCCTCGCTACACCTCTCCCCGTCCACTTTCTCGACCAACTAGTACCATCCTCAGCAAACTGACTGACGGTTACCATCATAAATTTACGGTTTTTATAAGAAACCTATATCATTAGCATTTCAAATTACACGTAAGGAAATAGAATTTGTTCGAGGAATTGTCCAGAATTACCGCAAAAGTCAAATTTAAAAAAAAAATAATCGGGGAGGACCCCCAAGTCTCCAGCCCTCGGCGCTCGCGGTTGAAGGTTTCACCGGCCACAACTTTCCAAGATGCAGTCTCCAATGAAAATTACTTCCTTACATGGCATTTAACTGACTGCCGATGGTCTTGGCCATGTCCATGTAAAAACTACCCGTAGAACATTTCATTTATTTTTTAAGTTATCATAATTATGCTCTATAACCTGATAACCTTCGCAATCGACAATAACTTCTTTTTCAAACTAATAAAAAAGTTGAGCAGGATTGTCCCAGACCATCCACAAAAATGAAACATGAAAAAAAGAACCATAAAGCAGGATAAAGTAGGGATTTTTTGTGTAATGAACAATACTGCATTTAAAACTAAAGAAGAACAGGCTAAAATTAAACGTGTCAATGTGTTTTCTTAATTCGGTGCACTTCACGCACACCCGTTTTAAATATTGTTCCAGGATTCCAGGTTACTTCCTGTAGAACATCTCGCTTTTCATAGCTTCGTTCAACTCTTCCATTATCATTGAAATCCTTGAATTCCCCATGGCCTTACGCAGCGGAGGGGAAGTTTCCCCTTCCCCCAGAAATATTTAAAGCAAAATGTTTATCACCACCGATCTGTGTAAATTTACCGACTTTTTGAAGATTGTGTAGATGCAAGTTGTAAGGCTCGAGAGTGTCATTTCCGGTACCGTAATATGGGACAGGCGCTTAGCGAAAGGGATGCAAGAGCCCCCCTTGAGGGTACTTTTCTTAGCTTTTTTATTACTAGTATCACTAAAAAGTCTAAAAAATGCGATTTTTTCAGCGCGTTTCGTGCGCACCTACTCTGAGTTCTAGATCTCACATTTATAAAATTATTGTTCCAAACTTTGGAGCGGATCCAGGGGGGGCCTGGGGGGCCCGGGCCCCCCCCCCCCCCGCCACGAAAAAAACGAAAGGAGAAAAAAGGAAGAAAAAGAAAAAAAAAGAAAAGGAGAAAGAAAACTTAAGAGCAAAAAATGAATAGAAGTGTCTAAGAACGTATTCAAAGTATATATTTCTGTAGGGGTTGGGTGAAGCTATAGCTGGATTATCTCTTTAGATATCTTTCAAAGTGGTTGGCGACCAAAAATAGAGCTACAATGTTCGAAAACAGGTGAATAGCTGATCAATGATCCTTGACTTAAGATCTAAATAAGTAAACATCGTGACATATGCAGTATGGGCCCGGCTAGCTGCACTGAAATGTAGCAACAATTTTGCGTTAAAGAGTGAAATGTTTGTAATCTAGAGGGATTGAGAGGCAAAGTTTTCGCCATACAGACCTTGCAAAATTAATACAGAAGACAAGCTGTCAGGTGACGTGATATTGTGCACAGTGGCACCAGCTGTTGCAGGTAAAGTAGCGGCGTGCATACCCTGTTCGATTTCGAAACTGTCTGAAAAGTTTTAAAATGAACTTAAAAGGCTTTTAAGCTACAGACAGTGGCGTCGGCACAGTGGGCAATGGGTGACGTGTGTCCCCCTCCCCATCGATTCTTGAAATTTTTTAAAATGGACCCAAAAGTCGTTTAAGCTGCAGATTTCTGTGGAGGGTGTAGGGTGAGATGTATTTTTGATGATTGGTTTATTTTTCTAACCATTTTCTTTCACAAACTGTTCTCAAACTATCATAAGTTTTGGAAATCCTTGACAAATTCCAAATTTTCGCACGCTCCGCTAGCGTCAAGCCTTGTGTCAGAATTTTCCTTATTATCAATAGCTTTCGGTAACTACTCACGGAGGAACAAAGGAGCAAAAGTGCTTTTTAAGAATTCTCAGTCAGAAGATTCGTTTCTGAATAGCATAGGTTGGTGGGAATGTGAAAGTGTCCGATGCAGGTTCTTAATGCAGGTTTTGTCATGGACTAATATTTTACTCAAAATTTCGGCGCGCTTCGCGCGCATACGACAGGGTTTACACCCGATTTCATATACCATTGACAAAGCTATGACGCAAGAAATTATTCCAGTGCAAACATTTTTGTAAAAACTACATCTCCTTCTCTGTAGGGCTCTCATCATTATGGGATCTTTGACTAATCTAGTCTAGCACATAATTTGAAAGATTGAAAGTACGTAATTGCCGTTGCTTATTTTCCAAACATTTTACCGCGACGTTCAATAACGACGAAAATCTTTCTGAAACGAATTTTGCCTGTCCACCATCCCTCTTGCTATACCCAAAAAGAAGGTGATATATCATATCTCCTCCCATATGGATTTCGGGTAGTAAGAATCCCGTTGGTCCCTCTTTTGTATACTGTAACTAATTCAGAGCTCCCGGGAGGTTCTATACTGTTCTCTGTCAACCTTGGGTATCCTTTTAAAATGTAAAGGAAAAAATTTATTATAGTCCAAGAATGTTTCTGTGGACTCCACGCAGGTATAATTGCGTGTACAATTTTTCCATGGGCGTGGATCATGGGGAGACGGGAGCACGCGTCCCCCTCACTTTTTGGAAGGGGGGACATCGTCAAAAAGTCCCCCTCACTTCTTCAAAAATGATGGAACAGACTGCAACTATGCCTAGGAAAACGAAATTTTAGAAGAAAAATAACCTAAAAATCCTACACTTTTGTTGCACCAAATCGCATCTGAGGGCATTCAGTTTTAGAAAAATTTCCCTTAGACCCCTCTCCCATGCCGACGATTACAAAACTTATTGCCTCCCCGTGACGCAAATTCTGGTTACCACCACTGCTTCTTCCACCAGGACGGCGATTCACAAATGTGAAAAAGTCCCACCCCCCCCCCCCCCCCACTTTTGGAGATGGATCCACGCCCATAATTTTTCCTGGGACTTAAGAGCTTTGAAGGCAGTATATTAACCGTCTCTTACTCCTCTTTTTCACCCGAACAAAAGTTAGAATTCACTAAATTTTGGACATTTTTTAAACATACAATCACTTTAGAATGACCCAAAGACACCACCATTTTGCATATAGGCCCCCTAAAATTAACAAAAATTTCTCAAAGGGAAGGGTAAACCCCTTCCTGGGATTGCACTCTCATGTACTAACAAGAAAAGGCTCCCCCACTCTTGTATGTAGCGTATACAAAATCCCAATGCCTAAAAGGCACGGTTTAGCAGTTATCTGCGGTTCCCCCAATCACCAACTCCCGCCGGCAACATCGGTCATAGATTTCTGAAGGGTATAACCTTCAGAAATCCACAAAGAAGGTGATATATCATCTCTCCTCCCATATGGATGTCAGGTTGTGAGAGTCCTGTTGGTCCCCCTTTTCAGTGTACAATTACTGCAGAGCTCAATTAATACCGAAAATTTTCGGCGCGCTTCGCGCGCAATTGTTATACTTACGGAAAGAGGTACGTTTTTATTGAGTGATGGATTTATTCTTATCACTTTTTACCAAAAATCATTTGAAATCTTTCACGATTTTTGTAAAGTCTTCTCAATATTTCTTGATTTTCGCTTGATCTGTGCACTTTTAGCCTTGAATTGCTCCTTTTACTATCAATAAGGTCCCAAACGTATTCGCATTACTCATCGGTGGGGTTCTACCATAAGCCAATTATTCGTGTGCATAAACGTGATTTCAGAGGAGCCAGCATTGTAAGGATGTAAAGCAACTGATATTCATTTTTTCACCCTCCTCTCCTTATGAGAACTGAAACTTAGTATCGAACCCACCTTCTAATTGATATACACACATAGAGGGAATTGACACCGTCAGTCATCGCAATGGTTTTAAATGTAAATTCAAATTTTCGGCGCGCTTCGCGCGCAATTGTTTCATCTAACGTCCTAAACCCGAATACCGTATAACGAAAATCAAACACTCATTATGGCAAAAATCATCTCAAGTTACCTACAAGGGCTCATAATGTTGGCGTGTAAGTTTTAAGATAAGTTATATTCTCCGGAACTTCTGCAGGTACATATAGTAACTTATACTGAGCCATACACATCAAATTCCATGAAACATGAAAAGGTATAAAATCTCACTGACATAAGAACTGGAGGTCGATTTCTGTGCTCTTAAAATGCAATATTGCGAGAGCTTCCCGGGGCTTCGCCCCCTGGACCCCCACCGGGGCTCCGCCCCTGGACACCGCCAGGGGCCCTAACGCGGGCCCCTGGACCCCACGCGTAGGAACTCGCGCTTCGCGCTCGTGGTGCACCTTCGGTGCACATGAGATTTCCATCTTGGCCCCCCCCCCCCTCAAAATTTCTGGATCCGCGCCTGTTCCAAAGTCCCAGCCTTTGGCGCCGCTTGGCAGTCCACACAGGTTTGCCCTCCCCTCCTCGATTTTCAGAAATCAAATCCCGCCCCTGCTCACTGTGGCCATTTTCATTCGTTACTGACGGAGAGTTTATGTCCGAGAGGTGCACAGTGCTACTGCTAGGTCCTGGACTACTTCGTTCGATTAAAGTGTATGTTACGCCATGGCTTCGACATCTGTGGATCATGGGCGACGACATCTGACGTTGGGTGTACGTCGCAAAGTGAAAGTGAGATTGTTCCAGCAGATATACATTAACATTGCTAGCTTGAGTAGTTTTAGCATTCGTGTGTTGGGAGCAAGCTACGTGTGGTGCCTTGGTATGTGCAGCGTACTCCTGGCAAATTTCATGTAAACTTACGTGAAAACAATATACCTGTGGCATACCATAGAAAAAGATTGCAGTCAGTGACAGGTACACTTCAGAAAAGGCGGAAAGGAACCAGTTGTCTCCAGGTCACACCAAAGAAGAAATACCAGTGTAAAATTTGCTATGATTATGTAACAGTGTGATTAGTGTGATTTGCGTCGAGTTGACTCGACCAAAATGTCTGACTTGACTTGACTTGACTTGAAAATGTGCTTGACTTGACTTGACTTGACCTGAAAATGTGCTTGACTTGACCTGACTTGACTTGAAAATGTGACGAATGACTTGACTTGACTTGTCACTCGACCACTGTTACTTGACTTGACTTGTGACTCGACCTAAGGGTGACTCGTTACAACACTGCACTGGTCATTACATACATAAATATACATACTGTACATTTATAGTGTGTCATTTATAACAAATATCCCTGTACTGTACATATCACTGAGCACTCACTTTAATCACACAGCTAATGTAAAAGAACAGTTACAAATCCCTTTTTGATCCCTTTTACAAGTTTATCACTATTTTTGGTTCCCCGAAGGAAATACCTATGTAACGGTGGATGCTGGCCTAGCTGGCAAAACAACTGTAGGTTCATCCATTTTAATGTTGACTGTAACTCTGATCAATCATACTTTCCCCCTCCCAGCACAGTACTTGGAGCTGATGACACTTTTTCACACATTTCCCTTCAGGTTTGAGTAGCGGCTGCTTACATCTGTCTGGTATTTCGCACATAATTTTTTCAGAGTGACATTCATAGTGACAAGCTGAATGAAAAGATTTGTTCGCTCTGCATTCAAGAGGTCATTTATTTTTTCACATTACCTCCATGCTTTGTTTGTTTTGCTTTTGGTGTATGATTTCAGAAAACTATACAATCTTTATGCAAAAGATAGATATTGCTTTTCAAAAGGACCATATAGCAGATACCGATGCTGAGAAGTACTCAGGTTTGGGAGAGAGACATACCACTTAAATGTAAATGTCGATGGTTTGGTGAAGAATGTCTTTGACAAGCGCCATTTCACCAACCCTTCAGGAGACATTTCAAAATTCAGTTTTAATTCAAGTCATGTGAGATAACCCTAAGCCAAACATGGAGATAGTATTTGGTACAGTAACTACTTACTTCAGTTGATTCCACATGACAAACAGCCTTATGCTAGACCCATGCAGCCCAGCAACCGCCATAAAATTTTCATGTTTTCCAATATTATAAACAGCAGGTACCTTGTATTAAATAACATCTAAGATATAGTGCCAGTTTAATTACTTAATGTATTCAGAGCTTCTATACAGTAGCTGCTACATACAGGTAGAAGTACAAATATCACTGATTACAGAAATATTTCTCATTTACAAGTCTAACAGATACAAACACTTACTGTAGGAACACACCCAGAGTGCATTACTACTGATACTAAACCCACCAAATTTGGTAGGTATGTAGAATCAATAGTAATGCAACTTAAGGAAAACCTTGCTGCTGATTGGAGAAAAAGATCAAACAAGCCGCTGGTGTTACAACACTTCATTAAAACCTGAGAAATAACACAAATGTGGACTCCAAAACATGAGTTTTAGGCATATTTTTGACATTATACTGAAAGTTACCTGTGATTTGGAACTCTTGGCCAAGAGTTGCCACTCTGAAGCGGAGGCAGGTAACGTACCCGGCTAAAAGCATGAAAAGGGCAAGCAAAAGGCTGATACATGGATAGGACACTCTATCGTGGATGTGTTTGATTATTGCTTGACTGAAAATTGTAAGGCTTTGAAACATACAGAGAGTGAGAAGGACACTGGTATTATTATAGACAATAAACTTTCATTTCACCATAATATAACAGAGAAAGTAAATAAAGCCAATTCAATAATGGGTCTGATTAGAAGTGCTTTTACCTATATGGATCGCACAACATTCAGACTGCTCTATACTAGTCTTGTACACCCACATGTGGAATATGCAAACCAAGTTTGGAATCCAAAATTGAGGAAGCACATCGATCTTATCGGAAATGTCCAGAGACGAGCAACAAAACTGGTTCCAGGAATAGAAGATTTTAGCTATAAGGAGCGACTTGAGCTGTTGAACTTGCCAACACTTAGCTATCGCCGTCTACGTGCTGGGGACATGATTGAGGTTTATAAAATTGTCAGTGGGAAATACGATGAAGCAGTTTCCCAGTTTCTTCCAATGTTAACAGACTCTTCTACAGGTGTTCACTCTTATAAAATCTACAAAAGGAGATCAAGATTAAATCTTCGTAAGAACAACTTTACGTGTAGAGTCATAGATGCTTGAAATAGTCTGCCACAGGACATTGTCAGTTCCACATCTATTCAAAATTTTGAAAGGAATCCTGACAAACACTGGAAGCATAAAATGAAGCTGATGTAGAAGAGCTGGTGTTAGAGGCACGCAGTACCTTCTACCCAGGGGTAGCGCAAGCGGGGGCCGGGTTGGCATGGTCCCCCGTAGGGGAAGACTGGTCCCCCCCCCCCGTCGGGGAAATTTTCCAGTTTCGTCGAGGAGCTTTATCCGTACGATAAAATATGAAGTCCCAACTACCTTCAGTCGTCCCTACGACCTGCTTGATTTTGCTTATAGGAAGGGCAGATTCTTCAATAAAGACCCCAAATTTTAAAAATGTCCTTACAAAAAACCCAAATTTTTCAATTTTCTTCAATAAAAACCCAAATTTTTCAAATTTTCTACAATAAAACTCCCAAATTTTCAACTTTCAGTTTTCGGCACGCTTTGCGCCCCCAAAATTTTGTGTTTTTAGTCCTTTTGGCCTTTGTCGGGGCTTCGGGCTGCTGCCCCCCCCCCCGTCGGGGAGCTTGCCCCCCTGTAGAGCAAATCCTGGCACCACCCCTGCCCCATGGTGCCATTACTAGTCTCAAGGTTCTGCACTCAGTCTATAGCATGCATAACACTGTAACCAATGAACAGGAAGCTAATCAAATACCGCCAAACAACATGAAATGAATAACCAGTGTCGTACCAAGCATGTCGCATTTACAAAAACAGTTGACAAAAATTGCCACTAAGTCGTGCGATTGGTTGGTCTGTGTTACGAGAGTCTTGTGGGCGTTATCTACTCTCATAATGTAAAGACAAAACAAGATCGGAAATTCCTTTGTATATTTTAAAAGGGGAGACATACAAACAGATTGAAAATATTGCCTTGCGAAATTTGCGACAAGGAAAAATTGCGACATGCTTTCCCATCGTAAGCACTTAGTGGCTGAAAATGTTCACACTAACACGAGACCGGCTAGGCAATTACTCACTATATATATCAAGGTTAGACTCCCATAACGCATAGCGAGTAGTACTCATGAATATTCATGTTGTACAAGTGTAGTCCTATTATAGCCTGGAATCTTGGTCTAAACGTCAGGGTCGTTCGGCTTGCACAGGGAACGAACCTTTCAGAGCGGTCAGAAGGGGGCTACCTAGCCTGCGAGCGTGACCTTACTCAGACACCTGAACCGGTTGGGTATGTTTACGACCAGCGTCTACGAATACCTGATTCTAATGTTTTGATTTTTAAAAATATTATTGTAAAATAAATTAAGGCGGCTAAAAGGGGTGGCGCTTTGTCACTTTTAGCAATAGCTTGATATCCCTTTCAAAACGACATTTCATTAGAGATGGGGGTGGGGAAAATAGAAACAGAAAAACAAAACAACAGAGAGAATAGGAGAAGAAGACACTTGAAAGGGGAAAGAGATGACATTGACTCACGTGGGAAATATTTACATGACCGTCAGGTAGTTTGACAGTCCGTCATACAATGATCGTGTAGTTACACTACACAGGTACGGTGTAGAACTAGCCTACATGACCGTGTAAAATTACTCCATTATCACGTTTCATATAGTGTACGCATCTTTTAGTATACTAATTATACTCCGACAGGAAAAAGGCTGAAGTGAACCACCGGAGTGAGTGCATGGTACAGTATTGCCGGTAACAATCACGTGAAAGATGCGCCACGATACGATGTTTTATTTCACTCCCCCACCCCACTCCCCCACCGACCCCTCCCGGCTGATTGATGACAAACATTGTAAAAAGGAGCACGGCAATATATAGTGTATTCAAAGTAAGACCCTCGCTGCCTAGCAAGCCACGCTACTGTATAAATTCTTTCCTTTGTGGGTCCGGTCGAAAAGTAGTAAGGCTCATTTGGCCTAGGTAAAAATTGGGATCCTCAAAGATCATTTTATATACTCTTGTGTTGCCACTCATAACAGATTTTGTTTCTCAGATTTTAAGGTAAGTGCCCTTCTGCCACAGGTATTGCACCTTTCTGCTATGTTTTTGCACCTTTCCGCCATGGCGGAATGTACTGATGGCGGAAAGACACTACATTCCCAGGATAGTGGATAGCATACGAACCACAGTACCTGATATATACACTGTTGCAGTGATGTGATACTTTGCGTACAGATGATATTACGTACACCAATGCTGTCCAGCCGTCTCAAATCTGATCGAACTGCACAACATAGTGTGACAACCAAGGGCGGATATAAAGAAATTTATTTGTTTTGGAGGGCGGAGGGGGCAAAATAATTATTTTTGGGAGATGGAGGGGCATGAGAAGTGGTGACTGCCCGAAAGACTAAGCGGAGCGCCACCATCAGTTGGCGTGGACTGGAGATACAGAAAATTTTGAAAAATCGCGACCTCTCAGACAGCCGGAAGTTCCATTTGCCAGGCTTGTAAGCAGAATCTAAGCGGTCATTATTTTCAGCTTTCGTTTGCAATAACACAAACTTTGGCACATAATTTGCAAAATAAAGATTATTGAGAATTACCCTAATTTGGTCAATCTCACAAATTTGGTTTATCTTGTTTTAGGAATTACATTGTTAGGGAGACTTTTTTTTGGTGTGCATCCGTCGTTTTTGATGTGGCTTGTGCTGTACATTTTCTATGGCGGAAAGTACCGATGGCCGAATGGCACGGCCATGTAGGCTGTGATGCGTAACAAAGTTGTTTCGATCGGGATCGGCTTCATGATTTCTCCCAATTTTTCTGACTGCTAGCTAATGGAAGAAACAGCCACTTGTGATGCAAAAATATTTTATCATATTTTGAACAAAATCGGGACAAACTGCTAGAAATTGACTAACTGAACGGGACACCCCTTTCTCAGTCTTAAAAACGGGACAATCCTGATTAATCGGGATGGATGGTAACCCTATACTTTCCAGTATGGACCACCACCACCACCAGGAGAAATTTCCCACTTTCCCTTCGAGCATAGTCTAGGCCTAGGCCTAGCCTATTCTAGGCTATATCATTCATGGTTACCCTTGCTCAGTACTAACACATCTAACGTTACAGCCTAGGCCTAGCCTAGGCTAACCCCTTATTGTGTGATCACCTAAGGCACCATCAAGCATTGAAATCCTTCCACTTGACATAGCCTAGGTCTAAAAATGTTCATTTATGCAATAACAAGTAACACTTAGGCTTAAGCCTACACTAACACTAACAGTCTAGCCTAGGCTAGGACAACAGACTGCTTTTGCTAGCATTGCCTAACGTAAGGCCTTGCGTGACTGAAGTACAGCCTATCCTACTTGCCTTTGTGTGAAGTCATCTATGAAGTTCGGTTAAGGCCCAGCGCCAGAGGTTGACAGAGAGGCATTCTGGGCCCTAAGAATTTCAGGCGGCAAATCTTGGTTCGTAATCAGGCCTCGTTGGGGTTGGTTAATTATTACTAGGTCCAGGCCTAGAAGTTGTGTCAGAGGCGCCACTTGGGCGTGAGGGTCCTGCTCGACTCGTCATTGCAATAGCTGTGCAGGCCTAGCGCTGACGTGAAGCTAGCTAGATACTGTAGGTAGCATATGGCACGGTACGGTATGGTACGGCGCACGCGGTCGCTCACGTGCATTCAGTATATTACGGCCATAAAGCAGGATTATAGGAATAGCCTACTCAAACTACATGGCGCCAATTCAGTTTCGGTTGCATAGAGCTGAGCGGGGTTCCTTGATAGTGATTGGTCGATTTAATGTCCATATTAAATCGATTTAATATGGAGATATATTCCTGGACGGTGATTGGCCGATTTAATGTCCACATCAATTCGATTTAATGTCCACATAAATTTGATTTAATATCCACATAAATTCGATTTAATGTCCACATAAATTCGATTTAATATGGAGATATATTCCTGGACAGTGATTGGTTGATATAATGTCCACATAAATTCGATTTAATATCCACATTTACTCAATTATATGTCCATATTAAATCGATTTAATATGGAGATGTATTCCTGGACGGTGATTGGTCGATTTAACGTCCACATATATTCGATTTAATATCCCCATAAATTCGATTTAATATGGAGATGTATTCCTGGACAGGGATTGGTCGATTTAACGTCCACATATATTCGATTTAATATCCACATAAATTCGATTTAATATGGGGATATATTCCTGGACAGTGATTGGTTGATTTAATGTCCATATTAATTCGATTTAATATCCAAATAGATTCGATTTTATGTCCATATTAAATCGATTTAATATGGAGATTTATTCCTGGACGGTGATTTGTTGATTTAATGTCCATATTATTTCGATTTAATATCCACATAAATTCGATTTAATATCCATATTAAATCGATTTAATATTGACATTAATTGATGTCATATGGACATATATTCAATTAAATATGCATATATATTCGATTTTATCTCCGCATCAATTCTATTTTATGTCCTTAATAATTCGATTTATGTCGTTAATAATTCTATTTAATGTCCACATTAATTCGATTTTATATGGACATTAAAACAACGGCCTGATTGGTCCAAATTAATATGGACATAAAATCGATTTAATGTGGACATTAATTCGATTTAATATGGACATTAATTCGGGGAATTATGTCCTCTACGGCCAACCATAGCCGGCAACCCAGTTGATATCACCCATACAGGGCAGATGGTTTGCCAAAGCGGAAATGGTTTAACGAAAAGCAAAAAAAATTTAAATCAGCTTGTAGATCTTTGCAGTCATTGGGATGGACGTAGATAATCCGTAGATACATTACTTCGACAGGACTTCCAACAGCGCCATCACATATTTTAATGCTGTTTTCACCGTTGCAGTAAGGGAGACTCCTTGAATGACTTTTCCAAATAAAAGCATGGCTATGTGGAGAAATTCCCAGGTACTCGAAGAGACGCCAGAGACAAAATTTTTCATAACCTTCGTGAAAATATGTGACAGATAAATGAAATGAAAAGACTTTCAGATAAATTATGAGGGAATTATAATTTTGCAGTGTAAACTACCGTAAATGAAGTCAGCTGGTACTTAAAAAGCTTTAATAGCCTACGTAATTTTCACGATCGGCGATGATGGTACAGAGTTGTCTAATTATTAGATTCCTTTTGAATACATTGCTTGTTTCCCATGATGGAGGAAGAAGCTATTGGCTTCCATTCGAAATCTAGAGGGGAGCATATGAAATGGAGGTAGACGGGAGGGCAATCCACGTACAAGAGACTGAATGTAGTGATGTACCGATATTACCGGTGGAGGTAGACGGGAGGGCAATCCACGTACCAGAGACTGAATGTAGTGATGTACCGATATTACCGATGGAGGTAGACGGGAGGGCAATCCACGAACAAGAGACTGAATGTAGTGATGTACCGATATTACCGATGACGATATTTCAGTTCTCAATATCGGCCGATGCAGATCCCATACCTATATTTACCATAGGCTACTGGACACCACAATGAAGTGTGGTGGCATGTTGATGAGGTAAATTATTGGACTTTTCAAAAATACTCAAATAGTGTAACATTGTCATGAAATATGGGACGATTATTTTATTTTAGGTAATATCGGCATTCAAGGTAAATCGGTACAGATACCGATATAGGATGAAAATGGAGGAAATATCGGCCGATACCGATGGTGAATACCGATAATTGCTCCAACACCAGCTAAATACACAAAATACACCTTTACTGTCCGACATCCCATTTGCATATGAAAAGTAAATTGGAAACCATGACCAACATCATTCCCCAAAGCTCTATCTATTGTCTGGATGCGGTGGGAATTTGCAGTAAAGAATGATGCTATCTGGTAGTCCTTCCTACAGCACATTTGTAGTCGCCACAAAAAAGTCCTGATATGGACTGTGTACGTTATGCTTCTGTTCTCCAGTTCCTATATTGACTTACGTGACAAATGCGGTCACCTGATTTGAACATAAATGAATTTTAAAGAAAAGCCTTCAGGCTATCTCCCTCCGCAGTGGGAAAACCTGAAACTTTTTCAAAATGAAGTAACGATCCCGATGAACACGACTCTTACAGCCTTACTGCCCTCTTACAGAACTGACCTGAAGATAGAATTTACATCAACTGGTACTCTAAATCATCAGGTTCTTTTTTTTTTTTAAATTTTAACATCATGCAGAACAATGCATTGCTGCAAAGCCACTAAGATGGTGTTAATTCTGTGTGGTCACCGTGGAGGAGGCAGGGCCTTATTATTGTTGCTACAATAGTCTCGGGGTTTAAGTTTGAACAGTTGATGTTGCCAGTGTGTGCCTAATTGTTATAGAGAGGTGAGTTGCAATGTCAACCCACGAATTTACAAATATTTTTATGAGGAGTGCACGGTTAAGAATATCCTGTGAAATATTAAGAGAGACAAGTCTCGTGAATTCAACTCATTGCGTACTGCAACTTTCCCTTTAAGCTGAAGCTACTGTCATGGTTAATGGAACAACTTTTCCCCAGCCACTCGACTGACAGTTTACTATAGACTAAACTCTTGTAATAAGTTACTCAACCGGTTACCCAGACTGAACCATCTCTCATACAGCAAAAACTTCTATTAGGTTTATACTACTTATAGTCGGTTACCACTGTTACATCTTTACAGCAGAGACTAAACAAAATTGTGAGGTGAGTCTAGGCTTCCAACTTGATTTTTCTTCTCTAAGTTTTAAAATTTTGATAAAGAGTATTAATTAAGCAGTAGGCAGTCTGTGACTAGGGGACAAATTAATCAGAATGAAAATTTTGAAAAACAAACAACTACCTAGCTGTATGTTTGATACATTTACGTCGCGTTTGTGCCACGCATATACGGATGTCACTTGTTTACCAAATTGAGGGGAAATCGATTGACATACTGTGACGTCGTACCGCTCATGGCAGCGGCACTGGTTTGTGACACCATCGTGTCGATGTGTCAGCAACAGTAGGTCGAATGGAAAGAAGAATTTTCACTGGAAAACGTCACTTAACTTTATTTGCATCTTAAGGCCGAAGGGGCTGGTTCTTCAGTTGCACTTTTCTCCCAAAATAACATATGTTTTAGAATATCCAGACATTACCGATTAGAAAATGTTGGTCTGTAACCTAACATCAGAGGGAAACTTTTTAGATCTACAGGTCGACCTAAAAAGATGCATGGCATATTTAGGATAATGCTACCTCTATGATCTAACGGTTTATCGCCACTCTCCTTTGGAGCATGGCGCAACAAGAGAATCTTGGCCATGAAAGCCTTCTACTCATGGAGTGCCAAAAATGCCACATACCAGGACCCGTAAGTTTCTTCTAAAACATCGTTTATTCCAACATATCAAAAAACCCATCAACAACAACAAAAATCAACATGTCAGACCCGATGTGTGATGTATATAGCCTATTGCAATTGTAAGCTTAAAGAAATATATGCTATGAACAAAACCCTACTTTGCTAAAAAAGGCTATTAAGAAGACAAAGTGTATTGGGTAAAATCAGTTTGTAGGGAATACAAGGGCTTCACATTAATTTATAAACTCTGCTTCATATTCATTGTTTTGATGTTTTACAAGACTGAAGGTAACCATGTTTTCACATCAGTACGTGATATACGCGGTGGGGGTTTGGAGAAAGCCCTCAGCTAGAGCAATGAAGGTAGGCGTAGCCCCTCTCTGGCACTAGTGGAGCTAAGGGACAGTCCATATCGAGCGATACTTTTACTTGGGGCGGCACTTTTGGTTTACTGCAATTAAAGCACAAAGAATTAACACTGTGTCCAGGTTCTTCCCTATACGATAGCGAGAACAACCGGAATTTTAGTAACGCCACCTACAAAAAAACTTGGAAAGTGTAAGCCCTCACAAGCGATTTCCAGGGTAGACTACTATAGGCACTACCCACAATCAGGATAAAAAAAATCATAGTTTCATATCAGCAATTACAGCAGCCTAGTTCATTTAACATTTAATTTAAATAGACGGAATTTTCTGCAAATAAGGAATCAGAAGTTATGGAATAAATTTCTTGCCAAATGGATATTTTGGTAGAACTCAAACCAGGGCACCATTTGTGTTTGACTGAATCTTATATAGTCGTGAAAGTTAAATCCAAAAAACTATTATAGACCCATAACTAGTATAGGTTGCCTTGATTATGTGCAGTCTTGCCCCAATGACCCATACGTAAACGTTTTCATAATCCGGAAAAGGATTCATTAACACAGACGTACTGGTCGTCATAGCAAGCAGCAGTTTCTGTCAGTGTGTGACTATGTTTCGAATTATGAAATGCAATAATTACGCGAATACTGACCACATGCAGAACGTCAAAATGCGTTTCAGACAGTAGAAGTTCAATTTGCTGCTCTTAATAAGTAGGGTGTAATGCTTTGGCACTTTTGGGTACGCTTCCCAGGAAAATGTGACTACAAGTGCCCTTTCAAAATACGCCTTACCGACGCATGTTACCCTCATGACGCATGTCAATTATGATACATCTCCAGTGTAACTTCTATCACTCTCTTAAATACCAACCATGACGATGAACATGGTTAATTGCATCTCTTAATGGGGCCACTGATAATAGACCTTAAGAATCTTATTTTAAATCAAATGTAAAAAAGGAGTCTGAAGTTTGATCACATTTCCATCTTTAAAGTTTCGTTGGGGACCAATCCAGCTAAAAGCCATGCATAAGCCTACTTACGATGTAAGCATGTATAAGTTTCTCTTCTTCCATTTTTCATTTTTCTTTTCCTTCACTAGTTATTTTTTCCCTTTTGATTACTTCATGTTCTTTTTATCAGGAGAGAGGGCCATCAAACTACATCCACTGTGCGTCTTTTATTCTGCAGGGTAGACAGGCAATTACGAGTCGGTGACGCAAAATCAAATTTTTGGATATCAAAAGGGGGGGGGGGCATGGAGTTTCATACAGGTCATCGCCAAAATACATGTAACTTAAAGTACTACCGCAATTTATCGGATGCGTATGGAATGATATACATATTCTTCAGTGTTGCGAAGAAATTTTCAGCTGGCCTACTGTGCCTAAAACTTACACACTTTGAACTCATGCTCACAAAGCGTCTCATCATGTCGTATGTACTACGTGTTTAACCTATCAATTGCTTTTGAGTGACACACTGATCGCGTCACTACTTCTACAGTGTTAAAGAGCCGTTGGTGTAAGTTGTAATTATACGCGCTTGCCCCCAACATGACGTCATATTCATAAGGTCTATGGGGCAAATTCTGCGTCCACGCCCTTTTAAGTGATAGGTATGGGAGTTACTGAGTCTGACACATATTTGTACTTGAAGTGTAAATTGAACCTTTCACCAATTGACCTCTGACCAAGATGTAATTCCCAATGCATAGTTCGATAGTTTGTGACGTTTCATTATACCTGTGAAGGATCCATGTCAATCCACTGTTTTCCTTTTGGAGTTATAGCAAAAAAGCAAAGTCTCCCCCATTTTGACCCTTACCTCTACTTCTAGGAGTTTGTTAAACACCATTCCGTATCCAGGGAGACATTTCCACCAGATTTCAAGAAAGTCGAAATAGTTGTTTAGGAAGAGTTTTGACACAAAATTGTGCTCAAAGGTCATATGCAGTAGTCCCAAACCTACTTTTATTTCTCTTTAAATATCTTTCATGATATTTCAGAACACAAATATTGCATATTCAACGTAAACTAAGGTACTCAATACTCTGCATTAATTTCAGAATTCAGTGGGAAGTACTATCAAACACATGATTCTGAAGAGCCATTCATAAAATAGAATACCTGGGTACATATATCCAAATTTGGATAGGGTTGCCACCTTTTGTTTTTGTAAAATGAGGACATCACCAATTGCCCACCTGGGTACACTCTAAAACCCATTTTGTTGGGATAACTTATCAGACTTGAGGTAACTTGCTGGATGGACCTTTTAAAGTTCAGGCAACTGAGTTTCTCTTAATTTAATGAGATGCATAATCGGAGACATTCAGTTGCGTGAACTTTAAAAGGTCCATCCAGCAAGTTACCTCAAGTCTGATAAGTTATCCCAACAAATTAGGTTTTACAGTGTAGGGTCTACAAGGGGACGAAACTCCCAGTCTGCTAGTGAAAAAGAGATGGCTTTTGGGGGTCTACATGTAGAAGAATAAATTATACAGGGTTCATATGATTCATAACAAAACCGTATGATCCAGTACACAGGGTGTCCGGCCGCTACCAGGCCCGTAGTCAAGGGGGCCAACGGGGGCGAAGCCCCCCTTGGACAATTTTCGCCCCTTAGAAAATCAAAAATTAGCATTGCCGTAATGCATTTTGGTATGTTTCGCCCCCTCTGAAAAATTTTTCGCCCCCAGAAGCTTCCCCCCCCCTTCAGCACCTTGTCTGGCTACGGGCCTGGCCGCCAGAAGCTGGCGATTGGGGAAAACGCGGCTTTAAGTGTGCACATGTGAGCAAAGCGGGCAGATATTGTTTGGTCTCGTAGGCGGCAAATTCCATCTTTCTATATAGTGGCATAGGAATCCGGGTCTCTTCAAAAGAAACTGTAAATTGGGAGGGGTAATTTGCAAAAGGGACCATCACAACACTAGCTAGCTGAGCACCAACATCGGTTGGTACGCCGTATCGTAGAGAATTTTTTATCAAAATGCCTCATAGATTGCAGAATATGGCACTTCTCAGGCAGCTCTAATTTGCCATCTTATGTTTTAGAAATTTACATCTTGGTTAAATAGACCCTGCATGGTACGAAGTATCCATAAATGAACTGAGTTATGATACTTTTTTATTTGAGCGCTCTCCTGAAGGCGTGGGATCCAGAGACCCTATGCCGGGATCTTCAGGAGTAATATCCCGGTGGGGCGGACCCAAAACCTCTGAAGTAATTATAAAATGCTGATACTTACATGAGCAATTAAAATTCCGACGATCAGCATGTAGGCCTAATACAGAGTGAGCCAGAGGAGAGTAGGCACACTAAAGTATTAGGGACTTACAAACATGTTTCAAAGTGATTTTTTGTGTAAATGTATTCAAATTCAACAACTACCGATAAAGGATGCGAGCTCGAAGGGTACCGTAACAAGGTTTTAAAAAATGTAAAACGACAAACGCATACTTCCAATCTTTCACGCTACAAGTTTAACCGCAGGCAACCACTTTCTGATATTAGGTTGCTTTATGATCCCCGGCCTCTTGATGTGTTGTCCGTACAGAGGATGGGGATGGATAGAGCTTATTATTGCCCCCTGTAATGGACCCGTCATGAGGTAGGGAGTGTGAACCGCGACTAATGCGCGCGAAGCCCGCCAAAATTTTGCATTGAAATCATTTCCATGTCAAAAATTGCATGAACTTTTCTCTGTGACACTTTTAATTCACTTACAAGCTACGTCTGCCAATAACTGAATAAGGAGGCCAGTCTGCTGCCTGGTAATCCGTTAAAGGGATTTGCCAGTGACAAAAATCAATGACTTTAAAAAATGCAGAAAAATTTCTCTTCTAGGAGGTGAAAACCGCATGTCAATAGCTTGTAGCGTTTGGAAGATACTAATTTTAAAAGAAATGCAATTTCTCTCAAGATAAAGTGCATTATGGGAAATCTGTGATGTCATCGCGGCACATTAATTTGACAAAGCATTGAATTCCTTTATGATATTGACACTGTTGTAGGGAATAGTTAATAACTTTGTTTGTTATGCCGTACATATAGTGTAGATTTATGGTAAAGCTGCATGGAAAAATATTCAAACATTCCAACAGTATCAAATTTCAAGGACAACAGGGCATTCAATTATAAAGGAAAACAAAAAAATCTGAGGAAATGTGCCCACTTTACATAACATTCTGTGACCTTGATGAGAACTGGAGGTATTTTTAGACAAAAATAAGTAGTCTTTAATATTAGATATCTCGAGTTAGGAAAAGAGTATTGCCACGGGGTTTAACGGGTGTGAACTCAATTTTTTTCTCTTTCACATGGGACCCTTGTGAAAAGCCACTGGAAAATGCCAGTTTTCATAAAACATGTCTTCTCAAAAGTAGGGAAAGGTAAAAATAATCCCCCTTCACATTGTTGCAATGCTTTTCTCCTCCATAATCACGCCTAGGCACACGAACAGTCGAATTACGAAACCCTCACTGAAGAATAATGCGAATACGTTTGAGACAGTGTTGATAATAAGCAAAGCAATGAAGCTGTAAGAGCTCAGCGTGTGAATATTTTGATAGTTGCGAACAATTTGCGATAGAAAAGGATTAAGATATTGAAAAGGCACCCCACCTTATCGTCTACAGAAATCTATGGCTTAAGAGCATTTTGTACCAATTTAAAAAAAATTAAAAGGGGAAACTTTCGGAACACCTAAGACAGCGCCACTGATGGTATAAATATTTTGCATATTTTGCATAACATTTCGTCGCAACACGTAGCCTACATAGTGCTGTTATACTGTCGATAATGCTTTTTACATTTTACCATGTCGATACTCATGTTTACAAGTACACTACTATTGATGGAACCCTTGAACCTCGCTTTTTACTTTCCTATACTATTCACTCCATTGATTAAGGAGAGACTAAACTTAGTAAAGAACGTACTATATGGTCACGTTCAATGACTAATTTGATCAGCAATTGATGTTTCGACCAAACGTTTTCTTAAAGGCAATGGGCAGTCGCCCCAAAATTTTCTTTGAAAAATCAACAAACTCTTGCAAATCTCCTCTAATTGCATTAAAAGCAATTCTGAAGACATTTTGAACATAATTATTACAAACAATAGGTATAGCAAGGAGAAATTCTCCTTGAATTTCATAATTCACTAACAAAAATATTGTCACATGATCAAAATAGGCCAGTCATGAACTAGAGTGACCGGGCATACTCACTCTGATTGGGGTGACTCCATTTTACCTTTAAATAGCACATTTAATTAACGGCAAAGTTGGAAACATTTGACCAGTTTTGTGACAAAAGTTAAAGGTAATTTTATAAACCCGCCCGGACGCCTAGGCAAGCCTCCAAAAAGAGGGCATGTCCGGGTAAATCCGGACGTGTAAACCTAAATTCTGGTGACTGCATTTTCCTTTTGAAATGCACTTGTGACCGTTAACCACGTGACCTTGTTCTCAGTTGCCATGGAAACCACACATTGTGGTAGTATATGACATTTCATTATACCTGTTAAGTTTCATATCATTGCAATGTTTATTAGTCGAAGCCTACAGCTTCGATTACTGGGTTTGTTCAGTTTGTCACGTGAATTTGCGCCTTCTTTTATGGCTCGGCTTCTGATTTTTCAGTGTGATGCTTCTCCATGTGAACACGATCACTACGAACATACCCAGCATTCTGCATCTGCCACACAGTTATATTGACTATTTCATGAAGTGGAAATTTTGACCATTTCCCAGATTTCACCAACTTAACCGTGTTCCAATATGAATAATCTACCTATTTGAGGCATTTAAGAAGTCTTCTCCTTGAAGAACGATAAGCCGATAGGCCCGATACACAGTTCTATTGACTTTCTTTGTCAAATACTAAGTTTGATCACTCATAAAACAGTCCCAGACTTGAACGCCGCTTCGCAGACTAACTCTGGCATTGACTTCACGACCACACAATAGCAGACTTGAAGGTGCGTTCGCACTAAAATCGCGCGATTCCGGCCGCGGGAAACGCGGCGTTTCCCGCACCGCAGAGGGCTCATACAGCAGCGGGAAAACGCTACGGTTCCCGCTGCGGGCTTTTGATAGTCACTTCTAATATAGCCGAGGATGATGTGGGACATTTGTTGGCTCTTTTGGTACATAAATATATAATAATTAAAATAGGGAACGTAGACTATGTTATGGTAAACAAATTCACAAATCACCAACTGTTCATGTGAAGCAGGGAGGGAAAAAGACGACATGGATATAATTTGTAATGAAAAGTGAGATAACTCATTAAGCAGTCTTTAAAATGTGATTTTTTCGGCGCCCGTCGGCGTAACGTACTCTCCGACAGTACTAAGATAATTGTAAGAGTATGCGCCTTTCTAAATGGACAGCGTGATTTCAATTGTTATGTCAAAGTTTAATGCAATAACCCCAATTTCATACGTCCGAAAAGCTCCAGCACCATAGAAAATCCAAAGTAGGCATTTGAAAAAATGTCATTTTCTTTGATGAAGGGGTGGGGTTGTTTGTTGCGTAAGCCTATTTAACTGTCCAATGCCATTTTAACATACGGAAATACTTTATTCTAATGTTCACAACTTTGTGAATACCCTAGAGCTTCTTCAAGCTTCTACCCCTGGTTCCTGTATTTGCCTCTCGACCCGTACCCATCAACGTCATTTAATTACGAGGGGGGGGGTAGAACCTAAACCTTAGGGTGTGACCCATTTCGTTCTGAACCTGCTTCCTGTCATAACAAATCCTGAATGCATAATATTAGAGTGATACGGCTCTTCAGCAAAAAATAATTATTACAAAATTAACTCCGAAGGTCCTAGTGATGGTACTGTATTTGCAACATTTTTTCTTCGAATATTAAGAAAAGTCTTTGAAGCAGCATCAATAAGTGATTTGGCAAACTTGTTGCCCAAAAGGTATCATAATAAAAACGATTTGATTTTGCTCCGATATGCATGTAAAAGCACACAGTAAATCATATAGTGTAGGATACAGTAGCCTAATCAATTTAATTTAACAAATCAAGATTTATTTTGCTGTTTCACTTTGTATATAATGCCTAAAAGCCATTGCTTTCCTAATTAAAACTTATTTTGTCCTGTAAATTCGGATTTTTCTCTCAGTTTCTACTTTCAACATTAAACTCTCCAACAAAAATGAAAAATCCAAACACCTGTGTGTCAAGAACCCTACTGCAGGAGCGGATCCAAGGGAGGCTTTGCCGGCCTCAGACCCCCTTTCGCCACATCAACAATAACAAATACGCGAAAATAAGCATAATGTTCATCTAGGAGAATGTTCACGGGGGCTTTCAGCCCCCCACCCTTTTTCGAAATGTCTGGATCAGCGCCTGTATTGTATGGCGAGAGGTCATTGTTCTCCAAACAAAAATTTCACGGTTCCCGCTTTCAAATCAGTCAGTCGGGAGCTCCGCGTTTCCCGCAAAACGTTTTTCACAACCTGAACGCGATTTCAGTCTGAATGGTTCCATAGAAATTCGTACAAAACCATTTGCTTTGCGGCTCCGGCCCGCAAAACGCAGTAGATTTCGGTTTTGGTGTGAACGCACCTTAAATCATTGCTAAATGCGCCCGAGGAATCATGGGAACTGGGAGTACCTACAAACAATAGCTTGGCGTCACTGCTCTACTAATGAAGCTCTACTCTACTATACTCTCAGTTACCATGGTTCCTTGGGTGCATTTAGCAATGTCTAAAGTCTGCTATCGAAAAATCCCTGCTTGTTTGTCTGCCGCTAAAATGGTTGGCACGTCTCAGCTCTAGCTGCGCATGCGCAAATGCCCGAATCTGGGTAGAAATATCTTACAGCCGCCTGTTGACTACTTGGAAAGATGGGTTTCTTACACAATGGGTAAAGTGGTGTTCGTGGCAGAACATTTTTGGTCTGAGGAGTAAGCATGGTAGGCCTTTTGATCCTTTTAGTACCGCACTTAACATTTATTCCATCGAGGCTTGAAATCAAATGGCGCAAATATTTTGGCTATTCCCTCTTCGTTTCGTACCATCTTTAGAGGCTTCGATCTGTACTTGTCTCCACGTACAAACCGTCTAGTTCCCCTTGGAATCATTACCAAAACTATTTTCACGAAATTTGATGTGTGACCTCTGCTTCCATAAGTGGGCCTACGCTGGAAACGAGGGTCCACCTTGGAGTACCATTCCAACAAGTTAAAATAAAATCGGCTCATCCGTTTAGGACAGACTTTCGAAACAAAACTGTACACCATTAACACTTTTCCTCGTCATTCAGTTATGGACTCTCGGCCACCCTTGGGTATCCCGCCATGGAATAGCTTTCGAAACTAGTAGTAACTCAGGAAAATGAACCGTTACCATGACAATTGTTGCTATAGCAAGTTAGCAACTAGCATTGATGTCAATAGATCATTTGGCAACTTACCAACAACGTAAGTACAATTCCACCGTACAAAGCAATGAGATAAAGAGATACTGCAGCCAAGAAGGGTGAGGGAGACGGGGATAGAGATATTCCCCGCTTGCGGCTTACATTTTCTTTTATTGATCTGAGCAACCAAACAGGACGCAAACCAGGTGCGCCCTGTTAAATATATTGAATGTGTTGATGTTGGTCTATGTCACTGCCTGCATCAGCCTACTAGCGGATAGGGCTGGGGGCTATTTTCCCTGCCCTACCCCCGAGTTAGGGCAAACCACATTTTTTTTTTTTTTTTTGAGAAAAAAAACCTTGGACAATTTTTTCGGACAATAAAGGCTTTTCTAAGGCAAAAATGGTTCAGCACCCTAGAACATTGTCACATGCGCGTATTACTGCCTGGCGTGAATAAATGGTCAGTTTGATACACTTGTACTACCAGACAATTGTGCCTCGATCGCGCGTATTACCAATTTACATGGCGACTATTTACCAGTTTACATTGCTTTTCAAACGTTACAATAGTTGTGAAGATGATGTTGATCTAAGATAACTGTTGCGTTTTAATTTTTCTTTTATTTATGCTTGAAATATGTTTTTTATACAGAGTACTAGAATCATGGGTCAGACAATCGGGGGAATTGTGAAAGGCGTGTTAGGACGGAACGAAATTAAGGATGACCCGGAAAAAGCTGAAAAGGTGAAAGATTGGTTAATGCAGCAGAACGAAAAAATTGAAATGAAGCTGAAACAGTTTTACAGCGATATTGTGATCGAAACAACCGGTAAAGGACAAACGCCTACAGTACCTATATGCAGTGTTGTCGACAAAGTGGAACACACATACGTCTACAACCATGAAAAGTCCGGGAACGTCTTACAGAAGACGATCGGCAACGTAGTGGATAACGCATTGGAGGGCAAGTGGACGGAAAGTATCGGTGCTCTTGTCCACGGAGGCCTGGAATCTTTCTTCGGACCATCGGAGATATCGACGTCAGGCGAAACAAAGGAAACCAGAAAATATCACGTAGTTTGGTGCAATAATGCATTGATTCGTATCGATGTTTTCCTTACCCAAACTTCCCTTAGTCAAGTGATTGGTTCAAGTGCGAGTCGGGATGAGGCATTCGGTGGCTATATCATGGTGATTTCTGTCGTCGATATTGAAAAAATTCACAACCAAGTGCTGATATACGAGTTTTCAAAATTTATCAACCAAATTAAAAAGGGAAACAAGAATGCCATTGCAGAATTAAAGAAGGATATCGAAGACGAGAAAGAGGTTTTGGAACTTCTTAGCACTCTGAATGCTGGTATATCGCTGATGAAAGAAGGTGGTGCCTTTTCTGATGCAGCTACACACCCTGCCGTCTTAAACAAGGCTCTTACGAAAAATGTGGACAATGACGATGAGGAGACCAATGAAAACAACGACCAGAACAATGGAGAAGACTCGACTAGAAAGGAAAACAATCAGGCTGCATCGAACGGAAAACGAAAACAAGCGAATAAAGGGGGTAAGGGTAGGGCGAACTCTCGCGTTAAGACATCTTAAGGCAATAGTAATTTTTGTAATTACAAGTTTTTGAGGGGTAAACTATTACAGAGGGGTGTCCCCTACCCGAAAAACGGGCTCGAGAAAAGAATTAAAGGAATAAATCATAGTTCAGCAAACAAATTTGTTCCCCAGACCACCCTCAATGTAAAATTGAAGATCTACACCTTTGTCAACTTTCAACGAGACAGTAATTTTATAGAAATGAAATCTTTTCAATAGGGAAATAAAAACATGTGGGTATAAAGTTTTTTTAACTGGATATTGGTGCTTATTACGCCAACCCTCAGGAGTCTGATACCCCTCTTACACTTGATTCTTGGATAAACACCACTTTAGTAATTTAGCTGAAACAGCCATTCGGGGGGTTTTCTGATTCTGAACTTGCAACTTAACAGTGGTGGTCAAAACTTCCAGCATGTATTTACTTTTTCCTTTTTATTGTTTGCTAAAAAATGCATCACTGGATCAGGCAAGGCTGACAATGACCAGGCAAGGAGGACTATGATCAGCAAGGGTAATATGGTATCTCCTCTATTTTAACTACAACTAAACGGAAATGGTAGAAACAAAATAATTTGTAATTAAATAGTTTGTTCCAAATGAGAACATTTACATTCACAATTGAAAACACTTTATTGAAGTTTTTTTAAGGAATTGCTCTATCTATTACAACAACTTGTATCGTAGGTAAGAGCTGCACAAATGTCAGTTAAAGACATACGTGTAAACGATCGTCGAGGGAGTTCAAAGCATGACTTTGATTTAGAGTTAACAAGGATATTGATAATTGTAACTCGAAATTTAAAGGTTAGGTAAGTAGAAACAAGAAGTACTACAATTTTATGCTTTAAAAGGAAAAGTTGTCATTATCTCATTGCTCCGTGAGGAGGATGAGATATTGTAGTCTCTTTGCCAGTTGAGCTATATATGGCAATGGCAGCTGAAATAGCAACCGTTTCCATGGTAACGGTTAATGTTCCCAAGTTACTAGTCTCAAGGTCTAATCCAGTGGTTCCCAACCATTTTCAGCTCATCGCCCCCTTGGGTTGGGCAACCCCCCCCCCCCCCGTCTACAACATAGCATTACTATGCATAAAACGACAAAAATAAAAACACATGTTGAAAGAAAGGGTAGGTCTACACGTACATCGTTTTATGTGTTGGTCCTACCCAGGGTAGCAAAACAGTGGTATGGGACTCAAAACTGGGCTGGGGCCCTTTTGTGATGGCAAATACTTAACCCGTGATTAACAAAAGCGTCAACCGAAGCATACAACCCATGCAATATTTTGTGTATGCCTCCATCATAGCACTTGTTTAGACTTTTATTGCTTCATTCTGGTTTATTTCCCCCATGAATGGGGTGGGTTAGGCTTTTTCTTTGTTCTGTTTGTTTTATTGTTAAGAGCTTTTAAGAGTCTTTCACCTGATTAGCGCTACATACACATTGATTATAATGACTATAACGACGTGGTGGTGTTGTTGGTGTTGGTTTTGGTGTTGTTGGTGTTGTTGTTAAATACAGCCTATAGTTGATGTTACTTATTTCGTTTACGCTTCTGTCATCTCATTCTATTGATATGCATTGTACACGCATCTTCTATTGGTGTTACAGTAGCCTATTGATCTTACTGTTTAAATTTGTTAGCTTCTCTACTTCCTTCTCTTAGATCCTTTTCTCCAGTTTCTTGTATTTGTCTTCATATTTTTACTTTTATATTATTATATTTTAAAATTTATATTTTTCTTTATCTTTTCTTTATATTTTTCTATATATTTTCTATATATTTGATTTATTTTTAGATATTTGCTGTTTTCTATAATATGTTTTAGTGACTGTCTGTTTAGCCAACACTGCAATTAAACCGGCAATGACTAAAGTAAAAAATAATGGGTCCGATAGTTGTAGGGTGATGCCATCATTTCGACAGAATCCTTCTACCAAAATATGAACAGCCCCACAGCCGAATATAAGCCAGGGCTGGGGTGGGTTGTAACTTGAACAGCTCCCACTCTTAGCCTTAACCCGAAACCTTTTTTTTTTGAGGGGGGGGCAGATTACTGGAAGAACATGGTCGTTTTTGTCCCAAGAAAGGAATCCATTCATACTTTATCCAACCTCCCTCGACCCTCTCAGCTGCCGAAGAGCCAAAGGACCAAAACCAAAAGTAACTCCTGAATGGTTTCGCTCCCCAAAGGAGCTACTTCCCCACGGGACAACTTAGACTGAACATGGCCAACCTCTTGACCTCAATTCATATTTTTTTTTCTCGGGCAGAAACTGTTCATCCTCCGAAAATACCGTATGGCTATACTTGACCCTGCATAAGAATACTAACACTGTGCTTGTTAAGTACTATAATGTAAGTTCCTCATCGCGTTTATCGTGGTTCATCGTAACACTTCAAATATGTGTTTTGTACGTTTTCAGATAATATTGAACCCCACTTTTGGAAACTACATAAATGCTATATAAAACAAGATAGCATGTATTGTTCCTAATTCTCCGAATGCCTGATTGCTCCTCAAAAGATTCTAAAAATCACAAAAACTCGTTTTCACTGTTGTTAGAGTGACCTTAAATTGGCACGCACTGTCGATCGTATTCAATTCTTAGGCTTAAAGGCAGTAGGCAGTCACCCCAAACAGAGTGAGTGTATCCTGTCACTCTAGTTCATGATTGGCCTATTTTGATCATGTGACAATATTTTTGTTAATGAATTGTGGAATTCAAGGAGAATTTCGCCTTGCTTTACCTATTGTTTGTAATAGTTATGTTCAAAACGTCTTCACAAGTACTTTTAATGCAATAGGAGGAGATTTGCAAGAGTTTGCTGATTTTTCAAAGAAAATTTTGGGGCGACTGCCTATTGCCTTTAATCAAAAGTAAACAGAGCTGTAACGTACGTTGTTACAAGACAATGTTTATCAAAGGAGGACTTTTGGTGGTGGATTGCCCAGATATTTGCTAATAAAAGTTTGCTGTTATTCCACTCCCATGAATACCGAAGCGCTATTCCGTAAGATCCGTGAGTGTCACAAACGGTGAAATTTTCTTTGTAGGATTCTGGCTGACAACCTGAACTTTATGTCAATACCAAAGCCAAGGCAAGTTCAGTTAAAACCAGTGTTGTAGTCGAGACCAGCATATCCGAGACCGAGACCAGTGGGTGTCGAGACCGGGACCGAGACCGAGACCAGTGGGTGTCGAGACCGGGACCGAGACCGAGACCAGGAGCAGAATTCGAGACCGAGACCGAGACCAACAAGATCCGAGACCGAGACCGAATGTACTAAATTGTATATGCCTTATGCTATACCAACGACCCATAGCACCAAGAGTGCATCAGCTCATTGATATATACACCTGTTTTCTATTATCATATGCCCAACATACAGTAGTTAACATAATTAATAACTTAACATAATCATTTATTTTTCTAATGTGGTCCTTCACTTTAAATCAGAGTCCGTGAGTACTACAATTAAGTGTTCAGTATCGATGACGGATGAACTTGGTGCCAATAAATGCATCATAGTGAGTTTGTCCAACCCACAGAAAAATGAGTCACAGAACTCTAGTAAGTGCTAACTTTTCCTTCGGACCAAACATGACCATGGAGTACTCGCAGTTCAATAACGGGACATTTTGTTTTCGAGCCTAGCAGTGGCGCCGCCAGGATTTGGTGATGGGGGTAAAACAGATGACGTCGTAGCCTCAGTCCCCCTACATCTGAGTAAATTGTACCTTTTTGTGCGCCTCTGCGATTGTATACAGCTACCTTACAAAGCCCATGCAGCTCTATTTATAGATCCAAAGTTGTTTACGTTTCACTGTGCACGGAGCCATAGCGTTCTGAGTAGAGGTCATATAGGTCAGTGTGAGTGAGTTCAGTGTGGGCTGTATAGCAAAAGTGTAGCAAAAGTAAAATGGTCATATCTTCCTCATTTTTGGTCCAATTTCCTCAAATTTGGTATCAAATGAAAGATAAAAAATAACCAAATAACCTCCTGTACCATAAATTACAAAAAAAATAGTGGTCTGTATTTTTTTATCGGTTTTATACGATTTTTTATGAAAAACCGTATGACGTAATCTAATTTGCATATTTGCATATATAAAGAGATTATTTTACAAAAATAAAACGTGCATTCAAATTCCCCATCTTTGCTCTTTCCAATGATATATAGGTTTTCACAGAGAATATTCTTCTAAATCAACCAAAAAATTTCTGAAAATATTCCTCCTTTTAATACTCAAAACAACTTACGGGAAAGGAATACAGCAGTACCGGTGGATTCCTTTTTGTCAGTACATAAACGTGCCGCTCTGGGGGAGGGATCTAAGGGGAGGGGGTATCCCCTCCCCTTTGAGAAATTTTTGTTAATTTCAGGTTGTTTAGATGCAAAATGGCGGTCTCGAATCTACATCCCTGGTTAAAACCGAAATCTGCTGCGTTTAGCAAATGCAAATGACTTTTAGGTGGTGAAGCAAATGGCTTTTAGGTATTTCTATGGAACCGTTCACATAGAAATCGTGTTGTGAAAAGCGTTTTGCGGGAAAGCGCCCTCATCCATCGATCTCTGACCAGGCTTCCAAGGAGCTGCGACTCCCTGCTCTGACTGATTTCAAAACGGGAACTATGCGATTTTGTTTGGAGAACAATGGCATTTCGTTATTCAATAGGGTTCTTTGCACACAAGGTGTATTGCTTTTCATTGTTGATCAGTACAAACTGCAGAGCACAATGGCTGAGAAGGATGTAGGGAGTTTAATGTTTGATTGTGGAAACTGAGAAATATATCCGAATTTGAATAACAGAAAAAGGTTTGATTACGAACGCAAAGATTTTTAGTAATTGTAAATAAAAGTGAAATTGCAAAACGGATTTTGATTTCTGATGTTCAATTTGATAAGGCTACTGCGACGTAATATATCTACCCCTAAACTGTGTGATTTGTTGTATATTTTTGCAGGGCGAACTTTTTTAGGGAAAATGAAATCATTTCATTACTGATAACTTTTTGAGAAATAAATTTGTCAAGTCACTTACTGATGCTGCTTCGAAGACTTCCGGTGATGTTGAAAAGAAATTTCTTTTCGAATATAGTTTCATCACTAATAAGACCGTCGCAGGTAATTCTATAGTAATTACTTTTTGGTGGCGGGCCTTTCATCACGCATCCAGGATTTTGTTATGAGGGGAAGAGGGTTCAGGACGAAATGATACACACCCCAAAGAGTGGGTTCTAGTCCCCGTAATTAAATTATGTTGATGGGTCCCGAGACAGATACGCAGGGACTAGGGGTAGACGCTCCAGAAGGTCTGAGGTATTCACAAAATTGAGAGCATTAGAATGGAGTATTTCAGTATCTTAAAATAGCATTGAACAGTTAAATAGACCTGTGCAACAAACAAACCATCATAAAAAATGGCATTTTTGTGCAAATACCTACTTTGGGCTTTTGATGATGCTGGAGCAGTTCTTGGACGGGTGACATCGGGGTACTTGCATGGAACTTTGAACTAACAATTGTTCTAAAGCTGTCCAACGAGAAGAAAGGCTCCAGTTAAAACTATCTTAGAATTGTCGAAGAGTGTGTAACGCCTAAGCGCGGAAAAATCACGTTTTAAAGCCTAATGAGTTGTTTCATTTTTCATTACTAATGTTATCCATGTCATCTCTTTTCCTTCCAATTTCACCGAACAGTTGTGGATTTGTAAATTTCGTGTACCAAAATAGTAGTCTATACGTTTTCACTTTTTCATTATTATTACAGTTTTATTTTTGGCCCTTGCATGTGCAAAAAGAACCAACAAAACTCCTACATCATCTTCGGGTCGGCCATTTAACCAGTGGCTATGGAAAACCCGCAGCGGGAACCGCAGCGGTTTCCCCAGATGGGTGAACCCTCTGCGGTGCGGGAAACTCAGCGTTTCCCGCAGAGAGAACCGCGCGGTTTTGGTGTGAACGCGCCTTTACACTTCTCTGGAATAGGAATTATAGAGGAAATTCCTGTTCCTAATTTTAATGATTAAAATGATAACAACTTGTAAATGTATTTTGTGATATGTATGAGGTGATTTAAAGACAGACACTCATCACCCCGAGTACATTTTGGTTGGGAAAAGCAAAAATCTCAATGACGTCAAATTCAAAAGATGCAGAGCAGCTCACATTGAACAGCACACACAGAGTGTTCTGATTCTACACAATATTCACACCAGGATATGCCCTTAAGCAATAAACTTGGTTTAAGGCTGCTCAAGAAGGAGCGACAGATTTGGGAGGAACTAGAAGTAACTTAGTTGCCGGAGAACTGGAACTGTCTGGAGTGAGGAGACTTGCCCTTTAAGCCATACAATTCCTATATTTCCTATAAATTTTTTAACATGTGGATGAAAGAAGATTCGAACATCTGCTGTTAAGTGATGCTTAATAATTGTCCAATGAATCGGACTAGTTCCCCACTCCCCGCCAACGCACCATATTGGGTTCCAATTGGGGCCAAATTGAGCTACCTATTTGGGTGCAATCAGTTTTGTTAGGTGTTTTTATCAGGCCCCAACTGGGCTAACTTAGCCCAATTAATCACAACTGGGTCCCAACTTGACCAAAATGAGTTTAAAACATCTCTCTCATCTCTCATGAGCCAAATTGGGCCCCAGTTGGGCCCCGAAGTAAATACCATCCTCAGCCCAAGTCCAATTAAGCCCAAGATCCCCAAGTAAAACCCAACTGGGGCCCAACTGGGCTTGTTTGCTGGGCCTTTTATGATTTCTAGCCGAAGGCAAAAGGAATCCATGCAGTCACGATGGCGTGGGTGTGTGTGCATGTGTGTGTGTTTGTGACGCCTAGCTTGTAAACACTAAATCCCAATGGTGGATACTTTTGAATTTCATGTTGTACCGATTATCGGTATTCAGTATCAGTATCGGCCGATATTCCGTATTTTCGTCCTTTATCGTTATCAGTAAAATTTACCTAAAATGCCGATACAACGTAACAAACATTTCTAGTCCCACAATTAATTGATTTTTTACATTATTTTAGTATGTCTGACTGTTAGACCCAACGATTTACCTCATGAAAATGACATAACACTTATCAGTAGTGCTCAATAGCTATGTTTTAGTGTACAATACACTCATTTCTCAAATATCGGTATCTCATCGGTATCGGACGATATTGAGAATTAAAGGTGATCGGTCGTCTTGAAATATTGTTTGTGACGTCAGCCTTTTCTTGACATGTTCTGTAGTCGTAACTGTTGAACGGATACACCATACAAGTAGCTATGATGACATCGGTATACCTAGTAGGTATGCAGCTACATGCCGTCTCGTCTTGCTTACCGATTAGCTATACCACGCTTGTACGGTGTATCTGTTGAACAGTGACGCCTCAGAAACATGTCAAGAAAAGGCTGACGTCACAAACAATATTTCAAGACGACCGATCACCTTTAAAATATCGGTATAGGTAATCTCGTCTACTTGTAACATCGTTACAAGTCTACTTTTAACACTTAGTATATGGATTTATCATATAAAGAGGAAGAACCCTATTGTTTTGGCGGAGGCCAGAAGTCATGTCAGGTCACCAGAGGTTAAAAACCAAAAAAATCTTGTAAACACGATATCTCAAGGGAGCAAGCATGGATACTTTTCATACTTGATACGTGGATGCGTTATAGTCAGAAGACAAGCCCTGTTGTTTTTGGTATTGATCAAAAGTTATCTGAGGTTAACCGAGGGTGAAGCTTCAAAAACCTTGGAAATTGCTTGTAATCGAAATATCTTCAGATAGGAATAATGGGAACTTTCATATTTTGTATATCACTTCATTATATTGAGAGGAAAGAGCCCATATTCTCTGGTAGAGTTCAGAGGTCATGTGAGGTCACCAGAGGTCAATAACAAAAACATTGTTAACATAAATTTCAAGGCAGGAAGCACGGATATACTTTTCATACATGGCATGTGGGCGTGTTATAGTCAGAAAAATGGGTCGTATTGTTTTAGAAGAGGTCAAAGATTATCTGAAATCACCTGATATAAACTTCAACTTTGAAATTGCTTGTAAACACAATATATCAAGATAGGATTGATGGACACTTTTTATAGTCTTTATATGGATTAACCATATTGAGAGAAAATATCCTGTCATTTTTGGTAGAGGGGAGAGGTCACGTGAGGTCACATACCAAAAACATTGAATACACACTATCTCAAGGCAGAACGCTGGAATGCTTTAGTTATGTGGCGTGTGGATGCGTTATAGTCAGGAGATGAATCCTATGGTTTTTGGTATAGGTCAAACGTTATCTGAGGTCACGGGATTAAAACTATGGAAACGTTGGAAATTGCCTGTAAACACCACATCTCAAGATAGGAATGAATACACACTTTTCATATTTGGTATATGGATTTATCATATTGAGAGGAAGAATCATATTGTTTTGGTATAGAGGTCAAAGGTCATATTCGGTCACCAGAGTACAAAAACTAAACGCCATGGAAATATAATATTTTAAGATAGGAATGGTAGATACTTTTCATTTTTGGTATATAAATGTATCGTTTAAGAGGAAGAATAATATAGTTTTTTTTTTTATTAATGTCAAAGTTATATGAGGTCGCTAGAAACGCAATAGGACATGATGTGAAAGATGGATACCTTTCCTGTCGGCAAGGATTCACAAAGCCTTTGGGCTTTCCGGTTAATGTTTAAAGAGTGTTTCTAATGAAATCTTTAGTAGTACTGAATGTTTACATAGCGGGGTGGCTATAGCCCACGCCGGCGGGGACCCGTCGGGGAAAGAGTTCTTTCAGTCTTTGGGGAGCCAAAAATATTTTTATTGAAAGCTCGTTTCGATTTTTTCTAGTCTCGAAATATTTACTAAGTTTAATAATGAGTTCAAACATTTTGCCTGTTATTGAAGCGATCACTATATTGTGGTGCTAGAGATTTCTTTATACAATAATAAACATGGAAAAGTGTTTTTGGAAAGTAAATAATGAGCTTCTGTCAAACACCGATTACATCAATTTGATTGGCCTAAGTACTGCTAGTGTATTCTCCAGTACATTGCCTTACCATGTAGCTGTCGAGCAACAGGGCAGAGGGAGGATCTTCCACACCTCCCAGTCTTTTGAAAAGTGGTTATAAACTGGGGATGCACTCAATTATGGGAAACTCAAGGAAGGCATAATGTCACTTAGTTTTACCATATTGAGCAACTACAGATAAAGGAGAAGCACGTGGTTGTTTAGTCGGGAAAGTAAGCAGACACCTCAATATGAATTAAGGTTTAGGCCTGAGAGCCCCAAGTAATCTATTTATGGTAGACTTGAAAAGTTATATCATAACAGGGCCTCCTATACGGTAAAATGAGAGGTTCTTTTGTTCCCATATGGGCCAGTACAGATAATACCCACATACAGTGGAACAGGCTTTCCCATGTAGAATTAGAGTAGCTTAAACTGATCCCATATATTATGGCCCATTTTCTCCATTATGCTCATATGGGCCAGCAAAGATATTGCTTAACAGTGGCCCAAGTTAAACAATATGCAACTCAAATGGGCCAGCCGAAACCATGCATGCCTACCTGTAGTTACCCACGTCTTAACCATATGACTCCCATACTGGTTAGCTCACACAGTACAGTACTAACTTACCACGTCACAGGTTTTCCCAAAATGTAGGCCACTTTACCAGCTTAAGCCGTGCCCACATGCAGTGGTCCAGGTTTGCTACCTTCCATGCCTGTATGAGTCGCATACCCAAGCCAAGGCCACAAGAATGTGCTCAGACGTCCCCACTTCTTTCCATTGATACCCATGTGGGTCAAACTAAGCAGTTCTTATTGGTAAACTCATCAGGGCCCACATGGGATACACACGAATTGACCCATTCTCAGATTACCCAGGGTTTACACCCACGGGCTCCACACTTGCTTACTACCTGCTGGCCTGGGTAAAGGCCTGGCAACGCTGTGACAATGAGTCCAAGTAATGATGGCCCAAAACCTCACAAAGTTCAAACATTAATCTCCTAGACCCTAGAGAAGTACACAGGCCTGTGCGATACGATAAGTAATAATGTATAAATAGGGAGTGAACATTGAAGTGACAGTAAAACAAACAAGTTACTGGTATATAAGTATCAAGATTGTTGACGTATAAGAGTGAAAATTGACTTGTGAACTTTGACCTTCCTGATTTCCATGTTCGGGTAAATTTAAAAAGTGACAACCACCACCACATGAAAATTGACAAACTGAGAATCATTTTAAGGGCGGCGGTCGTCTACTTTTATAAAGTGGTACCGGGCAGTCGTAGGTTCTATGGAAGTATTACTTCGAAGGTAGTATACTTCCATGGTTTCATGATTTTGCCATTACACTACTAGAATGAGGATGAGGAATGTATTTGTTCATCACAAGGACAGTATAGTCTCCTTTTGCGGTAGACTGCTACCAAAACATTAAAGTAAAATTCCCAGGGTACCTGAGTGGTTTACTTGGTGGGATTCTTGTAGTTTTAGCAAAGGGTTCACAAGATATAGACAGAAAAAACAGGCAAATGAAAAGAGTTGCTCATAATTGTCATCATGAATTTAGAATACGGTCTACCAACAAAGTGGACAATTCCCCGCCCCTTCAACCATGGGGGTACTACCTCCGAGGTAGCACTTCCATGCTTCAACCCATGTAGCAATAAACTTCAGATAAAAATCGTTGAGTGGATTCAAACAGGTCTTGCCTTGAGTAGTTTTTCACGTATTTTGGGCAGGCTGTAGGCAGGCAGGGAGCTTGTGGATCAAGGCCATCTGTAAGAGACACGGCCTTCGTCGTCGTTCGCCTTCTCTTCTAATTTGCTGCTTGGTTGTCCATGTGTTTTTAGAGGAGAAACACGGAGAACGTCCATGGAGTTGCAAATCTCATCTCCCGTAACTTGATCAAAGTTTAGGCCTATTGAGCTTTTGACCGTGACCCCTTAGCAACCAAAATCGCTATTTTAAAAGTTTGCTCATTACATGTGATGAGGTTCTACGACCATTTACAACATACAGATATGCAACTAATGGCTAAAAACCAATTACTGGCTAATTTGATCTTTGATTTGTGACAATGTGATTTGTGATCAATGTCAAATCAGGGCCATGGTCTGGGTGAATCCCTAGGGGCAGTTCATAACCCTATCTGAACGGAGTACCAGGTGGCGTGCACTGCCTAAGTTGATATACGGGCTGACCCTTCCTTTTTCACCGGTGCATGGGTGCCATGGGGATTACTGAACGGAGTGGGTAACATTTATGTTAGTTGGTCCATATACAAAATGGTGCTATCTTTGGAAAAGCTTGGTAAAGCAGTAAATGAACTAGATGTTTAGGAAGCCTCATTATATAGTGATGTTTTCTATTTTGGTGGGGTGTAATTGAAGGGAACATTGCCTTTTTAAGCAATTTTTGTTGTTCAAAGTTTTTTTAGATCCAAATTTGTGCTGTCTTTGGTAAAGCTTTGAACTGCCTGTATGTTGAGAATTTTTTTTTTCTGTTGCATGGCACCTCTTTAAGGATGGTACGCGGTGCATCTGCCCTCTCTTAGAAGTCCCCGGTTAGCACGTTGCCATAGCGTACGCCTCCCAAGAATAGTTTGGTCGAAAATGCCTCCCAGATAGGGGACAAGGCAAGCTATAGATCTAGTACATCAATAAGTTACATCCCAACATTCCCTGTTTTTACATTCCATGCTGTAGAAACAAATATAGACTTCAAAACGAAAGGGTACATTTGATAAACATTAAAAGTTATTTTACAACAAGGGTGGGGAGCCTCTGTCCCTCGGGCTGTACTGACTGCCCTCGAGGAAATTTGATCCGTCCCGCAAGGCAATTTTTAAACCCCATTTCTGAAACACATGAAATTCAATTAACAATAATTTATCACCATTTTCCGGATATTTTAGGTAAATGCGCTGTGTGATATATACCTCTACAGTGTAGTACGACACCAATGTATGTATAGCGTATAAAAAAGATCAGAAACATAGCACTGCTGGAGGTACAACGTTACAGCTTTGCGTGCCAAGATGCGCTAAATGTCATCAAACAGGAGGGAAACGCATTATAGTAAACTGTGATAAACATTTTTCAGTTTTTTTTTTTTTTTTGGTGGGGGGACTTTGTTAGTTCAGTTATATTCTAGGGGTCAGACTTCCCATGAGTTAGTTGAAAATTGTGAAAGGTGGATACCTCTGCTATGTGCTGTAAAGCCAAGAAAAAAAAACATTGATAAAATGTCTTCAAAACTGGTTTTTAAAAACATTGATAATATGCCTTCAAAATTATTTTGTTATTCTGCTATAATTTTTGCCTTTTTCTGTCGCAGTTGTTCTTCGTATATTACCGTATGTGGTACCCGCAAACCCTAAGTATCATTGTGAAGTGTAACCCCCAACTTGTTTATTATGTGCAGATGAAAATTTTGAGAAATCCTGAAGCAAGTCATAAAGCAAGTTTCAGGGGAAACAGCATGATCAGAATTAGGCAAGAAAGTAAGCTTCTATCTCCCGCTTCTGTCTAGGGTTATCATAGAGTTAATTCAAACAGTGTTTGTGGAAGCTCTATTGGCCTGTTATATCTCCATCTATATCCAAGTCTTAGTCCTTGGCTTTATTCATCCACCAATCAAGGGAGATTCCCTTCGTGTAATAGATCGAAACAAAACAGCAGCTTAGTGTATTGACTGCAAGAGTACGGTAGAGTAGGAATTCCCTTCACAAAGATTATCTGCTTTTTGATAGCTTGGAATTTGAACACAAAGACGTCATTGATTTTGCTTCTTCGATCGCGTCTTGTATAGGGTTAAGGCCTGTAGAAAACTGGGAAAGTGTTGTACTGTATAGTGAATATAGTTTACCACTGTGTTAACACTGTATTCTTAAAGCTGTCCATGAAATAAACTTGCAGTTGGACTTTCATTGGCGTGTCAGTATATTTGATAAACTGGGAAAAATCATATGTGACAGCTTGATTCCGGGCAGTTTTTTATTCTTCAAGTTGAATGAAATCAAACAGTGTTTTTGTATTTCTAGTAGCCGACATAGAGAACACAGGCTACATGCCGTAAGTATGAATGTATTTGTATACCGAGGCCTGAGGGTGCGGTGATTGTTTACAACTCCCTGGTATGAGACCAAACCCCTTGGACCTTGAAGTCGATAGTCTTAACACATTTCATATTGGAAACTTGTGTTATCATGACGAAAACAAGGCAACTGAGATTCAAGCTATCACAGTCAGAGAGTTGTTTGCAATTTTTTGCATGCAACTTATAAACTTATCGAAAGTAACGTACTGAATTTTTAGCAAACAACAATTTATGGAGGTCAGGTGTATGTTAATAATTGACATCCAAAACATACTTTCCTATTGCGAAGATGAATCTACGTAGGCGTTTCCTGAAATGTCGATTTGGGTTTGAGTCTGTGAAAGATCGGGACATTCGAATCGGCCTTTACTCGGCATTTGTCGGAGGGGTATTGGCAGTTGTACTCGTATTCTCTGTCTTCAGCCATCACGAAAAGAGGATGGCGCTTCATTGTGTAGCAAGAAAACAAGAGATACCGTCAAATACAGCCTGTCGTCCGTGCCCTGCCGTACATTGTCCGCTGGTTTCGGACGGTCGCGTGAAACTATCACGTGATATTATGGACTTTGTGGATGATCACATGGAGATTCAAAGAAACTCACCGCTAATCATTATTTGGACCAGATTAAAATCGTAAGTTGTCTCTTAAGACCCCTCTTTTGGAAGTTGTTTACAATCATACTTTAAATAAATTACGAAATAACATTAGTCACATAAATTAATCATGTAAGGCATAATTTGAATAATAGTAGCAAAACGATGTCATATAGTTTCATGTGACGTCAGAGGATTGCCTTGCTGCCGGGCACAGCACATGCGCAGTAACTTATATTTACAGTAGACGTCCATGACACTATCTTAGATACTAGGGCCTACTGTGATGCACAATGAAAATTTGACGGACGAAATGTCCAGCAACCAAAGAGACGGGCGACCCCGTAACGTCGGTGAACACCTTCATATGTCTAAAAACGTTGCGGCTAATATATTTCAAGAAAGCTTGAATGTTTTTAAAGGAGGTGAAAATAAGGTTCTTAGATTGAGGTTATTTCAAAATTAGCAAACTAATTACTTATCCAACAATATGACTGTTTACAGCGACAGTCATTAATTCTATCGTAAAAAGTTAATAGAAACTCGAAATTCTAAAAATAAGAAGGTTTCAAGCGGATTTTCAAATTTCCATCTGATCAATATGATTTCAAAACAACTGAAATCCGTTATACCGGATGGTGGCGCTCAACTATATTACCCATCCTCTGGAAAGTTTACCTCCAATGTGTTATTTAAGACGGGGAGGGGGAGACAATGATGTAGACCATGCAGACACATGTTGCAAGAATGTTGAAACAGGGAGCTGAAAGGCGATCTCAGAGCGTGCAAAAGACTTTCAAAGTGAGTGACAAAATTGTGTGGTATTATATAATCCAATTTTTTACAACAAAAATGGATAGCTTACTTAAAAGTAAAATTTTTACGGACTTTTTCAAACTGCCTTATCGAAATTTAAAAAATGCAGAGAGAATGTTGGATAGTGTTCAGTACCCAGAAGAACCGGTGCTGTGGCCGAGTGGATAAAGGTGGTGGCATTTGAAGCAATGAAACTTGGCAACCGGGAGGTTCGGGGTTCCAACTCCGGCCGGGTCAAAGTAAGGTGGGTTTTTCATCCAAGAGCAATCTACGGTTTTTCCATCTGAACTGGCCTTTCAAATTCAAAAGAGACTAAATTTGATCTAAATTGTTGAGTTGGTTAGTCACCCGACGTGAAGATGTAATGTATAAACCTTATAGGCTTTTCTCACATTTGTGGTCGCTTAGCGTCGTAAAGTAACTGCCCTTCAAGACCTAAGTAAGTTTAAGAAAATTCCTATAGAATCCCATAAAAAATTAATGGGATCCCATAAAAAAAACAATAGAATTTAATAGGACCCCATAGAAGGAATGGGATCACATACAAAATGTTCCAATTTCCAGACCTTAGCTTTGGATTTCTATGGGACCCCATACCGCTTTAGGTACCACTGGTTTTTTGATTCCTCATCCACTTTATGGGATCCCATTAAATTCTAATGGATCCCATACACAGTGTCCAAATTCCAGATCGTAGCTTGGAATTATACTGGGTTTTAATGGAATCCCATTTATTTTTTCCTATGGGATTTATGGGAATTTTCTCCTGGGTAAATACTACTGTATCTGTTTCTAAAGGAGATCACCAATTCCTCGATTCCTCAGTTTATTCAACTGCCAATGTATACGCTACCCAGTCTAGTTTGTCACAAATTAATTTTTATGCGTCTTGAGCACGGAAGTCAGTTTTCTGTCACGTGATTGGCGTACGTGCAGGCTCTCAAGTCTCAAGCCACTCTTAACGACACTCCCAGCTCACATCTGTGGGCGCGGTCAATATCACCTTCTGGCAGAGTCCTGGTTGGTCGAAAACTATCACCTTCTCAACTAATATTTACATTCATTAGTGTGTCTCAACTCTTGACAATCATGGAATTAATTTCGGTAGAATTACCATACCACAGAGCCGGCACGGGGAACACCGTCTTGGAAGGCCCAAGCTGCAAGCCTCGTCACTCTACAGCAGTGCCGTAGCTAGAAGGGGCAGGGGGCGGTCGCCCCCACCCCAAAGCCTCGGAAGGCCTCTGTCGGAAATTTCTTCTCTCTGTCGGAAATAAATAAAAAAAATTCATTTGAAACACTTACAACACTTCTTATAAATGTTTTTAAGCAGAATTACACATCAAAATGGTTGCTGACAAGGCCTGGAAGTGTCATTTAAGGCAATCTCGGAGATAGGCCTATTTTAATCTATTTTTTTCCGCGCGCTAGACGCCAGATAATGGTGGCGTTAAGCTTAGATATAGTACATCGTTACTCAGTCAGGATAATCTATCGGAAATTTTTTGCTTTTGCCCCGCACAAAAATATCTAGCTACGCCACTGTTCTACAGTGTAGACCTCTCGAGAGAACTATGCAGTCACTAGAATTCTGTAAATATGTGTTTAGTTTTAAATTCATCTATTTGGCGGCCTTTTCATCAATTTTGATCATTTTTGGAACGAAATTTTAGTGTAATCGACGATAAATCAGAAATCAAATCTCTTCATTCTATTCTGGATTTGCTTTTTGGAGCAACACTCCAAGATCCCCAAGCCCTCACAATGTGATTGGCGCCTTCCACAACACTATATACCCTCGAGGCAAATTGGTAACCTTAACCAGTCTCTGGTAAAACAGTGTCTAGAAATAAAGAAAATAAAATATTGATCATCGATGTGAAGTCATGAGATCACAGTTTGCTTGCTTCAAGGTTAGCTTTGGTATAGAACGGAGATCACATAAGATCACGTCACATCACACTTTATTTCTCCGTAAAGGAAATTCACACACTCAGTTGCACAAACTATACAAGAGTACAAAATAAAGTAACATAAGAAAGTAAAAATCTGCAATAAAAACACAAGAGGATATACAACAGAAAAATAAGACTAAACAACCAACCGCACTACCACCCGGCAATAAGACCCCCACCATCTCCCCCCATAGTACCCCGGCCATGGTAAAAAAAATAAAAAAAGACAGAAAGATGAAGCATAATAAAGTCCCAAAACCAAACAAAAATGGATAATAGAGCAAAAAACTAGAAGTTGAAAACTTATTAATCATAAGCGATAAACATTCTGATTGAAAGCCATTATTGCACTAGGGATAAAAGAATTTATATAGTAATTAGAAATCATCATTGGGAGACTCCGTCCACCGGTGCCTCTGTGTGAACATTTCTCCATAACATGATTATGCAGTGGGTGGCTACCATCGTTCAAAATGAAGTTAAGTTTATTCATTTAGAGGCACTGGTAGAGGACTTCTGCTGCAGCTTGCTCAATAACACGATCGATGCGATCCTTCTCTCTCATACAAACCCCCCCCCCCCAGCAAAATAAGCAACACCTCCAAGCACTGCAAATAGAAGCATCATAAAACATCTTTAAATTTCCGACGCAAATCAAAAGAGGTAACTTCCTTACACAATACAATCTGGAATGCAAGTTTTCAATTGTAACATCAAATCTAAAAACACGCATATCGCGATCAGAGTTTTCGTACCTAGTTCGGTGCATCCTCACAACTACGTCCACTTTGATCAGGGAGCTGCCAATAAGCAAATTGTGAAAAGTCTCAAAGTCGGTCTACGAAAGACTTGAAAGTTTAAGAAACATCCGTTCACATACTTTTTTCGAAACCGTTGTTAGGGCAACAGGACGAGGATCATTCAAACATGAATCTACAGCATTCTTAGGGACACACACTATAGGCCTACATGATTGTTATCATAAGGCGGAACTGACTGATAATTAAACAAAAGATTATTAATAACGGTAAAACTTTTGGCTAATTGATTTGCACATAATTTTAGAACACGAGGAGAAAACTTATCTGACCAGGTGTATGGCGTTTGATGTGTGAAGCCTAGCAAAACTTCGTCTGACATCATCCACATTAACTAATACATCACAAGCAGACTTTTGTAATGATTTAGGAATGTCGTTCCGGTCAGTTAAAAAAAATCGAATTTGTCGAAGCGATTAAAAAAGGAATTTAACTCATATGGATATTTGTCACCAGTCCGAGGTAAAAGAATACCATAAGAGCCCGCAGAATACCCACTCATCGAACAGATACCCTCCCAAACTTGTTTCATATTGTTGCCAACAAAGTTATTTTTGGCCTACATATATATAGTTTTCTCATCCTGGATTATCCTTTTAGTTCCATTTGAACTCTTTTCAACCCTTCTTGATCACCTTTACCGAAAAACCTTTCTTTTGATCTCTCTTGTTGGTAGTTTCTTCAGAACTAAACACAGGAACTGAATGAAAATGTCACGTGAATGCTAAATTGAGGTTGTTCTGAAACATACCGAAACAAATTTCAGTCTGTAGTATTCTGTTTTGTGTAATCGTAAAATTCATAATACGTTGAAACTGAAAAGGTTGAAACTGAAAGACAACTTTGCCCATACAATGATGCAATTTACATGCATTTAAATGACAAGGTGGGTCACTAAAATGATTCGTTAAGGCTTTTGAAGTTATGAAAGCTCAGCGTGACCTAATAATGGTCACTAATTCCAAAAATTGTCGCAACTACCAGCTACAACAAAACATATCTATTTTACCACTTGAAAACTGAATGTCAACTTTAATCCTCTTTTTCCTTCACTGAAGAACTCCTAACTACTACCTGTCTCTTCCTCCTCCTGAGCACGACATGACAATCAGCCATGCCATCATCACTAGAGGTGGTTGGAATGAAGATGTAATCTCCATGTTTTGTCATTGGATGTCAACAGCGCCAGAAGAAGCTTACTTTGTCGATGTTGGGGCCTACGTAGGTAAGTGATGTGAAAATTGAAATAGGCTGTGATGTGAAAATTGAAATAAGCTGTCATGTGAAAATTGAAATAGGCTGTGATGTGAAAATTGAAATAGGCTGTGATGTGAAAATTGAAATAGGCTGTGATGTGAAAATTGAAATAGGCTGTGATGTGAAAATTGAAATAAGCTGTCATGTGAAAATTGAAATAGGCTGTGATGTGAAAATTGAAATAGGCTGTGATGTGAAAATTGAAATAGGCTGTGATGTGAAAATTGAAATAGGCTGTGATGTGAAAATTGAAATAAGCTGTAATGTGAAAATTGAAATAGGCTGTGATGTGAGAATTGAAATGGAGTGTGCAGGGGCATGAATTTTGTACGACGCGTTGGAGTACGGATGTAAAAAATGAATGCACCAGCGCTTTAATTGTGTAGATTACAGGCGGTTGCATTTGAGGCTATGGGACTAAGAAATGGGTTCCATCCCTGACCGGGTCACGGTAAGTTAGGTTTTCGCAAAGATCAATTAGTAAAGTTTGATGTGGGACGGAGGGGGGGGGGGGCACGAGGAAGTGGGTGGACCGTTCACAGTGTTGCATACACTTACATGTAGCGTCACAAAACTCCTGTCCTTTCGTAGCCTTCACTGGCTTCCTGTTGTAGATCGAATAAAATTCAAAGTTCTTTTGCTAACATTTAAATGTCTGCACAGCTCTGCTCCTGCTTATCTACAAGATCTTGTTCAAGGGTACACTCCATCTCGTTGCCTTCATTTCAGTTCAAAATTGTTGCTCCTATCTTCTCTTGTATCTACCAGGTATTAAGGTCATCGTTCTTTCCAGTACGCAGCTGCTTATCTTTGGAACAACCTCCCAATTAAACTTAAAATTTACAACAATCTGAAATTTCAAGATATTACTCAAGACCTATCTCTTCTCCAGGCTTTAATCTTCATCTATGGATTTTTTCAGCGCAAAGGGACTTCAGTGTGTGTTGCACTCTAAACAAATTGTGTATCATCATCATCATCACCATCACTATCACCATTTGTATTGCCACGCTTTCACCTTCACCATCACCGTCATCAATCAAAACGATCATCATAAACTATGGCATATTAATAGCATAGTATTTGGCCAGGGGTGGTGCCAGGATTTGCCCGACGGGGGGTCAGCGATCCTAAGTCCCGACAGTCCCGATGCCGTCGAAGGGTTGTTAGGGGGGATTTAAAGAAAACCTATGTACTATACCAGGCCATTGCGGGGCATACATTGCATAAAATTTGTATGTACTAGAGGAATATAGTTCGGCGTTGATTTAGTGTTTTTCCCGGAATCTAAACTGTGAAATTGCAAAGCGCGCGAAGCGGGCGAAAATTTTTTGGGTAAGCCTACACTAAAAAGAGTCTGTACTTATTTAAAGCTTATACAGGTCAGTTGTCCGGGCAGTTGGGCTCTTTCGGGCATTATTTACATTGTACTTCCCTCCTCGAATCACTAGCCATACCGCACCGCAGACACAAGAGAACATTTAAATAGGTTTAGCGAAATGAGATGAAATTCCCAACATTTACATAAATCCATGTATTCTACTTATTTACTTACTTGAAAAAGTGGAAAGGTTTTGTACTGTGTTCAGCTATAAATAACGGAACAGAGGAAGAGTGGGCAAAGTTAGCCGAAAATGTTGGGTTTATCGCATTAATGGCCCTTCTGAAAGCCAAAATAAGTAAACCGACCATGGGTGGCGGCAGAATTTTCCCTTCGGGAAGTCGGGCCATGCCAGCGACCCCAAGTTCCTCTATGTCGAGGGGGTGGTGGGAAGGGGATATGAAGGAGCCTAACTATCCCATGCCATTGCAGGGCATATTTGCATAATATCACTTAACGTCAAGAGCCGAGTTGCGCACTGATAGTGTTCTTTTGAATCTGAATCGTGAAATTGCAACGCGCGCGAAAATTTTTGGTAGGCTTACACAAAAAACATTACGTAATCATGAAGAACAAAAAGAAAAAAGAAGAACTGTAGGGGATGTATTCCGTATCGGGGATAACATACATTGTATCGAAACCAGCTGGACTACCCGATGAAAACGCCAAACTTTTTTTCCGTGAGTCGCTCACCAACTGACGGTACCGCATGACACACACAAAAGAGCAGCAACTAAGCTTTGCACTATGGGATGAATTTTACGACCGCTACATAAACTGTGTACTCTGCCTATATTTTACTTGGTAAAGTGGACAGGACTTCTGCTGTCTAGCTATGTGGAATGAAACTATTGATGAAACTCGAGTGACTCTACAGCGCGCGTCGCGCGCCGAAAATTTTGGGTTTTTATTAGAGAAATTGTCCTCTTGAGAGCAAAAAGACAGGGAAACTGTCGGGGCGACTAGTCGTCGTCGGGGACTGCATACATTATCGTATCGACTATGACTCCCCGACGAAACTGTAAGGATTCCCCGACGGGGGCATGCCCCCACCTGGCGCCACCACTGTGTTTGGCCTGCTTGAAACCCTTTCCCTGCCTACGTTTCATTTTAGTAATGAAAATAAGAAGATAACTCATTATGTAGGGGCGTTGGGAGTTATCTTAAATATTTCAAACCTTTTAACATTCATTGAAAAGGGTATCTCTTAATTTAATAATAATGGAGTTTGAAAACTTATCCACAGGCTGCAATGTATGAGTCTGTAGGAGCTCCCTACGTCGGCCATGACACAGTATGGAGTAAAGTATGCGTTCATGAAGTATACTATATATAATAGCACTTCTATCGACACACATTAGTAGTGAAGGTGTGACTGTAACATACTCTTTCACTTGGTAGATAGTACAAGTCTGAGTCACATGATAATGCGCAGCGAATAAAAAGTAAAACTGAGGGATATTCTAGAAAGATTTCTCACTTATTTACATCGGATGGCTATCCATTGAATAGATTTATCAGTAGTATCGAGGTACCAACTCGACAAGCTTGTACTTGTCGGGTGTTTCAAATACTGCTCTACAAGTACTGCTATATTAAGCGAACGTCGTCGACTTTATCTAGTGTTTGTACTCGAATAATCAAGTACTCGTACTCGGACAGTGGTATTTGGTTCTAGAAATTCTAAGCCATGAAAGTAACTTGGTACACAAATACAGTGCTCGAATACGATGCTTCTTTTAAGAAGGTAACTTAAATTCAGAGGTAGCCATATGGTTTGTCCGTTAGTGGAGGGGAGGGGCTCTGCGACGATGAGGTAGCAACCCGGCCCAAAAGGGGCGACGGGGGGGGGTGATTTGGACGGGCGGCAGGGGAGGTGGGATGACGTCGACGAGGATAAAGGAGTAGAAAAAAACTCTGATATAATGGCATATTTTACACACTTTATCGTACCCAACATGCGGTTTCCTGACAGGGGAAGCTTTACTCACCGTGGTTGGCCCCCTGCCTTCGCATCTGGTGCCAACTTTGCTGCAGTTGAAAAATACGTCTATATAGTTCTAAAACAAAACCACCTTACTTCCACCCTGCTGGGAAGGTAAACCAGAGACCTCGTGTTTCTCAGTTTCATCTAGGGTTCAAATCCTGGCCGGGTCATACCAAAGACTTTAAAAATGAAACCTACTGCCTTTGTGCTTGGTGCTCAGCATAAGCAATGGAGTAGGACAACAAGCCAGTGAGCCACGTCTCGACTTGAACCAATTGTTTGGAAACTGGGACGTTAAACCTCATCTAACTAACTAACTAACTAACTAACTAACTAACTAACTAACTAACTAACTAACTAACTAACTAACTAACTAACTAACTAACTAACTAACTATCTAACTAACTAACTAACTAACTAACTCAGTTTCATTATACATTTAAATATACCACCATTATCAATCAATCCCGTGTCTCAAATCAGGGGTAATGCCAAGATTTGACCGACAGGAGGCAAGATCTTCGACAGGAAGGGGAACGCTACTCGAAGTCCCTACAAAGGCGACGGATTGCCTAAAGGACCTTGAAATTTTCGGCGTGCTAAGCGCGCCGAAAGTTGTTTGGCTTCTATTTCCAACAATTTGAAATTTAAGGTTATCATTGAGGAAATTTGAAAATTCTCGATTCTTATTAAAAAATTGTAAAATGTTGGTTTTTATTGAGAAAAATGAAAAAATACGTTTTTATTGAAGAGTCTGCCCTTCCTAACAGCAAAATCAAACAGATGGTCGAGGCAACGGAGTGTCGCCAGGGTTTCACATTTAATCGCACGCATGAAGGCTCGGCGACGAAATTGGAAAATTGCCCCTGCGGGGGGAAGCCTTCCCCAACGAGGGGACTATGGCCCCTGTACCCTACACCTTCCCTTCCTCTGGCGCCACCAGTGTCCCAAATACACGGTTTATGTCAGCAGAACGATAAAGATTCCAATATACCGCCAGATTTCATCATTTAATATTTGTTTGTATCGAAATTGCCAGGAGCAAGTCCATACATTAGGCTCAGAGTCGCTGTTAGTATAAAAGCCCACTCTTACACGAACCATTGGTACTGTAATGCTCGTAAACAAGGCAGAAAGGGGTGGTGGTGGGTGGTCAGGTGCAAGTAGCGAGGACATAATCGCTTACAATGAGCAAATGATGGTACGTCACAGCTTATACTTCTTTCCTTCCATTTTAAGGGACGGTGGCTATTGGAGTAGCAGCCTGTGGTTACTCCGTATTTGCGTTCGAGCCGCATGCAGCAAATTTTAACTTTCTACAAGAGAGCATCGCTTTGAACCCCAGCTACTCTTCCCAGATTTGGCCTTACCAGAAAGCACTCGGCAACACTACTGGAACGACCTGTGTTAGCGCTAGCTCAAGTGATCAGAGTAATGCAAGGATAGTACCAGGTAGGTAACTCATATATGACCCTTACACTGTATTCAAAACAACAGACAGTAACCTAAATGGCTAGTCTTACGCTCTCTAACTAAATCGGCGAGAGCGTGAAGACCGGTAGTTTGAACATATAAACACCTATACCCTGCAGGGTAACGACGCAGTAATAAACGCGTTGTCTAGCGTTCTGTTTCTAGCATGTTAAAAGGGAAAGTTCACCGCCAAAAAGAGGGCGTTCTTTATTGCAGTTATGTAGAGTCCCTTTATACGAATATGTGTTTCTCCCTGTGGAAGGATGGAATGTTACTATAGCGACGCAACTTGACATACAATACTCGCTACTCCTCACAGGTGGGATTACGGGGGGCAAGGGGGCACTCCCCCACCACTTTTTCCAAGAGCTTAAAAACTAAAAAAAAAAAATTAGCGAAAGTAAGAGACACCGGAGAAATTATAAGAGAAATTTAAATAGCATATTATAATTTAATTTTGCAATGTTTAATGAAGGAATATATAAGTATCAAAAACCATAAAGCTGCTGAGAAAATTTTTCTCGGAGCGCTTCGCGCGCTCTTCAAAAAAAAAAAAACTGACTAATACAGTTAAAAAATTTTCTGGCTCCGTAAAATTTCTTTCCTCCTACCCGTCACACTATTTTGACTTGAAGCTCTGAAATAAGAGTCACTGAAAGTACTAATGTACGCCATAAAATGCACCATTGTCCTTGCAAACAAAGTCCCAAACCCTACCCATGTACAGGGAACCGCAATTCTCGAAAAAAAAATCGGCGTGCTTCGCATGAGCCTTATATAAATCGATATCTCATTAGTGCTGCTGTACTGCTTTGCATAGGAAAACTTTGGGGAATTGCCTCGTTATTACTTCCTGTAGGACAGCTTGGCTAAATGCCATTTTCAAAACCCTCGCTACACCTCTCGCTGTTCACTTTCCTCGCCAACTACCACCATCCTCAGCAAATTGACTGGCGGTTACTTTCTCGGTTGCGATCATCATATGAAAAATATTTCATTAGCATTTCAAATTACACCTGGTGGAAGCAGGATTTTCTCAAAAAATGGTCCAGATTGGCCGGAAAAGCCGTCAAATTTAAGAAAGATTTCTCTGGGAGGACCCTCAGTCCCCTGCCTCCGGCCCTGCGCCTTCGGCGATCGCGGTTAAAGGCTTCGCCGGCCAAAACTTCCCAAGATGCAGCCTCCGATAAAAATTACTCCCCTTGCACTTTAATTGCCGATGCCCTTGAAAAGCGTCCATGAAAAAACTACCCACAAAAGATTTCATTGACTTTTTATCACATAGTCTGTAACCTTCAAAATCGACAATAACCTTATTTTTCACACTAATAAAAAAGTTGAGGGGCATTTGTCCCAAACCATCGACAAAAATGAAACATGAAAAGAAGCCTCCCTAGAGCAGCATATAGGTTCCCATATCCTGCTCTATGGAACAAACAGGCACATGTAGAAAGTAGGAACATTTTTATGCGATAAAAATACTGCATTTAAAACTAAAAAAAAGAAAACAATAGGCTACAGTTAAATGTCTCAACGCTATTTCCTTCTGCGCGCTTCGCGCTCACCCGTTTTATATACTGCTTCGGGGTTTCGGGGTTACTTCCTGTCAAACAACCTGCCTTTCATAGCTTCGTACAAACTCTTCTGTTATCATTGAAACCACCAATACCCCCATGGTCCTACGCAGCGGAGAGGAAGTTTCCCCTCCCCAGAAATTTTCAAAGCAAAATTCTTATCACCATCGATCTGTGTAATGTTACCGACTCTTGAAAGATTGTTTAGATGCAAGTTGTAGGCATGGAAAGTGTCATTTTTGGTACCGTAATAAGGGACAGACGGTTAGCAAAGGGAGGGGGAGGCAAGAGCCCTCTCCTTGAGGATACTTTTCTTTCTTAGCATTTCTATTATTCGTTTCACTAAAAAGTATGCAAAAATGCGATTTTTTTCAGCGTGCTTCTCGCGCGCACATTCTGAACACTAGATCTCTCATTCTTAAAAGTTTTGTTCCATAGTTCCGGAAACCCTCAAAATAGTCCATTCTTCCCTACTTCCTCAAGCCCTTAGCATTATCGATCTCGGCCGACTGCTAGTCATGTGGAGTAAGAATGTAATTGAAAAAAGTCAAATTGTGATAATTGTGGTATGTAAATTGCCCACCTTATGTCATTTGAAGTTGAAGCTAAAATGCATAATTTTAATGCCTAAAATGTCATAAATACCCCAGAGCTTCCGGGGACTTCGATCCTTAGACTCCCACCGGGCCTCTGCCCCCTGGCCCCCGCAATGGGCCCTCAGGCGGGCCTCTGGACCCCACACCGTTTGGGGGAGCGCTTAGCGCTCCCGCGACGCCTTCGACACCGTATAACATTCCACCCGACTTTGCCCCCCGGCTTTCAGACATCAAATCCCGCCCCTGCTACTCCTTTACAACAAAACACTACAAAAAATAAATAAATAAATAAAATAAGTTTAGTGAATTGGATTGAATTATTTCAATTTACTTGGTGTGTTGTTATAGTTCGCATCGTTTATTTAGGTATCAACGGCAAACCCAACAACAACAGCCTTAAAATAGGCAACGAAAACAATCTCTCACCCAAAGTTTAGCGATATTTAGGCTACCATTATATTAATTAATAATTTACGCCAGTTGATTTGCTGCTGTTCTCAATCTAACACGTAGGCGTACAATACTCAGTCTGCTAGGAACAAGAGAAAATTTTGCATGTTCAGTAACTGTAAACTGAACATTAGCTGGAATTTGTGAAAGTTCAAATCAAAAGTCGAAGGACAGATTCGGCAACGAAGGACACAAGCAGCGGTAGAGTAGGTAACTGGCTATGAGTTTGTAGGGTTTAGGGTTGCAGGGGGAACGTCCGATCAAGCTGAGCACATTCACTAAAAGTGGTGCCAACTATTTTGTTGGAAACTGAAATGATGGATTGAGTTGTGACGTCTTTTATTACGTTCGTTCCTCCTTTTACCCCTACTAAAAAAACTTCGAACGAGGTGATTTTCTATGTGCTCGCTCTAAGTGACTGTAGAACCTGGTTACGCCACTGGGTAACAAAGGACCTCACATCTATCTGAAAACTTGAACATTTCCCCCAAAATTTGAACTTGTCCCCATTTACAAAAAAGGTGATCAAAATCAGTTCCTCAATTACCGCCAAGTTTCAGTTTTGTCATGCTTCTCAAAAATTTTAGAAAGACTGATGTTCAACAGAGTACAAAATTTTCTTGCTAAACACAATGTTCTCACAAACAGCCAATACGGGTTTCGTCCAGGTCACTCAACTGAACTTGCTCTTATTGAGGCCGTTGACAAATTACGTAGTTCTATTGACAATAATAATACATGGGTGTTTCTTGATCTTTCAAAGGCATTTGACACAATTGACCACGGTATTCTTTTACAGAAACTTGATCGCTATGGTATAAGAGGTATGTCTGGACTGGTTTGAAAGCTATCTCTCTGGCAGGTTACAATTTACATCATTTAACAATATAAAGTCAAAATTACAAACTGTAAGGTGTGGTGTACCGCCGGGCTCAATTCTTGGGCCCTTACTTTTTATTATTTATATGGATGATACTACTTTGGTTTCTAAGAAAGCAGAAGTTGTACTGTTTGCTGATGATACAAATATTTTCTTCAGTCACTGGGAATGACCCATATCAACTTGAAAACAATGTTGTTAACGAACTAAGCCTCTTCTCTGATTGGTTCATAGCAAAGAAGCTATCCCTTAATATCATTAAGACAAATTTTATCGTATTTAATAATACTCATCATTATGTTTTCAATATATCCATAAATGGGCAAAAGCTTGAACCTGCCAAAAGTGTTAAATTTCTCGGAGTCATTATTGACCGCAAGTTTACCTGGCAGGAGCACATCAATCATATTTCTTCAAAAATTGCCAAAGGAATCGGTGTAATTGGTAGATTAAGACATTTGTTGCCAAAAGGTATTCTCCGTACAATTTACCTTACTCTGGTGTATCCTCATCTAATGTATTGTTCCACAGTTTGGTCATGTACAAAACCTCCTACCTTCACAACCTGGTTCTTTGGCAAAAAAGAGTTATTCGCGACATCTCTTTATCCGGACCCCGTGATCACACCAGCGAGTTGTATAAGTCTCTTAATCTCTTGAAACTGTTCGATGTGATCAACCTTAACATTGCTTCATTCACCTATCGTTTCATGCGCAGCCTTTTACCAAAATCATTTTCAGAATTCTTCACCAAAAATTCTTTAGTCCACAACTATTTTACTCGCCAATCTCCTACATACTATTGGCACCCGTAAATCATCATCACAGTTGACATTACGCTACAGAGCTACACGACTGTGGAATTCTTTACCTAATACATTAATTAACAGGCCAAGTATAAGTTCTTTTCGGAGAGGTTTCACCCAGTACTACATAGCTTTGTACTAATACTTAAGCAGTCTCCATCACCTTTTTATATGCCAGGTTTATTGTAACGATGTTACATGTGTTTTTTTACTACGCATTTTGTTTATGGAAAGCCGTGGTCTTTAGTGGGGGGGGGGGGGAGCACAGGTTGAAAGGGGTGGGGTCTGTGAGGGAAAGTTCTGGTCCTATTATCTTAGTCTTTACTTTTGCTTAGTTAATTGTTTTTACTGGCCTTAATGTCTTTAATTCTTTGTTCTTTTTGCTTTCTTTGTTTTTGAATCAGCTACGTCAGTTACCTTTGTTTTTTGTAGTTATGGCGAGTAAAACTCTCGACAAGCCCCTCAGGGTTTTTAGTTTTACTTCCATCTACTTCATTATGATATTGGTAATTATTGTATTATGCATAGCCGGATTTACCCAGTAATCGAGGTAACCTACAGGTTACGGGCCCCCGACTTTAAGGGGCCCCGAAAATTTCCATAAAGGAGTCTTCTTTTTGGCTTAGTTTTCAAATCTACTTTTGAGTAAAAACAGAAATCCTCAGCTTTCTTCCTACCAAAATACAGACTCAAAAGTACTAGTCTTCATTTTCTAATTTATAACGTTACCTGGTAGGAAATTTCATTGTTTAAATTACTGATAGTATGTACCAACAAAAGCTTCTGTTTGTTATGACGCATTGTCGTCCGGTACCGATATGATATTGTATTAACACTGACACGTGGTTATACATGCCTGTTCTAGAGGTTCGTTTCGACTCTTTCATATTCGCTGTATTATTGACAATTTTAATGAACAGCATTTCAGAACTGCGTTTTTTGAGGCCTTATTAACAAAACACCCATAAGGCGATCATTATCTGCACTTAAGCAGGGGGAAGATTCATTTCCGACAATGAGGAAATAGTTCAGCCCAAAATATTATAAGCCCTTCGGTTAGAACAGTGCTTCTCAGTCAGGCCACAAAAACCTTGGGTTAACTGAGGAGGAATGGTGATTGGTTTGATTGCAGGAGTTCTGGATTCCAATCGATGAGTTACATCGTCCTTTTCGTTCATGTCAAATTGACCTGCACATGATCTTCAGGTCAATTGCTAGTAACTTAACACTTAAAAATGATTAACAGTGCCATTAACAGATGAACTGCATTTTCCGTTCCGTAATTTCCATAAGCAAGAAATTCACCACTGAGTCTTTAACTTCAGGGGAGAGTCCTCTCTTTTCGTCTTTGACATTTTCAACGGTACGTTAGTCATAGCTATACTCATGGAGTCATGGTAGCACGCATCGGGATTGGAGTCAGTGCTCCCTCCCTTGAAATGTTTAACGCCATTTTTTTATGAAATCGATCTTAATTAATTTCCGAGATTCTAAAATAATGTTTAGAGGCAATTTGTAAGTCACAGAAAGTTCCACTTTTAAATATATGGATCACGTACGTAGTGTGTGTGTGGGGGGGGGGGGGGGAGGGCAACCGTTACGTCCTTGAGGGTATTTTTCTTTTACCTATGTCACTATCTGACTATTAACTTCTAAAAAAGCCATTTTTCGGCGCGCTTCCATCCTCAGTACTACTTCTCATCTCCTCAGATTCTGTGGGATTTAGCCGCGGAAAATCTCACAATAATCCAACCTCCCGGCGCTTCCTTGAGCTCTCTGTATCATCAATCCCTGTAGGCTGTTAATCTTAAGAAGTGAGGCTACATTTGCGTCAAACAGCGTTTCATTTCAAAATTTTCCTGGGAATTCTGACCTTTCATCTTCAGTCTCACAAAACGAGCCATTAACCCCTTTGCAAACATTGTTTTTTCAAAATCGTAGATCCGCACCCAACAATTACGTAAACATTGAGCTGCCAGACTGCAAGCGAATGGTGATTGCGCTCCACTTACATAGTGTCAGGTATAAGTCCCAACCACAAATAATGTCACTAAAAATAATACTAGAAGGGCCCCCCTCATATGATAGGTTATGGGCCCCCCTGAAGGTAAATCCGGCTATGGTATTATGTATCGGTACTTTCCAATGATGTAGAAAGACAAATAAACGAAACGAACGAACGAACATGATCAAAACAGAACAGGCCATTTCAAATTTCGTTCACTTTTTCAGTTCCCTGGGGAATGAGAAATCCCGAGAAAAAACCTACATAGATGACCTCGCTCTAAGTGCCATCACTTTATAAGTTCCTTTTGAGTCGCACACAATCTAACTTCTCAATGTACTATTCAAATTAAACTAGCCGTCTTTCTCGTCCTCAACAGGTACTAGTGTTGACTATCAGTGTCCACAGGGGATTGTTCCCATCACGACTCTTGATGAAGTAACGAAAAACTTTCAAATATGGGCAATTAACATCGATGCCCAAGGATTCGACCCAGCCGTGATAGCAGGGGCGTGGAAACACTTGTCTGGGAAGACGCCACCCCGCTACATTCGCTTCAAAGTGGAAACTGGAATGTACAACTGGCAAACACTGAACACCGAGTTGAACCTAGAGGATATTCTCAGAGGCATGCAAGATTTAGGATATTCACTAAGAGACGAAGACAATGACATTATTGTGAACGTGAAACAACACTTGTTAAATGTGGGTCATTTCGCGACATATATGACAGCTGTCTACCATGGAAGGCCAGAGGGGAGGAGCGGGGGGTGAAAGGTAAATGGGGAAACTATTAAGAGGTGGCTTAATATTGTGGAGTACAATATTGTTACGGTCTCTTCTCAATTGGAAACACTAAGGAAATGAAAAGGAGGAGAACAACATGTTTAACTTTTAGGACTTAATGTTGTTTAAACATGTAACATAATGAAAGTAAAATGGTGATAATATGTCATCACAAAAACCTGCAGGACGCTGCCTAACTCAACAGCTACTATCATTGGACAATACGTGCACACTAGCACACAATTTAAATTCACCACTGGTCCTTCAGTAAGTAATGTCAAAAAAAAGGTAAGTGGTGAATTCTGTAAATGTATCAATCACAGAATATACATTGCAGGCTGGTACATGTTTGATGGGAGTTTGGGAAAGGACAAATCTGGTCTGTTGGTTGGACATTACAAGTTTCAATTCATTCAATTTCAATATTTAATTAAAAGAAAAAGAAACAATAACAATGAAATGTAAATAATCCAGTTTTTTCATTGAAACTCCGAGCAACTGAATGAAATAATTTTACAATGGATTGCCTAATGAAATAGTTATGCACAGTCTTTTATAAAGCTGAAGTTTTGTCCAAAGAAAAATTTGGTTGCACATACAGATCAGACAGAACCTCTTTCCTATTTTTCCACAAGTTTGTTGAAAGAAGATGTACGTACACCTTGTTTTCCGAATTCAGTAAATAGATAGCATTGCAATCTTATTTGTACAACACACACTACTAGGGTCTTTGGAAAATCAACAAGACATTTTCTGAGCACGACAAAGCAAGCGGGTTGATGGTGGGTAGTCAAACATTGACCAACAAATTATTTTATGACCTAACATAATGCAAAACTTACCTATCCCTTCCTCAAGATAAAGAACCCTGCTGTAAGGTTGAACGAGCAGTGGTATGATCCCCACCTCATGTAACTTGTATTCAGAGGCTAATTATCCCTCACTTATCCCCAGTCAGAATCTGTCACATATGCCTTTTCTATTATAACTCCTACTCCTTCTCCTCACAAAAATCTTCATTGGTAATTTGCTTTTTTTGGCGGGTTTTGCTTACCCACTTTGTAACAGTTTCCTCGTGTTGATGTGGAAGACATAATGTAGTGCCAACAACTACGTTTGGCTAGCCCTACTCAATGATTTCAAGAACTTGGTCCTTAATAAGAAAACTCTGTACAAGGCAAGACTTTCTAGGAGACTTATATTAAAAGAATGGAATGACACCACTAAATGAGAACAACATCCCTCTTTTCTATTCAATGTTCTACAGAGGTCAACCAGTGGACTGTCATGTGATTGACTGGCCCATTGTAGAAAGATTCTATGCAGATTTGGGTATTTTTCAGTGAATGTAAGTAGGCTGACTATCATATGACCCCCTACTTCGTTTGTTGTGTGTGTAAGAAGGCTGCCTATCATATAACCCCCTACTAGGTTTGTTGTGTGTGTAAGAAGGCTGCCTATCATATGACCCTCCCTACCTGGTTTGTTGTGTGTGTAAGAAGGCTGCCTATCATATGACCCCATACTTGGTCTGTTGTGTGTGTAAGAAGGCTGCCTATCATATGACCCCATACTTGGTCTGTTGTGTGTGTAAGAAGGCTGCCTATCATGGTACAGGCAGTACAAATATTGATCAAACTGTTGCTATTGATAAGATAGAAGTTTTTTCTTTCCTTTCTCTTACCCCCTTCCCCCCCCCCCCCCTTCATATATATCAGAAGCACACCGACACAGAAGTTGGGAATACATCACATAAAAAGATACATCACGATGAACATAAACATTTACAATAAATGTCAAATGCTGACCACACAGTAGACTACTTTTGATTGGCTTGATCTGGCTGATAGTAAACTATCACCTGGTCTAAAGTCTTGAGTAAACTTGAAACTTTACATTAATTCTCAACCATTTAATATAAATTTACACAATGGAGAAGTACTTAGATAATATCGCCTCCTAAAGATCATACATGTTGTGTTTAGTAACATCATTGATAACAAGTGTACGTAATATACACCTGAACAAAACAGTAGTCATATTTGCACTGTTTTTAAGAACACTTTGTATATCCAGTGACTCACCCTCTAGCTAACTATTTTACAATTCACAGGTAGTCTCAACCTTACAATCTGAAAGTAAAAATACTTAATACATGACAATTTTATGTAATGCATTGCACCAACACCATCTGGATACATTTTTGTGCTCCACTAATTCATTATTATGTTGACCTATCAATTTTGAAAGCACATGCATTGGACAATAAATTTCTATACACACACCACTGTCCTTAGATAGTTTTCTATCATAACAATTTTCATCAGGCAAAATAGATGCATATAAAAACGTTGTCTTTAACTTGTTTTAAAGTAGTGAATGTGATTTCTTCTCTGCACTGAGAGTACAAAAATCTCCCAACAAAACCGACATGTTCTCCAAATTAACTATTTACAGTGAATAAACTAATCCATGAAGCATACAGCTGGAGAAATGCTCTTTAAAAGAAGTTAAATAGACATCTATTTGTATACAACACTTCTTGGACATATGTACATCTTGTTCCCATTTGACCATCTTAACATGTCTGGTGTTGTAACAATTATCCTTGTGCAGTATATAATATGAAAATGCATTCAATTCTTATTAAATACAAGTCTTATGGCATATTCGCCAAGGGTTAACCAGGAAGTTCTGGACTGGATAAAGGTCATGGAAGATTTGGTCCAATCAAATGTTGTCTTGGATACTGTTGTTTTAAACAGGTAATATAGCAATGAAGTCCATTTGCAAATGATTACTTCTCCAAACTGGTGCCATACAGTATGGGGCTTGGTAACCCATCATACCCAAGAGATCATGACAGAGAAGTAAAGTAAGTACCACATCAAGCATATGATCATAAAAGACTTTTAGTGTACAACCTCAGGCAAATGGTCATAACAGACTTCTAGTGTGAGTACCACATCAAGCATATGATGAGAGACTTGTAGTGTGAGTACCACATCAAGCATATGATGAGAGACTTGTAGTGTGAGTACCACCTCAGACATATGGTCATGACAGACATGTGTTGTATGAGTACATCCTCACACATATGAGTACAACTGCAGTGAGTCTGGTTCAAAGATATAAGCATGGATCCAAACTCCTATACCTACACTGTTACAGACATTGCATCCTCATGGAGATGCAAATATCGGGGCAGAAGTGTGGATTTGACATGCGCACCCTTCTAATAGATGATCTGCGTACAAAATTAAGAACATGTTACAGAATATTCCATTGTTAGAAGAGGTTATCGTGCTTGCACTTTACAATGCATTCTATACACGCAGAACATATTTCTCTGTGTATTATCCGAAATACTTGACGCACACTTCTGTGCGCTAGGGACACACACGCACTAGTTAACTTCCCATTGTGAGCACGTAAGAACGCGCATATAAATGTGCATCACTTAAATAAAGATACCATAGAAACTGACCAATCAATATAAGCAAATAATTTTATGAACTTTAAACCAGTCATTGTGCGTTCATGTTCAATTGTACTTATTTGCAATGTCGTTAGGAAGAAAAAACCTTCTTGTAAGTGGAATTTTGTTTAGTACTGAGGAGTGATACTTCTTACACTTACAATGTTTCGAAATAACAAGTATTAATACTTTTATAAGACATTCATTTCCCTGTATATTTTCAAAACGACTGAGCAGTGATCATCACTTCCGCCCTGATATTTTCGGACTCCGTGGGAAAACAACACGCCATTTAAAGTTTGGAATCGATGCTTATAATATCTTTGGTCTGGTTGTGAGTACCAGTTCGAGTACACATCTTGCCAGTAAGAAGGAATACAAAATTTTGCAAAAGGACCAATCGTTCACTTTCAAAACCTGTGAGTATGTGTGCTAGTACAACTTAATTCTCACCAATACGAGTACAGCTAAATGTACTGAAGCATGAGTATGAACATGTACTCATGTAAAGCCTGGATCATGATGATAACAATTTATTTCTCAATCTTCATCTGAGCCTCATCATAAAAAGTGTGAGAACAATCAGGGAAGACAGAGGGCACATCTCAAATTTTCTGCATTATACTTTACACCCTCAATTCTTAAATATCACACCACACACTAAGTTATAAATTGTTATGATGTCAATATGCATAACCAAAGAAAAGATATTATTCATGAGAAATTTTGAATTGTGTCATTTCCACCTGTTTTTGATCTCCAGACAAGAGTTGACATAAATCACTGAATCTACTTTGGAAAAGGCAAGAAAATGGTTCATACCAGACGGAGAGTAAGTCTTAGGAATTATAAAGAAAGCACACAAAACTGGCAGAGCATTACTTTCTTGAGATGTCATACAATATTATATCTAAACTTATTTCTCTGCAAAAAGAAACTATGATAAATGGCAATCAAAATGAATCACTAATGAGTGTAAAATTACTTCTCTCCTGTAACATCCAGTAATTTATAAAGGAATCAAAATCTGTTTTGTGTTTTATGACACAGTTTACTTGCTCCAGTGTTTTACAGAAAAGATAAAGTTGAAATTTCATAGATTGCACAACAAAGATGTTTTTTTCTGAGTTACAGCCAACATTGACTATGAAGTCCACATCTTCATTAGCGAAAGTGACACCTACAATAGGTCTCAGTGCTTTGTACTTCACCAGTTAATGCACCTTCTAACAGGTACAAAATGAAGTCCTCAGCAGAATGTAGACAAAGTATAAACATGAATTATAATGCAGTGTAGGCTAACATAAATAGATCAGGCACACTGCTAAAAGATGACCAGTGAGTACCTTTCCACTTTCCAGTTATTTTTTGACTTTCTGTACTCAATAATGTAACTGTTGCCAGGTGCATCATGAGACAGGTTACACAGTACCATTGCCTAAGCTAACTCCAAATTCTCCTTCACTATGCCGCCTCACATTAATGGGACTCCTTCCTCTGGGTTGATGACTGGTCAGTCCAGAAGAATCCGGGATGACATTGTCATCATCATCGTCATACTCATCCTCCTCCTCATCTGAAGACTCAGAACTTGCGTAAGGTGATACAGCTTTTTTAAGGTAGTCTGTTGAACCACGGACAATCTTACTCTGAAAATAAATGTACAGATAACTGTTCCACTATGGTGGTTTAGAAGAAGAAAAAGCATGGAAAGAAAAGATATTGTTTGCCTTAATAGAATACACTTGACACAGAATGTCCTTCATAACCAGGACATCGAACAAAGTATCAGACATGAATGTTTATTAACTACAACAACAGCCACCCCAAGAACTGTTTCATTAATGGACCATATTTTGATTCCCCATTGTAATTAAGACCATTTGTATACAAAGATACCTCTTTTAATAGAACATAAGATAGCACATATGTTGAACTGATTTTAATTGATGAAATGATATAAAACTCAGGAGAAAGTACCACAGCTCTAAAATAAGCTTGGAAATCTTTTGTAATGGTAGTGCTATATTTTGAGTGCTATTTGTTTTTTAAGACACAGGATATAACCCAGATCTGCAGGTTGCCAACCCATAGTAAAGATAACTGTAGCTATGTCTCACAAAACAAATATAAAGTACTTCAACAGAATATCTCACTTGTAATACTGTTGCACTGAGTTGGCATAACCCGATAACATCTCTTATGGTAAAATAGTACTGCAGTAGGGCAAATATGGGATTCTTTGCAAGGAGGCCTAAGGCTTGTAGCTACAGGCAGCCACACCTGGGGACCTAAATGCTCTAAGACTAACATCTATAATGGTCCCATCTCTTTTACTGACAGTAGTGGAGGTAACAGAGACCAAATACCTAGGACCACTCACTCATTCACCGCTCTCCCCTACCTAGATCAACATCTGCTCGGATGCTGTAGATGACCTATTAATTTACATGATAATGGCTTCCCAAAACGTGCATCAGAAAGGTTATTATTTTGAGTTATATTAACCTATCCTTAATTTTTTAATACGGCAAACAGAAAATCATAAAACATTGCAAACACCATATGGCATCTTACACTTATAGCTTGATGAAATTGTTAACATTTTTAATGAAAATTAAGTATCGTTCAAAGTAATAATTTGGCATGTAATGTATAAATACCACTCACCAGTCTTCCCTCTGCCCCAAACATGTCCAGAAAGCTTCCCACCAGCTCTCTGGATCTCTCCTCCCACTTATTGATAAGTTCCATTCCTTTCCCTTCCACCATTGAAACAAATTCTTTGGATTTGGATTCTACTGATTTCACTCGCTTCTTCACTCGGTCTACCTTGTCTTGAACACGAAATTTGGAGTACTGGTGAAAGAAGAGCAGAAAAGTTGAAAAACAAAACGATGATTATATTTGGGCTGGTTCTGTTTTTTCTTTTTCCAACCAATGTCATACTTTAATTCCAAGTGCATTGTAGTTACTTCTACCTTTTTTTTTACCTTTTTTTTTCAAATACCAACTGGACCTTTCAAACTTATACTACCTTTTCTATTAATACCTCCCTTAATCCTGTGGGGGTTGAGCATGGCCCTTACCCCAATATTTGAAGTATATAACTTTTTGCTGCTAACAATGCAAGTGCAATAAATTTAACATTACTTGGTGATCATAGGAAGGTTTTTTTTGTGATGCAGTCTAGGCACATCTCTAATAAAAATGCAAAGCAACCAAAAGAGGTTATGCAGAGACGTCTGTACAGAAACAAACATGTCTGCCATTGTGGAGTAAAACTAAGTCACTACACACATAATGCAGCTGCAAATACTGTTTTCAAAATGTGCGAGAAAAGTTTATCAGTTTACGGCAAAAGCTTTGATAAGTTCCATATACTACACCATATTTTGGAAAACTAAAGCTCACAGGACTTACGCTCACAAGCCTGAAGCTAGGCATACAGAACATTGTCTGGTCTAGCTGTAAAGTTATTATGTAGGCTTGACTTAAGGCCTAAACTGGCCTTAAGGCCTGATGTTATTTCAACTTTTGTAGTAATAGTCTTCAAGAACTTGCTTTTGTCTTGGCCTTTGGGACTTTAGAAAGAACAATTTTATAACAGCAACAGCTCTGGCAACAACAAGCTAAATTACACTATGTTCTACCAACAAAATGTTCACACCAAGTGCAACTGTATTTGCTAACAAACACGATGGCTTGGTATGCACAGGGCCAGTGCGGTTCACATGTTAATGGTAGCAACCCTCTTTTTCTCTCCTGAGTGGCATGGGCTAGAAATCTATGAAATCTTAACCTTGGTTTTTCACCACCAATTAGTGCAGCCCAGATATGGCCATCTACTAGTAGCTATTTGAAAAAAAAGCATGGTACATTGTACAATTCCCTTTGTAGTAATGTACTACAGGCTTGCATCATTTACACGAAAACCCATTCATACTAACATGGTGGTACACTCTTTGCTATGGAGTGACGTAACATGCAAAACCTCTATACTCATGGACAGATACATACTTATATGCACATACATGCATACTCATGTACATCTGCATACTCTATGAATAACCATTATAATCAGTGTGACATCCCCTCCCACCTTTCCCAACAAACTCCAACCAAAATCACTGCCCTTGAAGATTAGCTAACTCATGTTAAAATAAACACATTCATGAACAATAGGGCTGTGACCATGTAGCCATTAATAGTGAAAGGATCAAATGAGGAATAAACGTTCAGTAAACAGATGCAATTTGCAATTAATTGCAAGTGGTTTTTTTTGGTGGGGAGGGGGGGGGGGAGGAGGCAGGTCTTTTTTTTCCCTCTTCAACATTTGTGAATTTCCCCCATTTAATTTTTTGCCTATATTACCTTCTCACAAATCTTTTTTTGTTTATTCTTGCCATCTATGAATCTCAGTGTATTTGTGCCAATCTTTCCAAAACCTAGTCAGGCCTATTTGTCCATATAGGGTAGGCCCAAAATGATGAACCAGCACTTCTTCTGCACAGTACACAGGAAATAATCACAACTAATCGCTAAACGATCCTTAAACAAAAATATTGCTACATGTTCACAGCCTTAATGAACGAAACAATTCTCTTCCAAGGGTTAATGAAAGTTTCTCTTGTATAATGGAACTGACCCCATACAGTCAATTATGATGACTAAATTTATCATTTAATAGCCACAACTACACTACTACTAACTTTAATGAAACTAACTAATGATGACTTAATTTATCTTTTCATGTCCATTAATTAACTACTTACTTACATTAATAAACTAACTTATGATGACTTAATTTATTTTTTCAAATCCACAACTAAACTACTCACATTAATAAAACCAACATTGAGATCTTTTGCTGAATATCCTCTAGATAAATTCCTTCTGACATAGGTGTCATAATTTTTGACAAGTCTTGCAATTATATCAGAAGTGGATATATCCTTTGTTCTCTGAGTTGCTACAAATTTTCCTGCAGCTTTGATATCCTTGTAGATGTCATCTGTTCCTGAGGCTCCATATGGGGCATCATCATGAGCAACAAAATCGATCTGACAAAAGGCAACAGCGGACAATTTAATGAAGGTTAAAACAACATTTGAGATACAAAAAAAAATGTTTTAATAAGTATGACATGATTTAGAGTAATAGCCAATAAAAAAGGTAGTGGCTGGTAACTATACTTTTAAGAAATAAGGTTTGGGCCAAAAAAATCCAATGCTTTGTAGTAAAGGTTTACACAAACCAACCAAGACCAAACTAAGATCACCCAAGACCAAGTTGGTTTTGAGTGGTATGGCCTATTCTATGATGTCAGTTTGTTATTGGCTGATGCGAGCACAAAGCTCCATTGGTCTCAGGTGGTCTGGAGAGAAAAGGAAAAACACTGCACAGACCACCCTAAACAAACACCGAAGTTGATTTCGGGTGTTCTAGTCTACCCCAGCGTGAAGTCAGTTTGGTCTCAGGTGGTCTGAGTATGAAACTTCATAAGTCTTTGGTGGTCTAGGTCATATCCATACCAACAGATGGATGATCTGGCCATCAAATTAACAGACCAATGCATTCATATGTAGCCCATGAAAAATTTGACTATGGGTAATGTTTTCACGAAGTAAAGTTATTCCTACAGTTTGTTGAAAGACTGAATGGTTTATACTATGTGCGCCATTTGAAGTAAACATACTTCACTCATTTACACAATAGTTCACAGTATCACAAATTTTACTTCAGGGTGACTTCCAATACAACTTTCTAGCGCAAATGGGACTCTTCCTTAAGTTCTACTTTAGAGAAAAATTACAGATTGCTGACAAGAAAGCCAAAAGGCAGTGATTCCTAGACACTTGGACATGATTTTAGTTCATTAATTTGACAAAGTTTCATTGTTAAAGTTACTGGTATACAAAGTTCAAAATCCATGAGTATAGGTCATGCAGATTGAAATCATGTAAGTAGAAAGGCTTTCATGACGGGAATCAATACTAGTATGATGATTTCAACAAGTACGCCATTGAAGGTCTTGAAAGAGTCAAGCTTTCATCAGAAGTGAAGTGAAGAGTATAACAAAGGCCTCACCTTCATGTCTAAGAGGATAACCAGAATCTTGCATCGCGCAGGAGTTAAAACCTTCTATGCCCAATCTCCAAAGCTACGAGATATCCTCAGCCAGCCCAAAGACCCCTTGCCCAAAAACCACACCACTTGTGTCTACTCAATTCCATGTAGCTGCAGACAACAGTACATTGGTCAAACAAAACACCCACTCAGAGTGAGAGTAGCTGAGCATAAAAGAGCTACAGAACAAGGTAAGGTGGAAGGTTCTGCTTTGGCTGAGCATGCTCACTGCAATAACCACACACCTCTATGGGCAGATGTCAAAAGCATTGCTAAAGTTCAACATTTAGGGATGCGGCTAATTAGAGAGGCTCTAGAGATTAGGGTCAATGAAAAATCCACTATTAACAGGATGGATGGGAAAGATGTCAGCCACATGTGGAACATTATGCACATAAACATTCACCATATTAGGAACAAACGCCAGGAACTTACTCATTATCTACATCACAACCACATTCATGTCGCTTGTTTCAATGAAACAGTCCACAAGGATCACGTACCATACATTCAGGGTTACAACATTATTCAGTCACACTCGAAAAAACCCTCTGACCAAGGGGTACTTATTGCAATCAAGGAAAATTTACATTACTCGGAACTTGCACTCACAAATCCTATCGGCGAAGCGGTAGGAATCAAAGTCACACTTCAGACCGGTCAACACTTACACATCATTACAACCTACGAGTCTCCGACTAAGGCTGCATTTCCTACACAATTTTACCTTCAACTGATCAACACTAATTCAAATTTTGTGATACTTGGTGACCTCAACGCTAAACATAATGAATTAGGCTGTCGCATTACAAACACCAGCAGTAGGGAACTTTACCAAATACTTGACTCGACCGAGGTTATTTGCCTCAATGACGGTACTCCGACTTCTTACCCAGACAATGGGACTTCACCAGAACAACTTGACTATTGTCTAATCCCTCAATCACCGTGTTACCGACTTCAGAATTGGAGAGGACTTAGGATCGGACCACCTACCTCAACTACTTACTATTGCACTTACTGCCAAACGACTGACAAGGCCACCCAGACGAAACCTACAGAAAGCAGACTGGACGAAATACAGACAATATATAACCGACAACATTCAAGAACGGACCCCGACCAATGAACAAGAAATTGAGGAAAGGGCGACCTCACTTACTCGACTTATTACTTCAGCGACACAGATTGCAATTCCGACCTATACAGGACGTAGGAGATTTCAACTCCCTCAACGGATTCTGCACATTATTAGACAGAGACGCAAACTTCGACGTATTTACCAAAGGACTAGAAACCAGCATGTACGTGTGCTAATCAACCAACTGAGACGGAAAATCACTGAACTGATAAGGACGGCAAATCAACAGGAATTTGACAATAGGGCTAAACAACTAGCTGACAAAAAAGACCCACGGGACTTCTGGAAAACTGTTAAACGGATTTTAGGGAAAAAGACTGTTAGAAGACCAATACCAACGCTGAGATACAGTGATACTTTAATTACTACAGACGAAGACAAGGCGGACTGTTTTAGGGAATACTTTCAGACTGTACACACTCTACCACAGGATACTCGGACACTTATTCACCTAGACAGGACATAGACCCAAACGAGGACGCCGACTCGGGCATCAACAAAACTATCACCGCAAGTGACATCACTGACGTTTTACGACGTACTTCTAATACCTCTCCAGGAGAAGACCAAATTCAATACATGCACTTAAAAGCCGCACCTCAAATTTTCCATCAGGAACTCGGCAGACTCTATACTGCTTCCTTCCAAATTGGCTATATTCCCAAATTATGGAAACAAGCCGTCACAATTTAACTTCCTAAACCCGGCAAACCGCATCATGAGCCAAAGAATTACCGGCCTATTAGCCTTCTTCCAGTGCTAGGAAAATGCCTGGAAAAAATTATCGCCAAAAGGCTCTCTGCTTACTTAGAGCAGCGAAAACTTCTCCCGCCTTCTCAAGCAGGCTTCAGACGGAAGAGGAATACAACAGACCAACTCTTTAGACTTATACAAAGTACTTCTTCTCTCAGACGAAAAGGACAACACACCATGGCTACTATTTTCGACGCCGAAAAAGCATTCGACAGAATGTGGCATGACGGACTACTTCTCAAAATGAGAAAATTCAATATACCAACGACTTTTACCAGATGGATTGCGAACTTTTTACAGGACAGGCAGGCTCGGTACAGAGTCAGGGACACACTTTCCAGACCACTACACATCACCACAGGGACACCACAGGGCAGCACCATTAGCCCTATACTTTTCATCATGTACGTAGCGAACATTCCACAACCTCAACCAAAACGACTGACTTACTTATCTCAATTTGCAGATGACATCGCAATTTGGGCTACCTCCAGCCAAGCTGACAAGGCGGAAGAAAAACTCCAACAGTACATTGACCAACTAGAAACTTGGTGCAACGACTGGCGTATAGTACTCAACCCGGACAAATCACAAGTACTTTACACCAGAACTACCGGTAAACTGCGATGTGAACCTCATGTGACTAACAACAACAAACTTATACCTGTACAAAGAAAAGTAAACTACTTAGGACTTACCATTGACAACAGATTAGATTTTACTTGACACCACAACGACACAGCTTTGAGAATGTGCAGGCAAGTCTTGTCACTTTACAGAATTGCCGGTACAAAGGACAACCCACTTGCCACTCCTGAAATGACTTTGAAAATTTACAAAACCATGACTCGACCTATTGTTGAATACGCTGCACCATCTCTCATACAAACGAAGGACTCACTCATAGAGAATTACGAACGCACTCAACGACGGGCATGTAGGATTGCACACCACTTAGACAGACAGCACCCATCACGGGAAGTACTAGACATAGCGGGACTCCCAACTATTAAACAGAGGTTTCAGGACTTACACAGAAAATTTCTTGCGAATTGCAAGCACAAGGACCGACAAACTCGAAAATTCATTAGGAAAGAACTCAAACTTCGACCATTTTACCTCCGACAAACTCCACTAGAAGGACTTACAAAGGAAATTTGGAAGAACCTAAAGTAGAGGGCGCACCACCGAAAAGAAGACCAGCCATCGAAGAAGACATCAACCAGGGAGAAGAATGGCAAACCCTGAAGAAGGGTCCCTGCCGAAACATCCACACCCTGAACAAGGGTCACTGCGCCAACGATAACAACGGGTAAACCCTGAAGAAGGGTCCCTGCCGAAACATCCACACCCTGAACAAGGGTCACTGCGCCAACGATACCAACGGGCAAACCCTGAAGAAGGGTCCCTGCCGAAACATCCACACCCTGAAGAAGGGTCACTGCGCCAACGATACCAACGATTAAAACCATTGCCACCGAGAATGGCCCTACTAGTCTCCGGTAGCCTTCACTTCACCGTGTTGGGCCAGGCGTCGGCTGGTTTGGGGGTGTCTTGGTTGTTGCCTCCCCAAAACAATAAAGAGCATCTACTCAATAAGGGGTATCCAAATACCAAGTATGAGAACGCTCAAGATTACCCATCCTGCAATACAGTGTTTACAAGCAGTGTTCAAGATTTATACTGTTTGACTTGTAGTGACTCAAATGATCTTTGACCTCCACAAAAATTGATACAGATCATCTACTTGATAAGAGGTATCCACATCCAAATTATGACATTCACAAATATTAAGCTTCTACAGGTATTGTGTTTACAAGGCTTTCACAGTTTGACCTCTGGTGACCCAACTGACTTTTCACCTCCACCAAAATCAATAGGGATCATCTACTCAATAAGGGGTATCTACATGCCATGTATGAGATTTCTCAGGGTTACTCTTCTTGAGATATCATGTTTACAAGCACACTGTCACATAAACACACATGCATCCTCAAATTCTGACAATTTTCCAAAATGGAAACTGAACACTTTGAAAATTTGTGCACCTTATTGCTTTTTACTTCTTTCTACAATACAGTTCACTATGCTTACCTTGTGCTTTTCTAAAAACTCTGGTGTCACTACCCATGGTGCATCTCTGATTACCTCATCAACATACCGACAATGTCGCACAGCTTCATACCTCTCCCATTCAGTAAGGACTGTGTTACCTTTACAACTGTGTGTTAACTCATCACTGCAAACTGTAGTAGAAAAAAAAACCCATTATGATGCATGTAACCAGCTGAAGTCAAAGACAAAGAAAAGTCCAACAGATTACTCAGATCATGGTCCAAACAGGATCTGACCTTAGTCAGGGTCAGTTGGTCCAATGTCAGCTGCAATACTTGTCCTTCTAGCTGACAACCCTTACCATGTTATCAAACAAGTAAGTTCAATAAACAAGAGCCCAATGGGCACTATGGTTCCTTGCTGAATGTAATGACACTGAGCCATGAACATACAAACAAAATGTTAGCTAATGTGAAGTTTGCCTGTCACTCTGGTGACTGCTACATGACCTTTAAAGTTGTTGGCAGTGAACAAAAGTCCACAACTTAACCTCAAAATGACCTCTGATAACCTTCAAATGGCCCCCAGTGACCCCAGATGACCTTTCACCACCACCAAAAATGACAGGATCAATCTTCTCACCACAACGCATCCACATACCAAGTATTAAATACATCCAAGCTTCCTACCTTGAGATATTGTGTAAAAAAGGTTTTCAGTGTATGACCCCTGGTGACCCCAGATGACCTTTGACATCCTACAAAAACAATAACATTCATCTTCCCACCATAACCCATCTACGTACTAAGTATGAAATCTGTCCAAGCTTCCAACCATGAGATATTGTGCTAACAACAATTTTTACGTGGTTGACTGTCGGTGTCCCCAGATGACCTTTCACCTCCACCTAAAGCGATATAGCATCCACCTTCTCACCATAATGCATCCACATACCAAGTATGAAATCTATCCAAGCTTCCAACCTTGAGATATTGTGTTAACAAGGTTTCAGTGTTTGACTCCCGGTGACCCCAGATGACCTTTGACCTCTGTCAAAAACACTAGGGCACACCTTCTTACTATGGTGGATCTATATACTAAGTATCAAACCTATCCAAGCTTCCTACCTTGAGATATTGTGTTAACAAGGTTTTCAGTGTTTGACTGTTGGTGACCCCAGATGACCTTTCACCTCCACCAAAAATAATAGCATTCATATTCCCACCATAAACCATCTACATACTACGTATGAAATCTATCCAAGCTTCCTACCCTGAAATATTGTGTTAACCACAAGTTTTCAGTATTTGACTGCCGGTGACCCCAGATGATCTTTGACCTCCACCAAAAGCATCAGCATTCAGCATTCAAAACCGGCATACCGCCCTCACAGTAGGGCGAAATATGGCAAATATAGGATTATAACATACATAAGCATATATTTCCCCATGAGTCTCCGTGATATAAATCAATATTATTAAATTTCAAAAGCCACCATCTGTAAGTGTTAACAGATACGTGTCCTTACAATTGTCAAAATAGGAGTAATAGCATACAGATTGTGTGGTTAAAAGGACGTTACCATACGTTTACATGTTCCCATATAAAAAGTGTGTGAAAACTCTGAGGTGAAAAAAATTTTTTCAATTTTTTCGCCCTATTTATGGTTTCCCCCTTAGTGCAGGTCTGTTACAACTCCCCCCCCCTTCCCAAATGGGGAATTTGCCATATATATATATATATATATATATATATATATATATATATATATATATATATATATATAGATATATATATATATATATATATATATATCTAAATATATATATATATATATATATATATCTATATATATATATATATATATATATATATATATATATATATATGTATATATATGTATATATATATATATATGTATATATATATGTATATATATATATTTCTCTAATTCGGCACTTAGGGGGAAAGTTGTTGTTGAAAAGTCGACCTTAAGGGGAAAAAAATTTTCGGGTGAAATATAAGTTTCGCCTTAACGTTTCCACACACTTTTTCTATAGGAATACGTAAAATTACAAGGGCGCCCTCTTAGATTTACAAACTAGATGCCATTACTTCAAAGTTGTCAAGTTTACGGACACCTAGCTGTTAACACGAACGGATGGCTGGCCATTGAAATAACGTTAATTTATATGTTTAGACGTTAGGGTGAATTTATTTCTTATGTATTTTATTATCTTTTTTTCGCCCTATGTACAAGCAGATATAACAATTTCCCCTTAAGGTGGGAATTAGCGTTATATATTATATATATATAATATATATATATATATATATATATATATATATATATATATATATATATATATATATATATATATAATATATATATATATATATATATATATATATATATATATATATATATATATATATATATATAACCCTAAATGGTCACTTTGGGCGACACGGTAAAAAATGGTCACTTTGGGCGACAACCAGTTAATTAGATATATTTGCATATTCATGCAGGTAAAAATTAAACAAAAAATACCTTAATGATCTTCAGGAACGCCTTCAAGTTAGATATATGTCCAATTACCTGTGTGACGTACGCACAACGCTTTATTAAATAAAACAGAAATAAATTGGTATTGCGCAATAAGGGTGTGTACACCTAACGTACCAATTTATTACATGCATGATATACACCCCCAAATTTCAATAGTAAATTAATACACTATGGGATTCTAGTGCAACTTACCTATAGTAACCCCAAACAGAGGGCGCTAGGATACTTTTATATATTTCAAAACTTTTGAAATAACATGCAGGGAATGGTTGTAATAACGTTGTAAACATTTAGGCGACACGTATATGTACACCTAATGTCAATGTCGCCTAAAAGTACCATTTTTTCACCCGAAATGTCGCCTAAAGTGACCATTTAGGGAAATATATATATATATATATATATATATATATATAGGTCGAACGTGGTAAGATCGACTGTAAATGTAGGTCGAAGAGTAAGTAACTGATTCGATCTGAATTAAATTCAACCCAAGTACTGGCATAGCCTTTTGAACAAGGGAAGAATGAAAGAAGAAACCAGAAGGAAAATTGAGCCACGCGGGTTTGAACCCGGGACGGTCGCTGTCCGGGCGACTGCCTTAACCACTGCACCACCGTGACTAACGTGATTCTCGGCTTGAACCAAGGTACAAATACCGCACGCTACAATTTTCCCTCCTTGTTACCACACAAAGTGTGTAAATCCCGAAACGGGTAAATTAGATAGGTCGAACGTGGTAAGATCGACTGTAAATGTAGGTCGAAGAGTAAGTAACTGATTCGATCTGAATTAAATTCAACCCAAGTACTGGCATAGCCTTTTGAACAAGGGAAGAATGAAAGAAGAAACCAGAAGGAAAATTGAGCCACGCGGGTTTGAACCCGGGACGGTCGCTGTCCGGGCGACTGCCTTAACCACTGCACCACCGTGACTAACGTGATTCTCGGCTTGAACCAAGGTACAAATACCGCAAGCCGAGAATCACGTTAGTCACGGTGGTGCAGTGGTTAAGGCAGTCGCCCGGACAGCGACCGTCCCGGGTTCAAACCCGCGTGGCTCAATTTTCCTTCTGGTTTCTTCTTTCATTCTTCCCTTGTTCAAAAGGCTATGCCAGTACTTGGGTTGAATTTAATTCAGATCGAATCAGTTACTTACTCTTCGACCTACATTTACAGTCGATCTTACCACGTTCGACCTATCTAATTTACCCGTTTCGGGATTTACACACTTTGTGTGGTAACAAGGAGGGAAAATTGTAGCGTGCGGTATTTGTACCTTGGTTCAAGCCGAGAATCACGTTAGTCACGGTGGTGCAGTGGTTAAGGCAGTCGCCCGGACAGCGACCGTCCCGGGTTCAAACCCGCGTGGCTCAATTTTCCTTCTGGTTTCTTCTTTCATTCTTCCCTTGTTCAAAAGGCTATGCCAGTACTTGGGTTGAATTTAATTCAGATCGAATCAGTTACTTACTCTTCGACCTACATTTACAGTCGATCTTACCACGTTCGACCTATCTAATTTACCCGTTTCGGGATTTACACACTTTGTGTGGTAACAAGGAGGGAAAATTGTAGCGTGCGGTATTTGTACCTTGGTTCAAGCCGAGAATCACGTTAGTCACGGTGGTGCAGTGGTTAAGGCAGTCGCCCGGACAGCGACCGTCCCGGGTTCAAACCCGCGTGGCTCAATTTTCCTTCTGGTTTCTTCTTTCATTCTTCCCTTGTTCAAAAGGCTATGCCAGTACTTGGGTTGAATTTAATTCAGATCGAATCAGTTACTTACTCTTCGACCTATATATATATATATATATCTTTAAAAACCACCCAAAATTTACCAGAGAGTCAAAATTGTTCCCAAAAGTAAAACCCACAAATCAATTTATGGGTTTTTGGATTGTTTTAGGAACTGCACTAAAAGTATGCCCAGACTGGCTCTTATAGTATTTACATGAAGCAATTTGAGCATAAAGTTACTTTAATTTATGATGGTAAAATTCACTGACATGATGTGCTGTTCCTACACGCTCATTGCACAATCCTAATGTATAGCAGGAATGTGCCAGCCTCATATTATTGAAAGATGGGCTTTTGTCACAAATTTGACTGGTTGGTTGGTAGTTGTACCAATGCTTTAGATCTGTGATGTAGTCATTTAGGCTCTGCAGACAGTGTCATGCACAACAATACTGCTCACTCATAACCTTACTAGACAATCATTACTGTCCCTTGACAATTCCCCCTTGACAACTACATTTAGATGATGTTGCAAGGACTAAATTTACTATGCCTGTGACATGCATGAATATTTTCTGTTCATTATTCTCTTAGATGTAGCACAAATCTAACAATCACACACCCAAAAATACACAGAGCCATACCTCCAACAAGTAGGTACACATGTGGGAAGATATTTTTGGCCTGCATCAGTGCTCTTGCATGTCCAGCATGGAAAAGATCAAATATACCATCAGCATATACACGTACTGGTCGCTGATCTGTAACAAATGTAGGAAAAACATTAAACTGTAGATCTGGGTATTAAGTATGAAGTATAGCCTGTACTGACAGTAACAGTTCAACTATTTACTGAACACTGTAATGATGCACTGACTCCAGGAGAAAAAGATGCATAATTGTCCAATATTTTTGTTTGAAATAAAAAGAGAGAAATATAGAATTACTGAAAGGAAATACCCGTAATTTTATCTTGTAATGGAAGCAATAAACTAACTTACATACCTTCTGTATTTGTATTCCCTGCATTACAGTATGAGTACCTTTACATGAACACTGGTATACCATAACACCCTATCATCAGTACTAGGGGAGGGGGCAGGGAAACCGAGGGATTGACTTCATTATAACAAACTACAGAAGAGGATGCAGAACATCATAACTAAAAGAGTAACATTACTTAAAATTATCTCTTAGAAGTCTTTGGAACATTCAGTTGAAATCCATTTATGTTGTTAAATCTAGTGTGGGTGTCAAATCCTTCTCCTTCCTGCCTCCTTCCACCCATGCATGAAAATTGTTTTTGGGGGACAATTACTGTGAGTCTTAATAGGCTAACTTTAAAACTGTCCATTTTTAGCTTTATTGATTTGCAAATGTGCAATTGCTATTCTATGATTACGATAAGGAAGTTCAGGTTGCCTCATCACTGCTAGTTTTGCAACAAACTTACGAGTGAAGTGAAATGATCAAAGAACACCATACACTATCTACAAAATAAAATTGGACCATCTCTTTCTAAATTATGCAGTAGGTGCAGAAAACCAACAAAAGAAAAATATTAGAAAGATTTTGTGTAAATTTATGGATCTATTACAATCTTTTAATACTGGTAATTCTGTCCAAAATTTGAGTAAAATTTAGCCATATTTTCTGTACTCACCTAAATTTGCACTATCCAGACAGCCTGGATATCCTGCACATCACTATTATTGACTTCACCATCTTAACAAATCTCGACAAGTTTGCATTAGTTTGATGCAAAAAACTCTTAACTTATGCTCATTTCTATGATACACACATTACGCTATCCAGCAAACTTATAATACATACAGTACAGTATGTTACGCTGTCATGACCCAGCACTATTCAACATGAAGTACTGTAGAATGTACTACTGTATGAACAACATGCAATACAAATATCTGTAGTAGCCAAAGAAGATTAAGCATCAGTGAGGGCAGCAGATATGATTTTACCTCTTCTTTGCTCTTCTGCCTGTTCCTTTGTTATTGGTGTAAAATCCCATTTTTGCTTTTCTCTTTCTGATTCAGGAGTGCCATCAAAGATGGCTGGCATACAGGAAACCTGTTGAGGAGATCATACATTAAATGTAATTTACTTCTGAATGTTAAATTCTTGGAATCTTTAGAGTTGAGTTTCACAAGACTTGACTGGGGTAATAGTAATCTGCGCAGAAAAAATGACAACCACAAATTGTGAAAAAGTATTCAACTCAAATGCACACTGATGGAGTTGAACCTTAAGATTTCAACTTAAGTCAACATGCCCTTGATACAACTTTCTTTTGAAGGTGCACTAAATGTCCAATTGTCCAGTGAACATTCTTTCACAATAAAATGGAACAAAACACCTCAAAATATGTCCACACAACCACACAATACCTTCATACTGTAATGCATGACTTGCTATGATGCCACCCTACAGATGTAACAGTATATTACTGTCATGTTATATGACAGCTGGTTGTTGGTTCAAGACCTGTCTTTTCTCAATCAAATCCATGTGACTTCAAGTGAAGAGTTAGCCTAACTGAGTAGCAATAATACCTCAGTACAGTAATTCTATTGAATTCTACAAGAAGTTACGTCACCAGCTTCTAGCTTTGTTTTGTTCACAGATAAGAATCAGAGCTCAGTAAATAAAGCCAGTCCTGACAAATTTCACAATACCCCTTAAGTATACAGAGAATGTGACATATTAATGGCATACTGCTTATAGAAGACATCAGAGGTTTCTGTGTTCTACAAATATAAGCCCTTGATACTCTTTAAATCTGAATAGCCCCACAGTGTGTCTGAGAAATCTGAGAGCTAGGCATTTTGCCTTTTTATTTACTGCAGCTGAATACCTTCACCTGGCAAATAATGCAGTAATACTGTACCTGAAATCAGTCAAACCTATTCACTAATCCTGCTACAGTATACCTCCCATACACCAAACAATATCCCAATACAGCTCACAAGATTTGTTCCATTTTGTAATCATTCTTGTTGAGTAAAATATTGTAGGTCCAGTTAATAGAGAAAATGTACTCAAAGCTTGAAAGCTTTAGAGTAAATGTTCTCAGTCATCCAGCTATTTGATTTATTTTTAGCTTCTTGAAAGCTTTCTTCCTACCTACAATATTTTTGTTTACTGTATGTAGGAATGTGTTAACTTAGGGTACTTTAAATAATACAAATTTACCTGCACATAGTGCACTAGGGCTGTGAACGTTTAGCAAAATTACTAAACGTTTAATCGCAAAATTTTGCGATCGTTTAGCGATTAATCGCAATACCTATGATCAACATAGAGACTTTAAACATGCTCTTGAATATGTAAAATGTGTTAGTGAAGTCCGGGGGACATAGTTTCCATGAACCTCAAACACGGATCCTCATAGCTCAACTTTTAAGTCCTATGTTTACGTGTGTGTCATTTGTATAATTATGTATTTCACTTTTTCAGAAAGAATTAAAGTGAACATCTAATTTTCTGTAATGACTGCAGATTGTTTTTTATTTCGTACGGAAAAATGGGTTTTGCGATTAATCGCTGGTAGCTTTGTACTAAACGTTTATTACACATGCGATCGTTTAGCGATTAATCGCTAAACGATCACAGTCCTATAGTGCACACTGTATTAAAATACAGTAAACCACATCCACCCTCATATATATATACTGTAACTCCAAACCAAGGCCTACTGTAGTTTTTGTCATCACCATTAGGCCTACATGTTTTATTTTCAGCACTCTTGCCTACAAGTGTTTATATTCAATAAGCAGCTAGCTGCTAATGCAGTATTGAAAATTGTCAATACTGTAAGTTCACACCATAAGCTGCAGTAGGGCAATTCTGTAAAGCACTAAACCAAAAGTAAAATCACATAATTGGCTCTTAATCACTGGATGCAGTTTCAACTTGACTTCTTTTTATGTTACCCTATGAGTTATGACATGAAATTTTAATTTTATGTTGATTTTGAAAATATGCATGATATCTGCTGCCCTCCATCTACACAAAACCTGAAATTTGGCCATTTACCCTAATATTGTGAGACACACACTGCCTAAAAGTGCCCAATTTAAAACACTTACTTGGCACTTTCAAGATAATGTTAGGTTATTGTGCGTACTTGCATTATTTAATACTACTTAGACAGGTAGTATTAAAGTCTGACAAATATGATTAAGATTATACTTGATTAATTAATAATGCCACATGTTTTCTGGGATGGACATACATTTTCGTAAATTTTCGCACGGGTACGTCCATCACAGAGAAAATGTACGTCCGTCACACTGTCTCTTATGTAAATGTGGCGAGAATGCAATACAAACTGTAACTGACTTTTGATGATATGTGTAGATTGAAACCTTTTTTAGAACATGGACAGTAATTTTAACTGGTATTCTGCTTCAAAACACAGCAAATTTTCAAATGAAAATTGCATGTTGAAAAAATGATATATTCTGCATATGTCCAACACAGGCTAATTTCCAACATTTCTCTGGTTTGGTACAGAGAACAGGAACTGAAACTCTGTAAAAGTTTAGTACAAAGTAGATATTCCACAAAACCTAAGTAAAATCTAACCTTCTATCTATAGCTATTGAGAGAGAAATGAACAAACTGTCCGAAATGTACATCCGACATTATGGAATTGCCCAGTATTCCAGGTGTACATGTAGGCTATATACTGAACACAATATTGGTACTCATGATGAAATAGAACAGAAACATATGGTCCTAATGCTAACAAATTAATTTCAATAGAATTTACAGGATAACATATTACAAATTAATGCAATACACATGTGCAAAGGAAGGGAGGGGTGATGCATGGAAGAGGGAGTGGACCAAAGATGTGGACCCATCCTCCCACTTAAAATTGCTTAGTTGGGGATATTATCCAGGTAAGGGAAATCTGAGGAAATTTAGAGAAATTGGGTATTTTCATTCTGCAGATTATGGAATTTGTTATTGCTGACAGTTTTAGAAAGCCAGGCCAATAATATAGGCTAATTAAATTTCAAAAATTAGAATTAAGGACCTTACTTGAGAAAATGAGGGGTGATCAAAAGTAAGATAAAAACCTGTTTTGGTGACCAACACTACAAGTTTAATTACTTTGGTTGCACGATGAGGTGTCACTGAAGTGCAGTATTTGAAGGTGCATTTAACATTTTAAACAATGATAATCTCTTGGTTCTAAATTTGCCAGAAATCCAAATTTGTAATTAATGCACACATGGACAGTCCATCAAAGCATTCTGTAAGCACACTTTTACCAATATACTGTACTGTTGATTGAGTTCAGTAGTTAAAAATATGGTAGACACATTTCTGGGATTGCAATGCCAAATTGAAACTTTGTTTGGGCAATCATTGACAGTTAATGTTTAATATGAATACTCACTATTTTCCATTGTGAAAGTTCTAAGGCATGGAGGTCATACTGTAGTATGCATACTGTAGTACAGTAGAAAGTCTGCATTACAATCCTCAAAATGGCATGTACAGTAGAAGTGATATAAAAATGTCAACTTTAAAGAAGATCTGTGGGTATGCTGTATGTAGGTGTAATCAAATTGCTGCAAGTGCATGCTTACAAGTTTACATATTGAAGCATTGTATTCTGCAAGTACCTGCTTAATATATATAAAGTACGGTAGTTCTATGCAATATTTTAGTATACGGTTTACATCTTACACTCAAGTACAGTTATCTACCTGCACTTTAATGTACAGGGAACCAGGGTTAATACAGTTTTGCTCACAAACCCCCCCCCCTTTTCCCCCTTCCTTTTCCTGCTGTCTTGGCTGAACTTTTCAACATTTAAAGGCCCTCTAAGCTCACCCCAGACAGTAACAATTCTCCCAATTAACCTAACTTCTAGCCCCACCTCAAATTTAAACACATACAACTCTTCAGTAGTAGAACACTTCCAAGACAGAGCCAGGGTAGCCTACACTGAGTTTCAATTGCTCGAGGCAATATTGAAAAACAAACTGTGTGTGACTGTGAGCCTAATTAAGAACACAACTGACTGTCCAAGTCATCATTAACAACCAGAGTGGTGCTATTATTGTTTGAATGAATGCCAAAGTACAGTCACCAACTGGATTTAGAACTATGTGGATATGTCTAAATATATTGGGGGATGCCATAGCTCCTTTAAGCTAAATTTATACATTCTACATTACTGGCAATGATTATTCTGGGAGCAAAGTTGCAACTCTTACATGTTTTCTGTGTATACTGTATAAGTGTTGTGTTGAGATATACAGTAAATGGGCAAATATTACAAATTATGGAATTTAAGCACTGCTGAAATGCACAGCAATTTTGTCGTGACGCTAGAAACGAATAGCAATTTTTAGCCATCTCTAGTTGACCACTCTTAATCCAGAATCTATCAGAGAACTTCCTGATCAGGTATCTTGAGATCAATAAAGTTAAAGGGATTTGAACGCCTTTAAAGACTGTTTGGTCAATAGAGCAAGTTTGTTTGTAAAAGGGATTAACTGTTGCAATTATAGAGATAAGCTTCACCCGGGAAAAAGCCTTTTTCTTGGGTAATATTGGCTAAAATGTCCTATTCAATTCTAACAGCATGGTGGAATTTGAAGACTTTTAAGTTACTTTTTAATTTAGTTGGCTCTATAGTATTTAATTTATGAAGAGGAAGAATCATGGCCCTATTTTGAATTTGATCACTGACTGCACTTCTAAATTTAGTGCCAAAGTCACTACTGACAAAAGAGTGAATATAGATGAGGAAAAATCACCCTAGAGCGAAGTTGTCAACCCTAGTAAAAACCCACTTCAGCTCTGAAGACAGTTGCATGAGGACTTCTCTTGAAGGAATCTCAGCAACATGCTGGATGAACACACTGCATGACAAACCAATGACTTCATACATCTACAGTATTGTACTCACCCATGTAGGTCTGGAGTGTGTCTGTACCGTATTTACATGTAGTGTTGAGAATTAAGGCAAATGCGACATGCGACATCCGGCTCCCTTCCCCCTACCCCCACCCTCTACCCCCACCCAGCCATCTGCCATTCTCTCCTATCTACCTCGTGTGTGTTTCAGGACTGTCTGATAATACTTCAAAAGAGAATGAACATCCTTTCCCATCGAAGTTTTTTGAGGTATTTTGCCAAGTCTGATGTTGGGCAAGACAAATATTTTATTACAATGGCCGTTCAGTCTTCAGTTTTCCACTGTTCATGAAGTCAAAATAATCGCCTGATATTTAAATATTGTTATGACAACTTCGCTGCTTTTACTTTTGGACTTCTGTCTTATGTGTAATAACTGACAACAAAATCATACTCTTGTAAAAGGCTTAAACTGCCTCTAATATACACAATTAATATGAAGAAAGACTTGAAGGACAGCTTCCCTTCTATCATTCATTTGTCTTTAGACTCTTTGTCAACTTGCTGTCAGGAAAATAACAATAAATTCAGTATTATTTAGAGAACAGTATACTGATTTTCATTTTTGCCAGATCCTATGACATGCTATGCAATTAAAAAACAAACAAATTAATGAATTACACTGTCTCAAATATTGATAAATTTATCCTTGAAAAGTATTTTTAAACATTGCATGTACCCCTGTAAGGCTATACCTTTCCTGACATTATTTGCATTACAGTTTTGTGATCAGTAACCTACCTAGATACAGTACATTACCACAATCAGTGTACAGGCTATGGGTTTCATGTTGTATAATTGAGTGGTGTACATTTTCACTTGCAAATATCCAGGAAAATTATCAAAATATTCCTGGTCTAATTGTTTAGTACATACAGTTTGTAGGCTATGTACCACCTGCACACATGTACAGGTTTATAGTACAAAATGTACAGTATACTACTGTGCATTACTTAGAAAGTATCACAACCCATCTCAATTCTAGAAACAAGGAATGTTTCTATACACTAATCAACATATGTGGATCACTTTAAAGGAAAGAGCTCAGTCAAATCAACCACACTTTGAAACATAAGCTGCAGACAATCTTAACAATCTCCAAACTTCTACCTTTCATAATGTTTCAGACCATAAAGCATAAACCACAATGTGCTCTGCATATTGAATTAACTTTTGAGCAACCAAAAATAATATTGTTGCATTCTTAAAAATAAACCACACCCTATTTAAGTATGATGAAGTACTGTTGGACAGATACTGTAATTACAGTATACTACAACTGTACAATTCAAACTGCGGTGAAGTTTTACATTATTCTGTCAGTGCAATATTTAATACTGTACCTATTCAAGCACATTTATGCAAGACATCAACCAAAGTCAAAAACCAACAGTACTACTGCACAGTCTATGCCGCCTATGCCATATAAAGTACCTGCCTAGACAGAATACCATAGTACTACCGAGTCTTAAAATGAGAATCACTGTGTAAAACAAATTCCAAGAAGCAAACTTTACTGTACCATTCCGTAATGTATGCCGACATGTAGACAGTAGCAGGTAGACGATATCTGAATCTTAGCAGTATTAGATGCAGCAGACTATAGAATGCTCAACAAACCAAGCCTAGCAACTGCACAGCAAGCTCCCGCACTTTGATGTTTTAATGTCTTCAAATAAAACGTGAGAAATGAACTTGCATCATTTATCTCACAGCTGGTCTGCAGGGTGAGGCAATTGTATTCTTACTGTGTTGCATTACTGCCTGCAATATTTCAAGGTGAAATTTGTGATTGTACAGTAAGTTTAAGTTAAAGGAAAAAGAGAATGACAAACTGTAAGACAACTTTTAGGGAGAGATATTCGTCAGAAGTTCATAACAAAAAAAAAATCCTCTTACAGAAAAAAATAATGAGGTCTGGACAGTCACCAATGTCCTATCTGTAGAACAAGAACTAGTATTTACTTTGGGACTCTGAAAAGCAATATTAATGACAGACTGAAGAACCTTCAGCCTAAGTTAAAAGACTATTGTTGTTGTTGTTGTTGTTGTTGTTGTTGTTGTTGTTGTTGTTGTTGTTGTTGTTGATTATGATTGTCATGATCATTATTATTTAACCACTATCATGATCATTGTCATTGTCATTATCACTATCATTATTATTGTTTTTTATTAAGTTGTAGCACAAATCAAAATAAACATTTTTGGGGTAAAGCAGTCACCCCAATTTGCAATTATATACTCCAGGCCACAGTAATTGACAAGTGGTTCTTTTTAATCATGTGAAAAATGAGTAAATTCCTGCAGAGTAACTTATTCATTTACCTTAAACATTCATTATCTTGTCATCACCATCATAAAAGTTCTCAAATGCAAAATAAGAGGAGATCTGCAAGAATTAGCTAATTTTTCAAAACAAATTTGGGGTGACTGTTTATTCCCTTTAATATCAAACATCATACCCTTCCTATACACTTTCATTCAAATTTCAACAAAAGGCAAGAACTTGGGGGAAATTATACTAAGTGCTGTTATGTACAGTACTTACAGAACGGGGCAGTACTGGCATGCATATGTACAGTAGGTTTAGGGGTTAACTAACTGTAGTACTTCTGAGTCACAACTCCTGGCCAGAAGTCAGAGACCAACTTGACTTTCCTGGGAATCGTGACTCCTGGAGAATTTTCCATACTGTATGTTTTAGTTTTTTCATGTCTAAAAATTGTGAAAGACAGCCACTAAAATGTATACTGTACTTCAAAACTAGAACCCACACAAAACTGCACTCAAAAGGCTGACAAAATTCAAAGCATCCTACCACTATTATCCTCTCCTTTTGTGCTATCCTGTGTATTGCATCATGCTGTTGAGCTTGATGGGCATGCAATGGACTGGTGAGCCCTCTCACTTTTCAAGCCAGTGAGCCACAACTTGAAAAAAAGCTGTGGTCATCTCAACTTGAACCAATTGGATGGAAACTGGGACGTTAAACCTCATCTAACTAACTCACTTTTCAAACCAATTACTGTTGCTCCACTACTGGTGACACATGGACTGACTTTGTGGGGCCTACCAGAACCAGCTACTGTATTCCATGCATAGCTATTAAAATATTTAATATTGCTACCATACCTACCACTGAATGCATTCTTACATCTAACAGAATCAAATACAATACAAATAGTTCCTACAATGTAATATTCGCAAGTACAAAAATAATTAAACTATACTCTATTAGTGTTAGAGGAATTTGATGACATTTAACCCAACCTCAAAAATTGTGATCTACCAGCAATATATACAGGTATTTTGGTTATCTGCACTGATAAATTACACATGATTACCATACTATTGTATCTCAATTCACAAAGAGTTACTTTTGAAGTTACAAGTGAATATGCAAATCTGGTATCCACACTCGATTACTCATGTGGCTCCTGTGATTTCAACTGAATGAGTCCAAGGACAAAAGTACAACATGAATTAGAAATATGAAGGACCAAAGCTCAGATCATCACCTTATTCAAAGACTGAAGCCATGGCTTCACATCAAGTGACGACCCCCATCTCTGTTTTTTTTTCAGACCACACAATTCCCACCAGGGTTAAAGTCAGCCCCTAGTGTGCTCTCCTCCATGATGCTTTATGAGAACTATCCCACAAAGACAGAACAACACTCAACATACCCCAATGAGCAATATGAGTGGCTATCAATTTAGATCAAGGTCAAAACCAAATAATAGATGTTTTGACCCATTAGAAATGGATTTATATCCCCTTATGAAAGATTCACTGGAGTTCTGACATCCTTTACTTCTCTTAAGACATATCTATTCAAAGTTTGAACATATATCTGACATAACTCATTAGCTATACTAAATTTTATTAGGAGTGTTGCACAGTGTCAATATTTCCTTTGTTTAATTACCTTGGCCCTCTTTCATAAGACATTACAGTTGATCTTTAGTACGATTTGTCATGCAGTCCTATGGAAATCAAAGAAACCCTTTTAAAAACAGGGCCCAGGTTTATTAATTTATTCCTGGCTAACTGCACAGTTTGGTCTGTAATGAGGATATTTTTCTAGTCTCAGAGCATATCAGCACTGCAACTGTCCTTGGCATGAATGAAAGTAGAACACAAGTGAGTAACATATTATAGCAATACCTTGTGAGGTGTTAATTCCATGTACCTATTATTTAGTTGTGCTGGATATACTGTATGTAAAATAGAAGGTATTTTGCCAAATGTTCAGTTTTTTATGGGAATTGTGGCTATTTTCTACATTTTCAATATTTTTTAATCATGTGCACAGGTAGGTATGGCATTCTCATGTCACCAAACCTTTAATGTACACAACACAAAAGAAAATTGATGGGCCAACCCCTCAGAGGACTAAACCAACCTACTCAACCTTTATCTCGGATGTACTTGAAGTTATGAGGTCACCAAGCAAAGAAACTGCTAGTAAAGCCTAAAATACTTACTGTTTTAGCAAGTTTTTTGATGACAGGGTCAGAGTATTCTCCATCTTCTTCCTCTCTTTTTCTCTTCTCTGCTGCTGTTGCCATTCTTCACTTCTTGCGTTGATTTTCTTCAAGACACAAGTAGACTGATGTTTTTGTTCCAAAGTTCTTCCTATGTAGATGTTCTTGCAAGTTAAAGGATTACTAAGAACTTAAACTGTGACATCAGAGTTGTAGTAGTTGGGCTTCAAAATACTTGATCAGACAAACCTGAAGGGGGAACATAAGAGAAGTCAGAAATGTTTTGAGGTTATAGCACCAGAAATAGACCTAGACGGATATTGGCAGTGGGGAGGGAGACCTGGAAATCTCTTTGAATGTAGATGTGGGAGATTTAAAATTTAAATCCACTAGATAAAACTCAAGTTTGTTTACTGACATACAGTAATGCACTTGCCAGTTGTAACCAAAGCCCCATACCTCAGCACAGATGGGACTTATACAGGGATGTGATACATAGAAATGTAGAGTGTTTCATTGCCAGCAAGTCAATTCAAAATAAGTCTCAGTAGAGCGTGATAAGCTGTACTTCCCTGCTAATATAGTAATAGTTTAAAAGTATGTTTGAATACCTTCCAAATCCCTGCAATTTTCCAGGCCCATTCTTTACAATGCAAATCCTACAATCTTGGACAAAACTGTTGGAACACCTTCAACCGTTGTACCGTGTACAATATGATGTCGTGCATGATTTGGGAAACCCTCGTCCCCCAGTACAGTGTTGCACACGATTTACGAAACCCCCGTCCCCCCAGTACAATGTTGTGTCCAAACTAAAGCGGTGCATCTCCAATTGACATTATTACCTCCAACATTGTACGGGGGAACGGGGGTGCAGGGGTGTTCCAACGAGTTTTGTCCAAGATTGTCTGAGTTTAAGCAGGTCTCAAGTAGGAGCTAAAGAGGGGATATTTTTGGACCGTGCACAAGGTGGAAACAACTGGGGCCCTTGTAACTGCCTATGACGTCATTTCCCAATGGTGAGATCACTATGCATAATAAATAGACATTATGAGTTGAGGGCGCTGTTGCGGAATTTCGCCAATCACAAAGAAGGGAGGTACTTTACGGACGCCAAGCGTCCACTGCGTCCAACAAAAGCAACAGTTTCCTTAGAGATTAGAGGCCATCGACGCTCTCAAAGGCAAATTATCAGCCTGGGCAGAATCTGTTCATAGGCTCAATTGCTTTCTATTTGAAAGGAACGAGCTTCACGTTAAAGACCACTGTATTCAATAGAGTAGGCTCTCCACGTGAAAGGGTTTGGCGAAAACCAGTGAAAAATTGATGTCCGATTGCACCGCCTGCGGGAAATACTGAAAAGGTGGAACGGGGGAGAGGGAGGCAATATATATATATATATATATATATATATATATATATATATATATATATATATGGGTGATTATTTAAATTAGGGTACCAATGGTAAAATATGCTATTAAAGGCAACTATCTTGCTATTTTAATCCACATAGTCTTTGCTATGCTTTCATTTTGCCCTCACTATTTATGTAAGTGCATAACTTGCAAAAAATAAGTATCATTGAAGTGAATCCTCCCAATTTTTGATGAAAAAGTTGCTAAAATTAGCAGTTTTGGGGGCAAAAGGTGTGACATTTAAACTACCATAGCAGAAGTTAGATTTTCCCTTATTTTTACACTTATCTTGCTCAGTTATTATAACTTAAATGGTTGATGAGGTATAAATTGTACCCTTGTAACTCATATTTTATGAGAAACTGACATTTTTCTGTTTCCTGGGATTCAACGAAAGAGGGTTTCCACATGTAACATTTGGTGTTACCGTTACAGTGTGAAATTTCAGTATCTTATTTTCCAAAAATAACCTACAGTAAATACTAAATCTTTCTTATTTTAGTGGTTGATTAAAGCCTGTGCAATTGTTTAATGCATGTATGAAGGTTTGGGCAAAGACAATTGTACAGAAAAGAAAAACATAGCCATTTTACATTTCGACAGGCCACTTTGGTGTCCCCGAAATATGTTACATAGTGAACCTTTGCAGTTAAAATACTACTACTTCCTAAACTTGATATGTTGTCATTTTTAGCTGAACTATAGTATTTAACATAGCTTTTAACTTACAGGTAGTAAAACTGTGCCAACTTGTTTATGATTTGAAATATCATACAATATTACTTTGGTGTCCCCCCAATCTAAGTTACACGTGGAACGCATTGTTTGTACCACAGAATTGAGATGAAACCCTTCACTAAGTAATCACAATAGGTTTTAGCTTCAGATTGCTCAGATTAACTAAAGAAAACACATAAATGATATAAAACAAATCAATATGTAGTCTTAGTGAGATAAACATATTTTTGGTGTTCACGGTACAATGTGGAACCTATAATTTCCATAGAATGGGGCTATTTTGAGGTCAAATGTAATCTGAGCATTCATAAAACAGCTTGTACAACATCATTTAGACCTAAGCCTACAATGAACTTAGTAAATATAGCAATTCCACCCATGGTTTTACATCATAAATTGTGATACATGAAATTGGGGCTACAAATGTCATGTCACAGTCTGGCACCCTTATTAAAATAAACACCCATATATACATGTACATATATACATATGTACATATAATATATTCCCTACAGTACTCTTAAAAAACAGGGAGAAGAAAACCATTCAGTGGATCTTCCAAAACGAAATAGCGCCACGATAAACAGTACAAAATAAAAAGTCCCTGGACAACTGACCTTTTTGTGAACAACTAGTGTTTATCGTTTGAAACTGATTTAGTCTTATTTGTAATGGGTTTTAAAATTGGTGTACACATTTTTTGGGGGAAGAAAAGACTTCATGTGCCTTTCTCCAGCAGTAAGTTGACTCCTTCTCTTCTCAGAGTCAACCTTAAAGTTATTGCGTCGACTCATTTAACTTGATTCCTTTACAGTGACTACCGTTTATCCTTAATGGATGATTATATTTTTATTATTATTTTGCGAATCTGCCATAATGATTACATCCTAAGAGAATAATTATCATTACGTTTGAAAATATAAACTGAAGTTCTTAGTCTATCGCTCTAATTTCTCCGAAAACCTTTGAAAAATGTGCTGCTAATTCTCAGACAATCTTGGACAAAACTGTTGGAACACCTTCAACCGTTATACCGTGTACAATATGATGTCGTGCATGATTTGGGAAACCCTCGTCCCCCAGTACAGTGTTGCGCACGATTTACGAAACCCCCGTCCCCACAGTACAATGTTGTGTCCAAACTAAAGCGGTGCATCTCCAATTGACATTATTACCTCCAACATTGTACGGGGGAACGGGGGTGCAGGGGTGTTCCAACGAGTTTTGTCCAATTTTGTAGCTAAAAGTAATGTACCATGAACTTCCTAGAACAGTGGGCAGTAATAAATAGCACATCCCTGGCAAAAGTTTTACAACAGCCCTGCTATTGCCCATTGCCCAGGGGCTAATGGCTACAATTGACAAGTGCATATCATTTGAAAACTATTGCATGCATGTATGTCAAATTACAGGATTTACATAATAATTAAAGTCACTGAAATAATGGATTTAATATAGTACCAAATCAGGAAAGCTAAAAGTAGGCACTTAAAAAAAACTTAACTGCAATCAAAAGCACGATTCCTGAAATGAGTCTTTAGGTAACTCACAGAAAGTTAACTTTCAAACTAATACGGTCAGGTATATATGATTTCACAAATACCTGGTGCAGCTGCCTCATACTTCTATTGCCATCACCAGTAGGCACTATGATAAAACCTTTTTTCTTTTTTTTTTGTTACTTCTGGAAGAATTAAAATAGACCAAAAACAGCTAATTGAGAAGATGAACCTTCCTCTCTTTATTGTCATTTATCAGCCAGCAAATACTAGTGAGGTCATTTCCATACAAATAATCTGTACAAAGTAATTTTTGTGTGCTGTGTATAGTGGACAACAGGCTGGGATTACTGCATAGTACAGGCTGAGATTACTGCATAGTAGGACAGCATGCAGTTGGATATGGCTAGGATTACTGCATAGTAAAGCTCAATGACTTATGACTGGAGAAGAATTTTTGCTAATGGAATGGAAAATTTCAAGCAGCTGTTTCTTTACATATGCTGTATATAAATCAGCTTCATGGAGAATTCAACTTCAGTTCTTACAACCCTGTTACTCACATTACAGTGTTACAATAATAACAACAATATACTCTATCACACATTTTCATTTTTTGGGCTATATATCCTGAACTGCAGGCTACAACTACAAATTACCAGACACCACAAGAACAAAAAAAAAAAAAAAAAAAAAAAACTGTAAAGAATGTTCTCTGGCTTTTAAAATAGCTTTTTTGTTTTTAACAAGGTCCCTTCAGCTGGATGATGGAGAGCAAAACCAATGTTCCCCCTTTCACCGCTATGGAGGTTCCTGCTCCTCCAGGATTCTACATCCCTTGAAAGGCAAAGACTGAACATTACCACTCCCTCAACCTTGAGATCTCTACATCATCAACTGTCATTTGTGGTCTTGTTCTGGACTGGCTGAGAGCAACAGGTAATATGCATAAACCAGCTCTAGCTTTGTTTTATGAGAAGCATAAGCAACCTCACATGTGCTGTAACACAAGGCAAGACACACAGTACAGTGAGGTAGCTTCTGTATTGTACAGTTGAGCACTTTTCATGCTTCAGAACATTAAAAGCATTTCACCTTGAAGAAATTACACTAAGAACTTTTCAAAATCTTTCCTTTCATGTTTGCACAATTCTGTTCAATGTAACATACAGGTATAGTAGTTTGTAGAACTAGTGCAATGTTTGCTATTTGTATACTGAGGGCAACAAATCTCACCCCAAAGAGTAAAACTTCTCCCATTTTACTTTCCTTCTAGCCCCTCCTCCAATTTCAAAAAGAAGACCTGTTTAGTATACCTCCCAGACCAAGTAACAATAACCCTGTACTAGGCTATGTGTGAGCACTACTGAGTGGGATCAGTGACAGACCAGTGGTATACCAGTTTGAAGTTATGTCAATCAGAAGACAGTCACCAATTGAATCTAGAAGTATGGGGTTATTCTTACATATTTGAGATGTCACAGACCCTTTAACTTCTCCATGATGCCTGGATCACTGTATAGAGCCTATGCACATGACGTCACGCTTGCCTCCGATGGAGGCAAGCGTGTATCATTGCAACTTACTGCAAATGTAGACAAGCTGATTTGTGTATCGGTCGGATACGCGTGTAGTATTCTACTGTCGCGTAGTATTCTACTGTCGCGTGCGAATGATGTCACATGACGTCAATGCATAAGCTCTATACCATTTGTCATAATACTGCAACCAAATTGCATATCAGGGCTATGACATTGACAACAGTGACAATAAAACGGCACCATACATTGTCTTTATCAGACTTCAGGTACTGATCTGAGGCAGCAATACAAAAAATGGGACATTGTTACATATACAGTACATTTGCTCCGTTGTGAAACTGTGTAAAAGTGTCATTACATACATAAATATACACACTGCACATGTATAGTGTGTCATTTATAACAAACAGCTCTCTGTACTGTACATATCACTTTACACTCACTTTAATCACACAGCTAATGTAAAAGAGCTGTTACAAATCCCTTTATGATCCCTTTTACAAGTTTATCACTATTTTTGGTTCCCCGAAGGAAATGCCTATGTACAGTAACAGTGGATGCTGGCCTAGCTGGCAAATCAACTGTAGGTTCATCAACTTTAATGTTGACTGTAACTCTGATCAATCATATACCTTCGGGCCCCTCCTAGCACAGTACCTGGAGCTGATGACACTTTTTGACACATTCCCTTCAGGTCTGTGTAGCGACTCTCAGCTGCTTACACCTGTCTGGTCTTTCGCACATAGTTCTTTCATATAATGACAAGCTGAATGAAAAGATTTGTTAGCTCTGCATTCAAGAGGTCATTTATTTTTTCACATTACCTCCAATGCTTTGTTTTTTGCTTTTGGTGTATGATTTCAGAAAGATATACAATTTTTATGCAATAGATACTGTACATACTGCTTTTCAAAAGGACCATATAGTAGATACCCATGCTGAGAAGTACTCAGGTTTGGGAGAGAGATATACCACTAATTAAATGTCGATGCTTTGGTGAAGAATGTCTTTGACAAACCCCATTTCACCAACCCTTCAGGAGACATTTCAAAATTCAGGTTTAATTCATGTGAGATAACACTAAGCCAGACTTGGAGATACTATTTGCTGGTACAGTAACTACTTACTTCAGTTGATTCCACATGACAAACAACCTTATACTAGATTTATGCAGCCCTGCAACTGCCATAAAATTTTCATGTTTTCCAATATTATAAACAGCAGGTAACCTTGTATTAAATAACATCTGAGACATAGTACCAGTTTAATTACTTAATTTATTCAGAGCTCCTATACAGTAGCTGCTACATACAGGTAGAAGTACAAATATCACTGATTACAGGAAAGAAAAGAAACATTTCTCATTTACAAGTCTAACAGATACAAACACGTACTGTAGGAACACACCCAGAGTGCATTACTACTGATACTAAACCCACCAAATTTGGTAGGTATGTAGAATCAATAGTAATGCAACTTTAGGAAAACCTTGCTGCTGACTGGAGAAAAAGATCAAACGAGCTGCTGGTGTTACAACACTTCATTAAAACCTGAGACATGACACAAACATTGACTCCAAAACATGATTTTTAGGCATATTTTTGACATTATACTGAAAATTACCCGTGATTTGAAACTCCTGGCCAAGAGTCAGGTAACGTACCAGCCCAAGCCTAGTAGTACATTCTCAAAGAAATAGGCAAATCTGGTTATACCACAGATCTGCTGCATTGTGAATCCAGTAATTTGTAAACTATTATTACTTTTTGTAAGATAGTGAGAACAGGACAAAGCATGACACTTCGCACAATACTTACTTCCTGGATTTCAACAATTGTATTTATTGCACATCCAATCAAAATACTGTAGCTAGTCTTCAGCCTCTGGTTTCTTGCAAGAAACAACTTTAATTCCACAAATGGACCTGATGCCAGCAGAATCAAAAGTGCAGCCTAGAGATAAGTTCTAGTTGACTTTATGGAGGAGTTCCTTACTACAAACTTGTCAGCTGGTAGTTAGCTTCAAAGGTTATGTTTGTTTTCATTCATGGACAAGTTTTTGTAGCATCTGTTCTCTTTGTAAAGTTTTTGTACTATACTATACCAACCTTTGACCAAGGAAAAGATAGTAGGCAAATTGGTATAATCACCTCATTTGACAAGTACAGTCACCTGATTGATATTGTATTGTACGACTACTGTACTGAAGGGAGACTGGGATGTGTCAGAGCGGAGGTCAATGCTGCTCTTGCAAGTTTAGAAAATCACCTTCATACATTGAAGATGATTAGCCTAGCAAAGTTCCATGAGTGTGACTGATGCTATCTCAGATCTTATTTCAGCATTTTGTTATTCCCTCTAGGTCACCTTAAATCAGGTGATTTCTACCCCCTGAGGGCAGAATAGAGCTCATGGCAGGATAAGTAGAAGATATGAAAAATTTACAAAACCTTTTACAAGTGACTAATTAGTGGCTTTTTTTTCTCCTAGAATATTAATATCTTCAACATAAATCTATTATACAAACTAACTGTACAACCATACAATACTAAATACTTCAAGTAATTTACATTGACCCTTACTGTATTATTACTGCATGGTCCAGGTAATTCTGTGACATCACCCAGTTGCAATGATGCAAGCAAATTATAGAGTCCTACACATATTTTCAAACAAAAGGCAACAATATTTTTCTTCAAGTATGAAACAAAAATCAAGTGGGATAGAGTCTAGTTATAAAGGTTGTCACAGTATAGTACAATACTGCCTGGTCTGCATACACCAATGGTCCACAAAATAGTGTGAATATAGAGCTGAATGCACATGTATTAATCAGGAGCAGATGTGTATGGAATGCAAGTTGGGACCAGAAAGTTTCATCAACTGTGTCCTTCCACTCAAATTGAAGAAAAGGCTCTGGTGTTATAGTAATAGTATGAAGGAGCCCAAGGTCCCTGACACAGGTGAACCTCCCCTCCCTCCCCATCCACAAAATTCTAGGTTTCCTTTTGAGCAAGCCCACACTTGGTATAAGCTGCTGAATATACAATTACAAAATTAGGACACAGGCATGCTCTTCACCCACCACTGCGCATGAAACTTACTCCATATACTGTTTTACAAGGGTTCTTAAGTTAGTTGGGCCACACACCACTTTAAAGGGAAAATGCAGTCACACCAATCAGAATTAGTATACCCTGTCATCCTATTTCATGAATGCCTTACTCATGTTCATGTGACAATATTTTTGTTACTGAATTACTAAATTCATGGAGAACAACTCCTTTCTTTACCTCTTGTTTGTAATAGTTATGTTAAAAAAATCTTCAGATGTACTTGTGAGGCAAATAAGAGAAGATTTGCAAGAGTTGCTGATTTTTCAAAGCAATTTTCAGGTGACTGCCTATTGCCTTGAAAGCTCGCCCCAGGCAGTCAAAATTCTCCCTTAAAGTTTTGAGTTCCTCCTTCAATTTAAAGTAAAAGATTTGTCTAATGCACCTCATGGACAAAGCTACAGAAGCCTGTTTTGAATTTAAATTGTTCAAGGCCATAGCCACACACTCCTGTGTGTGAGCTGTCTGGCATACTGACTGACCTGCAAGGACATCACTAACAAATCAGAGGTACCGCAGGGCTCCAAAATAATAGTCCAGGCCGTTTCGTAGCTTTCTTAGGGTTTGCATTTTTTCTTGCTATATTTGGTAAAACTTTGATAAGATGTAGAGTAGACATCAGACAATCAGAAAAGTATGTGCTCCATTTTTTTTTCATGTGCAAGGGGGGTAGCCAGCCAATTCAAAATGGCCGCCATTTTGACCATTTTGGCTGATTTGGCTCAAGAAAGGCTCTGCTGCGCCAAGTTTTGAGGTCAGAAACGTCTTTAGGAGTAAAGGTGGTAAAATATACACAGTCTCTCAAAATATACTGAAAGTTTTCCCCAAAATATTGATCCGTTTTGTTGTAGTGACCTGTCGAATATGGCCCTTTTTGCCAAAAATCGGCAATTTTGGCAAGTTTGGCGCCAGGGGACAAGTTTGAGTACCAGATTCTCTTAAAGTGTGTATACCAAAGACCTTAACTTTTGTTAATGGGTAGTCCTATAACCAGGCAGTATGTGGAGAAAATTTGGACTCCCAGATTCAAACCTACATGAAATGAGTGGTACTGAAAATTCGCAATTTCCTTGTATTTCGTTGGGAAATTTTGGCCTCTGGGATCAGTTTTTATGCCCAATATTTCCTTCAATTGAATAACTAACTAACTAAGTCTACTGATCTGTCTGCTATTAAAAGAAAAGTGGATTGTTAAGACACACATCAATTTTGAAAATTTTAAAAGCAGACAAATTTTCCATTGTTATAGACCCTAAACAGCTATAAACATCAATATTTTCATTTTTCATTAATAAAAAACACAAATTTTGGCACTACAAGACAAGTTTGAGCAATGATGATCTCTTTTAGAGCCACACAAGATCTTCCATCTTCACAAAATTGGTACTCAAGTGCCTCAGTAGTACAGAGAAAAAAATACACTGGTAGGTGAAATCGGAATATTGAATAAAGAAACCCAAATATTGAAATTTATTCATTTTTAGTAAAAAATATGGGTAAAAGGGCATTTTTGAGCAGTAATATCTCTGATACTGTGCCATAAGATGCTCCCATCTTCATGAAATGGGCAGTCTAGTGCCTTGTTAGTTCACAGAAAGAATTTCGACTCTCAAATAAGAATGGGCATAAGATAACGGAAACCCAAATTCTGCAATTTCTTCACTTTTCCTTGCAAAATATGAGTTTAGGGGCACTTTTGGGCTGTAATATCTCTAAAGGTATCATACAAGATGCTCTCATCTTCCTGATATTGGCAGTCTAGTGCCTCTCAGCCAGGGGTTTAATTTTCCAATTTTGGGGCGCTACAACATAACATCTATTTGATGGTTCCCTCTCTGCAGGTCAAAAGTTTGCATACGTAGCTCAGCATGTAAGTGAAAAACAGTAACTGTCATGTAAACTATTCAATATTTGATGGATTTGATTTTAACTGGAATTGTGGCTGGTTTTCCATCAAAAAAGCAGTTATCACATTTACATGTCCACAGCCCTTTAAAGAATGGTGTGTATGGTTGTATGTTTAGTACAATTGACAGTGAGCAACTTCCTAAGTTCTTAGTACAAACTTTATCTCAAGTAAGGAATCGCAGCCAACAGAGCATTGAGAATGCAAAGTCTTTGACACGCCAGAACTGCTTTACAGGTTAATATAACAAACATCTTTTTTTGTACAGCAAGTTTCTAATAGCTATACTGTCTATATTATTATTATATACAGCTCTACTTCTCTTATACTTCACAAATTATGTTAGTCTCTCTATACAGCATAGGAAATTGTATAGCAACCTTACTGTATAAGAATTGCCAAATTTTAAGGATATCCTGAACTACATACTGTACCGAGACTGTAGTGTGTCTATAAGGGTTAAATATTCATAGAGATAAGAGTCTCATTTCACTTGTTCCTGAAAACAGACCTTACTGTATAGTACTTTAGCTTTCATTGACAATGATAAGGAGCTTAAGAGGGTTGCAGATTGTCATCTGTGGCTATAGTGCATCCTACGGTCAGCAGGAAACTATTACATACAGTACTTCCTGGGTCTTTTGCTTTACTGGAAAATTCTTGTTCAAAATTCCCATCAAGAGAGCCTTTAAACCAAATGCAACATGCACAGTGTACCATATCACCTTTCAAATAAACATCAATATCACAGATAGGACAATGTTTCCTCATAATATCTTTCCTTCCTAAGAAACATTTTGGAATGACTGATGAAGATTTCGGTCATACAACCTTTCAGGAAATATCTCATGCATCAATTTTTTTCATATACTTTGTGAAGACTATGAAGGGAAAAGGCCTATTCAGAAAACAAAAAAAAAAAACAGTAAACTTTAAATATAACAACATAATCCAGTGTTAATCCACACTGTGAATGCTTTTATGTTTTGATGCTTCTCTGTTCCAACGTCTCTATTTTCCTACAAGTCTACATGAGGGACAGTGTTATGATAGAGTTAGGTTAGTTGAAGAGGATTACGGTTACTGTACTGAGAAGTGTTAGAAAAGAGGTGTACCCAATCCACACTACACTACTCGTAACACTGTCATCAAACTGGTATAGTATACTGTAGCCTTCAAGCTCCTTTTGTTATCAGTGAATGACAATTTGAACACAAGTACAGGCGTGACTGTTGTCTTCTTTTAGAAACAATTCCCTACATGAAGTTAAACATGATAGATAACTTTGACCTCATCCTAACCTAAACACATCATCGTACGATACACTTGAGTCATTTTAATCAGTTTTCCATCTATTTCAGTACACTTGTTGGTTTTTCCATTAAGATAACTCTGACCTATTATACAGTGCAAACATGTCACTTGAAATACTGATTAAACCTGGAACTGATGTCCTACAGTATTTAATGTTATGCCACTACCAAATGTCTAACTTAAGTAGTGATAATAATGACAGCTAAAACAACAGACTTTCTAGAGGTCATTAACATAAATTATATGAACCCAACAGCAAACCCAAATTAAGCTGTAGACTGAAAATTCATTTTCTTGATAATATTTAAAGAATGTTTCTTCCAAATATTGCTCACAAGAAGAAGATTGCATTGAAGAGAAAAATTATCTGTCAGTAGGTACAGGGCTTAATATTACAGCACCAGTCATCTGGCACTCTGTGATGACAAAAATACTGAAAGGGAAGGAAAAGTTATCTGGGATAGCCAATTTTTAAAAAAGAAAACAGAATGGAATCCAAAAGTCTCTCAAATTTCCAATAAATCCATCATTTTACATAAATGATATTTTGAACCATTATAAGTATCTTCCAAAGGCAAATCATCAGCATTTGACACAGTAAATCATGCAATTTTACTAAAAAAGGCTCCAGTCGAAGTACAAATTATGCGGAACTACAGTTCTGTAATGGTTTAAATCTTATATTACAGAGCGTTTTCAGCATGTTAAGATTGAAAATGCTCTCTCATCTCCGATGTCCTTTAACTAAAGGTGTTCCACAGGGCTCTGTACTTGGACCTGTTCTGTTTTCCTTATACCTTGCTGAGTTAAGTGATGTTATTCGCAGTCATGATGTTTATTTCGATCATTACGCAGATGATACTCAACTTCTATTAGCTTTTGATAGAGATTCTGTGCCATTTGCTTTCCACAAAATGGAAACCTGTATTAACGCTGTCAACATCTGGCTTGCAACCAATCAACTGAAACTTAACTGCGAAAAAACTGAATTTATTGTTTTCCAATCACACTTTTCAGATGTCGCACCCACTTTCCCTACACTTAATGTTGGTGGAGAGCGAATTCACATTTCTTCAACAGTGAGAAATTTAGGAGCTTATTTTGACCATACTATGACTCTTGAACATCATGTAACAAATCTTTGTCATTCTGCAAATTGGCAACTGAGGAAAATCAGTCGAATGAGGAAGTACCTTGACAATAAGAGTTGTGAGATACTAGTGCATGCCTTTATTACTTCAAGGCTTGATTTTCTTAATTCACTCCTATATGGTCTCCCTGAATCAGCTATTCAGAAACTCCAGAAGATACAAAACACTGCTGCTCGTATTGTAAAAAGGAAAGGGAGAAACTGCCATATTACTCCAATCCTCAAAGAACTCCACTGGCTCCCAATGAGCTCTAGGATTCAGTACAAGTTGCTACTGTACTACTTGCCTTTCGGGCTTATGTCTTGGGCAAGCCTAAGTACCTTTCACAACTTCTCTTGCCATATATTCCAACTCACCCACTTCGATCCTCCTGCAAATCATATTTATCTGTACCAAAACTACGCCTGAAAACCTATGGCTGTAGAAGTTTTCAGTACTGTGCATCGTCTTTATGGAACAGTTTACCAGATGATTTACGAACTTGCTTGCAACTTTCTGTTTTTAAGAGTTTACTTAAGACTCATTTGTTCAATACTGCTTATACTTAATGAACTTCACTGTTTTCTGGTAAAGCGCCTTGAGTAGTAACTCTTGGAACTGATTGGCGCTATATAAGCCTAATTTATTTATTAATTACACCTTTTCTACTTTCTTTTTTTCTTTTCATTCTATTGATGCTAAAATATGGGAACCTTTATTTGAAAGTAAGATTGTTTAGACCAAAACAACTACAGTAGATTCCTTGCCATTTGGATATAATTTTAGTACTGATGTGTCAAGTTGACAGTTGCACTGGAAAATTACTGTGCTTAAGTTTACTGTACATAAAAGAGTTAAAACAGTTCATAAGCATGTCCATACATTAAACAGGTTGATATCATGTGAACGTGGTCATAAATCAGCTTCCCGCTTTTAATTTGGGGTATTTTGACAGATACAAGGTCCAAACATGCTTCATACTAATCTTTTAAGTACATGCAATTAATACAAGTTTATTGTTGAGATATCAATAATCATGTTTAGCTGGTTTCCTAACTTTGACCTTGAGTGTCCTCAAATGACAATTTTACCTCCACCAAATATTATCAATTTATCATGAATGGTACTTAAAACTGACCATCCACATGACAAATACAAAATTCATAGAAATGTTTACAAGATATTCACCATTTACTCTTGTGACCCGAAATGACCTTTGATTTCTACCAAAAACAATTCTGTTCATGAATGTATTCAATGTGGGACACCCACATGCCAAGTACAATATGATACTCGGATGTCCTTTTTACCCCAAGATATCGTGATGTATACAAGGTTTTCAAAGTTAGACCTAAGTGACTTCAAATGACTTAAACCTCCGACCAAAACTATAGGAATCCAGTCAATATTTGGTATCCACATCCGAATTACCAGATACAGTATCATGGCATTTGGACCATCTAACTGTGAATTATCTGCCTAAAGGGTAGGTATGAAGTAAGTAGAAAGACTTTCACGACGGGAATCCATACTAGTAAGATGATTTCAAAGAGTACGCGGTCGAAGGTCTTGAAACAGTCGAGCTTTCTTCAGAAGTGGCTCTGACTTCTTCAGGACTGATTCAGGTTGGTATGAATTTCTTGCAACTCAAAAAAATTCTGTGAGAAAGGCTGTGGGGAATATAATATGATGCAATTTTAACTAATTAACATTTTTTTTTTTTTTGAGTGATGGAGCCCAAAAAAGTAGGAAAAAGAATTTTCAAAGAAAAATTAGGAAAGGGAGAGAGGTCCAAAAAGTAGGAAAGTAGGAAAGTAGTCCTGAGTCACTTGAATGTCTAAGGTTCAGAAACAGAGGCTAGCATCCTTTGGTATGTCCAAATTTGCATACTTAGCTCATGTTTATCCATGATACAAGTGTGAAACAGAAATTGCCCTGTAAAATGGTCAATATTTGATGGATTTTGATGGAAATTGCAGCTATTTCTGGATTTTCAATGTTTTTACGGTAACTATCCAACTGTAATTTTCATGCATGCAGATCTTTTAAGTAAACTCAGTTAGGAAAATCTGATATCTCCAGGCCAAGGACAAGATAAATGGCCCTTTTAATTCATGGATGCAAAACAATATATTTCAAAAACCTACACAATACAAAACTACTTGGTTGTAAGGGATATAAATAAGGAAATATTTGTAAGATTTTACTGATGTGTCAAGATGAATCTCTGATGGCTTTTTAATCACTTTGGAAACTGGGCAAATGTGCATGGCAGACAAAATGCTGCCTTCCAAATTATTTTGGAAAGCGAACTGCATAAAAGTGCACTATGTGGTTTACCATAAACTTACTTAAATAGCAATTAAAAACCAAGTCTACCATCTAGCCTACATGTAGGCCTAACTTAATAACTAAAATGTGTTTTCCAACAAGTTAGGCCTAGCCCATTCCCAGTAGCCCTAGGCCTTACAGTATATGATTTAGCACAAAATCCTTAATTTGAACATGCAGATTTTCAAAACCTACAGAATGGAACATGACGGGCTTAATAAAATTTGAAAAGGACCTTCCAGTATTTTACATCTGTATTACAGCCCACAGGCAACACTATGCAAGCTGATACCTAGCCTAGCCTGTTAGCAGGTCATAAGTACTATTGTTTTATGTATTAATACTGGCTATTCTTATACTAGCCCTAAGTTAAGGTACATCTGAGTGAAGGCTTATAGGGTGCTTGGATTGATCAAGAGGAATTTCAACAGTTTTTATAAAGAGATTGTACTAACTCTGTATAACAGTCAGTTACACAGGGCTGTGTCCGAGTCCATCTGACCCGATTTCGATTCCAGTGGCCACCTTTCTGGGCCAATTCCGAGTTCAATACCCTCCGATTCCGAGCCAATTCAAATTCCAAGTTCTTCAATTCCTGGCCAATTCCAAGTTCAGCTGTTTGAGAATGTAGCAGCTTGTAAATGCTTTTTGTACTGTTTTGCAATTACATTCAATTGAAAATGGGCATTTTCAGGAGTCAATTTCATGCCCTGGTTCAAGCTGTCTTTATTTTGATTGACTATGTGACCGTTCATGTGTTGAACTGTGCACCAATAGCAATGTAGCCCTAGGGAACAAATATTCAACTTTCACTTTCGTGTAATCAGCTGGAACTGGCTCTAAGTCCAGCTGCAGCCTATACCGGGCCGATTCCGATGCCAGGATCTCCAATTCCGGGAAGGTGTGTCATGTCCTGAAGATTTATGCTGCAGGGGTGCGTCAACATGCGTCAATGTCCTTGCATTATTTTCTGAATGACAGGAAGCTTAACGCTTTTGCACAGTATAAAACTGTTGCACAGTGTCTGAGTATTTATTTTAGGCCTAAAAAACTCCCTGTGTGCTCATGCCGCCCACAAATGGCACTACATTTTGCAGGCAAAGGCACAGGTACACAACAAAGGCCATTTAATCAAGTACCACACAATACAAATTATAAGTTGCGACCCTCTCCACCATGCTGCAAGTATGACATACTGTACACAGTGTAAAATACAATAACCTGTTTTCTGTCAAGTTTACCCACATACGTCAGGAAAGTTACGGCCATGATATAGTCTCAACAACTTTTCCCATAACCCATGTTACACGTTAGGCTAGCCTAGGAGCTCGTACAGACATGTCCCTGAAGAAAAATATCATATGGGAATACTGCCCTTGTAAAACTTTCCAAAATGTTGCAAAGAGATTAGCAAGAGTCTTTTTACACATGCTCCATAAACATTTACAGAAATGCTTGCCCACTGGATAATTTTTGGAGGGCTCTTCATCTCACGATCATTATGAGACCCCTCACACACATGTTAGCCTAGCCTACACAGTAAGTATGCATTACGGAATTTGCAAGTTGTACGAAAAAAGTAGTTCTGAAGGAAGATTGGAAAACGAATGCAACTAAAACTTTTGAAAATGTTGTAGAAGGCCTAGTATGAAGCTTTGACAAATGTCCCATGAATATATATTTAAAAAATGTTTACCCACTTGATAATGCTTGGAAGTCGATCGATAGATCGTAGCTGCAACTTTCAGATCACTGACATCTAAGTGTTCTAGAAAATGAAACCGGGGCATCCCACGAGACCGAAGGTCCGCGAGACCAAAAATAAGAAAAGGTCCGCAAGACCGAAAATAAGAAAAGGTCTGAGAGACCGACAGAAGTACCAGTCCGCCGTACTGCTACGCTCCGCTTTAAATTTATGCTGGCACCCTGTAGTATTTACCTTTTGCAAACTAGTGCATTGCCCTTGCATCACCACCCTTCTGGTATTAAACATTCCGTTCTCGCAAGCGGATTTTTAATTTCGGTCTCGCGGACCTTTGGTCCCATGAACCCTATTTCGTTTTTGGTCTCTTGCACCCTATTTCCTTTTCAGTCTCGCAGACACTATTTCCTTTTTGGTCTTGCGGAGCGTATTTTATTTTCGATCTCGTGAACCCTATTTCATTTTTGGTCTCGCAGACCTTCTGTCTCGTGGACCCCAATTCATTTTCGGTCTTGCGGACCCTATTCCATTTTAAGTCTCGCAGACCTGATTTTATTTTGGTCTCGCGGACCTTCTGTCTAGTGAACCCTATTTCATTTTCAGTCTCTTAGACCTTCTGTCTCGTGGGGCTGTAACCAATGACACAGTGTTGATAATATCAGTAATTATCGATATTGAGTTAATTAGAAAAACAGGCCTAGAAAAATGTGTTTGCTTAGTAATAGTATTGGCAAATATACATCTTTGCCTATACGTTGACCCGTTGGTGGTGATATGTCGATATATCGCAAAACTTTTGTGGGAATTTGGACAATATATCAATGTTCTTTTGTATCACCCCACCCTTCTGCAAGTTAAGAGTTATGGAACATGTGCCAGCAGTGGCTAAGTTGTATCAAAATGACCACAAGATCAGTGGCACCAGCACATGGGGGGGGGCATGCCCTCCAATCAATTTTTGAAGAAAATTCTACAAATTTTAAAATGATCCTAAAAGGCACTTAAGCTATAGATTTTTGTAGGGGGTTGTTTTCAACCAAGCGATGGATCTATTGTAATCATTTTCTATCAAAAATGGTTCCCAAAATATCAGAAGTTTTGCAAATATCTTGCAAACTATCAAGATTTTTACGCGCTCCACGAGCTTCCCTTACTGTACCTCAGTATTGTTCTTATTATCAATATCTTCTGATAGCAACTCCCAGAGAAGCAAAGCAGCAAAAGTTGAAAGCTGTTTACGAATTCCCAGGTAAAAACTGGCTTTCTGATTGGCATAGGCCTATAGGTTTGTTGGGGAATTGGAAGTGTCCTGATGCAGAGCCTGAATGCAGGTACAGTATTGTCATGATGATCTCATCTAGAGAAAAATTTCGGCACGCTTTGAGCACCTTCGTAATGGTTGCACTCCCACTCATGATCATTATTACATGGAACTACATGGAACATGGATACATGGAACTATTCTGATCACAACACTTTTCCAAAATAGAGGTACATCTCTAACCTCTGTAGGGGCCTCGCATCTTTTTCAAGGGGAAATCTTCTCATCCCAGACAGTTCGAATTCTCCCAACTAAGCTAGTTCTAGCCCCGCCCATAACTGTCTTCAGCTTCTTGTGCAGACACAAACACAGTTTATTGATTGAGGCCATAACCTGGTGAGTATACTGTACAAGGCCCTAATGTGTAATCAAAACACTCTCAGCATCCTGTATGCTGTGTAATGTAAGCTGCTCTGCATCTTTTGGATTTTGTAACTCTGATGTCAATCAAAGAGCAGTCACCAACTGAGACTTTTGCTTACCCCTATGTTAGAGTCATACTTTGGGTGATGCAAATCTGTCTTTCAATCTAATCTATAGCATGATGTGGACGGTGGAAAATAAGTATTTGCTGTTATTACAAGTTTTTCAAAAAAGAATTACTAACCGCTTCGTGAGCAGCCATTATCTGTGTAGCTGGTGAGTGTTTATACACTTACAATGAAAAAGCATTCTTAACTATACCTATCAGGGACTCAGGTCTGTAATATCACGTCCTACACCTATAGTCTCCCTCCCCATTGCTGCAAGCTGTTCGTCTGCATTTTCCTTCAAACTTTGTCAAAATATGACATTTGTAAAGTGCTCGGCATCATACTCTGTGGGCCTAATATCATTTGGGTATCAGGTAATAAGCATCATGTAAGTGCCTCATTTTATTATAATTAATCCAAAGCTTCCAGGAGGCCCTATAACAATGTAGGCCACCCTTAGATACCCTTTTACTTAATACACAATGAAGCAAAGGAAAATTTTTGTAATAGTCCTGCAGCATGTTTCTGTGGACTCCACACACGTATTTTGCATTTTTCCCAGAAAAGAAGGCAGTTTAGTAGCCAAAAGGAAGGGGATGGATTCGGGAGGTTTGTTGACAACATCCCGTTCCTTTAGACAACATATTATCCTCTTTCACCTACTGCAGAACCAAAAATCAGAATTCACTAAATTATGGACATTTTCCAGCCATATATGATCGGTTCTGAAAATATCCCAAAGACAGCACCATTTTGCATCTAAGCAACCTTAAATTCACAAAAATTTCCCCTCCCCTTAGACCCCTCCCCCAGGACAGCACCTTTACAGCCCTTCCAAATAAGATATTGGCTACGGCAAAAAAATTGCTGAAGTAAAAACGATTTACTTCGGCAAAAGTACGCTTTACCTCGGCAGTAAAAGTCGATCATACAGCCATGTGCATGGCAAGTTAACGAAAGTTTGGCCTATCTACTTGTTTACAAACTTCTTCTAGCCTACGGTAGGTTAACCTAACTTGTTTGCTTAAGCTCTGGAATTCCATTGATAAAACCAATACAGCCGCTTTGGGAATTTTTCCCAATTTATTACACATTAAAAGAGATAAAACAGCTGGTTCTGAAATCTAAAGGTCGCACTCTGCCGTGTCACATTCATGTGCGTACATTTTTTTTAATGATTATTTTTAGTGATTATTTTAATACATTATGATCGTTACATTGGCGGCCATTTTGTTTTTCCGCCATCTAAGTCAATTTGAATCTCACCAATACAGTCCCAAAAATTAATTTTGGAATTAATGTCATAAAATATGACTAAATTTTAAGAGTTAATACCTGTTTGTACTGAGCAACACGTGAAGTGTGTTCTCACGTACCCCCCCCCCCCGGGTAACACCGTGTTACCCTGAGCGAGAGTAACGTGAGAACACGGGTTTACTCGGAGTCGGTGTTAAAATTTTGATCCACCTCCGAACGGAGGGTTCTGCGGTTTTAAACACCGTGTTTGTTTAATCAACCCTAGATCACAGGTACAGAGTTGTGTAACCCCCACTTACTATAGCAATGTACACGTACATTAAACAGACCAGTAAATGCAGTGGATAAACTATCGCTGCGCGGCAAAACTCGCTTTAAATTCATTACTATATTTGCCTTGGAGAGGGCAACTAATTTGAGATGGACTTTTCATAAATTTTTATGTACTTCTAAATGCAGGTCCATAGCCAGACACTGTACTGCAGCTGAAAGGACGTGATAATTTTAAGGCCAGGAAAAATATGTTTTGGAGGACGAGACCTTGTACTAAAATGTCAAGGCATTTTTTGTGGCATTTCACGGAATTTTTCTTACGGTTATTTCCAAATTGCCAGAGAAGTTGGATCATTAGTTACGGTACAGGTTACAGCAGAAATCCTTACAACTTTGAAGTAAGTAGGCTATCATCTAGTGCGCTGACATTTTTCAAATAACGCTTGTGCCGAAAATTGGAAGGAATAAACTATAAGCAGTGAAACACTTTGGACTCGAAGAAACTATAATCAATAAGGAATGTTGTATCCTACAGTAGAGCTATGTAACATCGATGTTGCTGGCAATTAAAGAGCAATGCAAGACCACAATCAATTTGGATAAAGCTGGGTACATCAAGATAATTTAAAATGCAGTGCGGGCAAATTTCAGATATTGCAGTTAGGATAGGCCACAAAGCTTCAGCAGTTCTTGCTATGTAGGCTTGTGCCTTGGGTTGGCAGTAAATGTATATGTAGTCTTAATATGGGGTAATTCCATAAATTAGGGTACCAAACTATGACATGGCATTTTTGGCCTTAAATTCATAAATCACCCTTTTTTATATGGCACATATTTTTTACCTATTTTATATATTAATTACTTTGATCATGATGTTGAGTTAGTTCCATTCATATGTGCCTGAATTGTGAACATCCTCAAATTTGCCTCATTTATGGGAAAATGTATGTTCCTGATGTAAAGGGGACACCAAAATACTGAAAATCACATTAAAAACATATCTGGATCTACTTCATATTAATTTTGTGTATTCTTAAGATGATTTGCATAATGTGATGCTAAAAAACCTATTTTTTAGTCAGTTTGTCATTTTATCTCTATTTCGCAGTGCTAAAACATGTGTTCCTCGTGTAAACAGGGTAAGGGGACACCAAACGGAAAATTGTTTGATAATTCAAAATTTCAAAAAGACTGCAAAGTTTTTTAAACTGCATGTTTTAAAGCCGTATACGACCTAATAATTCAGCTCAAAAAGATAAAACATAACGAGTTTGGAGCATATGTTATTCACTTCTTAACGTTTCCTACGTAAACTTTTCAGGGGACACCAAACCATTGAGTAGAAATCGAAAATGGCCTTTTTTGGCATATTTTTTGGAATGTTTTTAAATGCATTTAGCTTTGTCCAGGCTTGAAAAATCCATCAAACTTAAAAAAATTGGAATAGTTCAGATAGGCAGTGTTGAAAAGGGGGTACCCATGTTTCTCGTGTAAAGGGGGACACCAAAGTTTACGCGCGGAACATGCCTTTTGTAGAGTCATCATGTTCGGAAAATGTGAATATAATTTATGAATCAAGTGTATTTTTGTCACAAGTGATATATCATCTACAATGTTGTTGCAAAAATTTAATAAGGAAAGCCTAAAATAAAGGGAAATCTAGCTTTTCAAATGGTACAGTAACTCTTAAATGTCATAGTTTTTGCCCCCAAAAGCCCTAATTTTGTGTCGTTTTTTGTCAAATATTGGGAAAATTAATTCTCATAATTCAATTCTGTGGGAAACATGTTATTAACTTAGTCACTGTGGCAAAATAAAAGCACAACAGTGACCATGTAGATTAAACTCACAAGACAGTTCCCATTTAAAGCATTTTCTTACCACTGGTACCCTAATTTATGGAATTACCCTATATGGTCAACATGAAAAAGTGTGCCACTGATCTTGCCATTTCACTCTTCACTAAGCAAGTACAGGTAGAGGGTTATGTGTCCAGATCACCTGTGAATTACAGTATTTTAAAATCAACCATGCACGAAGGCTGTGTGACCTTGTCTGTCCACTATTACAGTCTTCTAGAGGATTTGTTTCTTATGTGAGTGATGTATACAAAAAACTCAGAGTGACCTCTTCATTTCTGCCAGCTCCAATAGGAAACTCAATGCACACAAGGGATCATGGGAAATGGGAGAACAAACAATGGGCTACCATTGTTCTGTTTCATTTTCAGTAGTTTTTGCCCACTAATCAGCCAAAATATCCCAACAAAGTCAACAAGTACAAATGTTACCCACCACATCTTTTCCCTCTACATCTTTTCCCTCTACAAGTATGTACCAAAAGTACAGCCACAAAATGACAATGTTATGAAGCATTTTGGCCAGAGCTAGTGACTGGCTAGTGTGACAATATCTCATTACATGTTATGTATTGAGATAATAAAATTTGTGCAGTTAGTGAGCTTTCATGATCTTCAAAGCGTGTTTTTTTGCATAATTCTGAAGGCAGACTCAAAGAAAATACGAGTATTTCTAACTCAATTAACCCACGAGACTGGCCATCAATGTAATATGTGAGTATGTACTACAGTACCTCCGAGGAATAATACTGAACATTTCTTGAGACATTCAGATCCTCTATGGTTAATGATATCAGCTTGGAGTCTGACATCTGAGATGCTTACCCTCCTTTGCAAGGTCATACCATGAAGCTACTAACTGGACTTTACCTGCTACGTTCGTTTCCCAGCTGAAATGCACACAGTTGCCTTGGTTCAACCAGGGAGTTCTGATACAACAGACATAAATTCTTTTACATGTTGGAAACTCTTGGAGAAACCATCTACAACAATCGAAATTGACCGAGAGAAAAAAACACATTGATTGCTCACATAGGAAACCGAATCGGGCCATACGATTTTACGACAACGACTATTTTGGTTTGGATTTTACTACGACTATTTTGGTTTGGATTGTCATACTTCAGGTTAGTGCCCCTTGCTAGTGTATCGTTGTCCAGTTTACATAGATTATGTAGGCCTACCTGTGTGTACCGTTCAAGGACAAAGACTTGGGATGCGGGGAAGTACATAAGTGTAGAGGTGTACCTGGTTACCATTATTTGTGTTAGTATTCAAGTGTCTTCTTGAATAGTCTTAGGGGGTGAAATTTACTAACACAGGTATTACGAGGAAAACAAATGCTTTTGTTTCAAAAACTCAAGTGTGCTGTGCAGTATAGAACCTTCAAAATCATACTATCCCCAGCTAATGCATGAATAACTGAGGCAATATAAGCCCACTAAATGTACAGTACTCTGGTACGTGTACATGTGCAGCTGCATGACGCAGTTGCCAGTCAAGTCGCCACCTAACAAAGTCGCCCCTCATAAAGTTGCCTCCTGACAAAGTCGCCCCCGACAAAGTCACCCCTGACACAGTCACCCCTCGACAAAGTTGCCCCTCAGTTCAACAAGTGATCCAGGCAAAATTTCTTAAAAACGTAAATAATAAGAGATACAGAGATACAGTAATCATTTTAATTAGCTGTTGTCAAGTGCCTACGGTACTTTTTGTTGCTAATTTGATGTCAGGCTTTAGCCTTACGCATAGCAAAGTGTTTTTCAAACCAACATCCTATTGTGATTTTTTTCTTCTTTGAAGTTTAGAAATACTTGTTCTTAATTAACTTCTTTTATACCAAATGTTACTAAACGTTCAATAAGAGGTGTAAATTTGGTGACCATCCTGTGAAAAGTATACATCGCTGTAACGCTGTGGGTCAATTTCATACAAAATGAGGGAGTACATAAGTACTCTAGGTATGGGAAAATAGTGCACAATCCTGTATCCCTGTACATACGTAACGTACGTATGTACTGTAGTATGACCAAAGCATACGTAAGTAGGCCTATTGCACATAAATGGTGCATGAACATACACTGAACAATTATCTTTTTGTTCACTATTTATTTACCTGAATCAGTTTCTCGATGAAATTTTGCCGGTGGCAACTTACTTGAACCGAGGGGGCGACTTTGTAGAGGGGCGACTTTGTCAGGGGGCGACTGTCAGGAGACGAGTTTGTAAGGGGCGACTTCGTTAGGGGGCAACTTTTAGAGGGGCAACTTTGCAAGGGGGCAAATTGACTGGTCCCCCTTGACACATTGAATATTCTTATAGTGTTGTGATAGGCATGGTTTCTGCTAGTTGTAATGAGGATGGTTTTTTTCAAGACAGCCTGCAGATTTTGACTGTTTTCGCACCATTTCTTCATATTTTGCCATTCGCACTACCATTTTCTGTCACTACATCAACAACTTCATCCATGACTAGCATAGTTAGTATATTGACTATTAAAGAAAAACATTAGGCCTTATGCCCTATGTATTTCCCTTTTCTTGAACAAGTAGCCTAATATCACTTTAACTTGATTAAGTTACACTTATTCGACCTAGCCTAGGCCTAGGCCTAAATCATGTAGGGGCTCTAACTTAGAATCAGTGCAAGTGACGTAACCTGGTATGCATAGGATTAGGGTCATTGATAGGCATACGGATGTGGTACGCATAGAGATAAGGTTAGGGTACGTGATACTCATACGGATAAGGTACACACAGAAATATGGTTAGGGTTGTACGGTCCCTAAGGATGTTTGTATACATAGAGATATAATATATGTATAATCAGGTTACACCTCTATGTTCCGAAACACGTAACTGTAACACTCTCAATCTAACCTAACCTTAACCTTTATCCTTACACTGACCTTCATTTGACTTTCTGAATATACTGTAGAGACGTGGGAACAAGGAGACGTCGGAACAGAGAGCTGTCCCTGTATAGACATGTATATGCAATGGAGTTAGTGTGTACTTATTTAAAATCGCTTGCTGGCAGCTCGGCTTGCTGCTATTGGTTATGGCATGGACTCGTGATACTGCTATATAGGCCTAGGCCAGTATACACATTCGTATTCTTGAAGTGTTCCGTGTTCGAATCTCACTGTCACCTTTCTTCCCACACCTTCTTTTCTCAAGTCTTGTTACGCTACTTCATCGTAGGTCTTTTGGAACTTCACTGATATTTTAATTTGGAGTTGTAAGTTTTAAGTTGAACTTGAAGTTAATGCTACCTCACTTACGGGCACTGATTCTAAATGAGGGCTCTAATTTAGAATACGTGTCAGGAAGTGATGTACCTAAATGAGTACCCATGTAGCCTAGGCCTAGGCCCTAGGGTCCATCAATTTGTAAAGTACGCAGTGCCGTTAATATTAATAAACCAAAGCCTAGGCCCAAAGGGCTTCTAAGTCCTAACGTCAATTTTAGTTCTAACTTTGCAGTTTACTATTAACTTGCCTAGCCTAGCCACAGGCGTTCCGATTTATATTTACACATGCATAATACACTATACATATATATATATATATATAGGTAAAAATAAAGTAGTAAATAGTGCTAAAAGTTTGTGAAAAATTCCACGACGTTTCGGGTTTAAACCCTTCATCAGGTGGCAAAAATGCAACTGATCGTTGACACGGCCAAACGTACAATTTAAAAAATACACAATAAAATTGGGCACGGTAAACCTCGGCTAGGAAAACAGACAGTGTTAAGTGGTTACCACAAGTCAAAAAAATGCAGGAATTGCTGCGTTATAACAGTTCAAGTCTAACGTTCAGACCATGTGGGGAAAGGGTTCCAAGTTTCATGATTAGGCGGTTTTCGGCAGCTAGGCGGGCATGATCGGAACCTCGACACGAGATGGCCGCCGAAACCATCAAGTCACGGATCGAGCATGTTGACGGGGGATTGAAGTGGGTGGCTACCGGGAACCCTGGGAGGTTCTGTTTGATTGGCCTCAGGTGCTCGGTGACTCGGTCAGCAAGACGACGTTTTGTTTCTCCCACGTACAGTATATTACAGCGTTTACATACGAGAACGTAAACGTAAACGATTGTTTAGCAGATCATCCTAATACTATGGTTGTGAAATTTGCTGATGATACCACGATTACCGGTTTTATATCGCATAATGACGAGTCTAATTATCGCGCTCAGATTGACTCCGTTGTAAACTGGTGTGAAGAGAATAACTTAATTCTAAATGTATCGAAAACAAAGGAAATCGTGATTGACTTTAGAAGGATCAAGTCTCCCATGCCCCCACTTTCAATTAATGGTACTGTTGTTGAGCAAGTTCCTTCTTTCAATTTTTTGGGTACGCACATCTCTAACGATCTTTCGTGGTCTGTGAACTCAGCTGAAATTCTGAAAAAAGCTAATCAGCGCCTCTACTTTTTACGTAAATTAAAAGCTTATGGGGTTAATCAACGTATTCTACTCAACTTTTATCGTGCAATTATAGAGAGCGTGCTAACTACTTCAATTACTGTCTGGTATGGTCGTGTCAGCAAATCTGATGTCAACAAATTTTCCTCTGTAATTCGATCTGCGGAAAAGATCATTGGTACCACACTTCCATCATTAGATATGATATACTTAGAGAGAACTAAAAAGAAAATGGAAGAAATCATGAAAGATCCGACTCACCCTGCTTATGGTTATTTTAATTTCTTACCTTCAAATCGCCGTCTTCGTGCTTTTAAGGGTAATAAGCGTTTTACGGATAGTTTTTTCCCAGCAGCTGTAAAACTGTTTAATCTTAATTAGTTTTTTTTTTTTTTTTGAATTGTGTTGTTTTATTAGTTTTTATTCTGTGTAGCTTTTTATGTGGATGTTTTAGAACCGGAGCTTGAGGAACGATCTGATTTTCGATGTCTTTTACTGTACATTGACTGATTAATAAATTGAAATTGAAATTGTAAACAACATTGGCTGAAGTACAGGTACGTAAAATGCTGATGAACGTTAAAGTTGCATTTTTGCCACCTGATGAAGGGTTTAAACCCGAAACGTCGTGGAATTTTTCACAAACTTTTAGCAGTATTTACTACTTTATTTTTACCTACCTACTTCATAAGTGCTACGAAGTACTTTGACCTTATATATATATATATATATATATATATATATATATATATATATATATATATATATATATATATATATATATATATATATATATATATATATGTATATATATATATACTTATTGACAAAATTGCTATCGGATGCCTCAAAGAGAGTGCTCGAAACATGTTGTTGAGCGTTACTACAAGGATAAAAGCAGACCATGCAATTCATTCAGAGTAGCAACGAATATACTATGAATTGCTAACTGGTCTGCTTTATCCTTGTATATATATATATATATATATATATATATATATATATATATATATATATATATATATATATATATATATATATATATATATATAAATATATATAGAAATATATATATATATATTAATATATATGTTAATATATAGGCCCTATGTATAGTGTATTATATATGTGTACATATAAATCGGAACGCCTGTGGCCTAGCTTACCCACGATAGATGAGAGTTGAGACGACCACGATCGCATGCACACTGCTGCACTTCACTCTATCACTTTTTGGTTGCAGGCGCCAGGTAATATAGCAGGCTAAACAAAGGCTACTGGGCTAAATCTCCGAATTTTCCCTTCACATGTGCCAGTGATTCTACTAGTTAAGTTTGTTGCTGAATGTATACACAAACGTGGGACATCTACAAGGAGTAACAGTCTAGGTCTGGTAGTGTGCCTAGCTAGGCGCCTGACGTTAATATTTTGATGTGCATGTCCATATCCATATGATCACTCGTCAACAAAAGACGGGAAGCCCCCTAACCACAGATATTGTCCTCCCAGAACATCTTCAGTGGTCCTAATCTCATAAATTTGGCATAGGCCTAATTATAAGAATTGTTTGGTTTTCACAAGCTGACATATCGGCCAATTAACGATATTTATCGTTCAATTAAGACGGTGGAAAAACATTTAAACACACTCAGCATTCGACTTGCAAGGCTATCTGTTTTTCACTAGGTGGGGTCAAAACCATGTAAATGAATTTAAACATCTCGCTCATTCTATCATCTGTGCTCCAAAACCCAGGTAACTACAGTACGGAAAGCCACGTACTCCGTACACAAAACGAAATCGTACCATTGATTCACTACATAGAATTTGTATGGTTCACAATCACGCCATCGTTCAAATATTCCATTAAGTAAAGGGAGATTATACAAAACGAAACATAAAAATATTAAAATGTAAACAAAATTTGTTTGAATTTTTTTCTAAAAATCATAGATACACAAAAATTAATATAAGTTCTTTTCTTTTTAGGGAAAAAGAATTTTATATCTATAAAATGTTGGACAGAAAAATGTTACAGGATTCCACCTAAATATTGGGACTGTCAGATTTTCGCTTCGCAATTTTTGAACCAACCTTTCACCCGGAAGTTGTATTTCGTCACATAGCCACCTGCGCGAAACATGGTTGAACTGATTACGCGGGAAATAAATTGTACACAGTGCCTGTCTCTACACCGTGTACGTATGAAGTGCAGCTGCAGCTAGCTCTTGGCGTGACCAACTTTTCTTCACAATTCCTAGCCTAGGACTAGGCCTAGTCCACTTACGTACTAATATACTCAATCATGTATTGTATGTTACAAGTTACGCTTTACAGAATACTTATGTAGGAGGGACTCTTTTTGCCAGACGTACACTAATGGCTACCCGTTGAACCTATGAATTTTGAAGATATAACTCGTGTTACTTTAAACTGAATGTGAGATTTGCTTTAAGAAAGCGGACAAATAATGTATCCGATAAAAGAAGAAGGGGACAATGCAACGAGTGAACCTAATATTGACGATGGTATGTGGTCTAGGCCTAGGCCTTACTGTTACGACTAGGCCTAATTAGACCTAGCCTAGGCTAGGCCTAAGTTAGAGTACACCTCTTACTAGGCCTAGCCTAAACTGTACTATTATTATACTGGCCTAGCCTGCGCCCTAATTATCAAACCTGTAGGACAAGGTCCTTATTTTTTTGTTGGCAGGCCACATTTTTCATTGTGAGAGCCTCGCTGTTGGAGGGTTGCCATCCATCTGACTTTTCATAGGATTGTGCCGGAGGCTTTTGCCTTTGGGCAGCCTTAGTTCTAGAAGTCTTACAACTTAGGTGTAGGAATAAAAGAAATCAATCATGAATAAATTAATTCCTATCACATTGCATGTTACTTGTAGGCCAGTCTGGAAAACATGTAGGTTACGCCGAAGATTTTCGGCGTGGCACTCAAGCGGTCACGCCAAATTTCTGGCGTAGGCTAGGCCTTTGGTGTAAATCTTCGGCGGTGAAAAAACAAACTTTCCAATATGGCATGTAGGCTAGGGCCTAGTAAGTTACAGAAGGATTAGGCGAGGCTATAGGTCTAGCCCTAGCCTAGGCCTACCTCAAAATATAACTGTTAGGTCTAAGTCGGGGGCCATGTCCTTCTGTTATCGATTCATTAGACCATGAGGATCATGGCCACTACGCGTCAGGTCGTTCTACTAGTACTTTAAAGTACTTAAAATAGGGAAGTTGATCTGTGTTGCTTGTGTGGGTTAAATGTGCATACAATAGATGTAATTAAGCTATCGATTGATACCGTAGAAAGTCCACTTACCCTAATCCATTCACTGTTATCGTCTTTTATGGCATTGTTTGCACCTAAAGTCTGTGCGATGAACTAGTCTTTGTTTACCAGCCGCTTCATGAAACGGTAAAATGACTGGAAATAGTTATAATGCCCGCATATTTTGTAATATCAACAAATCGCATATAATATCACTTATTTTGCTAAGTGGGGTATCAGCTATACTCAGGATCATTTCCCGACATATTTTAATTGCGGTTATACCAATTGCAATTACTGGTTAACAAAGACTAGTTTATTGCACCAGAGAGTTGTTAGGAAGGAGATACAACAGCCAAATCTGTCAGACAATCTTTACTTGAAAATGATTTAAGCCTTTTCAGGCACTGCTATTTGATTAACAGGTCTCTTTGTTCCTCTTGATAAGTCACCTGCATCACCTGCTGGAAACATTGTTGAAGCCTATACATTTCTCTTAGTTTTTAGCAAATTTTCCCATCATTCGGAAATATATTCGAAAAGTAAGTTGTAAAGAGATTCTCAGCTGACTTCAAATGAAATGATATTTAGTGCGACAAATAACGACGAAAGGTTAAAATTTCACATTTTTGCATGACAGCTGGCAACGAAAAGTTAATGAGTTCAGCACAAGAGGTGTGTTTTCTCATTGTCATGTTGACAATGCATCACTGATCCTAGTTGTTCTAGGTATTGAGACAAGAATTTTGAGAAGAAAGGCAAGATAACTGTTGGTTAGTTAGTCAGATAATATTTAACGACACACCAACACGAATGTGTTATATAGTGTCAGCTAGATAAATTCGTTTCAAGTCCTCCCCTTTAGTCGCCTCTTACGACAGGCGGGGAATACCGTGGGCATATTCTACAACCCCCAGCCCACAGGGGGTAAGATAACTGTCGGAAACGAACATTGCTTCAAAGAGTCTATAGAACATTGGATCTCCTTCCTAATACCTCCCTGATCGCACAGACTTTACGTGCAAACAATGCAATGAAAGACGATAACGGTGAATGGATTAGTAGTGTAAGTGGACTTACTACGGTATCAATCGATAGCTTAATGACGTCTATTGTATGCACATTTAACCCACACAAGCAACACATATCAACTTCCCTATTGTAAGTATTAGTAGAACGACCGGACACGTAGTGGCCATGATCCGACCATGAAAAGTGTTCTTCCTGCCAAGAAAACTAGAAAAGTGCCTGTCCACCATAAAACCATACTGAAAAATTGAAATTTCCACACCAATATGGCTGCACTCACAGCTGAGCAACTTGAATCGAACATTCGCATGTGTTTGTGCGTGGATAATGTTAAATAATGGGCAAATTCCACAGGAGGGAGAAATTGGAAATCGATTTTTCCTTGAGAAAAAAAAAGGCCATCATACGACCATCACAAACGTGGAAGAGGTAACAAATTTGGTCGATTTGCTTGCGGGGTGCATTCTAGTACAGGGAATTGCTTTATAGGCGGATGCATATTGTACAATATCAGTTCACATTAAGCATGCCGATCCATCCCCTCCCAGGGCTGTTGGAAAGTATTTAGGATGGCTGCTGGGGCTAAATTTTCCACCTTGTGGAATTTAGCATAGGCTATATTGGCAAAGATAAGTGTTTGTCATTTGCAACACATTTTAATAGTTTTGAAAGAAAACAGACTGCAAAAATGTGGGTGGACATGGAAGGGGGTAGCACTTCACTCCCGGCACGGTACTGATGGTTCTCACTCCAGGTGATATGACCCTAGTAATAATAGTGTTGGCTGCTATTATCATGATTTTGTTTTATGGGGTGGGGGGGGGGGGGTGTCTCAGACAGAGGTGGTACATTTCCAAAGGCTGGTGTCATATTTAGAGTTTTGCCTTGTACTGCAGGAACAGGATCCCTTCATCCTCAGTTATGATCCAGCTAATTAATTTGGATCCCTTCATCCTCAGTTATGATCCAGCTAATTAATTTGGAGTGCCATCTTAATTCATTGCAGTAATTTATGCTTTTTATTCTGGTTTGCATTTTGATCTTCCAAGCAAGATGAATTTATGAATGATAATAAACCAATGCTACAGTACACTCAGTATGCATACTTGTATATGACATTTTTCAAATAGTGAAAGTATGGATTCATCATATTTTGGAAAAAAATGATATTTCCTCTTAATTAAAAACAGCAAAAGGGGTTGAGGATTTGAAATTCTTGCAGTTTATGTTTTAAAAGGCATTCTTTGCATTGTTTAACAAAAATTAAGCTACAGTAATATCTTTTTCATTACAGCACATCAGAAAAAGTGATCTTCTTCAAATTGAAAATTTTGGAACCACACTCTTCATAAGTTCCTTGTTTCAATGTCAGTAACATTTAACTTGTGGAGAAAGGGATCAATTATAAAAGGTCCAATACTGGCTACTACTAACATCAAACTTTGCATACCAGAATCATCCCATGTTATATATACTGTATGGTTGAATACTACATACAGCACTTTGTACTGATCAGTGCCAGGTAGGCTGGACTAGGACACAGAGGTGCACACCACTATTAAGCTGCAGAAAATGCTCTTTCCAACAGGCACTTATTTCAGATAACAGAGTAATCAAAAGAAAGTTTCTTGCTTCCCAAGATATGTAACTTTTTCCAGCCCTCTTTGTTGTCTATCTCAATAAAGTTCTACCAAGATGCTAATAACCATCACTTTGTTTTGATGAAGGACACATAGCATTCACCATAGTAACTAGAAATGGCTGATACATTTCCTGTCTTTATTTGGAAGCATATTTGTCATCTTTGGAAAGGTATCCAATATATAATAGTGCAGGGAGGTGTTATTAGCTGGAGATCCATCGAATACTTTAATTTATGCTAATCCAATAAGATTGCCCTCAGAGTGGAGACTAAATCCTTTAATTGGGGATTACTGAACTAAAGGGCATTGAATTCCTTTGTCTAATATGTAGACAATCTCATTCATACCCACAGGGACCCCAACAAAAAGTATTATTTTGAACAATGCTTTAATGTCTAACCAGTTGCCGACATTCAAGTACAAAACACTGTTCTGACATTCAGAATGACTGTTTATTGCCAAGGAACCTAATGATGCTTGCAATAAACCAATGCCCATGATTTATGCAAATAGGCAAAAGGTGTATTAGACTAAACTTTGCTGTTGGATTTTGACCAATTTCCACATTCCCTCGCATGATTTTAAAGGCACATTCATATGTAGCAAGTTATAGGGGACTAGACAAGTATGTTGTAAACAGCATCAAAACGTGTTGAAACTCTCAAATTAATTTACATCTTGAACGACTGACAATGTTAAGGTAAGGGGCAAATTTCCTCAATCTGCTCTTTGAGATGTAGCAGACAACGTGCCACACTTGTACTTAGAGCAGTTCATAAACCCCCCACCCCCACCCTACCCCGCATTGAACAATCAACAACACACAAGAGATTATTGTTGGCAACTAGTAGAGTTCAAAGAAAGATTTCAATGAATCCCCATCTAATATCACCTCCCTGAATAGTGTAACTTAGGACAACCTGCACCACAGCTTATATTTGGACCCTTGAACTGGATCCAGGAAAAGAGCTGCTGGTTTCACTCCAGCAGTCCTAGGCAGAACCTTGGTTTACACAACCCTGGTGTTTAGCAGTGATCTGACATGGCTGAAAATGGTCACGTCCTTCTTTTTTGGATTATGGCAATTGTCACCCTATGCGGGCCACAGACAAAGGTAGTTATGATTTTGTCCTTGAAAGGTGTAACCTTTTTCATCATTTGAATTGTTTGTTTGTTGAACAGCTTGTGTGGGTTCTTCTAAGTTTCATTGTTTAAGAAAAATGACTCGCAAGAACCAAGTGAACCTTTCATCTTTTTGGTGGAGGCACAATTGCAGTCTTAGTGAACTCACCTGTTCTTGCACTGAAACTTTTTTATTAGAGGGGCAGTTGTAGTCCCAAGTGGACTGGGAAGGGTACTGTTATAGTAGTTTGAGAATGACTCATCATATGTCTTTGTGTGTATCTTTTTGTTGAAGTTCATCCAGAGTCTCAGTGGAATGTGTTGGAGCCTTGGAGGGATGTTGTATTCTGCAGTCAGTGGTATCTCCTGCCTCAACATGATTTTAAAACTACTGTACACACTAGCACACCCATCCCTGCATACTGTACTTGACTTCACCAGTAGTGTTGTGTGAACAGCTATGTGTGGGTTGAAGGGATCTGCCTTGAAGTTTCATTGTTTATAGTCACCCAACTGATACATTTGAAATTTTGGCACATGTTAGTCACTAAATTGACCAGCAAATGTCATGATTGTAAGGATGCACAGTGCTTCATGGTTGAAAGAGTCAAAGTTTTGGTGGGAAAGTAGAAATTCTTGAAGGCAAACAGACAGAGGATCAAAGATTATTTTTTCCTGGTTACTAAAGTAAAAGGTTTGGTCACCAGCCTAACTGAAACTTGGAAACCCTACAAGCACTTGAAATAAATTTTAACTTGGACTGTATACTCTAATCTTCTTCTGTGGAAATGGTATAAACCATGAGTGGATATCTCACCTTAGCTTTGGAAGAGGAGATCAAACCTTCACTCCCCCTTTATCCATTCACATCTATAAATTCAGAATGCAGTAAAATTAATTGAGATAAGCTTAAAGGAAATGTAGTTTACTTCACTTTTTGGTTTTGATGATAAGAGAAACCTATGCATTCATGATGGCGTGTGTGTGTGTGTGTGTATTTATGTGTGTATGTGTGTGTTTGTGACTTTGCTCATTAACACGATATCTCAAAAAGGGAAACTCTGACAGTTCTCAAACTTGGTACATAGACGCCCCATATTAAGAAGAAGAACTCTATTGTTTTTGGTGGGGGTCAAAGGTCACCTGGGGTCACCAGGGGTCAAACTCTGAAAACCTTTTTAATGCAATATCTTCAGGTAGGAAGCTTGGATGAATTTCATACTTTGTATGTAGATGCTTTATGGTATGAGGAAGAACCCTATTATTTTTGGTGGAGGTGAAAGGTGATCTGGGGTCACCGGGGGTCAAAACCTGAAAACTTTGTTAACACGGTATCTCAAGAAGGGAAGCTCTGACAGTTGTCAAACTTGGTACATAGATGCCCCATATTAAGAGGAAGAACCCTATTGTTTTTGGTTGAGGGTCAAAGGTTACTTGGAGTCACCAGGGGTCAAACTTTGAAAACAGTGTTAACACAATATCTCGAGGTAGGAAGCCTTGATGAATTTCATACTTTGTATGTAGATGCGTTATGGTAGGAGGAAGAACCCTATCATTTTTGGTGGAGGTGAAAGGTCATCTTGGGTCCCCATAAGCAACGGAGTAAGGGAAAACAATCCAGTGAGCCACAACTGCAAAAAAGGCAGTGGCCGGCTCGACTTGAACCAATTGGTTGGAAACTGGGCCATTAAACCTCATCTAACCAACTAACCAACCCAAGAATTCCCAAGAATTTTATATGGGTTCACCAGAGGTCAAAGAGCAAAATTTCCCAAGAATTCTCAAGACCATCATCTGGGGTCACCAGAGGTCAAAATGCAAATTTCCCAAGAATTCCCCCATGAATACAAAACTGTATTTTCCAACATGTTAAGATAGCATTTGACCATTGACTGAAAGATATGGGACATCATGGCTTTATTTGGAATAGAACATATATCATCCAAACCTCAATGCATTTTTGCATTCTGGTTTGTTTAAATCTACCCTTTTGTCTTTCCAGTTGTTGAACCTGTCGCCAAAAGAAGGGGAAGAAGAGATATTAGTTCCAAGAAAGCGGGACGACTAGCTGCTCTTGAACAACTGAAGAAATCTAAAGCAAGTGGCAAAAGATTTTACAATGTGAGGTTTTTCTCATATTTGATATGACTACTCTACACAGGAGGGTGAAAGTAAACCATGGTGGACTATTGGCTAAAGTGTCTGACTTAAAAATTCAAGGATTGCTGGTTGAAGTCCTGCCAGGTTCATTACATTGTGTCCTTTGGCAAGATGCTTCATCTCAATTGTGTCTCCCCCCCCCCACCCCCCACCCCAATTTAAATTAGTGCCTGCGAGGTTACTTGTCATTAGCACTTATTATAGCTATGGGTTACTGCTGACAAATGATAATATTTGTGGTGCACTTTGAGACCTTGGTGATTAAGTGCCATATAAAAACCAAATATTAATTAATAGTGGGTGCACAGAATTTGAATATTTTTATGCTCACACAAACATGAAGCTTTTGATGTGCAACTTACTCAATGGTTTATAACCCATTGTATGTTTAGGTTTAACATTTCAGGGTCACAAAGCCACTTGGGTCATTCAGGCACCCTATAAAAGACTGATAATGGATGAGCATTGGTGAGATGTGCCTTTACCATTTGGCTTGTGCTCTGAGGGTAACGGGGTAGGAGTTTACGTATGGCTGCCAGTCCTGTTCCCATGTTCCCATCTGATGGACCTAAGTGTATCCCCAGTCCTTAGCCACTTTCCCAAAGGCTGAGGAGGGTGGATTGAGGATCCTTGCTCTGCACCACTGCTCAACAGTGAGGTTGGGCAAAATGGATGACTGAATCAGATAACTCCCTAAGATGGAGATCTTCCTGAGATGGACAACCAGTTACCCAAAAAATAATTCAACACTTTTTAACTGCCTCAGCATCACTGCTAACAGCTTTGCCCAAGAAGTAAGTAGAGTCACCAAGTTTGGTCTGTGGACCTTTAACATGCAACCAAGCCAATCCACACCACCGTTTAAGTTAAAATACTCTTTGCTTTGTGATATGCAAAATGTGGCTGTAAACTGAAGGTTGGCTGAAGACAATCTCTGCCATCTCTTCTTTCCACTGGATTCTCAATGCAGTCAACCCAATTGTAAGAGTGTACTACATTATTCTATGTGAAGGGTGGCTCTTTTCAATCATGTGACAAAATTTAGTGAATGTTCAAATCATTCAGAATAAGTCCTTGGGTATACAGGGGGATACTGTACAGTACCTTGCACTTTTGATGTACTGAAACAAGATACTTGTAATGGAAATATGAGGAAATTTGTGAGAACAATTTGATGTTTCAAAGTATCATTGGGGAGACTGCTTATTACTAGATGTTGCTATTGGTACTCTCTTAACCACCAACTGATATTAACAGATTTCATATGTTTATTTAAAAAGCCTCATTTTATTGGCCGTGTGACTAAAGCAGAGACACTGTGACTCTGGTACTGATTCAAATTGTTAATATACCTTATTTTTCGTACTTAGTTTGATGAATGCCAAAATGTTTATGACATTGTTGATGAAGATGAATATTCAGAAGTAGTTCGTAAGAGGCAGGAAGATGATTGGATTGTTGACGATGGTGAGTTTGACTTAAGAGTGTTCTCAGATTACAGCAGGGTATACAGTAGATTGTTTGAGAAGGGTTGGCTAGCTACTGTATTGTCTTCAGTAATACAGAATTCAAATTTGGCTGTGAACTACATTGCTGCAGGTGTTAAAAACAGATAATGAGATGAAAGGACGAAAAGTACAGTTTGCTGGTAGAGTGTAAACCATTTGTAGTGTATGTTACCTTACATTGGAAATACATTGACAGGGATTTATTACCTGGTAAATATCTGATAATGCTCTAAATATATCACCATGGTCTAAATTACCATGGTTTGAAAATTTGTTTGAACAGCAGTGATGGATTTTGGTAAATGAAGAGATTGCACAATACTATCTTATGATATATTTCCTCATAAATAAATAATATTTCCAAACAAGAAATTGGATTTTGTATATTTTATTAGATGGAGGAGGATATGTTGAAGATGGAAGAGAGATTTTTGATGATGACCTGGTTGGAAGGGATGAACCAGCTGAAATGGAAGGTATGTCATTGCTAATTGTCTGTAAAGGGCCCTTAAGCTTAAAACTCCAAAAATGCTGTACATATGTAAGGTTGAAGAATGCAACACAATGGTGTAGCTTCCACCTTTATAGCTTCTGTACTCTGTTGCTAAGCTGTAAAATGTTGAAATTTATTTGATGGCAGTTTGTGCAATGATTTGAAGAAATGTAACTCATGTTTTCAGATTGATGTGCTTTTGTTTTCTTGATATTAAAACACCAAGATAACCTTGGAAGTTGCAGTCTTTTGAAGTAAACAAAGACCAAAGCAGGACATTTGAGTTAGTACAAGAGTGACATTACAAATTAAAAATTTCACTGTATTCTTTTAATGAAGTGACTACATTTAGTAAAATAAAGTTACTACATTTAATATCTCTGCAAGTGACTATGCATGTTACAGTGGAATGTGTTTTGTAGATCTTTGTATCATATTTGTAATATTTATGCCACTTGTAATATGATGATAGGATATTTGTACAGCAGTTTAAACTGGTTTGATTCTTCATTTGATGATTGCAATAATGTGACTGACATACATACCAATCAGCCACGATTCCAGGGAAGTCAAATAAAATCTGGTATGAGCCTTCTTACTGTATGGCTGTAATGTAGATTGCTCAATGTGTTGTATGGCTTGTTGCATACCAACCCCCCCCCCCCTCCAAAAAAAGGTACCTGCACACCACCACACCCCCTCAAAAACCTGGTCTTAGCACTGGTGGTAACACTCTTTGCAAAAGTGGTGTCAGATTTTAAAACTGAATGAAAAGTAAAGGTACCGGAAGAAGTACAGTAAGTTAGTTAGATGAGGTTTTATGGCATAGTTTCTAACCAATTGGAAGTCGGGCTGGCCACGGCCTTTTTTCCAGTTGTGGCTCTCTGGCTTGTTTTCCCTACTCCATTGCTTATGCTGAGCACCAAGCACAGTGGCAGTAGGTTCCAAGTACAGTAAGTAGACTGTGTGTTATATATTATCATGTAATATTTGCTGCAGTTATTTCGTTTCAAAAATTTTATAGTTTTGTGATCACAATTCATGTGCTGTTGGAATGCAGAAAAATAGTATTTTGTTAAATGATGGGAGCCACCTTTTACTACTTGTAAAGGTCTGTGTTGAAATGAAGTCATAGGACTGTGTGAGTTACAGGTGTATGCACTTGGTAAAAACTGTAAGTAGTACACCTGGTGCTTTGTAATGAATGGTAAATGAGGATGAATAAATCACCTTTAATCATATTTTATAGGAAAGAAGAAAAAGGGAAAAAGTCAAAACTCCATGAAGAAAAAGGTAAGATTGACCCTGCAGAGGTCACAGTTCGTAAGTATAAATATAAGTCATTTGCTCTTGTGCCTATGCCAGCTGATGGCTCAAAGAAGCCAGCTTGTGGACTTGAGACTCAAATCATTGTACTACCATTTGGTACTACAAAAAATAAGTAGCTCTTTCACTGGCAGAAGATTAATAGTACAAAAATGTTAATGTAATCTGGAATCTTTGCTAAGTTTGTTATAAACACTTTTCTGAGCATCTGTTTGTCATTAAATGAATCTCATGTGAGACCAATTTTGAGATGATATTGTAAGGTGAGAAACTTTTGCAAAATGTCGGGGTTACAGTATTTAATGACCAAGTAGAAAATGAGAGGTTACTCTTTCCCCCTTTGGTTCCATATAATAATTGATCCCTTTGAACTTGCCTGTAATAAGTTTATGCAGGAAATTTTGTTCTTTTGTCCTTAGGTGAACAAACCATCAACAGCTAAAAATGATCTTCGTTCGATGTTCCTGATGAATGCAACTAAAGCTAAGAAACCAGAGAAGGACATCAAGCTTGAAGATGATGATTTGTTGGGAGAAATGTTGAATGAAATGCAGCAGGAGGTAAGAAATGATCTCTTTTTTATTTGAGTTTCACTTTTTCTTTTAGAAGAAGCCATCAGGCTTGTAGTAAACCAGTGTTTGAGAATACATATGTAATAGTTATAAGTGATACAGGAGAAAAAGAACTTTAAATGGGCAAAAAATCAATTGCGCACATTAACTTTGCAGACTTTTCTGAAAATTCTGAGATCTAGGTCAGTCAGCGAATTATGAAATGCAATAAGGTTTCCAAGAATCTTTGTAAAACTTTAAATGGGGACGAGTGCAGTTGGCTGATCACAAGTACAGTCAGCAATTTCATGGAAGGTTTGGGTATTGATTCATAGGGTTTCCTTCTTTTATTTCTTCAAGCTCTTGTCATTTGCCTTTCTTTACCTTTGATCTTCATTGACCTTTGTGAAAACTACAAAGTTACATAGAAGTCTTACACCGAAGTTTCATTCGAATTTCATAGAAAAATACTGTTACAGTACAATGTGCTTCCATACATGGCAAAACGGTATTTATATAAAGCTACACAGTATACAAGCATAAAAAATTCATAAGGAAATACATCTGATGTGTATGCAATTAAACTATCTATCATTAATTATTGCCTTAAATACATACCTCCTTATTTTCAGAGGGCCTCACTCATATTTCCAAAATCCTATTATCTAAGCAGTCATGAAGTAGATTATTTCAGTGACAGTCTGCTGTTTAAGTTGATGGGCTAACTAGCGGTATGTGCAAGGCAATGCCAGAGCCATGCCCCATTAAATAAAGTTTAACTTACTGTGGTGCATGCATACGTACATTTGCAAAGTTGAATAATAGTGGCGTGGTATTTCATACTAGATAGCTAATTCAAATTGGTATGCTATGTATTTCACGTCTATTGGAACTCAGGAGATACGACTGTTAAAACCTGCTTTGAATTCTATATTTAGACTGGTCCTGTCATAAAACCAAAGTCCATTAAGAGGAAGGTCAAGACACCGAGGTAAGTTGAAATGATTGTCCCTAGTCTTTTTCTAATGACTTTTCATCTTTGAAAGAATAGAGGGAGAAAAATTTGTTTAAAATTTTATGAAAAACTCTTTACCCCTCCTGATGCCACCCACCCTCTGCTCATGAAGGAAGCTAGCAAAAATATTTCTAGTCCAACTATTTCTAATCTGATTTGCAGAGAGTAATTACTTGAAGTAGTGTTAACATGTAGGAAGTGAGATTATGGAAATACCCATGAAATTATTATATATTGCAGTTGTTATCAATAGATGAGTAAGTCTTCATGTTACTTTCCCCCGTGTTCATATTCATTGCTAGTTAACCAGTTAACTGCGTATGACGGATATATCCGTCATGGCGGAACTTCATGCTACTGGGTATGACGTATATATCCGTCTTGTAATATATGCACCGAAATACGTCATATAACACCCAGCCAATCAATGATACTCCCTGGAAAGAGCGTTCGCTGTGCACAGCGAACGTTCTGGCCTGTCTGTCTGTTCACTAATGCGTAGGACGAATATATCCATCTTCTAACTGAGACGTTGATCAAGCACGTGGAACCCGGAAGTGTTCTTGCACATGCTGCGCTGTTTACAATTTCTCACAGGCTACCGCTACAAGTGTGGGACCGCAGATGCCATGTCTGTGCTTCCAGAGATAAGAGAAAGGAAACTATTTACGAGTGTAGGGAGTGTGACAAACCACTTTGTGCAGCACCATGCTTTGGAATTTACCATACAAAGCGTGACTTTTGTACCGATTTGGAATAATTTTACCTAAAAAGCTTCTGAAAGATGGAGGCACCTCTACAAATAAGTTACAAACACTGTCATTTGCTTTTATTTGCTTCAAAAACAAAGAAGAAAAAGAAGGAGATGACAAATTTTTGTGGTAAATATTTACAGTGTATTACTTCTCCAGTGTAAAGTTGAAATAAACGAAAAGTGGCATTTTTGCGAAAATTAATTCCGCAGTGGGATGAAAGTTACAATATATTAATTCCACAGTTAACTGGTTAACTGAGTGACCTGTTTGATGTTAGCTTTCATAGTTTAAAAGTGTAAGTTTACAAAATTAACCATTTTATCTGCACTTACAATCTTTCAAAGAAACATTGGTGTCATTATCCTCTCAAATAATCATTAAATGTACTGATAGGTAATCTTATAGTCTGTAATGTAAGGTATACTTGTGCAACATGCCTTCCATTGTGTACAGAAGTCAACCATCCCAGACACCTACAAGGGGGTCGGGTCACAGTATGACCCCTAGAAACATGTATTCAGACCTCACACCAGAACGTAGCTCATCTTCAAAACTAAAGGCTGTCAAGCGTGAACCAGAGACGTCACCTAAATCCAGACCAGAGAAACGTTTCAAGCAGACAGTGAAGATGGAACCCAAAGATGAACCAGAACCAGAACCAGAGATTGAAGAATCCCCAGAGAGTATGCTCGTTAACTTTTGTGAAAGATCTGTTTTATTGCAATAAATATTATGCATTTCCCAATTGTAACCAAGGCCCCTCCCCTGCTCCATACCTGTACATAGCATGACTTATGTGGGAAAGTGAATTATGGAAATATGACAAGTGTTTCATTCCCAGCTGAATCTCAAATCAGTCTAAGCAGAGCAGAACATCATTCAGCTGTACAGCACAGCTTACATGTATGCAGTCTCTACATAGTCCAAAAGTACCTGTATTGAGTCCCCCCCCCACCCCCCATAGAAATCCCCACAGTTTCCCAATCAGTGTTTCTCCTAAGCCGCTATGATACAATGACTTTTCGATTTGATGCACTGAAGTTCATGGTTAAAATAAAAAAGACAGTTTCATTTGTTCCTAAAGTTGATGCGGTGTGAATGCATGGCATTGAAATTTCTAGTGAGTCAGATTTTCTCATATTGGGTATATTGACCCAATGGATAATTTCTTAGGGGAAACACTGTTCCCAATCCATCCTACCTGAAAGTGCCATCAAGTTCCCAGTACAGTTTAAACTAAATAAATAGCACATCCTCAGGGAAAGCATTGCAAAAATCCATAAGGTTGCCATGGTTACAGTTGACAAGTGCATCAACAATAATAGTTGCATTCTGTTTAGGCAAATCATGAACACCAGCACTCCACATTATTCCTGTTCAAATGATAACCTGCCCCAGGGAAGATCAAACCCCTGTGTGGCAGCAGAGAAATAGGGCCCAGTGACGAGTTACCAGTCAGGTCACTGTTTACCACCTGAGTACTAAGAGATATTTTGGATAGAGCATCTTACCTTTAAAACATGACATAATGAACTAAAGGGATTGGACCAGAATATCTTTTAGCAAGTTTATTATCTTAGCTACTTTGGCCAACATGCTTTCAAAGTATCTTAAGGACATTGTGTGACAGCTTGCTGTAAAGTACAGTCAGTTGATTAAAAACTCACATTTCAAGTTGTTTTGTGTATTGAAGTATTAAAGACCTTTGGCTGGGCACCTCTTTTCAAATCTCAACCCACTTAGTGGAGGCTAATTCCAAGGAGAACCTTTGCATGGAAATCCGGTTGACTCCAGAGGTTCAGTGCTTGTATGGTTGTTGACAAAGGGATAAATGTCATTGCTTTTGCAACTGACTTTTTTAAAACTGTTCAGCCCCCAAAAATGTACAAAAATGCTTATCTTACAAGCAGCAAAAACATCCTTCTGGCTTATTGTAAAATGATCTGTTGTCACATTTAACCATTCACATGGGGTGGGGGCTGATGTGGTTATTGTTCCGCTTGTAGACTAGAGATGAGATGTTTTATCAGTCCTATTTGTTTTAAGGCATGGAAGATTTCACACCAGCTGAGATTGAAGAATATGAATCTCAAATGGAGACTACTGAAACAGAAGAAGAGGAAGTGAAACTAAAGGTCACAGAGGTCAAGGAAGAAAAGAAATTCATAGCTGCAGTAAAAGAAAAACCTCGACCAAAGTGAGTAGACCTTTCTTCTAGGTGAAATCGTTTTTGTAAGTTGGTTAGTTTTAGTAATGCTGGCTACATTTATTGTAGCTTTTTTGCTCGGAAGTTGTCTGATTTCTAGAAATGTACTTACATGGTGATAAACTTCAAGGGTTACAAAGCATGAGATTCCCCTTGACTATAGATGCAGAAATCTTTCATATCCATATGTGGTATACGATTTAAGCCTGGCTCATTTTCTGAAAATTGTTTCTGCTGTCAGTTATAAATGAAAGTTACGGTGTGAATGCAACCATATATGTTTTGTTTGTATATTGCAGGAGGAATATGATCTGGAGTATTAATTACCCCTTAGAGGGCTATGACAACATACCTATGTGTTGCATAATTCTTCAGAATGAATTTTGGTAGAATTCACAGAGAATTTAAAATGTACCTAACTCAAAAGTGTGAGAGTGGCTTTTTGGCTTCTTTCTTGTTATTTCTATTGATTTGAGTTGTTTCTGTGAAACATTTGGAAGGATTGATAACATGAAATATCACATTCACTTGAATAACAAAGGATGTTGATAGTTGCAGGAGTTGAAATTCCTGCTGTCCTTCTGTTCCGAGAACAGTGCTTTTAGTGCTGGAACAGTAACTTTTCAAAAGCCACTGTTCCGTGGAAGTGTTTTTCCACAAGAAGCATGTTGCATATATATGCGTACATATATTGATTCCTTGCAGTAGGCAGGCAAGGAATCTATGCGATGGTGATGTCGTGTGTGTGTGTATGTGTGGGTGTGTATGTGTGTTTGTGACACTCCTTGTAATCGCGATATCTCAAGGTAGGAATGACCGATACTTTTCATATTTGGTATGTAGGTTTGTCATGTTGAGAGGAAGAAACCTATTGTTTTTGGCAGAGGTCAAAGGTCATTCGAGGTCATCAGAGGTCAAAGTCCAAAAACCTTGTAATCGCGATATCTCAAGATAGGAATGACCGATACTTCTCATATTTGATATGTAGGTTTGTCATGTTGAGAGGAAGAACCCTACTGTTTTTGGCAGAGGTCAAAGGTCATTCGAGGTCACCAGAGGTCAAAGTCCAAAAACCTTGTAATCGCGATATCTCGAGATAGGAATGACGGATACTTTTCATAGTTGGTATGTAGACATGCCATGTTGAGAGGAAGAACCCTATTGTTTTTGGCAGAGGTGAAAGGTCATTCAAGGTCACCAGAGGTCAAAGTCCAAAAATCTTGTAATCGCAATATCTCAAGGTAGGAATGACCGATACTTTTCATAGTTGGTATGTAGCTTTGTCATGTCGAGAGGAAGAACCCTATTGTTTTTGGCAGAGGTCAAAGGTCATTCGAGGTCACCAGAGGTCAAAGTCCAAAAACCTTGTAATCGCGATGATAGGAATGACCGATACTTTTCATAGTTGGTATGTAGACATGTCATGTCAAGGGGGAGAAACCCTATTATTTTTGGGACAGGTCAAAGGTCATTCGAGGTCACCAGAGGTCAAAGTCCAAAAACCTTGTAATCGCAATATCTCGAGATAGAAATGACCGATACTTTTCGTAGTTGGTATGTAGACATGTCATGTTGAGAGGAAGAACCCTATTGTTTTTGGCAGAGGTCAAAGGTCATTCGAGGTCACCAGAGGTCAAAGTACAAAACCTTGTAATCGCAATATCTCGAGATAGGAATGACCGATACTTTTCATAGTTGGTATGTAGATTTGTCATGTCAAGGGGGAGAACCCTATTGTTTTTGGCAGAGGTCAAAGGTCATTCAAGGTCACCAGAGGTGGAAGTCCGGAAACCTTTTTTTTTTATTTTTTTGGTTATTAAAGTTTTGGTTCAAAGGTCATGTGGCATGAGCTGATGTGAGCAGGGGTGAAATTGTGACCACATCATAAAAAATGATGAAGTAGAGAAGTATAAATTTGATGGATGAACCTCAGTGTAACAAAGCACCCCCCTTTCGGCAAGGAATCACGAAGCCTCTTGGCTTTCTGGTTTCTCACTTAAAATGCGAGATCATCCCATTAACTTACTGTGTGGAATGATCATTGAAGCAATGTTGCTGTGAAGGGCAAGACTAGAACAATTTCATGTAAATTTGCAGCAAGAAAATAAACATCAGTATGTGGACTCATATGTTGGAGAACCAACTCATTGCATAAAAGAACTTGCTCTTTTACAATATGAAAATTTTGGAACAGTAAAATCTGATCTGGAACAGTAGTTTTGGAAAAGCACTGTTACTTGGAACAGCAGCAAAAAACCCAATAAAATTTCACACCTGAGTTGAAATGTAAGATGGGTTAGTCATTTGAATATATCAGACTTGCCTGTGTATGGTCATACTAAGTTACACATGTATGTTTGTACTGGTGAAGCTGTCTTGTACTGATTCTTGTGCAGATACTGTATGCTTGGAATTGTAAGGTAACCAAATTTTAAAGCTAATAAAAAGATTTGTATAATTTCTGAGGCATTGATATATGTCTAGAAAATGAATTCTAGTCAAAAGCACCATGCATATCACTCCTGCATGGTCATTGTAACCTCTCTTAGAGACAACCCTTATGGTGGCTGTAGATATACCTTGCACCCAATTACAAGTAACTTAATGTTTACCCACTGAACCCTTAAATACAGAGTGGCAATTGAAATGAAGCATCCTACCTAGAATGAAATACAATGTAATTTACAAGCCACGAGTGGAACCAGCAATCTTAAAATCACGAGTCCACCAACTTTTTGCCTAAGCATGTGATGGCAATGTTAAATTTGTACAGTATTTGTGCAGCATACCCATGATCAGAGGTATATGTGTTGCTTCTACTTGTAAATTTGTAGTGATTACATAGTCATACTCACACTTTGACACATTTGTACATACTCATACTTTGACACATTTGCCTGTACTCATACTACAGTCTTGTAGACTTGTAGTGAGTACGTACTCATACTTTGACACATTTGCCTGTACTCATACTACAGTCTTGTAGACTTGTAGTGAGTACATACTCATACTTTGACACATTTGCCTGTACTCATACTACAGTCTTGTAGACTTGTAGTGAGTACATACTCATACTTTGACACATTTACCTGTACTCATGCTACAGTCTTGTAGACTTGTAGTGAGTACATACTCATACTTTGACACATTTGCCTGTACTCATGCTACAGTCTTGTAGACTTGAAGTGAGTACATACTCATACTTTGACACATTTACCTGTACTCATACTACAGTCTTGTAGACTTGTAGTGAGTACATACTCATACTTTGACACATTTACCTGTACTCATGCTACAGTCTTGTAGACTTGTAGTGGGTACATACTCATACTTTGACACATTTGCCTGTACTCATACTACAGTCTTGTAGACTTGTAGTGGGTACATACTCATACTTTGACACATTTGCCTGTACTCATACTACAGTCTTGTAGACTTGAAGTGAGTACATACTCATACTTTGACACATTTACCTGTACTCATGCTACAGTCTTGTAGACTTGTAGTGAGTACATACTCATACTTTGACACATTTACCTGTACTCATGCTACAGTCTTGTAGACTTGTAGTGGGTACATACTCATACTTTGACACATTTGCCTGTACTCATACTACAGTCTTGTAGACTTGTAGTGAGTACATACTCATACTTTGACACATTTGCCTGTACTCATACTACAGTCTTGTAGACTTGTAGTGAGTACATACTCATACTTTGACACATTTGCCTGTACTCATACTACAGTCTTGTAGACTTGTAGTGAGTACATACTCATACTTTGACACATTTACCTGTACTCATGCTACAGTCTTGTAGACTTGTAGTGAGTACATACTCATACTTTGACACATTTGCCTGTACTCATGCTACAGTCTTGTAGACTTGAAGTGAGTACATACTCATACTTTGACACATTTACCTGTACTCATGCTACAGTCTTGTAGACTTGTAGTGAGTACATACTCATACTTTGACACATTTACCTGTACTCATGCTACAGTCTTGTAGACTTGTAGTGGGTACATACTCATACTTTGACACATTTGCCTGTACTCATACTACAGTCTTGTAGACTTGTAGTGAGTACATACTCATACTTTGACACATTTGCCTGTACTCATGCTACAGTCTTGTAGACTTGTAGTGGGTACATACTCATACTTTGACACATTTGCCTGTACTCATACTACAGTCTTGTAGACTTGTAGTGAGTACATACTCATACTTTGACACATTTGCCTGTACTCATGCTACAGTCTTGTAGACTTGTAGTGAGTACATACTCATACTTTGACACATTTGCCTGTACTCATACTACAGTCTTGTAGACTTGTAGTGAGTACATACTCATACTTTGACACATTTGCCTGTACTCATACTACAGTCTTGTAGACTTGTAGTGAGTACGTACTCATACTTTGACACATTTGCCTGTACTCATACTACAGTCTTGTAGACTTGTAGTGAGTACATACTCATACTTTGACACATTTGCCTGTACTCATACTACAGTCTTGTAGACTTGTAGTGAATACATACTCATACTTTGACACATTTGCCTGTACTCATACTACAGTCTTGTAGACTTGTAGTGAGTACGTACTCATACTTTGACACATTTGCCTGTACTCATACTACAGTCTTGTAGACTTGTAGTGAGTACGTACTCATACTTTGACACATTTGCCTGTACTCATACTACAGTCTTGTAGACTTGTAGTGGGTACATTCTCATACTTTGACACATTTGCCTGTACTCATACTACAGTCTTGTAGACTTGTAGTGAGTACATACTCATACTTTGACACATTTGCCTGTACTCATACTACAGTCTTGTAGACTTGTAGTGAGTACATACTCATACTTTGACACATTTGCCTGTACTCATACTACAGTCTTGTAGACTTGTAGTGAGTACATACTCATACTTTGACACATTTACCTGTACTCATACTACAGTCTTGTAGACTTGTAGTGAGTACATACTCATACTTTGACACATTTGCCTGTACTCATACTACAGTCTTGTAGACTTGTAGTGAGTACGTACTCATACTTTGACACATTTACCTGTACTCATACTACAGTCTTGTAGACTTGTAGTGAGTACATACTCATACTTTGACACATTTACCTGTACTCACACTACAGTCTTGTAGACTTGTAGTGAGTACATACTCATACTTTGACACATTTACCTGTACTCATGCTACAGTCTTGTAGACTTGTAGTGAGTACATACTCATACTTTGACACATTTGCCTGTACTCATGCTACAGTCTTGTAGACTTGTAGTGGGTACATACTCATACTTCAGCACATTTACCTGTAGGCCTACTAATACTACAGTCTTGTAGACTTGTATTGGGTATTTGCTCTTACTTTGGCACATTTACTAGTATGTGTTCTTGTGAGAATGGATTCGTTCTTATACTCATGATTTGGAACACCTGTAAATTTATATTCAAAGACTTTTACAGGTTAGCCATTGCTGTTAGTGTAATAGCTTTTACTCACTCTCATGGCTTTGTACTCATACTGTGAGTCTGTGTCATTGTATTCACACAGCAATTATGGAAATCTCTTTCAATACAATACAGTACAGTTCAATGCAATGCAATGCATTACAATACAGTACAGTGTACAATAAAGTGTAAAATGCTGTATTGGCTGGCACCACCCCGTGTTTGGCATTATCGCCTGAATTTCTCTGCCAAAAGTTGGCACACATTCTTTGACATTTTTCTGACAGAATCAATCCAGCAGCTGTCTCAGATCTTGGTTGGGAGACAGTGAGAGATGCGGCAGCAGATCAGAAGGTAATGGATTTGCAGATTGATTCCTCATCGTTGCCCCTGACAACCAATGCTGAGGGTGAAGAAGTACTGCGATTCTATTGGTTGGATGCATATGAAGATCAGTACAGACAGCCTGGTCAGTAGATGAGAGTATTTAGATCCTAGGGTCTCTTTTTCTAGGCTGAGACAAAAAAAGAAAAAAATGCAGGAAGGCAATGAGTTGTGTCTGTCCCCAAAATATTAAGGTTTAAAATCAGAATTCAGTCATTTTTAGGGTATGATGATGGTTGGGAACATACTTTATTTACTCTATTAAACCATTGTCCTAAAAACATTTTCTCTTTCACATATTAAGTCTGTGGGATTTTGCCATAAATCAAACTATGTTAAACAAGCAGTATTGCCTGTCACAAATATTTTTCGTGAAATTTAACTTGCTGCAAGTTTTTTCTGTGTCAGAATACTTTGGGATGAAAATTGTGAAAGTCCTCCCTACAAGTGTAGCAACCTGCACTATGAAAATGGCATTTAGTTGGCTTGTAAGAGTAGTCATGTCAGGGATAAGGTATAGTGCCATCTAGTTGGGGAAATTCATTGCCAGTGATCATTCTGCAGTATATGGACTGTCCAATAGTAGAAATAGGTGAAGTAAGTAGGGCTTATAGATTCATAAAAGAGGTAGGTTTTGGGTAATTATGGAACATGGCACTTAACAGTTGGTAGTGTGCTAGTTGTGATGTACCATCATTGCAAGGAGAAACAGTCAACTGTTTTAGCTCTCAGATGGAAGGGTCAGAAAAATTATAAAGCAAGAAATTTTGCTGAGAGAATTGGATGGTGTAACTCAATTGATTACTGCTAGCTAAAACTACATCTGCAAATAAGATGATAGGTCAGTTATAATCCAGGGCTATACCTAGGTTCATCATCTTAAACTTGAATGTGGATAACAGTTTCAGTATTTTACATATAACTTCTCTTTCTTTATCTAAACAGGTGTGGTGTATCTGTTTGGCAAAGTCTTCATTGAATCAGCAAAGGCATACGTCAGCTGCTGTGTTACAGTGAAAAACATCGAAAGAACAGTTTACATATTACCAAAAGAGAAGGTAACGTCTTTCTTATCAGATATGTTGCTTTATAAGCACGCCTGCAAAAAGCTAGATGCAAAGACGCATTGCGTCCGCGAAAATCATGCTGCAGCTAGAAATTTTTATCTTAGTCCCAAATGAAGTAGACCAGGTGAGCTAGAAATTTTGGTTTTCAAAGTATGTGCACCCAAGAAGTTTTGCAAGTTTTGCAGCCACTTTTATAAGTATGTGATAAAACAGATGGTGAATCTTTTTAAGGATAAGTTATCCAATGTCTTTCAAAAGTCGAATGTTACATGCAATGATGTAAGTCAGTTGCTACATTGAAGTAAAACAGTTTTAACTGAAGGATGGATAACATGGTCAAATGTTGTGGATTTAAAAACATTTGATGTGAAAATTATTTTTTTCTCACTTACAGTAGCTGAGCTCTGCATAAGCATCATATTGTATGATTTAAACTATTGTTTCCTGATTGTTTGTTCCAGAATGGTGATAAAGAGGTTACAATGATGGATGTTTACGAAGAATTTGATGAATTAGCATCACAGTACAAAATAACAAAGTACAGGTCAAAGGTCAGTACCATTGTTAACATTTCAATCACATAAATCATCAAAGCAGATCCATCTTGAAACCTTTAACTGGGTGTGGCAATGTTTACAAAGTTTTCGCTTGGCTTTTTTATAAGAAATGACCAAATTAAAAAAGATAATTGAACAGAACTATTGACAAAATGGTAACAAAAGCTTAGCTTTCATGAATCTTTAAAGAAAAACAAGGAACCCAGGTTATGAGGTCAAACCATAATTTCTTTGGATTGTCATAGACATTGCTTCCTCTTATTGTGTAATTTTGCTTTGATTTCCTTAGCTTGTGATTTCTCAATACATTGTGTGCAGCTTATGAGTGCCTGTGATTTTTGAGGATTCAGGCTCATTACAGCTTTTCATCGAGGTTTGAGCGTTTTAAAAAATTCAGTACTACCATCTGCCAACTTCAGAACTGTGCAATTTTGTAGCAAGTTTTAACTCTTCTGTGTGATTGTTGGAGGAAAATGGTGACTTCCAGCAGTAAAGAGAATTGCAGTGAATCACAGCAAACTTGCATTGCATTAAAAGATTTTGGAAATATCAGCCTTTCTATAATTGTGATGCCAACTGTCTAAAGAACTCATAGAAGGGAAATTTGAAAGTATTCTAAGAGTTTAGTTTAATTTCCATTTCTATATTCATTGCTGCTCCCCTTGTTTTATAATCCGGTTTCATTTAGTTCAGTCCATTATTTTTATTACTCATTTTAAAAGTTTTTAGATTTTTCTGCATATTTTTTACAGAAAGTCACCAAACAATATTGTTTTAGTGTCAGTGGTGTCCCAGCAGAGTCAGAATACTTGGAGGTCAGATATGGGGTGAGTTTGTAAATAGAAATCAGTGTAAATCACGGTTGCCATTTTGGCGTTTTAAATGCCAAAATAGGCATATTTGGCGTTTTTTTACCTTTGTTGGCCGGTAAAAATTAAAAGTGCACCCCAAACAGCATTTTGGCATTTTTTGGGGGCCTAATGGAAATTAAAATAAAACACCTTCTTTTTTCGCCAAATTTCAAGAAAAACCCTTCTTTTTCCCCCTGATTTTAGTAGTCATACGAGTGGGACGTAACGGGTTTACAATTTACACTCCATTTGTAGTAGTAATAATAGATTGAGTATGTAATGATATATATCGTATTAAAAACTTTGAAAACATTGACAAGTGTTATACTGTACATAAATACAGGGTCAATTTTCCTGAAGTAGGAGCTTGTTCTGATTTAGCATTTTTTCAGGTGATTTGGCTGGCGATTTGGCCGGTTTCACCACCGAAAATCTGGCAACTCTGGTGTAAATATGTCAGTATAGAGAAGGTGAATTCTTTACAGCATACTACTTTGCATTATTCAAAACAACAGGTTTCTTAAAATAATAATCAAAACTTATGAAGCACCCAATCCAATATCAAGATAAAAACTCTAAGATGCTTTACAAATATAAAAGGTAAAGTTTAGATTAACATTTAAGTTAATAAAGCAGAGGTTAAACTCAATAAAAGCACAGAAAGTAAAAAGACTAGCTAAAATTACAAAAGTTACAACTTGATCTGTAAGAAGCAATGAAAACAAGAACATGTAGTCTTAACATGTACAAAAGATGAGAAACTAAAATTACCAAGGAGTTACCGTGTAAGAACAGGCTAGGAAGCAGTAGAAGCAAGACAAAGTAAACTTAAAGAAAAAGAAACTAAATTAAGTTAAGGCAGCTTTAAAAAGTTTTTCTTAAAGGTTCTCAAAATGGAGTGTGATGGGCATGCTTTAAGTGCTGTTGTTATTGCATTAAAGTAGCAACAGCTTCACTTATTGTTACCAGAAAATCAAAAACAAGTTTAAAGCTTTTGGTCTGAAGATATAACCCTTTGTTTCATACCCTTATATGCAAAAATGATGGCTTGGAGTAAGTCATGTGGTAAAGTCATCGAGCCAATACAATATGGACTTATGCCACTCTTTATAGTCCTGTAATCAGTTTGTCTTGCTACTCCTCAAGATTTTATGATTGTTTACAGATTTAAAATCCTAGAAATGATGATATAAGTCATGGTTTCATGTTCATTTTGTTGTGAGTGTACTATGCCTTCTCTTTAATTCTTCAAACGTTATTTTTAAATATGGATATCATAACAGTAGTAACAGTGCAAGTTTCTGGTTTCCCAAAGGGATGGTCAAAATAGAAGGAGTCTGGAAAACATCTGGAAGTTTTCTGTAGTCTAAAAAGTCTGAATTTGGGGATGTGGTCTGGAAAGATCTGTATCTGGTACAAAGGCTGTTCAGTTTTCCAAAAGATGGAAACCAGTTTTTCAGCGGGCCAAAAAACCGACTCTTAGTCAAAACCGGTTTTACATCATAAGCTTGTTAACTTTACACACACTCATATGTGACACATGCAGTCACGCACATACACACACTCTTAATTGCTTGCTAGGCATATCATGAAAGGTAACTGAAAACACTGAGTAATAATACAAAAACAGACTTCTTTTAGGAAAATCCTGTTTACAAAATTTAAATTAGTATGTAATTCTTATGGGGGTTTAAAGTTGAACCATCATCACAAATTAAATAATTATTGGAATGGAATGGGTTGATTTACTGCCAATCATGTTTCCGAATGCTACCTTAGGTCTTCAGTGCATTTGAAGCTGTACAACAAAGAAAATTTGTGTGCCCTAAGTTTGATTTTAGATGGCCATATCTCGCCAATTTCTAGAACCTTCAATGAATTCTTCAACAAAGGACCACCAAAAAAAAATTTTATTGCACTCTGCAAGTTCCTTTAACTTTGTCAGGTGGAATTTAGGGGCATTTTCCAGAGTTGTGAGCAAGCCCAACTGGAAGAGTAGTTATGATATTGGAAGCATTGCAGTCTTCAACCAATGAGGGGCCAGTATGTAGGGCATTCTCTTGCATGTCGTGAAGTTATGTTAATTTGGTTGGAGATGCATATGCTTTTCCGTGGTAATAACTGTGGTGTGCAAGAAGTAACAGAAGTGTTTGTTAACAGTGAAAACAACTACCATCAGCTGCATTGATAATGCTATGCCCACATCCAGTCCCATGCCTGCCTGTTTTATTTTGTAAAATCAAAGTTAGTCGACCACAAGCTTCGACAAATGACAGCTTTCCATGCTTGCTTCTTCAAAGAATCTCAGTTTTTTCATTACTTCTAACAAACAGTTTTTATTATTGATACTTTTGTTAATTTTTTACATAGGAAAGGACTGATTTGTACTATAATGGCAAATTTTATCCCCAACCGAGGTGTTTTATTTTGGGGATAAAGTGGTTGAAATTTATGAATTTATACCCCTTGTAGGAAAGATAGTTACAGCTCTGTAGGTTAGTCAGTTTTAACTAGTTTTAACCTGTCTTTCCTGTAAAACGGGTGTTTGGCACAGCCTTACTATCTGGTCTAGAAGACTATATTAAAACCTTATAGTTTGGGTACTTGAAACAAAGTGCCTAAATGAGTACAAATAGGTACAATTTTTGTTTCTTTCCAACATAAGTTGTTATTCTTGGGTCATAGAAATAGTCCCTAATGTGGTGCTTTGTTTGGCATTCATTGTAGACAATTCTTTTTTATTCTACAGGCTGAATTTCCTCCTCTTCCTGAGAATTTAAAAGGTAAAACTTTTTCACACATCTTTGGCATCAAGACGTCATCTTTGGAGTTGTTTTTGATGGAAAGGAAAATCAGGGGACCCTCATGGATTGATGTAAAAACACCTCGTAAGTTTCATTACATTTACTTTGTGTGGTTGGAAGTGTTGGGATATTCCAAAGTGCCTTTCATGAGAGTTTTGTTTTGAGAAAACTCCTTAAAGCAGTTGGAATATTCATGGGGTACTTTAACATTTTACCAGGTATTGTGTTTTCAGAAATGGCGATTTCATTTAAATGAAGCTCAGTTTTCATTGTTTGATATGAATACCTTTGATCACCTCATGAGCCCAACTTGTTCAATAGAAGTGGACAGATAATAGTTTTTGATTCCTTGCCGAAGGCAGGCAAGGAATCTATGCGATGGTGATGTCGCGTGTGTGTGTGTGTGTATGGGTGGGTGTGCGTGTGTGTGTGTGTATGTGTGTGTGTATGTGACGCTTAGCTTGTAAACACGATATCTCCAGTTAGCAATGACGGACACTTTTCATATTTGATATATAGATTTGTCATGTTGAGAGGAAGAACCCTATTGTTTTTGGTAGAGGTCAAAGGTCATTTGAGGTCACCAGAGGTCAAAAAACAAAAACCTTGTAAACACGATATCTCAAGATAGCAATGACCGACACTTTTCATATTTAGTATACAGATTTGTCATGTCAAGAGAAAGAAGCCTATTGATTTTGGTAGAGGTCAAAGGTCATCTGAGGTCACTGGAGGTTAAGCTGCGAAAACCTCATAAAAGGCTTGTAAACACGATATCTCAAGGTAGCAATGACCGACACTTTTCATATTTGGGATATAGATTTGTCATGTTGAGAGGAGGAACCCTATTGTTTTTGATGGAGGTCAAAGGTCGTTTGATGTCAAAAGCCGAAAACCTTGTAAGCACTATATCTCAAGATAGCAATGACCTACACTTTTCGTATTTGGTATACAGATTTGTCATGTCAAGAGAAAGAAGCCTATTGATTTTGGTAGAGGTCAAAGGTCATCTGAGGTCACTGGAGGTTAAGCTGTGAAAATCTCATAAACGGTTTGTAAACAGGATATCTCAAGATATCAATGACCGACACTTTTCATATTTGGTATATAGATTTGTCATGTCGAGAGGAAGAACCCTATTGTTTTTGGTAAAGGTCAAAGGTCATTTGAGGTCACTGGAAGTAAAAGACTGAAAACCTTGTAATCACGATTTCTCAAGGTAGGAGTGAAGGACACTTTTCATATTTGGTATACAGATTTGTCATGTCAAGAGAAAGGACGCTTTGATTTTTGGTAGAGGTCAGTGGTCATCTGAGGTCACCAGAGGTTAAACTGCAAAAGCCTCATTAAAGGCTTGTAAGGTCGATATCTCAAGTTGGCAATTACAGACTCTTGAGAAGAACCCTTTTGTTTGTGGTAGAGGTCAAAGGTCATCTGAGGTCACCGGAGGTAAAACTGCGAAAAGCTTGTAAATCCCTTGTAATCATGATATCTCAAGATAGAAATGATAGACACTTTTCATATGTAGCATGTAGATTTGTCATGTGGAGAGGAATAGCCCTATTGTTTTTGGTGAAGGTCAAAGGTCATTTGAGGTGTCTGGAGGTCAATGACTGAAAACCTTGTAATCACGATATCTCAAGGTGGGAATGAAGGACACTTCATATTGATTTGTCATATTGAGAGAAAGAACCCAATTGTTTCTGGTAGAGGTCAAAGGTCATCTGAGGTCACTGGAGGTCAAAAAACAAAATTTCTGAAGAATTCCCAAGATCGTCACATGGGGTCACCAGAGGTCAAAAAGCAAAATTTCCCAAGAATTCCCAAGATTGTCATATAGGGTCACCACAAGTTGAAAGGCAAAATTTCCCAACAATTTCCAAGATTGTCATGGGGTCACCAGACGTAATAAAGTAAGAATTCCCAAGTGTCATTTGGGGTCACTAAAGGTCAAAAAGCAAAATTTCCCAAGAATTCCTAAGATCGTCATCTGGGGTCACCAGAGGTCAAAAAGCAATATTTCCCAAGAATTTTCAAGATCCAAGATCTATTGGAGGTCAGAGGTCATTTGAAGTCATCAGAAGTTAAATACCAAATTCATTGAAAAACAGGATATTTCAAGACAGGGGTGTTAGATACTTGTAATACTTGTAAATTTGAGGGATAAACCTCAGTGCAACAAAGTATCCCCATTCGGCAAGGAATCACTAAGCCTTTGGGCTTTCTGGTTAGCAAACAAAGTGACTTTTTCCTTTGAATGCTGTTCGTTGAAAAGGATGCCACCATATCAGGATTGCATGCAGGGGATGGATATTGTAAACCAAACGTACAGTATAATACTTCTCTGTAGATAGGGGACACAGTTTATCATTTTAAAGTTACACAATATTTAGGTGCTTTCTGTCAACCCCTACACCTAAAGCAGCTTATCCAAAGTTTTGATTAATTTTTAGAGTCTCCTCAACAACAGTACTCCTGGTGTAAAGTGGAAGCCATTGCCAACAAACCAGATCAACTGTCGGTTTACCCAGATGGAAACCCACCTCCTTTGGTTGTCATGACAATAAGCTTAAAGACAGTAGTTAACACCAAGACTCATCAAAATGAAGTAAGAATATTCTCTGTGTGATGTCTCATTTTGTTTTAGTTCAGCAAGAGGTTCATTTGGTCTGTTGTTAAACTGTCAGTTCTAAAGGATTTTGTTAAAAGTAATATTGTTTATCGGATATATACTTTTCAGAAAGTTAAAATTTAAATAACAGAATTTTTTGTGTAACGTTAGAAATTAGAATCAATTGTTAATCATGGAGCACTTAGAATAGTTATGAATTTCATTTATCTACAGGTATTAGCTATTTCTGCAATGGTTCATCACAAGTTTCCAGTGGACAAAGCTTCACCCAAACCTCCATTCCAACAGTATTTGTGTGGTAGGAAGCTAAAGAAGTATTTTGTCTTGTGACCTTTTGACAGAAACATATTAAAGTATTAGAAATGCTATTATTTAAGTCAGGAGTATTGAACCCTTCTTCCTTTGAAGGACCATTTTGATAATCATAATATCACTCTCAGGCCAACGCAGCTGTATTCTGCGAGGAAGCACAAAGCTTCCCACATATAGTTTGTCTAGTGGTCCAGTGGTAAGATCTTTGTGAGGGACCATGGGCTAAGCCCCAGAAGCTCTGGAGTTGGTGCAAATTTTTGCGTATTAGAATGAAATATTCATGTACTATCTTTAAATGATATAACAATGTGTGAAGCTTAACACACCAAAAATAGGCTCACTTTTACAATTTGTTTTTTCAATTTGTTTCATATATATGATAATGAACAAGCCCTTTGAAAAGTTTACTCAAAGCATGTCCAAAAATAGGGAAGGAATTTCAGTTTCTGTTGTTTTCCCTTTACAAGTCATCCCTTTTTTAAATTTCTGTCCCATTCATGAGAGGGTGAAGGTTTTCAGACCCTCAGAATCCACTTAAACTAATGCAGGAGCCAGGAAAGTGTTTTTATTAACTTAGATTTATACTGAAGAGAGATGTAATAGTGCAAGGTTCTGCACCTACATATCAACACTCTATACAATGCACGTGCATATTGTGGGGCGTAGTAGTCTTTCACAGCCTATTTACCTTAAAGGCAGTAGGCAGTCACCCCAAACAGAGTGAGTGTATCCTGTCACTCTAGTTCATGAATGGTCTATTTTGATCATGTGACAATATTTTTGTTAGTGAATTGTGCAATTCAAGGAGAATTTCTCCTTGCTTTACCTATTGTTTGTAATAGTTACATTCAAAATGTCTTCAGAGGTGCCTGTATGCAATAAGAGGAGATCTGCAAGAGTTTGTTGATTTTTCAAAGAAAATTTTGGGGCGACTGCCTATTGCCTTTAAGCATCAAAATAATGGTAAGCAGCACAAGTGGTGGTTTAAAAAAATGTTATCAATTAAATTTCATGTGTTTCTGAAATATGGTTTACAATATGCCTCAAGGGCTGGACCACATTGTCTCACAAGCTTTTTACAGCCTATGGGCCACAGGTTTCCCACCCCAGATTTAGGTAAATCAATTCACTCATATTAATTATTACAAGGGAATGATGATTGCATTGCTATTTAGATCATTGCTGCAGACATTAGCTAGATTTCAAGGTATGAGCAATTTTGTAATTGTTTGAGGCAAATAATATGACACTTAGGAGTTTGAACTTAATCCCCCTCACAGTAGTAAAGTCACCTATGCACAGAGGCATGAAGTCAACATTTTTGTTGTCTGAAAATTACATTTTTGAGACTTTTGAAAAACAAATTCTTTGGATTGTAGGGGTGAGAGTAAATGTCAATGGAAAGAACTATTTTCAATGATGCAAATGAGACTCATGCTGTTTATATTGTCAAGTATTACTTTAGAGAAATTTTACAACTTTAAATATTATAATAGGTGCCTTTGCTGGATAAATTGAGGGTAGGTTAAAATTTGAAACATTAATTGTCAGCTTCACTTTCTTCAACTTTTTTGCATTTGCATAAATATTTGTAGCCTATGATGAAAGGTATGTCACTCTAAGGTTAAGTTGTGCCATTGTCAGTACCACAAGGAACTTGTTAGGTTAAATATGCACAGATAGGAAGAAAATCTTTTGCTGGATTCATAGAGTCGCAGAGTTGAAATATTAATCAGGCCATCTTTTCTTGCGGGTGTACCTCAACTGTTCATGTAGAACAATATATATTCTCAATACTTTGGTACTGTGTGTAACATTTATTTTAGGTTTACCATTTCACAAAACTGTTTACTGTTTAAGTGACCATTAATTAAAACACAAATTATAACACATTTACACAAATTGACCAGTTGGGTTGTTCCATTTCTTTCAGCTATAACAACACCTACAGATTGTGTCTTTCCATTTGATTTTCGTGATACTATCAAGAAGAAGGTAAGAAACTGATATGGTGGTGAAATCTTCAGAGCAGTAGTTGTTTTTGATTTTCTGGTTTGTCAGTATTAATGAAGTAAACTGGTTATCTTGGTTGATTAAATATTGGCCATAAAATTTTGGTTAAGATTGTTCACATTTGTTTGTTAAGGCAAGGAAAATAATCACATATCAGTGACATAAATGAAATGAAAGCAGAATTCTAAGCCCAGTAGAAAAATGACATCTTAAATCTTGTTCAGTTGTCAAGGTAAAGCTTTGTTATGTAAATCATGTTCATTGATTGATTTGTTGTGGTTGTGATTTTTTAATTTGTAAAAGTGGTAATGTTTCTTATTAAATTGTAGAAATTTCTGTACAATGCAGGTAAAACCTGTATGTGTCAGTCATTGATTCACACTGTTGCAAATCCTTCTTACTTCTAGGATAAAAATGTTGAAGTGATGCCGAATGAAAGGGCATTGTTGGGATATTTCCTGGCAAGAGTACAAAAATTTGACCCTGATGTTATTGTTGTAAGTATGAGAGTTTCATATCTTCAAATGTTGCAAACAATCTTTAGTATCATCTGAAAAACTGTTTTCGTTGAAAATTAACATAATCAGTATCCATTATTCCAACCGCTTTTAGAAGGGAAATCATGTATCCATTGTACAGACACATTTTGTATTTTAAAACCAACAACTACCTATACAGAATGATAGATAATTAAAAAAGACAGCACTGTAGCTTTCTTTTCAAGAAATGTGGTCCACACAGGGAGATACTCAGTTATTTGTTGCTCAAGAATAATTTGTTGGCCCAAACTTTCAAAATTTCAAATGAAGCAACATCTGTTTAACTCTTGACCTTTTGAGGAAAAAGGCTTTTGTTGGAGTTTATCGGTGAGACAGAATGGTTTAATAACGATTAAAGCTATATTGTACCTATACCATATTGGTGCATTTTAAATGCAACATTTCCCTTTAAAAAACTGAAAAGTATAGCTTCAATGAAGACAGCAGCTACTTTAGCTCTTAGTCACCTCTTCATTGCATGGGCTAGTTTTATATCTTTAATGTCAAAACTGAATTGAATATAATGCAGCTTGCAGCTTTTACTTCCCAAGATATATTTGCACGTAATTCTTAACTTTTAAGTTTTGAAAGGTGTGAATTATGCTTGTACAAGTTATACAATGATTTGTATCACTAGTAGTGTTCTGATTTCAAGATTCTGCATGATAAAAAATGGTGAAATAGTACTTAAACACTTTACACATTCATTTTATCATAAAGTCAGTGTGCAGTCACTCTCCTTTGTCTTCCTGTTTACAGGGTCACGATATTTATGGATTTGACCTAGATGTCCTCCTCCATCGTATCAGCTCAAACAAAGTCCCTCATTGGTCAAGATTGGGAAGACTTAAGAGGAGTATCATGCCAAAGTTAGCTGTAAGTTTACATTTCAACATCTGTTGAACTAGTGTGTGGTGTCCTTCTACCCTGCTAATGACACACCATATAATAAAATCAATGGGGGTTTCTCTTGTTGGAAAATATGGGGAGGGGGGATTGGATTGAGACCAGGGATGTAGCTAGCCAAATTTGAGTGCCGGGTAATTGTCCTATCTGGGGAAAGCACCTCACCCCACCCAATGGCATCTACCAAATTTTTCAGCCATTTATTTTTCATTTTTCTCTCATTTTACTTTAGGGATTAAATTTAGGACTAGTTTTAGGTCTGGGTAGGCAGATTTGTGGTGGGCGGGGAGACGTGTGTTTGCCTGGAGTGCTGGGCGGGAATATCGAGTGCTGGGTGTCACCGCCCAGCACCGCCCACTGTAGCTACATCCCTGATTGAGACTGTAGAAAATTCATCCTCCATAAATGTCCACTTGATGTATTCAGGTTTTGAGAACTTTGAATTAGTTTTCAGAATTTACAAGTAGACTGCAGAAAACAAAGACAACTGTAAAAATTGCAAGTGAGCCAAGAAGAACTCCATAGGCATGTAATTATTAGCTCTTGTAAAATGAAACTTGTATGGATACTTGTCGATTGCATAACAGTAATGAATTGTGTTTGCAGGGTGGCCCTCAAGGAAGAACAGGAGCATTTGCTGAGAAGAATGCGACTTGTGGTCGACTTATTTGTGACATCAAAATTTCTGCTATGGAGCTTATCAGAAGCAAGAGTTACGACTTGACACAACTTACTAATCAAATTCTGAAGAAACCCAGACAAAATATTCCACTGGAGGATATCAGGAATATGTATGGGTGAGTCAAATCATGTAATCAGTGTGCAGGTCATTGTTGGAGAATATACATGGTTTCTTCATGATTTGAAAGAGAAGATTTCAAAGAGGGCAATAAAGTAGTCATCATGATTGGACCAATACAGTCTGCTTATATTTACATTTATTAGTTTCACAGTGTGTGAGTTTTGAAATGACTAGTTTGTGTTTAAATATTCTTGAAGAAATAATATTTAAAGCAAAAATGTAAAAGTGATGGTAAATGGTTTGTCCATGTACTACCAAGATACAGACTTGTAGTGCAAGATATTGTGATGAGTGGAAGCACACATGTATTACTTCCGACCATTAGACTAACGTTATGCTATGGAGTTGACGGAAGAGTTCACATTTATAGCAACAATGCTCAATGTAGTAAATTGTACCCATGTGTAAGAGCAGAAAGAAATGTGCTAAATTGTCAAACAGTAAGGTCAGCCATTCCAGCTAGGCCAAGTAAACCAGTTGCTCTCTTCATTTGTACTTGGCTAATTCTTTCAGAGCCCAATCCAGAAGTTTAGCACCTGTTAACTCCAGTGATAAAACATTCTATTACAAAACTGACAACATATTCTGATTAAACATTTCACCTATAAAGATGGAACACATTTTTTGTATCTTCCTCAGATCATCTAAAGATTTGGTTCATTTTGTTGACCACACGTTAATGGACACCAACTTTATACTACAGATAATGTGTGACCTAAACGTGCTGCCATTAGCCAATCAGCTCACAAATATTTGTGGTAACGTTATGGTATGTAAAAGAATTTTGTCCTTGTCTTTTGCTTCTTCAGAAGTTTCTTTCTAATTAGTTCTCATGTCTTGGAGATTAAATGAGACATGTGTTATAGGATTAAACAGAGGGTGAAAAGACCACTTCAGTTTTATGGTACCTTGTATATGATTTTTGGAGGAGAAATAAGTCTAAGTATGTTTTTATAAAATCAGCCAGTTCAGTGGTTGTTTTCAGTTTAAGTTTTACATCACACAGTTGGAAAGAGTTGGGAAAATGATATGAAAGGAAGTAAATTTTATTGTCTTATCTTATGCCAGTGGTTTGTTTTTGTTTTTTGCTCTGTAAGTTATCAATCCTAGGCTTTCATCAATATTTTAACGTCTCTCATCAATCAATCTTCACAGTCTCGAACTTTGATGGGTGGTAGGTCAGAGAGAAATGAGTACCTCCTGCTTCATGCATTTCATGAAAAGAATTTTATCTGCCCTGACAAGGAATTTAAGAAGAAAGCACCTATAGTGGTAAGTCTTGTTCAGTCAGATCTTATGGGCATAAACCCACATAAGTTGGTTTATATTTTTTTGTGAAGGGAAACAGAAAACAGCAATTACATCAGGAATTATGAAAGTAGAAAACAATACATCAGTACAGAAAACAATGTTTACAGATTGTTTCATTCAAATATATATATATTTATATTTATATTCACACTTTTGAAACATACAGTGCTCACTAATGTTAAAAAAAACATTTGCAAACCATATGTAAGCTTTCTCTTGAAAGAATATTTTAGCATATAATATTGTATTATGTATTTAGGTTTCATTGAAACAAGTACATGTTCATTTCTTGTATCTATTAAATGGCCATTTTGGTCAATAAATCCAAAATTGTACCCTCTTGTCAGCAGATGCAGTGTAAAACTGGGGTGTTTCCGTGGTCAAATAGTGTCAATACTTTGACAGGAATGTTCTTTATTCAGCAAGAAATTAAAAATTTGTGTTAGACATTTGTGTACTAAGGCAAATATTGCATTTGGGATACAGAAAATTTTCATACCTTTAAAAACTATTATTTGTAGATACAGAATGATAGTAAATTCAAAATAAGGAAGCTGGTAGCCTTATTTTCAAGAACTAAGGTTCTCACAGAAGGAATTTAACTTTTTGTCGCTCAAGAATTATTTGTTGATCCAAACTTTCAAAATTTCCAATTATGCAACATCTGCAACTCTTGTCATGCAGTATATTTTGGGTAAAGTTAGTGCTTGAGCTTATGGTTTCATAATGATTGAAGTTACTGTCATTGTATATCATGGTGAATTTTTGTAAATGCACTGTTTCTCTATAAGTATCTGTAGGCACTACTTCTGGTGAACGAGTGAGAGTCTAGTGCAATGAACTCATTAAATCCTCAGTGCATTTTCACATTTTGTTTGTGTTCAGGAAGGATTTGAGAGCTTAAATTATTTTAGGTACTTAAATGTGACTTTGCTAATTTGTATTATGAATTTGACAACTTTTAGTTTTCATCTTTGTAAGGACATTGAAAATGAAGGCGAGGGAGACGGGGAGAGACCATCTACAAGTCGTAAATCTCGAAGGAAACCAGCCTATGCTGGAGGCTTGGTGTTGGAACCAAAGAAAGGTGATTTATTATTTGGCTTTATTCCTTGATACATCTCTATGACATTGTTTTAAACACAGCATTGAAAAAACTGGAATGTTTGCTTTCAAAGGGATGTCCTGATAAGAATGGCTGAGAAAAGTGTTGGAGCTAATGTGTAGGTCAGGATTGCTATTTTAAGAAGTGTTATGTGATAAATTTCCAAAAATTTCATTGAATCCACCAGAATTCGGAGTTGTGTTAATGTGAAAGTGGACAAGGATCAACTTTAGTTGCTGGTTAATCTCTGATACCTACATTTCATTTTTAAAAGCAAAAGAAAACGCTGCCTCATGGGAAGAATGCAAGAGGTACAACTGTACATGGTACACAAAATGATCAATGAAGTAAAGTATGGCAGTCCTGCCACTAGTGTGTGCAGGGAGTTGTTATTTGGAAGGAGATTGTTCGGAAAGTTTAATTTATGCTAATACGCTACGATCCACTAAATACCGAGGAGATTATTAATGATAAGCTACTTATTCCGTTGATGGGGAATTCTTTCTTTTATTCGTTCGCTTCAATGCGACATCGATATGTTAACAACATCATTCAGGTCTAGTAATCCTATCACAATTGGCTTACTCTGGACAATGCTTTGATGAGCAGGTTTACGCCGCCACCAATTCAGGGGCAGGTGCTACAGAACTCGAAACGACTGTTTCATTGAAATAAACCAATGAGGTCTGCCCCTTCCTAAAGAAAGAACGTCATGCAAATGAGCTGCAGAGGCAGAAGTCTAAATTTTTTAGCAACAATTTGGAAAGTTTCCTGAAGCTTCCTTAATTAACCAGGTATACAAGTGTGTGTACAACGTACTGTGTGTATGCTGTACTTACACATCCATAGGTGTAGTTTACATTAGATATTACAAGCTCTTTTATTGTTCTTATAACATCTTAGAGTAAACAAAACGCAACATTACTTGAGTCGATAAACTATCAGGGGCTTGATTAAGGACAGTGTTTGTAAAGAGCAGCATACGTCTGATAGGTTGCTATTGATATTTCAAAGAAAGGCTTGTGGAGACTGCATCAAGTTTTATTCCATTACTAATTTGTACCTCTTTCTGCAATTTTTCTTTCACTGCAGGATTCTATGACCAGTATATTCTGTTGCTGGATTTCAACAGTCTGTACCCGTCTATCATACAGGAGTATAACATCTGCTTTACCACAATTAGTAATACTCCTAAAGAGAACCAAGAGGTGGGTCACAATACTTCAGTCTCTGTTTATAAAATTTGTCATAAAATTATGGAAAAAGAGAAGTTTTGTCCTTGTATCAGTTCTAGCAAACTATAGGTATAAAAATAAAAGGTCTTAAAATCATGTGTGAAATGAAACGGTAATGTGATCAGTTGTATGTAACTTTCCATTCAGTTTTGTAATCTGTTTCTTGAAGTATAAACCAGTATCAACAGAAAAAAATGACTTTTCTTTAAGGAGTAAAATTGTCACTTGAAATTCATTCCTTGTGAGAAGGTAAACCATAAATTTGCATTAATTAGGACTATTTTTTACATTACACTATTATAAATGTGATGTTATAAAAGCTTGTAATGATATATAATAGTATTGAAAGAAAGTTTTGTATTTGACTTGTTTGTTCATTATTGTCAAAATTTACAGAAAAATGATGATGAAGATTGGATACCAGGTGTACCAGACAGTGATCTACCCGCGGGTATCTTACCGACAGAGATTAGAAGATTGGTTGAAAGAAGGAAACAGGTCAAACAATTGATGAAGACTCCAGATTTAAATCAAGATTTGAAACTCCAGGTCAGTTTTCATTTATGTAAAGTTTCAATTTCATTGGTTTCAAGTGTTTTGCTTGGTTTTATTCAAGTCTTAAAAGACAGTCATTTAAGTATGATATGAATCCTACAGCTTTATATTATAGTTTACAGTTTACTTGAGGTAAGTAGTCAGTTTAGAATTTTAGCTGAAGTTAGATTCCTTTCATTTAGACTTTTAGTTTTGATGGGAAAATCTTAGATAGCCCTTGGATTAAATCCACCATAATTTGACCCAGCTATGGTTCAAACCTGAAACGTTCGAGCACTGGTCAACATTTGAAAGTTGAAGAAAAAATGTATTGTCTGCCTGCAGAAATAAGACTCTGCAAACTGTGAAAGAGTGCAGTTTTTACAGTCATTGAATGCTTGGCCATTAACCTCATTAACATGTATGATTAATCTAGAGAATGTGGGTCAGGATGTTTCATGGCCACTCATGATCCTCTGTACCACATTAGTTATAATATTATCCATAGTCATGCATTTTTACAAGTTTTGCAAGGTCTGCTCCTTTCAACTCTTCTCATTTATGTGCAAGTTTTGATGTCTCTTTGGCTTCTCTCCATGTGACCAAACCAAAGAAGATGGCTACACCACAACACTGAATCTACCTTTCATATAGCACATTCATTCCTTTGCTTCAGCTGAAGTGAAAAAATAAAACACTTTTATACCTCATTGTTGTTCCTTTTGTATTTCAGTACGACATAAGACAAAAAGCCTTGAAACTCACTGCTAATAGTATGTACGGATGCCTTGGATTCTCTCACTCACGATTCCATGCTAAACCATTAGCTGCTCTTGTAACTAGCAAAGGCAGGGAGGTAAGTTATGTTGCTTCACCTGTTTGCTACTGTAAATGCATTGCTAGTGGATTTAGGTACATTTAAAGATACTTTTATATCTATTCTTTCCGAGCATTTTATTTCTTCTTTTTTCACATATTCATTTGAACTTAAAATGTGGCTCCAGGTGTAGGTCACAATGTGGTATACAAGATTAGTAGTATATGCACACATTAAAAAAAAGAAAATGATGTTGCATACAACTATGGTATCCCAAGATGCATTTCTCATAGATAAAGACTCATGCTGTAAAGAAATATTTTCACCAATTGTCAATTAAACTTCTCTCCAAAAGCCCTAATATACAGTTAGGTAGTACAGTGCAGTAAAACTTACCTGTATTTTGAAGTGGTATGTCTGAATTTTTGTTTCCATTGCAGATTTTGATGCATACCAAAGAAATGGTGGAAAAGGTTTGTTCGAAGGTTTTCACATGCTATCAGAGCGTTAGGAATTTTCCGTTTTGTGGAAAAATGGACAAACTTCACAGCAATTGGAGTACAACATGGAAAGCGTGAAGAATTGAAAAGATGAAATAATCGTCATGAAAAGTTGGAAAAATTCAAGAAGATCTTACTTTCCATTATTTCTCATCACTTCAAATGAATATCATGTCATTTAAGTCACCTCAATTGTGACCCGAGACTCCATAAACCCACCAAAAATGGAAACAGATGCAATCTTCATGTTCTGGTGTAACTTATAATAAGTAACAACTGCACATAAAGTAAAACCCCATTTATCCAAATCCCATTTTTTCAAAATTCTGTTTATCTGAACTGGCTTTGCGATTTTACCAGACTAATATTCATCACAATTTAGGTAGTATCCACCAAGTTTTAAGTGCTTTACAAGGCAAAACTCAAAAGAAATTTCTGCAGAAGTGCATTAATTTTTCTCAGGACTTTAATAGTTACGGGGTATAACTGTATTATGTTTTTCTTATTCACTACGGAATCAAACCTTTACAAGACGGAAATGGAGTTTTGCAAAATGCAAATCTCCACAAACATAGAAAATGGCTTCCAAAATAGAATTTGGCACTTACAAAACAGTAAATTCCTCTTTCGAGCATTAACCATTGCTATGTTGCTAGTTATCTCCCTGCACATAAATGTGTTAGTGATACCTTATGCATGCATAGTAGTACCCTAGACACAATTGTGATAACCAAAATGTGTACGAAACAGAGAGATGCACGTTGCAGCAAAGTAGGGGGATAATCTCTTTTGACTGTATTTTACTTTTGTGTAGCTTGCAAATGATACTAGTAGTTTTATTTTGGAAAGTTGTGGAAGCATTATTGACAGAAATGCATTTTTGTTTAGCACTATTTGTCACTAACTTGCTTACTACATCTTGAAGAATTCCTGGTGGAAACTTGTGTTGAGATCAAAATTGCATACTGAATTTGCTTTGTTTGAAATATTACCAATTTTATACTCTAAAGATACTGCACTAATATTTAAATTCCCGCATCACTAGAGAATCTTAATTTTCACTTCATCTTTAGTGCATCAGAGGCTACTTGCAGAAAACCTTTTAAGTAAACTTTTTTCTATAAAGAATTTGATTCTTTATTCTTTCAGATGAATCTTGATGTGATTTATGGAGACACTGATTCAATTATGATCAATACTAATTGTACTGACCTGGATCAAGTCTATAAAGTTGGAAATAAGGTAAGACCGCAATTTGGAATTGTCCTAGTTAGACTAGAATGATTGATGACCATTTTTGTTGGTAACAGTGTACTGTATAACAGAAGTTTACTCAAAGTAAATACTTTACCAGAATTGATTTCTTCCTGGTTTTGCAGGTGAAGTCTGAGGTGAATAAATTATATAAACTGCTAGAGATAGATATCGATGGAATCTACAAATCTATGCTGCTTCTTAAAAAGAAAAAGTAAGTTGTTAACTTGTAAAGTTAAGTTGTTAAAGTAAGTTCTTTAGTAGTGAAAAATGTGTTATCTGTTGTTTAAGTTCTTTATTATTGATTCAACAAAAATAATAGAAAACTGAGGAAGCTGTATTTAAAACTCCATTTGATTTGTTGGGTAATTTGCTACTATTATTTTAATGACTGATTAAAAGTGACCAGATAAGATATATGTCATTTAACATTGTTCAGTAAGTGTGTGGCATGTAAATTTTTAAAGGTTGTATCTGTAATCTGTTTATTTAAATCCCAGTAGAACAAAACTAAACTTTTTTTTGGCCCCAGGAGACTGTTTTCTTCTCCATGAAAAAATTTGCAGACTATCCCACATTAGGCTTGTGTACATAGTCCAGGTATTACTACACCATTGGTTGGGTAACATTGTGTTATAGGGATTGTCCCATGTTTAACAAAGTATTATTGACCAGAGGTAATGTGTGCTGCAACTTTGGTCACGATTTGCTTAGATGTGGGCCATTCAAATGCAAACATTGTTTTGTATTAATACAGTACACCACAGATGCCTGTGTCTAATATTAATATTAAAAAGTTATACTTCCCATTTTGCCAGAAAATTTATAAATTAGTAAGAGGTGTTGCAGTCTTTTTGCTAATTACAGGTCATTTTTTTTTTCATTTAGGTATGCTGCCCTCGCTGTAGAGAAGGGCCCTAATGGTGAGGTGAACTACAATCGTGAACTAAAAGGATTGGACATTGTACGAAGGGATTGGTGTGACCTGGCTAAAGATGTTGGAAAGTAAGCCATTGTTTTTGTGGTAAAACAGTGATCAACTATGAAACTGTGTTACAGAAATTGTTGCATAAAATAATAAAACTTGAAATGTGCAAACTTTTCTAATCAGATCCTTCAAATACAGATTTCTTTAAATGTGTGAAATTTGTGCAACAAGTATAAAGCAGGGTTGGAGAATATTTTATCTTTTCACGGGTCATTTTTGTATTTCTATCTAGCCTTATTTGTGAGTCAAACAAAATTTGAATCTTATTTTTTCAGTGGTCAGAATGTAGTTAAGCTCTGATGTGATTACTGCAACTTCTCTATTGAGCATGGCATGTGGCGTAGTAATACCCTAGCAGTGTTAGTAAGCGGGGTACCTTTGTGAATAAAACATCAGCAAAATAGAACACAGGATAGATGTTGGATGAAACTATATCTATGACTGTGAGTTAATGAAATTGCAATGATGAATGGCATTATGGGATGGATCAAATTATCTCTCTTGCAAGCCTTAAGCATACTTATTGCATGCTTAGATCTGGCTGCAACAGTCTGGTCTATGGTTTGGTCCAGCTGCCATTTTTCCAGCAGTTGATATTAAATCATTGATAATGGCAAACTAGATGATGTTTAGCATGATGAAAATGCACTGTCAAGGCTGTGGGAATAGCCTGGAATTACTGTTTTCAAACAAACATGTAAAATGAGCTCAAGAGATTAATTATGTCAGCGTTTGTGCACAAATCAAAGAAAATGCTCACCCACTAATTCAGACACTGAAAAATTTTGGGTTTAGTACATTGGGAATATGGTCTGTGCTTTCTAGAAAAATTAGAGGGCACCTGGTCATATATTTTTGTCAAGCAAACAAGGCACTAAATCTTAGGGGCCATGGGGTAAAAATCACCTGGTGCCTGCTTAATACAAGATTTGTTCTCATACTAGGTGCTCCTCACCAGGTCTAAAGGCTTTTGCAAACTTTTTGTGGTAACCGCTATTAAATAATCATCATTGCTTAAATTGTAATGACCTTTGACCTGTCTGAGGACCTTCCACTCGCAGTTTTCTCTCCAATTGTCTTCATACAAACTTCATCTTTATTTATCCTACAGCTATGCAATTCAGCAAATTTTGTCAGCAGACTCAAGGGAAGCTATCGTAGAGAAAATTCACACCAGACTGATGGAAGTTGGAGAACAAGTGACCAAGAATGAGATTCCATTAGAGAAATTCGAAATCAGAAAGGTATATGGTCATATTTTTACATATTCTGAATAAATAGAAACTAAAAATGAGCTAGCTTGCTGAAAACAGGCAGAATTACCATCTGTCAGTGAAATCTTTCTGTGTGGCTCTTGACTTTGATCTGTTGGCATACTATGTTCTCCTAACATTAAGCAATCATTTTTGCTGGTGTTCGTTAAATGGTTGTCATAACTTAAAACAGATACTCAAAGATACCAAACTGTGTGACCAACTATGTTTGTGTAGTGATGCTATTAAAGCATCATTGCTTTATTTAGTAAGAAAAATATAAAAATTGTTAAAAACTGTTAAGTTTGTATATGCCATGCTGGAAGTTCATATAAAAAAAGGAGTGGTCAAATCCTTGACATTATCAGATCTTGCAACTTAGCCTGGAGGTTTGGTTTAATTTTGCAGAGTCTAACAAAGTCTCCTCAGGATTACCCAGACAAGAAAAGTCTTCCTCATGTGCAAGTGGCTTTACGACACAATCAGCAAGGTGGGAAAATGATAGGTGCTGGGGACACTGTTTCTTACATTGTTTGTGAGGTAAGGCATTGCTGATCTGTTGTTATCATGTTACAAGGAAACCTTTATTGCCATGGAAGTATATAACAGAGATCCTGTTGGATGCATGCCTAGCCATACATTCCAGTTCACTGTGATAATGTGTTCAGAATGCAAAATTAAACACAGATTCCAAGTCAGTGACAGTTTTTCAACTAACGTTATTGTTCATGAAATACGTGTTAGTTCATTAGGCAATTATAGATTTAGATTGACAGGAATTTGAGGTACTTCTGCCTTTGAGTATACCTCCTACTTTTTCCTCGATGAAAGTTCTACATTTGAGAATTCTCCTTTATACTTCTGTTTTGACTTGCCAACACTGAGAAAAGAATTAAAATTATTTTTCCTGAGAAAAATATATAAAGCAGTCATAAAATCTTGTTAGCATTGACAGATGTTGATGAACACCACTCCTGAAATCCTGTAAAAGTCTTATAATTGGTGCAAATTCTGCTTTTGTCCAGTTTTTATTGTGCTTTTATCCCAAGTTCTTGTGGGTCCACTTGGAAGAATGCACTAACAGAGTGATTCTGAATAGATGCACTGCAAGTTGTGCAAACAAGCTCCCCAGAGACCCATCTTTTATGAGAATCCTTTGGTTGTCTCATGAGAATCCTTTGATTGTTAAGCCAAATGCACACAGACGACAGAAAGCGTGAAACACAAAACAGAAAACACATTTCGTGTTTTCTTACGCTGACGTCTGTGTGCGTTGGACAAAAACAAAATATAGCGAAACACTTGTTTGGCTAAACACCTGTATCGCGAAATGCTGTTTTCTGTTTTTTTCCAACACACAAGGCCGTGTGCATCAAAAGCTGCTTGCTCTTATCATGTAGTAATGGTAAGGCCAAGTATGATGAAAATTGATCTTTCGTTGAGTTCCTTTGTGTTACATTTTAGCCTTGTTGAAAAGTCAGTCCTTCAAGATTAGATTTTTGACACAAAGTTCATATAATGAGTGTCTATTTCTGTCTCAGGATGGCTCAAACTTACCTGCCAGTCAGAGAGCCTATCACCCTGATGAGATGAGGAAGCAGTCAAATCTTACAGTAGATGTCAAGTATTACCTCGCTCAGCAGATCCATCCAGTTATCTCTCGTCTTTGTGATCCAATTGAAGGAACAGATACAGCCCAGATTGCAGAATGCCTAGGTAGGATTTGCACCTCTCAATGAGCTATCACCAAAACTGTGTAATTTCATATGGTTTAGTAAAAGTAATCAGAATTTTTACTTTTATTCAATGTAATGGTGTACGTCACAGTAACTTAACCCCTAGGGTGAAGGAAAACATACAACAGTTATGAAATTTTGTGCAGGAAACATGTCAGAGCCCTGTAATCCTGAGGTGAATTTCATTACATTGTAGTGATTGTTATTTTGGTCAAGTTTAGTGAAAAGTATGTTTTAAACTGTGTTCAATTTTTTTTATTCCAAGGTTTGGATCCATCAGGATACAGGCATGCCATGAACCGACAAGATGATGAGGATGACGCTCTTCTGGGTGGAGCTGCCATCCTTGATGATGAAGAACGCTTTAAGGATGCAGAGCGTTTCAAATTTATTTGTCCTAACCAGAATTGTAAAAAAGAGAACATTGTTGATTGTGTGTTCTATGGCAGTGTAAGCAGTTTTGTTTTTGCTTGTTATGGTATTGAATTTGCTCTGTTTTTAGTATTAAAAAAGTACTGAAAATTACTATCATTAGTAGAATCAGAGAATATTCTAACCTGTGTTCAACTGATATATTGTCATGTTTCAGTACTATAAATTGCAGACAATTATTAAGCACTTCAGTTTTACCTGGTTGTGTAGGAGTTGTAGTAACTAGTCTCAAATACAAGCTGTTATGTATAACATGGTTTTTACAGGGAGCAGATGTGGAATGCCAGCTACTCCGATGTGGTAACAAGGAGTGCTCATTTGTACCAATTCAACATGTGACATGGCTACAGAATCAAATTACAATGATCATACGACAACATGTCAGGAGGTATTATATGGTAAGCTAATAGGATATCAAATGTATCTAGTTACTGTTTGTAACTAGTAGCTTTCTGTTTGTTAATGATGCTGTTAATCTTCATAGATTTATTGGAAAGGATTGTCATTATTTTTTTTTTTTATGAAAATTTAGTCTGATGGCATATTCATTTGTGAAAAGAGTAATGTGAAAATGTTTTACTTTAGTTGTAATCTCATGTATTATGTGTCGCTTTTATTTTTAGTTGAAGCTTGTGACATTCTCCTTTGCTTCATTGCACATTTGTTTGCCTCTCAAATGACTTGGTAAACTGTTTTCTTCCCATATTTGTCTTTTCTCAATCCTAACTAGGGAGGGAAAGTCATAAAATGCTTAAACTTGTACAGGCCTCACGCTTCAGCTTTCAAGGGGCAAGGCCATTTGGCCTTGGTTCAGTTTGAATTTTTAGGGCATCAAGGCAATCAGTCAGGGCATTAGGGCCATTCTCATTTCTGAACAAGGGCACCAAGGCCATTTACATACTGTTGCAACACATGTCCCACAAATTTTTGTTTAAAAAAAAGTTGTGTACCAAAGCATTGGCTTTGTAGTAGTACCGGAAGGTAGTAGAAAGAAATGCAAGTGCTCTAGTGTAAACTATGTGTTGTATACTTAATACAGAGAGTAAGGCATGGAGGCCATACACTGAAGGCAACGAGGGCAACTTTGGCCCTGACTTTTAATCTTTTTATCAGGGCGTTGCTGCAAACAGGGAATGTACAGCGGCAATGGCCTCCGTGGCCTCCTTTAAATTCGAAGCCTGCTTGTAAACAAATGATTCTTTTTCTCATTATATTCTCCTTTATCCCATTGGAAATAGGAAATAGGTAGTAACAAATATGTAGGTGGACAATTGCCATCTTTATCAAAAATATTGAAAACCTTCTTTATGATAGTCAAAGGTCTACATTGCCAAACACTGATATTCTTGTATTTGTGTAATTGTTTGTTGTAACATTGCTGTGTTCTCTCCTCCAAGGGTTGGTTAGTTTGTGAGGATTCTTCTTGTGAACATCGGACTCGGACCACGCCCCTTAACCCCCAGCGACGTGGTCTGCCTTGTCCTGCCTGCACCAGAGCTTTCTTGAGCCCAGAGGTAGGATGCTGTATTTCTCTAGCTTATATTGTAAGATGTACTTGAATCACTTCAAATCCCATAAGAGTGTGTGGTTAACCAATTCATGGAGAACGAAATATGAAAGCATGTCATGAATTTTGAAGTCAAGCTCATGTGGAAAAAAAATATTTTGGGCAAATTGTTCATTCAAGTAAAAGTTTGTATAACTTTATAAACTTAAAAAAAAAGTTGATCAGATTGCCTAGGGTTGGAAGCTTCGACAGTATTTAAATAGCTTTCGATCATTGTAACAGCTGTTAGATGGATGCCCTAAAATAAAAAATAAAACCAACTGTATTTGTAGTTGCCTTTAATGGTCTCTAGTAATTAAATCCATTATTCATACAAGGTTTACGTGTGATCAGTGGTTCTCAAACGTGGCCCCCTGGGCCCTGTCGGTGCAGCCCCTGAACTGATTTTACGTTTTGAGAAAATCATAGTCGACAAGAAAAAATGTAGCACAGTAGAAAAGGGGGCGAATAATCCATGACATGTTTAAATTTTGAACTTTAGAGTCGCTACTCGACTCCTTCCAAATTCAATCTTCTGAAGTGGTGCTAGTTTGCCTACGTAGCAGGCTGTACAGCATTTTTCATGATCAGTCATATCAAGCCAAGACTTATTTGTGTGCTGTGTTTTTGACAATCATGTCATGTACACGGTGGCATGTGGTCATGTGGTGGTGCATTGGGGAGTAGTTGCATTTGTAGTGACAAGGCTTGTAGCAAAGTTACATCTCGGAAATTTAATTTCCAAAGTGAGGTGACTGTATTAAACATTGATTGGTAACTGAAATTCAGATTCTGCAATTTATCTTCGGTACTCATAAAAACTAAATCAAATGTAATCAAAGTGGTATTGGGGGTGCTTTTCCCACCGCTCTGTTAAATGAATAGAATCATTCAATCAACTTAAAAGTTTTTTCGACTTTTGGGAACTCGAACTCGGCAGACCCATTTCTCTGTCTGACCTCGTTTGAGAATAATTGATCAAGAGTTTCCCCTCACATGCTGGCCACTCACACAGGATAAGTACAGAATTGGTGTGACTTAATTCATTCATTGCAGAGTGCACTTTCGTCCGCAAAATACTTAGTTTGGAAAACAACGTATGATAAACATCAAAATGACCATACTGGTGACTCACACATGATGCAGAATTGTAGACAGGGGTGGCGCCAGGTGGGGGAGGAAGGACCATGGCCCCTATCATCTGGGAAATGCCATTTCGTTGGGGGGTATGATAAAGTATGTAACTCCCCCAACGACGACCAGGCGCTGCGACGAATTTCTTTATTTTCTCCCGTGTAGGGCAGATTGCTCAACAAAAACCAATTTCTCAAAGTTGCTTCAACAGTAACCAAATTTTTCGGCGCGTTGCACGCTCCAAAATTCCGCATTTGCCATCCTTTCAGCAACCCATCGACCTTGTTGGGGCTTCTGGTTACCGGCCGCTCCGTCGGAGAAATTGGCCGCCCTGTTGAGCAAAGACTGGTGTCATCCCAATTGCAGAGGCAAATTTGTGGTTAAGAGTGTAATTGTCTGCAGTCTGGAGTGCTTTGCATGGAAAGCAAAATTTTCTCACCTCAGCCCCCAACCATCGTCGGGCTGGGATCAGGTTGCTTCTGTTGGATGCTGCAAAAGTGCATAACCATCTTAAGGAACCGTTTCCTACGAAAAAAGTCATACTTCTGCTTCTGTGTAGATACAGCTTTGTGACCTCTTAAGGTGGACCTAAAGTCTAGAATTACAAGAATATATATTGTAGAGGATGGAAAACGAATTCCATTCATCCAACTCCCATTTTCATAGCTTACTCCATTGCTGAGATATAAAATGTTAAAAATTTATTCACTTAATTTGAAATAGTCGATTGCACAATACTTTGTGAAGTCCTTCTTGTACAACTCACATGAACTGCTTTTGTTTCCTTTTGATATTAAACTGTTGATAGGACCTTGAAACAATTACAGTTCCCTTGCATGGTATGTTGTACGGAGAGGACTTACATAGCCAAGTCACCCTACAACAGTAAGACAATGATCACATTTTGGTGCAAGGTGCAGTAGCTTTGTAAAAAACAAAGAACAACAAAGACTGTAATTTGAGTAGTACAAGAATGACATCACAAATTATTGCACAATCCACCATTTTAAATTGAGTGAATAAGCTTCAACATTTTATATCTCAGCTCAGGAATGTCCTGTGAAGATGGAAGTTGGACCATTTGGTTGCATTTTCCAAGCTTTGTAACATATATTTTTGAAATTTCAGACTTTAGGTACACTTGGAGTGGATTTTGCTCTTTCTAATTAATTTTGTCCTCTCTCTAAGCCTGAGATCCTCCCCTTGCGGCCCTCTACCTCATCCCAGCCTCTGCATTTGGCCCTCACCCTCAAAAAGATTGAGAACCACTGCATGTGATGATGAGATTTGTACAGCAAGAAAGATAGTGTTGTTCAAATATACATTATGCTATGAATGTTACCATACCTACGATATTGATTGCTATATGATCATCCTTTGATACATGAGTCTTAAGGAGATTGCAGATGTTTCTACACAGCTGACTAGTTTTATAGCATTGATGAAAGTGAGTGTATTACAGTAGAATAGTTAGTGTATTACAGTAGAACATTTCATATACTAGCATCAGGTATTACATGGTGTGATGCACGGTTCTTGAAGTATATGTTATTATCATTGAAAGATTATTTGCAAACAGGATTATTGTAGCCAAACTATAATGATCATTTATGAATTTGTTATTTGTTGATAGTTTAGACTGAAAAATCATGACTACAGTTGACCTTTATACGTCTTTTTAAACACTCACTCTTTTACAAGTATCATGAAAGAAGTTAAGCTGTGCTTTTTTAAGCTGTTACAAAATAAGTAAGATACTAAGCTTTGCTTATAAAATTGGGTGCATTGAACTTGCTCTTTTCTTTCCACAGTACTCTGACAAAGACCTGTATAATCAGCTATCATTCTATCAATCTATCTTTGATGTTGAAAAGGCTCAACTAAGAATGGCTTCAGACAAGAAGACAGGTAATTGCATAAAACTTCATTTTAAAATAATTTTGTAGTTGAGGTTGTGCTCTTAGTGTTTTGTTACAGCTTCATTTAAATTTATAAATTTTAGCACTTATCCGTGTTTGTGGTATTTGTACCAACAAGCCCAGCTGGTAAAAGTATGGAATGATGAAAAATCAGTGTCTTGCCAAGCAAAGTAGCAATTTATTCACAGCATTTTTCACTCAGTCTTGCTAACCTGGTGAGCTTTTTTTTTTTTGATTCCTTGCCAAAGTGAAAGGAATTTATGCAGTCACACTGGAGATTGTGTGTGTGTGTGGTTGTGATGCTTGGCTTGTCAACATGATGTTTGAAGATAGAAATGATGGATACGTCTCATACTTAGCGTATGGATATCCCATATTGAGAGGAAGATCCCTATTGCTTTTGGTGTAGGTCAAAGGTCATGTAAGGTTACCAGAGGTCATAAATGGAAACCTTGTAAACATGATATCTCCAGGTAGGAAGCATGGATACTTTTCATACTTGGCATGTGAATGCATTTTGGTCAGAAAATGAACCCTAGTGTTTAAGTAGAGGTCAAAGGTTATCTGAGGTCTCCACAGATGAAAATATGGAAACCTTAAAACATACTTGTAAACATGATATCCAAAGATAGCAATGATGGACACTGTTTAAACTAGGTATATAGGTTTATCATATTGAGAGGAAGAACCCTATCAGAGGTTAAAGACCAAAAACTAAGAAAAAACACTATATTTCAAGACAGGGGTGATAGATATTTTTTATACTTAGTATATAGATTTGTCATTTAAAGAGAGGGAGAACCCTGTGGTTTTTGTTGAAGGTGAAAGTTCATCTGAGGTCACCGGTGAAACTATCTAAACCAGCGCTTCTCAACTGGTGGGCCGTGAAGCTCTCCCAGGTGGGCCGTGAGATCCTCCACAAAAAATAAAAAATGAAAAAAGAATAAACTATTTGTAAGGTGGGCCTCAGAAAAATTCTGAGAGTCAAAGTGGTCCTCGAGTTAAAAAAGGTTGAGAAGCGCTGATGTAAACCTTGTTAACTAAATAAACAGTGGGTGGTTACTCCAAAATGTGTCATTTCGTGACCACTGAAAAGTTAGGGCTGAAGTTTTGTACCATTCCTAAGATAAAATTATAAAGAACAACATATATTGCAGTAATTGGTAATTCTCATTTTAATTACCTAATTATGAACGTGTTTAAAGGATGCTGTGACTATTAAAGATAATTAGAAATACCATACATGTAACGAGCTTGTTGATTGTGTAGTGGAAAGGGCTTGGTACAAGACATTTTTTTTTCTCGTATTCAATTTTGGTGGAGTTCAAAAGTCATGTGAGGTCACCTGAGGTCAATTGTGTAAACATAGTAAAACATGATATCTCAAGAAGGATAAATATGAGGGATGAACCTCAGTGCAACAAAGTATTTCTTTTAGGCAAAGAATCACCAAGCCTTTAAGCTTTTTGGTTATCGTTGATTTATGATTGTATGTGTGTGTGTGTCTTTCTGTTTTTTCTATTGTACAAGCTACTTGCAGTTGTTGGTATCAACTAAAGGTCAAATCTTCAATTACATGCTTTATAACACCTTTAACCCTGTATTATCTGATTTTCCTTATTTTGCTTCTATAATTCTACAGTTTCATTTCACTTTAAAAATTTTTTTTTTTTCATTGAAACTTTACAACAGTTTGTGTAGCATCTTGAACTCAGGAAGAAAGTCATAGTTATTCAGTCTGGTTTAAGAAAATTTGTATTTTGAACATAACATGTAGAAATGTTATCATTTTAGATGTACCATTGAACAAATTGTAGACCTACAGGCTGACAACTTTTTGTAAGATGGCAGGTCTGCTACTGCACCACTGATGCATCTGCAGAGAGCAACTTTGAATGTATGTCATAATTTTGCAGTAAAGTTTGGACAATGTCACTACATGGTAGCTGGTATGTTTGTCACATTATGTGAAGGTGTGGAATTGAAATAAACATTCATTTACAACCCCTTTTGTTATTGTTTCTACAGCTATGACCATCATTGCTCCACATAAAGATGCATATGCAGCACTGAAGATGACTGTTGACCAGACACTCAGAAACAATAGCTATTCCGAGGTCAACCTCTGCCAATTATTCCAGGGTCTCTTCCCAATGACTGGTGTATCCTCATCAAAAAGAGAAAGTTTGTAAACTTCATCCCATTTTAAGAAACTGTGATTACTTGACCATTCATAGTGGACACTGGCCAGATGTGGGGTGCTGGAATGATCATTAGAGACTTGGTCTGTTTCTTACTGTCTTAAGGTGTAATTAGCTGTAGATGATGTGTCTTCAGCAACAACATCTCAGTACTAACCCTGAGGCAGTGTCGTTCTTTCATTTGAGAGGGAAATCAGGAATTGGCACAAAATTGATCTAACAGGCTAGAGTGAATACTGAAGCAGTGAGTCACAACATGTAAATAGTCAACTTAGTCAGTCTCTTTCTTACGGAGTGTCTTAAGGTGTAGTAACTTGATATATTCTTCAGCATTCACCACTAAAATTGCCTTTGTACCAACTCTAAGACTGTCTTCACTTAAGACAAAAAGTGAGGGAGTGGTTTACTTTGTTTGTCCCTCTTTGCGGTGCTATTTACAACACCTTTTGATGTTCATGTTAGTAGGTAATTTCTACCTCAGTGAGTTTAAGATGTAAAGGACTGGAGTGAACTAATCTAACATGCCTCAATGGAATTTTGCACTCAAGCTTTTAGCCAAGATAGCCAAGATAATATTGTTTCATGATAGAAAACAAATATGTACTGGGTGAAATCAAAGATGAGAAAGTTTATCATGGACATTTTCTATGTACAATGTGACATTCCTTATCACAAGTAAGACAGGAGTTTCTGCATGATGCATTTGGGGTTTTTTAACTATTTCTTGCAGCGATTCTCAAGTATCGCAGGCCAAGTACCACACTTTGAGTTTCCACTTTAATGATATTATTCAGCAACTTGTTTCCTTAATAAAAATTGGGCCCCTCAGAATCTTCCAGGGACCATGTAAGTGCACGTGGCAGGCTGCAAATAGCCCACAGGCTGCCATTAGGAACATTGAAGTGTGGTTAATTGGCCACATGTGGTAAAAGTGTAACACTTTAGCCAGGCTGTATTTAAAACTTAGGAATAACCTCCTTTGAAGTATCTGAAACATGTGTATTCATGAAGTGATCATTTCATCATGGAAAATCATTACTGCTGGAGACTGTATTTTAGAATTGTATAGACTGTTCATATTCATAAATATGATAGGCTAATTAGTCTTTAATCATATCTATGAGAATGGATTTTTACTCCTACTCACTGAGTTTGAAAGTTAAGGATTTAGTGTTAATACAAAATTATGTACTCATACTGAATGAAACAAGCTGTACTCACAACCAGGGACACTATGCTTGTACTCGTGACCTTGTATTCACACTACAAGTCTGTAACTGGAGTAAGGTGCAGTTGGCAATCATGTCTGTAATTTTTCTGTCTTGTCCTCATTTGTAAAGACTTAAATACAATCCATGTTAACTTTGGTGTGTCATGCAGAAGTTTTATTAAAATCAAACTAAGATCGAATGTAACTGTTTGAAATGAAACTGCTGTGGTTAACTTTTTGCTAAACAATTACCATCTGGATGAAGAGGGCATTCATGTTAAGTCATTGGCACTATAAACAGATGCAAGAATCACTGGGTAATGTGGTTTGATTGATATCATCCAAAGAATCATTACACAACTTTGAATTATGCTTCAGAGCTTTGGTTTAATTCTTTTTTGTAGGTGATAGTATCTATATTTACATTAAAATGGTCTGATTGAATGTGTAGCTAATGATTCCCATTACATGTGGACACAGTGTCATGACAGACCTGACTGTAGAAACATCCAAGTTGAACTGTTTATTGAGATTTACAATAAGTATCTGCCTACATCAGATAGTGCATTATAAAGTAAGCAAGTGTGTGAAGTACTGTTTACTGTAGGGACTGTAAATGTTTTATCCATGCAATATCTTCAAAATAGTAAGAAAGTAAACTACAGAATTAGTATGCAGAAGTAAAAACAACATACTGGAGTGTTAGCATTCATCGGAAGAAATTACAGTAGAAATTGAGTGAAGTTTGTTTCACTTGCAAGAATATTTTTCATCTTCTGGTAAATAAATTACTATTATTGTACAGATCATTTGACTGGAAAGTCAAGCAGTATGTATCTTAACAGTTGCCATAATGATGAGGGTTTCTAAATTCCCAAAAAGCTGAGATATAGTAAGGTAAAAATTGTGCTTCAACAGCAGTGTTTGTTTAAGTATTGAATGTATGCCTCCCATGCATTTCTTTTTTTTTCTCTCTCATAACAAAATGGTGTTTATCTAACACTTGTTTACTGTTATATTATAACTGTAAGATGATATTTTGCTTTCTCTGCCCAGATGTCAACAACCAGATTCAGGTTTCAGTAAGGTATTGGAAAGGAGTAAAAGTTTTAACCCCAAGCCAAGCTGTGTCTTGGGTGTAGACAGATGTCTGGCATGGGACAAGTCTTCTGTGACTTCATATTTCACATTGTCATACTCATAAATATCTCGTTTCAGATTTGTTTCAAACTGATTTCAGCACTGCATTCATTGACACCATTTTGTTGAGAATGTGAAAGAATAATGCAGAGAAAGTGGAAAAGATGCTAGCCATTAAGTCAGCATTAAATATTAGAATTTGACACATTTAGACTTGTTATGAGTCTCATACAAGCTGACAGATCAATACTGATAAATGCTGTTGTATGAAAATCTATGGAACATATTAATGATCATGTGTTTGTGTTATTTGATAATTCTCTTTTGTTTTCTCTTATAAAATTGGTGATTTAATGGGCTTCCTTCTCCTATTATCATTCGTATCAGCCCCAATACTGTGTGTAGAGCAACACTTAATTAGTTAGAGTTATAGAGTGAAGCCAAACAAGTAAACAAGAGGAAAGTTTCAAAGCTGGTTCTTGTACTTTCTGGTTGCATTGATTTTCTCTTAACAGGTGTGAAGCCTGTTCAGAGTTTGGTTCAGCACTCATTTTTTTAAGAGGGAAATTAGCCTCTTATTACAGGTTAATTGCAGCTGTGTGTATAATTATTGTCTAACGTGTACTTGGTTTGTGTAATTCTGAACTTACTTTGTAGCCACACTTGGAAAGACTTGTCAAGGGATGATGGGGGGAGGGGGGGGGGGGGTGCATGGAAAGACCTTTTTCATTTATGAATTTGAAATCAACCCAAACTATCTAAGCATAAAATTCTCATGCAAGATCTTGGCTTAGAGTAGTACGTCAAATTGTGTAATTTTTTTATTGTATATTGAATAGAGAGCGGTATTTTGAAAAGGCTTACTCTGTATTGATATTTATGGATTTTGTGTAGAGTAGTGGAAATGTATGCTGAGACCTTACTTTAAAAGTATCAGAGTTGTAAATTAATAATACATACATGGTTTTCATTATTCTGACTCTGGTTGCGAGGTGACAGCGTATGTTGCCAGATGACAATGAAGTAACGGTTTACAAGTCAAATTTAAATGTATTAAATGAACTGATTTACAGTGGCTACATAGAGTAAAATTAACTTGAACAGAACATCACACAATTGCCCCATTCTTATGGTGTATAAATTTGAACTTTATAAACTGGTGATTGGCCAGAGTATGGCTAATGAATAATTTTGTAAACACCAGTAAGTTTCTAATGTCAATTGGTGAACAAGTGTTGCATAGCTGTCAAAGAGATGGTAAATTTACATTTTGTGGTTCACAAATTTTGTAAAGCTTTTTGAAAGTTAATAAAGATATTTACACATAAGTCAGTCTTTTGCTACCATTTGGAATTAATAGGTTTTTATTATTTCGTATTTAAAGTTTTGCCTTTGAACTCAAAGTTACCTTCCCCCACTCTCCATGACAGAACCCAGTGTGACATAACCATTTTCTGTAGATGGACTTTGTGACAGGCTGGCTTTAGAACTCCTGATAGGTTGCCAGGGTAACAGTAATGTGGGCTTTACTAATGGGATCAATAAAATCAAGGGATGTTCAAATCAGGCTTTAAGTTGTCCTCAAATCATTCCGGATGTAGGCTGAGTACATAACCAGGTAGGGGTTGGTTGGTGGCTTGGGCTACCCCTTTTCCCAGCAACTTGAGCAAACTCCCTCTATCTGGCTACTCACCTATACTGAAATTTTATACAATCCTTACAATAAAGTCTACTGGTCGAATTTAGGACAGTTATGTACATAAATGTCAAAATCGATTGAAACATCGAGTTGAAACAAGTATTAGCTTCATGATCGAAAGTTAGTATCAGCTTGTAACATGGGCACTTGGAAACTACCCTATCATATGACCACAAGAAACACCCCATTTTATAACAAAATGCCGGAAGTCGGAAATTGGTGCCGCATCTGTACCATATTCATTAGAAACCTTTCCTCCGAAGGATTTACTGCCGCATCTCGAAAATTTATTTCCTTGTATAACAGGCAATAATAAACGCGTATAAGGAATAACTGTAGCTTTATTTTTTATACGAATTTCACAGTCCTCCTCCAAAGATCATGCGTATAGAAATTGATCTTTATATCTGTGGTCGGCAAACTAGGGGTCGCGGCCCTTTTGAGGGTAGCGAAAATATTTCGGAGGGTCGCGAAAAAGATCCAGGGGAGAAAAAAAAATAAGTGCCAAATTTCTCATTAAAAATAGGCAATGGGAGTGATTCTAATCTAAGAGCCAGTGAACTGACTCGTGTCGCGGATACTTCATACGCGACTTATCTGTCAGATCTTCCTTGGGCCAAGAAACCGCGTTTGCCATTATAATAGACTGACCTTGAGGTCCTTATACCAAAAGAGCCCCAGAATAATATTTGTAACATCAACAAGGTGCTCTGAAAAAATGTTAAAGTTGCCTATCTACCTCTCAATAAACCGAGATGTGAGAAAGCTGGGAATGGTCGTGTCCGGCAGGGGCGTCAATCCGTATTCAAATGGGGGGGGGGGGGGGGGGGGCGGGGGACATACATGACTTAGCACAAACCAATCCCTTTGGTTTTGAAGAGGGGGTGTCTTCCTATAGACCCTTTCCTCCTCCCCCCCCCCCTTATGATGACTGACGCCCTATTCTAATAACAGGCCCGTAGCCAGGAATTCTGATATAGGGGGGCACCGACACCTCATAGAGGGGCACCGAGGAAAATTGTTTGTTGTCAGTAGTACCACCACAGGATTACAGTTTGACGGAACTACAGGGGATTATATCTCAAGCTTACCACACATAGCTTAAAGTTATCGGTTTTACGTGTGCACATACGCGCGCCGAAGCGCGCGAAAATTTCACTCTTCTGATGGAATTTTTTCTCTCCGCTTGCAATACAGAGACGTAGAAATTCTCCACAAGTGAATGGAGCAACACTATAATCACGATATATCTTCAGCTCAGCAAGCGCAGGTGAAGCCGGTTAAGTACTTTGCGAAAGGCGAGGGGGACCAGGGGCTGCTATTAGGCAGGCTTGGTGTGATCCAGTATGATTTTGTTAGGATCCAGAGGGAAATTCCCCGAACATGTGGCGAATTAACAATATGGGAACACTAGCATGGAGCTTTGAGCAGGACTTTGAATGACAGTGAGAGCACACCAATGTCTTCAATGTTCACACTTCGGATGGTCATTATCGTATTTCTACTTTGAACGAAATTTTACATTAAAAACACGAGAAAAAGTAAATTTTGGAATAAATTTTTGGTACGAGTAAATTTAGCTTCAAACCGTATAGCCTAGTCGTCGCGGAGCGAATGTTACTCAAGGTACTAGATTACTACATGAAAGCCCCTTGATGTCCGGGATCTAACTTTGAGATTTCACCTAGCTTTGGCTGGAAGAGTTCACTTGAATTTTTGTACTAGTAATAATGTTCATGGGTAATATTACTTCGCTTGTGAGAATTGCGCGCGAAGCGCGCCGAAATTTTGCAGGACAATTATTTACCACGGTAAAACCTGCATACAGACTCAGCAAGGGGTGGTGGAAAGATAAGCCCGACGAAGGGACCAAGCTCCCCTAAGAGGTCAAGGACCCGAAGCCCGGTCAGAAGCAATGGGTTACAGATTGAATACCGAACGCAAAATTTTGGGCGACCGGCGAAAATTCGGGGTTCTGTTGAAGAAAAATTGAAAATATTTGGTTCTTATTAAGGAAAGTTAGAAAATTTGGGTTTCTATGGAAGAATCTGCCCTCTTCGTCCTAGACAGTTCCAATTCTCTCGACTAAGTTACTCCTTCCAAAACTGTGTTGAGCCCCTCGTTGTGCAGACACAAACCTAGTTTATTGCTTAAGGGCATATCCTGTTGGGCGTACAAGGCCATAATATGTAACCAGAACATTCTCTGCGCACGCTGTGTGTTGTGAGCTTTGATGTTAATCAAAGAGCATTCACCTATGACCAATTGAGAATTTTGCTTTCTCCCAACCAAAATGTATTTGGGGTGATGAGTGTCTGTCTTTAAGAACAAAACCAAGACGCCGGGCGACTGGTCGCGAGGGGATGCCCCCTTCCACCACCCCGGACATTGAGACACTTTATGTTTCATACAAAATGATTATCATGATGTTGAGTCTGAATTAAGAATCGTCCCGATCGTAAGAGAAAGAGGATGGAACTTTTTATAAATTCAGTTTTGTGTTTTTCCGGGAGTCACACCTACACGAAAGAACAATAGCCTGATTGTGGAACCTGTACATTTATAAATTAAGCCAACATATCTGAAACGGTTGTTAAAGCTATATGTCACTAAAGATGACAGCGCGCGTAGCGCGCGAAAACTTTTGTGATTTTAGAACAAAAATGTTACAGAGAACAAAATACGTTCATTATTAAACTCCTTTTGGGATCATTTTTGGTTACAAATCGCTTGGTGTCATACCAGGGCCACCGTTTACATGTACTAAAATTTTATTTTTGATCGATTTTCCGTATAGGGGGGCACAGTGGTCCGCACGGGGGGCACGGCCCCCTCGTGCCCCGGCCTGGCTACGGGCCTGTCTAATAAGAATTTTCATTTCAAAGTTAACATGACCATCATTGAGATTTGCCAGGTGAAATACATTTTACCGTATCCCAAAATAGCTGAAACCACGCTTCGCAGCGTGGATCATTGTCGGAGATCATGGACCCGACCGGGCCCGTTGCTAGGGTGACATGTTTTGGGGTGTGAAGGTGACCGTCCCAAATTCCGACTGGCTGGATGTTTTTTCCAACTGAGTGGAGACGTGTAAATTGCACTTTGTTTATGAGCGCTCTGCGTTTTGTATACAGCAGTGGGGATCCTTCCTTTGTCAATACATAAATGTGACGTCCTGGGGGAGGGGGCGTCCCCTCCTCTTTGAGAAATTCTTGTTAATTTAAGGCTGCTTAGGTGGAATTCGGTGCTATCTTTGGGATATTTTTGGAGCTGATCGTATATGGCTGGAAAATGTCCATAATTTGGTGAATTCTAATTTTCCCGACTGGCTAAATGTTTTTACTAACTGCAGTGGCGCGGCGATTAAATTGCACCTTTTTTATGCCCCCTGCGTTTGTATACAGCAGTTGGGATCCTTCCTTTGTCACTATATAAAGGTGTCATCCTGGGGGAGGGTCTAATCGGAGGGGGCGTCCCCTCCCCTTTGAGAAATTTTTTGTTAATTTAAGGTTGCTTAGATGCAAAATGGTGCTATCTTTGGGATATTTTTGGAGCTGATCGTAGTATAGCAAAGTTGTGAAGGACTATCAAGGGCGTTTTCAGAATGCTTTTAAGTCGTAAGTGTATTAACAATCACCATCTATACCGATAATGACATCGGCGAAGCGCTCTGTAAAAATTTTTGAAAAATGTTTAACGGGAACAAAGTACTTTCAACCTTCCACATCATGCTACAAATTAGACTGAATGCAGTGGCGTACCCAGGATTTGTCTCAATGGGGGCGGGGTATGCAGTATGTTGTGTGACCGCCGGCCTGGGGGAAAATTTTAAAATTTTTGAAAAATAAGGTGTCCTTACATGCAATCTGGTGCCAAATATGCTACCTTTTGAAGTAAAATTTGTGTTAAAAAATTTACGTATTTTTAGGAACTTAAAAAAAGATCGGAATAAGTGAGGGGGCATTGCCGAATGGCCCTCCCCTCTGCGTACGCCACTGATTGAATGATCCCATATTGATGAGAGGCCCCTTCAGATGTTTGAAGATGTATGTCTGTTTTCGGAGAGTGTTGTGATCAGAATAGTTCCATGTATTTACCTTTTTAATGGTCATGAGAAGGAGTGCAAACCGTGACACATGCGCGCGAAGCGCGCCGAAATTTTGTCGTTAAATAAGATTTCCCTGACGAAATCTGCATTCAGAATCTGCATTGAGACACTTTACAATTACCCAACAAACCTACATACCACTCAAAAAGCCAGTCAAATAGAGCCACGGCACTACTCTTTTACGCAAATGTGGGGGGGGGGACATTTGATATTGTGTCCCCCACCCATCGAAATCCGGGGGGACTTGTCCCCCCCCCCCCAGGATTGACGCCCATGGTGTCCGGCGATCTGAGTAGTATTTTTATGAGAAATTTTATTGGCACACTACGCGCCAACCTATGGTGGCGCTCCGCTTAGAATGTGTCATTGGCTGTTTCAGTGTGTTGCTTGGGTGAAGATCTGTCATGACTTTCTTGATGCAGTCACCGGCAACAATCCCTATGAACTGCGCAGTGGTGAAGATAGACTTATCCATTGTACATAAAGCTTTAGCATCAGTGGTTCAATATGCAGTGATGATGAGGATGCGAAAAATCCAGCTCTAGACTGCATAACTAAGTTAAATCAAACTTCTCCCACCGACCCGTCACTGGGGACCACCAAGATTCCGGAGTAGAAATTTGGGGCCACCAAGCGAAAAAGATTGGCGACCACTGCTTTATATCACTAAATCATACAAATTGTTCACATAGTCTCAGTATATCTTCATGTTTTGTCCAACGTTATGTTGCTATAAATAAAGTTTACAGTAGATTCTGTTTACAGTGGTTGTCTATTCTCTTACCATATACTTGAAACAAAATTATCATTCGGAAATGTTTCCCTTTCATGCCCCTTGCAAAAATTTTGTTGTTTGTCCTACTTTTTCCAAAATTCATTTCACCTTTGCCAAAGAGTCGTAAATAATATTTGTTTCCTGGATTTTTAAAAAATAACAACTTAGAACGTAGAACATACTCGAAAGAGTTGAAAATAATAGCCCCATTTAGCGTGTCGAGTCCCTTCCGAAAGCAACCTCCTCGCCCGAGAATTGGAGATCTATAATTTTCAGAGAAGGCCAGGAAGTGTAATTGATGTTATTGAGTCTATCTTGTGTTATAAAACAAATAGGCCGACTCTTCTGAACATATTTCAATAGCCGGTGCTGTTACCGAGTGGATGAAGGTGGTGGCGTTTGAAGCGATGAATCATAGCAACCGGGAGGTTCGGTTTACGATCCCCGGCCGGGTCAAAGTAAGGTGGGTTTTTCATTCAAGAGATACCTACGGTTTTCCATCTAAACTGGCCTTTGAAAAGAAACCAAATTTGACCTAAATTATTGAGTTGGCTGCCACCTGACGTGAAGTAGTAATTCATGAGCCATAGGCTTCCTCCACGTTCGTGGTCGATTATTATTGTTGGTTTTGAACACGAACTACACACCGGCGCACATCCTTGGTATCCCCTCCACCCACCTCGTGGTCATGGGTTCGTACAATTGTCTTCGTCAGTTTTCGAAGACTTCACGATCAATACGTAGAGAAGACCAAGATATCTGTTCCATCCGAATTTATCATTTGTTAAAATTTAGAAGTAACCCCTAAAGACGGTTATACGATAGTTCTCTGAGGGGATTGGATGTTGTGTCTTCACGTTTCTGCATACCAAATGTCATCTTCAACCGTATACTTGAGCACAAAGGCAAAGAATTTTTCATTTCCCACGATCCTTTATACATTTGTTTAGCTCAATTCTTTTCACGTGTATGCTTCAGGGTTTCATCAATTTTAAAGGTCAAGAGCAGTCACCCCAAACTTATTTTGAAGCAACAGCTAAATCTCACAATTGTCTTCTTATTTCTCTCCAAAGTATCTTTCATAATATGTTAGGACTTTAATATTGCATATTCAAGGTAAACCAATCAGTTACTTCTTGTAAATTTCACATTTGAGGAGAAAAAATATTGTCACATGACTCTCAAGAGCCAATCATGAAACAGGACAGTCTACTACACTACTTCAAGTTGGGGTGACTGCATTTCCCCTTTAAATGCATACTTAGCAGAGCGTTCGACGGGGCCTTTTTAAAATACAGTTACGAGGAGGGCCTAGCCTTGGTGAAATCCCTGGGGGCAGTAGCGTATTGAAGGGGCAGGGAGGGGCAGCCACCCTCCCTACACGGGCCAGGGGGATCAAAATGAAGGCACACAAAAAAAGAAAAAAAAATGGGAAAACATAGAATAAGGAAAAACTGGAAAGAGAAGGAAAAGGAAAATGAAAGCTTGTGTACTTTTCGCGCCCCTCTGCCTCCGGTGAATGTAAATTCTTGACGGCAAGAGCACTTAAATTAAATTGAGCGGTAGTATGCGGTCATGTACTTTTGATGCAAGAATGACACCGCCAGCTGGGCCTTAAATGAGAGTTTGCTGAGTTCCCACATAGGGTGATCGAGCAGACAAGTAGTCCGGGATATGGGGGCGCACGTTAAGTCACTTGACCCCCTGCAAACAACCCTTGTGACGCAACTGTCTGGGGGCAGTTCATGACAGAGTCCAGTGGCGTGCCAAGGATAGTTGGTACCCAGTCGGATCCTTTCTGTGTCACCTAGTGCAGCCATAAGGGAGGGGGAATCTAAAAGGAGGACGTAGCATTTATGTAGGGTCACTTCGGTGCAAATTTGGGATGTCGTTGACAAAGCTTTGAACTAACTATATGTTTAGAAGTTCCATTATGTAGTGTCTTTTTTCTATGAGAGGATGTTTGTGGTGTATAAGTTCCAGGGTGATACACGGCCTACTCTTTGAAAATTTTTTGTGTATGTAAGGTTACTTGGATTCAAATGGTGCTACCTTTGACAAAGCTTTGAATTAATTTTTTCAGGTATTTTTATTATTAAAGGTCTGTTGGCTGTGGAATGGCAATGTGCAATGCCTTAACCGAAAATTTGGTGGGGACCTTTCCCCTCTTAGTGCGCTACTTGGAAGGCCACCATCGGTTGGTCCTTAAAAGTACCTCTCAGTTTGACCGAAATGACACTTTCTAGACCTGCAAAGCTACATCTAAATATTTTCGGGACTTCATGTTTTAGAAACTAGGAATTTAAGAAGAAACGTATTCAGTAAAATCACTTTATAGTAAAAGTTCGAGAGTACACAACGCATTGTATAGGCTCATTAATTATAGCAAGGCAATCATAGGCTATTTAATATTTTCATTTTTCATTTCATTTATTTGTTTTTCCACATCAACGTTTATAGATAATTTACAACATGGCTTTGAAAAAAAGCAAGAAAATGATTGCTGGAAGGAAGTGTTCTTAAAATCCCTTGTGAGCTTAAAGACAAGAACACTCCCCAAAAAGGAAACAAAGAAAGAAACCAATCACAGAAAAACGAAAACCCCTTTCGAACCCTTCCACAAAAAACCAACCACCCACCTTACGACAATTAGTAAAAACTTAGAAAAAAAATGAAAGTTTCTTCTTAGAGACACTATAGAGGGTTTTGACTGACAATTCTGGGGCAGCATATTCCATACAAAAGTTAACCGATATTTGAGGCTCTTTTTATGATCATTTTGATCGACTAGGACAGGATGGGGGTTAACAGATTGTCTGGTGTAGTACTTACTGTGTAGAAGGAAGAAAAATAACTTGGTAGTAAGTTATTCAAACAACGATATGTAAATATTGCTAAGCTGAGAGTTATGATGGTAGGTAATTTAAATAAATTAATTCAACGGGGCAAACAAACTACTGGTTGGGCCCCGTGGTGCAGAGCAAGGTATACGCCTGACGGCCCCTTTCTGAAGAATTGCCAACTTATTGAGTATAGATTTATTCGCACCTGACCAGACACTACAACAGTATGAGAGCTGAGGTAGAATAAGGCTTAAATATATTTAAGGGCAGGGTGAATTTAAGTTTAGCTAGAACGCCTACGCCTTTCGAGACTCGAATTGCTACATAGCTAATATGTTCCCCCCACGTAAGCTTGTCATCAATGTAGACACCTAAGAATTTTGCTCTCTTCACTCTCTATAAGGGTGCATTTTTCATACTAATACTAAAATTGTTGTAAATTTTACCTATGGAAAACACCATAAAGTTGGTTTTATCTATACATTCAGTGAGAACTTATTGGAAACAAACCATGCATAAACTTTACTAGATTCACTATTTACGGTGTTTTCAAGGTTATCATTACTGTCAGTAAAGAATATGTTGGTATCATCTGCAAAAAGTACTAAAGAACATGACTTTAAAACATTGCAGATATCGTGTACATAAATAATAAAAAGCAAAGGTCCTAAAATGACCCCTGAGGAACACCACAAGTTATCTCAAGAAATGTAGATTGAACATTATTAACAGACGTGAACTGCTGCCGTGAAGAAAGATAACTTTGAAACCGAGATTGGCAGAGCCTCTTACTTTGTAATGGGATAATTTCTGTAAAAGAATTTGGTGGTCGATAGTGTCAAATGAGAAAGACACCAATCGATTTTTTTTTTTTACTTTGGAGGGCAGAGTGAACACTGTAAAAATTGATTAACACTTTTTTTGTAACAGATAATAAATGCGTCTTGGCGTTTATGTAACAGAAAAACCAATAAAATACATAAGCAAATTAAACGTCGAAAACGCCAACTTTAACACATTGACGCCACTTTAACGCCATCTCGTAAACACGTTTATGCGTTTTTTTCATGATTACTGTAAACATCAAGTTGTTTTTGATAAAGAAAATTAACATATATATAAGTCATGTAAACGTGTTTGCGGAGTGCACTTTAATTGACGTCATTATCCTTACCATGTGTTAATATTCGTTCAGTCATTTACTGTGCGTATCCATTTTGTTGTTCGTTTTCTAATTCTTAAACGCCATATATGTGTTCAAAAATGAAGACGTCTATTTTTACAGTGAAGTTTGTCCATAGCATCACCTAAAGCAGGGGTCTCCAAACTTTTTTGCTTGGTGAGTGGTGACCCCAACTTTCTACTCCGGAATCTTGGGGCCCTCAAATTGACGGGTCGATGAGAGGAGTTTGATTTGACTTGGTAATGCAGTGTTAATAAAGCAGATCACTGGTTCTTAGATTAGAATCACTCCCATTGCTTATTTTTAGTGAGAAATTTGGCAATTATTTTTCGCTCCGGAATCCTTTTCGCGACCCTCCGAAATATTTTCGCGACCCTCAAAAGGGTCGCGACCCCTAGTTTGCGGACCCCTGACCTAAAGCTAACTCTGTGGAATGTCCAGAACGGAAACCATATTGACAGTTACTTGAAATATTCTGACAATTGCAGGGGCGTCAATCCGTATTCAAATGTGGGGGGGGGGGGGGACGAGGGACATACATGACCACAAACCAGTCCCTTTGGTTTTGAAGAGGGGGTGTCTTCCTATAGGCCCTCCCCCCCCCCTTATGATGACTGACGTTTTCCTATTCTAATAAGAATTATCATTTCAAAGTTAACATGACCATCATAGATGATCTGCCAGGTGAAATACACGGAGTCCACGAAATTACTTCAAGATGTTTTTTTTTTCGTCATGTCCCAAAATAGCTGAAACAACGCTTTGCAGCGTGGATCATTGTCGGAGATCATGGACCCGACGAGGCCCGTTGCTAGGGTGATATATTTGGGGGTGTGAAGGTCCCAAATTCCAACCGGCTGGATGTTTTTAGCTCAGCTGAAAGCTTCAGCTGAGCTATTACTATCGTACGCCGCAGCAAATGTCTGTCACTTTTCGACATCGTGTTTAAATGCGTGGCTTTTCGCTATTTTCTCCATAGAATTGACTGAAATTTAGCTGACGTGTAGGTGAGGAAAATATCTTAATGATGCAATCATTTTTGATAAATATAAACGTTATTTGACTTCGGGAGAGGGTTTTGTTTGAAAACTTAAAATTTTCTTCTCTTCCTTCAATTGTGCACTAAATGCGCTGAAACGTTTCATATAGATAGTTTGAATAGTACTGTACTAAAGTTAAATTTCTCATTTGTTATCGTTATCATTTGATGACCCAAAAGAGCATTTTTGCAAAAATTTACGAATATTTAACATGTTTAAATGCACAGAACATCGATAATCTCAGTTGTTATCATTTGAGAGACTGTGTACAACGAAACGAGGTACAAAAGTATACTGAACATATATAAATGTACAGGACGTCTCGTGCTTAATCGTGTGGAAGTGTTAACTATGTTTGCTCAGCTCTTCGCTTCCCAAACCAGGGATATGACATGAATAAGAAATACACCGTTACGTGAACATGTGGCGCTAATCTCTTTCAAGCGTTTTAATAATAGACTAGCTAAATTGGTTGGATGGTTAGGCCTACTCGAAAAGAAATGCCGGACGTTTGAAAGTTGTGCAAGTATTGCGAATAAGTGGCCTTGTGCGAAACAGTGGTATAAGCTAGGCCTACACATTTTTGTGTTGAGGCAGAAACAAGTATTCAACTTAGCCTGATGTCTGAATGGTTTTAGGAGTTTAGCTTAAAGTTTAAAGAGAATATATGCAGTCGCCTCAAGTTTCAAGTTATTTGTAAACATTACCTTAATCTTTCAAATCCTCTTGTATCTCCTTTACAAACATTTTTGTTAACATTTCTGGACAAAAAATATTTAGTATGAAAGGTAAACAAAAGACTTATCCTTCCTTAATAGCAAATTAGTTTATATTGTCACATGAAGGAAAGAGGCTACATGTACTCGTGAATTGGGATGCCGGCGCGGGGTACACTAAGTTAAGGTGAATGTTGTCTAGGAAATGTCGTAAGGGGAAGAGGAACCCACCCCCATTCTTTTAAAAAAGAACATAGAACATTGAGTGAAAATACAATGCTTCATATGGTTTAAGCTTGATGGTTGTGCTAACATTCCAAAAACAATTTTCGGTTTGAAAAGGAAGTCGTGCTTTTTGAAGGCGTGGGCCATATGTCAGTCTCGGTGCCTGCAGGAATTGTGCAGCTCAGGCTTCTAGCCAAGCGGGACAAGGGGGCGAATCCCCCTTTGAAAGTTTTTTTTTCTCCCCCTAGCAATTTTTCAAGTTGTCATTGGCTTAATGGCATTTGTGCACATTTGGCCCCCTTAAAAATTTGTTAGTCCCTGGAAGCTATTTCGCTCCCCCTCAGTACCTTGTCAGGCTGCGAGCCTGGTGCAGTCACATGCGCGTCGACACTGCAGAAACCGCCTCAGTCTTGTTCTCCGTTGCCGAAAGCCCCACCAAGTTGGTAAGGGGAAGCCATGGGGGATGATATTTCAATAGCCTTAGACTTAGTATACGTGTGCATATTTTGCCAACGCTCTCTACGAACTGTAGTTACCCTCCGGCCTGTTGCGACACATTCACCGGTCCTAAAAGCGATCGACGAGTTATATACCTGGTAGATCCCAATCATAAAAATGTTATGCAGTAAAATAATTTTGTAAGGGAAAACGGGACTAAAGAGTACTCAGAATTAGGCGTGTAAAGAATTTAATTTAGAAATTACCCCTTTACATTGAGCAATTGAGAAGTTTTGGTTTTTTCAAATCATAGTGGCAACTCGCATTTGAACTTTTGTCCCTGGACAAGTTCAAGGAATATCTTTGGGGCAAAATATCGCTTTTAAGACCTTTAACCATCTGTAAAATTTCTTTATCGGAAGTTACTATCTGAGTCCAATTATGGAAAACAAATGACATTCATTATTTGTATACTAACATATGTGCAGTATATAAAGTTAACTTTGTCAGCGTTTGTGTACCATATTTAGTCTTTCAGAGACAGTACATATTTCATTGCATTTATATTCATCTCTCTGTTTTCTAACGTACGTATAAACAACATGAGTTACAGACCCAACCGAAATATTGACTGCGGACTTTTAGGTCAACAGGAAAAGCTGAACTTCGGCAACATTGTCGCGCTTGTTACCAACTGAGTGGAGGCGTTTAAATTGCACTTTGTTATGCACTCTGCGTTTCTATAGAGCAATGGGGATCCTTCCTTTGTCACTATATAAAAGTGTCATCCTGGGGGAGGGGTCTAAGGGGAGGGGAAGCCCCCTCCCCTTTGAGAAATTTTTGTTAATTTAAGGCTGCTTAGATGCAAAATGGTGCTATCTTTGGGATATTTTTGGAGCTGACCGTAGTATAGGAAAGGTGTGAAGGATTAGCAAGGGCGTTTTCAGAATGCTTTGTAGAGTAAGAATCACCATCTATACCGATAATGGCTTCGGCGAAGCGCTCGGTAAAATTTTTTAAAAAAGTGTTTAACGGCAACAATGTACTTTCAACTTTCCACATCACAGGGGCGTCAATCCGTAGTCAAATGTGGGGGGGGGGGGGACGGGGACATACATGACTTAACACAAACCAATCCCTTTGGTTTTGAAGAGGGGGTGTCTTCCTATAGGCCCTTTCCTCACCCCTTATGATGACTGACGTTGTCCTATTCTAATAAGAATTATCATTTCAAAGTTAACATGACCATCATCGATGATCTGCCAGGTGAAATACACGGAGTCTACGGAATTACTTCATTATGTTATTTTCACCATGTCCCAAAATAGCTGAGACCACTCGTCGCAGCGTGGATCATTGTCGGAGATCATGGACCCGACCAGGCCCGTTGCTAGGTGATATGTTTGGGGTGTGAAGGTCCCAGATTCCGACTGGCTGGATGATTTTTCCAACTGAGTGGAGGCCTGTAAACTGCACTTTGTTTATGAGCTCTGCGTTTTGTATAGTGCAGTGGGGATCCTTCCTTTGTCACTACATAAATGTGTCGTCCTGGGGGAGGGGTCTAAGGGGAGCGGGTGTCCCCCTCCCCTCCCCTTTGAGACATTTTTGTTAATTTAAGACTGCTTAGGTGCAAAATGGTGCTATATTTGGGATATTTTTGGAGCTGATCGTATATGTCTGAAAAATGTCCATAATTTAGTGAATTCTAAGTTTTCCGACTGGCTGTATGTTTTTACTAACTGCATGTGCAGTGGCCGCGCGTAAATTGCACCTTTTTTATGCACCCTGCGTTTGTATACAGCAGTGGGGATCCTTCCTTTGTCACTATATAAAGGTGCCATCCTGGGGGATGGGTCTAAGTGGAGGGGGCGTAGCGTAGCACTCCCCTTTGAGAAATTTTTGTTAATTTAAGGTTGCTTAGATGCAAAATGGTGCTATCTTTGGGATATTTTTGGAACTGATCGTAGTATAGCAAAGTTGTGAAGGACTAGCAAGGGCGTTTTCAGAATGCTTTTTAGTCGTAATTTTATTAACAATCACCATCTATACCGATAATGGCTTTCGGCGAAGCGCTCGGTAAAAATTTTTGAAAAATGTTTGACGGCAACAACGTACTTTCACTCTTCCACATAATGCTACAAATTAGACTGAATGCAGTGGCGTACTCAGGATTTCTCTAAAGGGGGGCATGCAGTATGTTGTGTGACAGGCGGCCTGGGGAGGGGTCTAAGGGGAGGTTATGTCCCCCTCCCCTTTGAAAAATTTTGAAAAATTTGGTGTCCTTACATGCAATCTGGTGCCAAATATGCTACCTTCTGAAGTAAAATTTGTGTTAAAAAATTTACGTATTTTTAGGAACTAAAAAATAGGCATCAGTGAGGGGGCCATGGCCCAGTGGGGTGTCCCCCTCCCCTTTGAAAATTTTTAAAAATTTGGTGTCCTTACATGCAATCTGGTGCCAAATATGCTACCTTTTGAAGTAAAATTTATGTTAAAAAATTTACGTATTTTTAGGAACTTAAAAAAATCGGAATCAGTGAGAGGGGCCATGGCCGAATGGCCCTCCCCTCTGCGTACGACACTGATTGAATGATCCCATATTGATGCAAGGCCCCTACAGATGTTTGAAGATGTATGTCTGTTTTGGGAAAGCGTTGTGATCATATTAGTTCCATGTATAATTACCTTTTTAATGGCCATGAGAAAGAGAGCAAACCGTGACGCATGCGCGCAAAGCGCGCCGAAATTTTGTCATTAAATAAGATTTCCCTGACGAAATCTACATTCAGAATCTGCATCGAGGCACTTAACAATTGCCCAACAAACCTACATGCCACTCAAAAAGCCAGCCAAATAGAGCCACGAAACTACTCTTTTAGGCAAATGTGTGGGGGGGGACATTTGATATTGTGTCCCCCACCCATCGAAATGTTGGGGGCCTTGTCCCCCGTCCCCCACCCCACCCACCCCCCCCCCACCCCCAGGATTGACGCCCATGGACTATTGAGAAACGACTTCAGTCGATTAAACATTAGCATCCCCAAAATGTTCGAAAAACAGGACAGGATGGAAATAGGTCGGTAATTACAAAACTTGTCAACATTTCCTTTTTTTGTAAACAGGGACAACCTTGGCTTTCTTCAAATGATCAGGGAAAGTACTAGTCTTAAGAGAATTTAAATATGAGTAAGAGGCTGTGCAATATAAGGAATGACCTCTCTTACAATTTTAGGACGAATGCAGTCGAACCTGGCAGATTTGCGAGAATTGAGACATTCATAAAGCTATTTTAGCAACCTTCCCTTCGGTTATTGGGAAGAGAAAAAGAGATGAGGTATTTGGACTCCCCATAGAATTTTTAGTGAACATACGGTTGCACCCCACGAGGAACAATACTGACTTCAGCTAGTGTGGAATCATGCATGAGGATCCTCAGTTCCCTGCGTGGTCCATCCACCCGGCCTTTGGTTCCAGTAAATCCCTTTTTGGCATGTAAACAGTCCACCCACTCGGCCTTTTTGGCGTCAGTAAATACCTGTTTGGCATGTAAACACTAGTCCACCTGCTCGGCCTTTTTGGTTCCAGTAAATCCCTGTTTGGCATGTAAAACAACGAAAACACAAACCTATAACTCAATTTGAACCATCAGAAGTATTTTAAAGTCCTATTTCTCAATAAAAAATTATTTTGCCAACAAAAATCTAATTAACCCCAGTTTCTGAACCATAGGATCTTGAAAAAAGGTTAGCAGGTAACTTACAATTCCTGAGAAGTGCCATTTCCTGCGATCTAGAAGGTAATATCCGCCCAAATAAAAATATGCGCAAACTGATGGTGGCACCCGACAGCGTCATGTCAAAATCACTCCCTACCCACCTTCCAAATGGATATGCTTCACTGCTAATCGGCACCCCCCCCCCCCCGTTTAAACCCATTCCTTCACCTATGCGCATATGCAAGTTAAAAAGTGACTATGCTTCGATCAACTTTTCAATGCATAGTATTAAAACAAAGAGTACTGCTTGGTTCAATCAGGGAGTTGTTAGGAAGGAGATACAACAGCCAAATCTGTCAGACAATATGTACTTGAAAATGATTTAATTCTTTTCAGGCACTGCTATTTGATTGACAGGTCTCTTTGTTCCTATTGTTAAGTCTCTGTTGACTAAACCCTTTTAATGATGATCTACCCCTTTCTTTTCCAAGTAATCCCGAGACAAAGGCTATTGTCTATACATGCTTTGAAGTAAGGTTTGTTTCCGCCAATGAACAAGATTTAATCAGGATTTTCAGTAAAACAACTGGCAGCAAACGTTTAAATAATGTACTTCGATTGTGCCCCCACGATTTTTATACGTCACCTGCTGGGAAGCATTGTTCAAGCCTATACATTTCTCTTAGTTTTTTAGCAAATTTTCCCATCATTCCGAAATATATTCGAAAAGTAACTTGTAAAGAAATTCTTAGCTGACTTTAAATGAAATGATATTTAGCGTGACGAATAACGACGAAAGATTAAAATTTCACATTTTTGCATGACGGCTGGCAACGAAAAGTTAACGAGTTCAACGTAAGAAGTGTGTCTTCTCAATGTCATTTTGACAATGCATCACTGATCGTAGTTGATCTATAGGTATTGAGACAAGAATTTTGAAAGAAAGGCAAGATGACTGTCGGAAACGAACATTGCTTCAAAGAGTCTATAGAACGTTGGATCTCCTTCCTAACACCTCCCTGGTTCAATATTCAGACAATTGTTGCCAAACATCTTGTAGAGCATTGTAAGCCTGTCATTTACCCATTCTCCGAATACATCGTCTACTTTCTTCCCTAATCACTAGGGCCGTCGCGACCGGGGTGTGTGGGGGTGTCTCACCCCCCCCCCCCCCCTCCCCCCCCAAGTTAATCAGAGCGACGAGAGTCAGAAAATCTGAAATACCAGTTGGAATTTCTGATATCTTAGTCTAGCACATTTTTCCGACTGAGCCTATGTCAACTTTGTATATATTTTCCAACTAGATCGAATGAGAATAATACCAAACGTTATTTTCCTCACGTAAAATCGAATCGAAACTGTCCTTTTTCGCAAATTCTTCTCAAACTATCAAAGCTTTCGCGCTTTCCGCGCGCTTCAAACCTTACCTCAGTGTTGTTCTTATTATCAATATCTTCCGATAGCAACTTTCGGAAAAGCACAACAGCAGAAGTTGAAAGCTGTTTACAAATTACCAGGTAAAAGACTGGCTTTTTGAGTGGCATGTTGGTTTGTTGGGCAATTGAAAGTATCTCGATGCAGATTCTGAATGCAGGTTTTGTCATGAAAATCTTATTTAATGAAAATTTCGGCGCGCTTTGCGCGCATGCGTCACGATTTGCAATCAATCAATCTTATAGACATTATTAAGGTGATTTTACCAGGCACAGTTCTTCGGGGGCTGGGGGGCTTTAGCCAGTAAGTTCTGTAACAAATCTTTCTGTAACTTCAAAAAGTTTTCGCGCGCTACGCGCGTCTTCATCTATAGTTCTTTCTAGTGGTAACGCCCCCGTTCCAAACATACTGGATTTATTAAACGTTTCCACAAATATTGTTCTTCCGTGTAGGCGTGATTCTAGAGAAACACGAAAATGCATCGTTGAGAAGTTCTTTCCTCTTTTTCCTACTTTTGGAAGATTCTTTCTTTAGCCTCACCATTGTGGCAAACATAGTTTGTAAGAAAAAGATTTTTCAGTTTCGTAGGGGAGCCTTAATGGGTAAGATAAAGAATGTAATCCCCGACGACGACCATGCAGTCGCCCCAACGAATTTTACGGTTTTGTCCAGATTCTTCAATAAAACCCCAAACTTTTTCAACTTTCCTTAATGAAAACAAAAATGTGAAATCTTTTTTCAATATAACCCCAAATTTTTCGGGGCGCTTCGCGCGCCTTATATTTCGAGTTCGGCAAGTTGACCCATTGCATCTGTCGCCAGTCAGGGTGCTTCGCCCCATGTCGGCAAATCAAAGCACCACCCCTGGCTGAGCCTGCATGCAGGGTTTTCATTTTAGCATTGAAGTATATAAGCGTTATGTCATTGCCCCCATTTTATATAATTGATCCAGAGCTTCCAGAAAGCCCCATAGGGGTATATGACAGCCTTAGATGCCCGAATAGAAGGCAGTAAAGTAGTCAAAAAAGGGAGGGCCTCAGGAGGTCTGTTTTCTTCTCTTAAACAACATACTCTCTGCTTTAACCTAACCAAATCTTAAAATTCACTAAATTATAGACATTTTCCCGCCATATATGATCAGTTTCAAAAATATCCCATAGATAGCACCATTTTGCATATAAGCAACCTTACCTTAACAAATATTTCTCAAAAGGGAGGGGGACACCCCTTTCCCTTAGACCCCTCCCCCAGGACGGCACTTTTATGTAATGACAAAGGAAGAATCCCCACTGCTGTATACAAACGCAGGACGCATAAAAACGAAGGTGCAATTTACGGGCGGCCACTCATTTGGAAAAAGAATCCAGCCAGTCGGAAAAATTAGAATTTACTTAATTATTGGCATATTCTAGCCATATATGATCAGCTCCAAAAATATCCCAAAGATAGCGCCATTTTGCATCTAAGCAACCTTAAATTAACAAAAATTTCTCAAAGGGGAGGGGGACATCCCTCCCCTTAGACCTTCCCCAGGACGGCACCTTTATGTTGTGACAAAGGAAGGATCCCCACTGCTGTATATAAAACGCAGGGCGCATAAAAAATGGTGCGATTTACGCGATACCATTCAGTTGCAAAAAACATCCAGCCAGTCTGAATTTGGGACCTTCACACCCCAAAACATATGACCCTAGCTACGGCCCTGCTAATCACTAACTTTTTTGTCCCTTACTGTTTTGTTTATTTATTGCAAAGTGATGAATTTAACAAAGATTTACCTAAATTATAACTATAACTACGCAATTTTCGTTGGGACGCCTCTCACGCACAAATTTCATTTAATTTTCTAGCGTATGATGATAATTTGGAAATCTCACCAATGGGGTTATGTTCCTTAAGCTTAAGCTGTTAGGAACACTTATCTTATTCCATTCGCGGTATATCCTCAATCTTTTCTTTCCCTCCCCTGAGAAGAGTCCCCTTCCCCGGGAAAAGTCGATCTCCTGTTATTCTCAGACTAGGTTTTCAAAAATTTGGCTTTGCTTGGCTTACTTAGCTCACATTCAATGTTATTGCAGCATCATTCTAACATTCATAATTTCTAAACCCCGAGCTTCCATGTGCTGTCTCTCTCCTTTCAGGGCCGGCCAGACTTATAAGTAAACTAAGCAGGGACCGAGTCACCAGTTTGCTTTGGCTCCATTAATTTGCTTATAGGATCCCAAAAAGGCTTGGGAAGGACCTGCAACCGATATCTCAGAGCCCTCTATCCCATGACAAAATCCCGACTTGAACGTAACTGCTTTGAATGGATCTAAGCAATCCAAAAGTTTGCATTTGTTTTAAGGCTTGTCGGTGCCAGGTTGCCCTGACCCCTACCTTTGAATCGCCCCACGGTCACTAGTTAACAATAGATTAAGGTGTGATACTCTGATTAACTAAGGTTTCAGATTCCTTGCTGAATGCGTTAATAATAAGCTGAAATAAGTTTTCATTATTGAAAATATGTTCTTACCTGTTTTCCTAAAATATTTTGGCTCTCTGGATTCTTCTTAACAAAACAATTTCTTAGAAACTGAAAACTACAACAGTATTTTGCCTCCAAGTTCTCTTACCCCCCCCCTCCATACACACACAAACACACATCTTAGACCCTCCCACAGAACGGCCATTCAGCCCCATCCCTTTAACTGGGAATTGTAAGCTTCTAAAACATGAGATTTGAAGAAAATTGTTTAGATGAAAGGCCTGTCGGAAATATTCTTTCCAGCAAGCTGGGTGGCATTTTTGGTAGAACTTTTCAGGGTACAAGATGATTGCCCATCACTTAGATTGCGTTTATCGTAATTTTACAGTGTCAAAAACAAAAAAAAGTTGTCCCAACCTTACAGGTTCTGTAATCTCACCCTAGACAGTAACGATTCTCTTTATTAAGTTTACTTCTAGCCAAAACACCTGTTCAGTGCACTCTACTAAGACAGACCCAAGGGCGTGGATCCATCTCCAAAGGGGGGGGGGACTTTTTACCATCTGCGAGTCGCCGTGCTTGGGGAGGTCTAAGGGCCCCCTCCCCTTACACGATATTTAAAGATGGGGGTGATGGATCTTTTTCATACTTGGTATATAGCTGTGCTACTTTAAGAGAGAGGGAATCCTATGAGTTTGTTGGAGGTCGAGGGTCATATGAGGTCATCAGAGGTGCAACTACGAAAACCTCCTAAACTACATAGGCGATACCTCCAAATTGTGTCCGGCGTTTCGTGACCAACGAAAGGTTAGGACTGAATTTTTCTACCATTCCAACCCGGGCACTGATTCTAAATTAGAGCCAGATAAGTTGTAGAAAACGACATTTGTTTTTTCAAAAGTATAACTTTTACAGTATTATGAACACGTGTAAAAGATGCTGTCACTATACAGAAATACTTCATGCTTTAAAGAGTTCTTGATGACGTAATGGATTAGTGCTCGGTTTCTCACACAGACAGTCTGGATTCGAATCCCTTCTAAGACACTCTCTTTTTTTTTCATTTTTTGTAATTCAGTTTTTTGTGGGGTTTAAAGGTCATGTTAGGACAGCAGATATATCTTATATATAATACCTTGGAGTTACCTTTTCCCATCATATGGAGGACTTTTTTCAGCTGAATTACTTACCCAAGTTATCACGTCTAAAACACATTCTCAACCTTTGGTCTTCTAGGGACATCCCAGCTTGTTTTTCTCTTCTCAGTGCTTCCTAACCCCCCTGACCACTTTATTAAGACTTTAAATGAAATGTTTTATAAATTTATATGGAGTAACAAGCGTGATAAGGTTAGTAGATCTGTGATGTGTAACACTAAGAATAACGGTGGACTCAAAATGATTAACTTACTTTTCTTCTGTAACAGTCTGAAGTGCAAGTGGGTTAAACAATTACTTGATGATTCTTTCAAACCATGGAAAGTACTTTTTACCTACGAGCTAAAGAAATATGGAGGTAGTTTTCTTTTTAAATGTAATTTTGCTAAAAATGATGTTTGCATATCTAATTTGTTTATACGTCAGGTCTGTGATGCTTGGGCAGACTATAACTTTCACATTCCAAGTGAAAATTTTTCTGATCAATTCGTCCTAAATAACAGTTGTTTGAAAATTAACGGAGAAATCTTCTTTCACAAAGATCTACTTCAGTGTAATGTTTTTAAAGTTTCAGATTTTTTTGAAAATAATGGTAAAGTAAAACCGTTTGACAATTTCATCTCAAATCTACATCTTAGCAACTTTTCATTCATACATTATTTTTCTATTGTTGATGCTATTCCTAGTTCGCGGAAAAGGGATAGAATGAACCCATCTCTCCCTAATGTTAATGAAGTTCGCCTAATTAAGTTTTCTATTGCTAATAAGCCTTCTGTGTTGATTTACAAAGACACTCTCTCTCGTCATTCTTCTATGCCGAAGGCAATTCAAAATGGAATCACCTGTTCAGTGATTCTACTTTTAACTGGAATGCGATTTACGCTCTTCCATTCAGAGTGATAAGAAAGCCAAAGGTACAATACCTACAGTTCCGTTTACTTCATAGAATAATAGGGGTTAATTCTTACTTATTTCGTTTAAAGGTAAAAGATTCCCCACTCTGTTCCTTTTGTAATGAAGAAGAAACAATTGAACATTTATTTGGAACTGCCCTATTTCCAATTCATTTTGGTTTGATTGTATAAGTAACTGTTTGAAAGAGCCTATTGATTTAAATGCAGAAGTTGTTTTATTTGGTTTGCCTAACATTGTAGATAGTCCTGTGAATTTCTTCTTGCTCTACGTAAAATATTTTATATTCAACTGTAAATGTAATAATATTAATCCAGAAATCACAGTTTTTCGTAACAAATTTCAGTTTATACTTCAAGTAGAAAAATTTATTTTAGCTAAAAACAGTAACACCGCCGGCATAGATTTGTTGAACGACTACTTTAGCCATAATTTCGCATGAAATTACTTTTCTTACCTTCTCTACTTTTTCTTGTGCATATATAATTTGTCAGTTGTTAGATATGTTGGAAAATAAATGAGACAAAAAAAAAAAAAAAGGGACAGCAGAGGTCAAATTGTCAAAATATCGTAAAAAATGATGTTGTCAAGAAGTAAAAATGCAAAAGCACCCCCTTTCTGCAAGGAATCACTAAGCCTTTGGGCTTTCTGGTTAATTAGAAGTAATCACTGTATGCACAAAGAACGTCCTACAAATTGGGGAGGAGGGTAATTTTTCTTCGTTAGACCTTACAGAGTCTGGACTTAAAGCTTTCAATTATCCTTACAAAAGAAGCATTTGTCAAAAAAACTTTCAAAGGAAAATACCACCGTCCTTCAAGTTGCGGCGTATGCCTTTTCTTTTTCAAATTGGTTAGGCCTACCTATAAAAAACATAGCTAAAATGAACAATAAGACTTAAAGCAGGGAGATCAATACATGTTTTCTTCTACACACTCTAAGGAAAGTACCTTCATGGTAAGCTGGTACCATATTTAGCCAGTTATTATTCCAAAACAAAGTTACTTGGGTGGACTAGTTCGAAGTACGGTTCCCCTATCCAGGCTGCCCTCCTAATCTTACAAAAAAAACAGCGGTTTGTATTTATGACCTTCGTGGTTCACTTTTAATTAGAGCGTCATCTCTCCTCCGTCACCGTCGAGCTGGAAGGCATTGCAAGTTCAAATGGGTCACGAACGTACCCGTTACAACGTTCTAGCTAGTCAGATCTGTGTAAGTTGAGTGTTCTGTGAAATGGTGTACCAGAAAAATTTACTGAAATGCAGTCTAGTTCTGGGTGGAATATGGACCTGTCATTCTAGCTGCTTATAACAGTTAACTTTAATCCGTTTGAGGTTCAACAAGTCCATAATGCTTATTAGATCTCCGGCACAATTGTTGCCATAGAAACACCTCGTGCCTCGTTTTCGTAGGTTACATCCACATCTGCATTGCTATGCCATGGTGATTTCCGTCGATGGTCCTAGACCATCATCTCTTTCACTATCTCGGTCTTCGAAGACGCCATCCATCGGGTACTCGATGTCAGCGCCACCTCTCTGAGATTCAGCTTTCATAGTCTTGTTGTGGTGGCGTAAACATATTTTGGCGAGGATGAAAAATATCACAACCAAAGTTAAACATCCTGAAGCAAGTAATATATACAGAGTTGCAGATGTAACTTCAAATGCAGGAGGTATAGTCACGTCTGCAAAATTTGAGGGGATCACCGTAGAAACACCACCGATGGAACTCTCAACACTCGAAGACGGGTTTGGCAGCAGAGAAGCGCCCTCATTAAGTCTGAGATTAATCCATAATGTTGTATGGTGCGAGTATGAAGCACCTACCGTTGAGAAATCGTCCTCAAAAGATGTTACCGTTTGCATCTTCTTTGTTTTCTACTACTTGTACTTTGATTTTCTCTCAGCTACACGGAACACTGCTTCACTGGGTTCAATTAATTCGGCATCATGATCAATTGATCGAAACTTTCCCCGCTCTACTCGACGATCAGCTGTTGTAGGATATTAAGTACACAATGTCAGGATATTGTGTTCAACATGTACGGTGTAACACGCAGATATCCTTTTAAATTAAAATCAAATTTACTCCACAAGAATTCTACAGATCATAAAAGTGAAAAAATAAACACTTTTGGATCTGCGAACAATGTAGTCAAGGAGATAATGTCATATACGATCCACGTCAGATGAGAAGGATTTTAAGTACTTTGTTTACAGTGATCCAAACTTCCCGATAGGTAAAGTACGTTTGCCGTCTGTCATTATGCCAAGCTATGGTGGATATATTTCTCATTCGCAACTAGAATGACCCTATAAACGGCTCCGCCTCTGGCATACATCCATGCAAATCCCAGTGGGTGAAGGTTTGTAAAGCTGAACCTGCCGACCTACCAAATAAAAAGGTTGCATAAACTTACAAACCAGGTACATAAAAATAGTTTTCGGGGTATTCCAACATTTCAACAGAGGTTTGTGGCTATAACCATATGAATAATTGCAAGAGCGTCAACAACCTCTCAAGTGTTTGTGTGTGCCCACGGTGTGTGCAGATCGGGAGGTGGAAGGAGCGTGACCTTGACCAAAACCAATTCAAGCGCGAAGGCCTAGCTCTTAAGGGTCTTGGAAAACTATACATTCCAGATGATCTGTGGTGTAAGCTGAGGCATTTTCGAGCTATTTTCATCCATTAAATGGCCGTTCCCGCCATTTTCGGGTTTGGGTTCATTGAATCAGCGATTGAAAGCTTTCAGTATCAAACGTTGTTCCTACTTTTCTGGTTAAGGTTCTGGAAAAAGTTGGGGGAGGCAAACGATATGATGCCCCCACTTTCAAAAGTGGGGGAATTGTCCTCCGTCCCCCACCCGTTGACGCCTATGGGTAAATGCCCAAAGACGAAACACCTGGCTAATTCTTATAAGTGAATGTCTGTCATGATCAGTTTCACATGAGTGCTGTGCTGCCGACAAGGACCATCTGAGTTGGCCAATTCATGGTGTAAGATACATCAGTTACACTTTGTCATCCGTTTTTGGTGTATATTAGGCAATAAGGTGTATATAGTTTGAGGGCAAGACCAGAGGTCTTCAGTCGCATACCAACCAACAAAAGACCTTGAACTCAAACCCGCTCTTCTGTGACTGCCCTCTGCTACTCTATACCGGCGAAGCAGTAGAAATTTCCTCATCAGTTCCTGACTTTACAAACCGACTCCCCGTGAGGAAGAGACGTGCAGTCAGCGTTGCATGCCACACTCTTATTGCTCTTCTGGCTTCCCGTTTTGAATTAAAATACTTATAACGTCTATGCAAAAACTGAAATGACAATTTCGGTCCTTCGGCTAGAACCATTTGTATGTAACAGCGACCTCCTGATTGTATGTGCACACATACTTTATACAATAGTGTAGGAGCTGCCACTCTAACAGCTCCCTATAGCTCGGTGCTGAGAAATGAGTGACACATCAAAATGATGACGCGGATTATATCTGTTTTGCCACACTAGCAAGCATAGGGAGGAAAACATAGCTTCTTGGTAGAGAATACAGAAAACATAACCTCCCAGAACTAACACAGGAAACCAGGTGAACCACACCACAACATGATATACGCTCTAAAAAGCTTCTAACTAAAGCGTGCCAGACACTTTTACAACATACTATAAAAATCGAATATAAATATTCATTGCAAACCGTCGTGGATATTCATTATGTTAACCAGAAAGCCCGAAGGCTTAGTGGTTCCTTGCCGAATGGAGATGCTTTGCTGCACTGAGGTTTATCCCTCAAATTTATCTTTCTTGACTACATCATTTTACGATGTTTTAACAATTTGACCTCTGCTGACCTCACATGAACTTTGAACCCCACCAAATATAACAAAAAAAGAAAAACGGAAGTGTCTTGAAAGGGATTCAACTCCAATGGATCTTGGATCTTGAAAATTCTTGGGAAATTTTGCTTTTTGACCTCTGGTGACCCCATATAGCAATCTTGGGAATTCTTGGAAAATTTTGCTTTTTGACCTCTGGTGACCCCATATAGCAATCTTGGGAATTCTTGGGAAATTTTGCTTTTTGACCCTTGGTGACTTGAGATGACGATCTAAGGGAATTCTTGGAAATTTTGCTTTATGACTTCTGATAACCTAAGATGGGAATTCTTGGGAAATTTTGCTTTTTGACCTCTGGTGACCCCATATAACAATCTTGGGAATTCTTGGGAAATTTTGCTTTTTGACCCTTGGTGACCTCAGATGACAATCTTGGGAATTCATGGGTAATTTTGCTTTTTGACCCTTGGTGACTTGAGATGACGATCTAAGGGAATTCTTGGGAAATTTTGCTTTATGACTTCTGATAACCTAAGATGACGATCTTGGGAATTCTTGGGAAATTTTGCTTTTTGACCTCTGGTGATCCCATATGACGATCTTGGGAATACTTGGGATATTTTGCTTTTTGACCTCTGGTGACCCCATATGATGATCTTGGGAATTCTTGGGAATTTTTTGACCTCTGGTAACCCCAGATGACCTTTGACCTCCACCAAAACAATAGGGTTATTTCTTAATCATGACCAATCTATACACCAAATATGAAAACTGTCTTTCATTCCTATCTTGAGATATTGTGATTACAAGCTTTCCGGTTTTTTAGCTCCAGTGACCTCAAAATGACCTTTGACTTTCACCAAAAATAATAGGGTCTTCCTCTCAATATGACTAATCTATCTACCAAATATGCAAAGTGTCTGTCATTGCTACCTTGAGATATCATGATTACAAGCCATTTACAAGGTTTTTTGCAGTTTAACCTCTGTGATCTCAGATGACCTTTGAACTCTACCAAAAACAACAGCATTCTTCCTCTCAACATGACAAATCTCTATCGGCCATTCCTATCTTGACATATCGCGATTTCAAGGTTTTCCGTCTTTGACCTCTGGTGACCTCAAATGACCTTTGACCTCCACCAAAAACAATAGGGTCCTTTCTCTCAACATGGCAAATCTATATACCAAATATGAAAAGTGTCGGTCATTCCTATCTTGAGATATCGTGATTACGAGCTTTCCGGCTTTCTACCTCCAGTGACCTCAAATGACCTTTGACCTTCCCCCAAGAACAATAGGGTTCTTCCTCTCAACATGACAAATCTATGTACCAAATATGAAAAGTGTTGGTCATTGCTATCTCGAGATATCGTGATTACCAGCCGTTTACGAGGTTTTCGCAGTTTAACCTCCGGTGACCTCAGATGACCTTTGACCGCTACCAAAAACAATGGGGTTCTTTCTCTCAACATGAAAAATTCATATATCAAATATGAAAAGCATCGGTCATTCCTATCTTTAGATATCGCGATTACAAGCAGCGTCACAAACACACATACAGACACACCCATACACACACGTACACACACCCACACACACCCATACACACACACACACACACACACGACATCACCATCGCATAGATTCCTTACCTGCCTACGGCAAGGAATCAAAAAGGGAATGTAAACTATGTTTTGGTAAAAAAAATTCACAAATCAACAACTGTTTAGCGAAATGGGAAGGGAAGGAGACGACATGGATACTATTTGTAATGAAAAATGAGATAACACCTTAAGCAGTTTAAAGTGTGATTCTTTTTCGTCGCACATCAGCGTGACACAGTCTTCGACAGTACTAAAATACTTGTTACTGTATACGCCTTTCTTCTCTTTGGACATCTCAAGTACAATATTAATGTCAAAGTTTAATGAAATGACCCAATTTTATACGACCAAGAAGCTCGATCCAACATCATCAACAATCCAGAGTTGGCTTTTGTAAAAAAAGGGGGATGGTGGTGGTGGTGCATGGGGGTTGTTTGTTGCATAGGGCTATTTAACTATTCGACGCCATTTTAAGATACTGAAATAGGCCCTACTTCATTCTAATGATCGCAATTTTGTGAATACCACATAGCTTCTTCAAGCTTCTACCCTTAGCCCCTGTATTTGCCCCTAGATCCGTACCCATCAATGTCATTGAATTACAGCCCATGGACCGAAACTTTAGGGTGAGACTCATTCCGTCCTGCATAAATGAAAATTATTTGATTTTCCCTCAAAAAAAGCTACCCTGCAAAAGCATACAACAAATCATCAGTACAGTCTAGGTCTGTAGGAATAGAGATATTACTTTGCACTGGCCTGACCGAACAAATCAAGATTTGTTTGGTTATTTCACTTAAATGTAATTCTTAGAAACCATTGCGTTCCTAATTAGTTCTAATTTTGTCACAAAAAAATAGGAATTTTCTTTCAGCTTCGACTTTCAAACATTTCACTCTTCCACATCCTCCTCAGGCATCATGCTCTGTAGTCTGCACAGCACAATGAAAATCCAAACACCTGTGTGCCAACAGGGAGTTGCAAACACAACTCCCTGGTGCCAAGAACCCTATTGTATGGCGAGCTACCATTGTTCTCTGAACAAAAATCGCACGATTCCCGCTTTGAATCAGTCTGAGATCGATCGATGCGCGACCCCCCGCGTTTCCCGCAAAACGCTTTTCGAAACGCGATTTTGGTGTGAACGGGTCCATAGAAATACGTACAAAGTGATTTGCTCTGCGGCTCCCGCGCCGCAAAACGCAGCAGATTTCGATTTTGGTGTGAACGCACCTTAAATTGTTGAAGGTGCTAGTTCTGTTTCGTTCAGCACAGGTTACCATTATAAGTTTCTTAACTGTGCGTAGCCTCCCTGACACATGAACAGTTCAGTGCATCTGAGGTTGTAGCCTTTGTCAAGGCTTTTCTGCCATTTATTATCCCTTCTTTGTTATTTCGATTCGAATATTTGCGTTCACCTAGCCGGCCTGGTATTCACTGCGCCTCCACAGATCTTGCCTCGGCATCAAAGCGCATACCGGGGGGAGTATAACACAGAGTAGGTAACAGCCAGTGTTTACGGGGTCTGATCATTATTCCGAAGGTTCGTTACTCCGAAGGGTCGTTATTCCGAATAAAACATTTGGATCGTTATTCCGAAGGGTCACTATTCCGAAGGGTCGTTATTCCGAATAGAAAATAAGGGTCGTTATTCCGAAGGATCTTTATTCCGAATTGAGAATAAGGGTCGTTATTCCGAAGGGTCGTTATTCCGAATAGAAGATAAGGGTCGTTATTCCGGAATAACGAACCTTCTTTTCAATTCGGAATAACGACCCTTCGGAATAACGACCCTTATCTTCTATTCGGAATAATGACCCTTCGGAATAACGACCCTTATCTTCTATTCGGAATAACGACTCTTCGGAATAATGACCCTTCGGAATAACGACCCTTCGGATAAATGACCCTTATTCTAAATTCGGAATAACGACCCTTCGGAATAACAACCCTTCGGAGTAACAACCCTTCGGAATAACGGTCCTAATGTTTTATTCGGAATAACGACCCTTCGGAAAAACAACCCTTCGGAATAATGAACGACAATCGTGTTTACAGGGGAGGTGAACGCAGGAAAGGCTCGGCAGAGGCTACTGAGGTTGCTGATCTTGCATCAAGCCTATATGCATTCCTGTACATCCGCAATGAATGAGCTCACTACATATCTTTGATGTCGCTCTTGCAGTAGCTGTCCAGAATGCGTGTCAAGCATGTAATGTTAAAGTGGGCATGACACGGCCAAAATAACTTTTGTATATTGCAAGATTGGGTACAGTATTGTAAAAGTATCATCTCAAACACAATTAAAACCGGCGCACTTCGGCATAAATAGAATTTGAAGAAAAACGTCCAGAAATCCAATTTCGAAAAATGCCGCAACAGGTCACCTGACTTTTATGACGCAATTGGCGGCACCCCGCACTGTGCTAGATGGGACGCGTATCTAGATGTAAGGACGCGTATCTAGATGTGAAACTAATACAACGCTTTGGGAATGTTTCATACCTTAGAAACTTCATGAAAAGGATTACATCACAATACCCGCCCAACATACAGAGCGCAAAGCGCGGAACATGTTGGGGGCTTCGAAGCATATCATTGGCCAATATGTTCGCGTGCATATGCGCCCGTGTTTTAGCTTCCCTGCATATAATAAACAGCTTTGTTTGTGTGCAAAAAGAACGCGGTCAGGGCGCGCTGTACAGAACAGCTATAAGCATTTATGGACAGTCCATAACAAGCGCGCCTTTACTCAGTGAACTGTTCAGTAACGTTGCTATTGTGAATGGTAAGCAGTCATCGCGCAACGACGCATAGTTCACAATGTGGTCACTGGTCACGCGCGCTGCTGTATTGTATCCTAGCACAGGTGTTTGCAATGATGTACCTGCTAACACGAGTTAGCATGCACATGCTTCGATGTGTAGAACGATGGGTGAGCTGCCTGGTACAGTGTTACTAACCGTGCCTCCAATGACGTCACGATCTTGAGACGCGCTCACATGCTTTTTTTTTCGCTTTTGGATTTCAGATGGCTGAGTCTGGCCTGTAACTGGGAATTCACAAGGCGTATAACTGTGTTTATGGACGTAGTTGAGTCGGGAAAACATTCGCTTCATTTCAAGCTGTACCCAAAGAATATTTAATGAGAAACGTACTTTGGCCGTGTCATACCCACTTTAACTTGGACAGCGAAGCACAGGTTTGAGCACAAGTTTCTGCCTCCATATGTGCCCACCTTGATATATTGGTACTTTTCAGTGTTTTCCGGCCATAGGCGTAAATAGGAAGCTGTTCGAGACTGGGGAGGTGGGGGAGGTGGAAGTGGCATTGTCCCCATAACTGGTCTAGTTGCTCCCGGTGTTCCTTTGCCTACGTAGCAGGCTGTACGGCATATTCCTTCTTCAGTCATATCCCAACGCCTGCAAAAGTGAACACTATGTGACCTCAGGACTGGTTGAATGATGGTGAATATTTATGAGAAGGTAACATCTGGTACTGTTTAAATCTTGCAGTAGCCTATGCCACCCACAGAGTTGGTATGTCATTATAATAGCCACTCCCAGGCAGTGCCAACTAACACAGGTGGTTATGCCATACAGTAATGATAGGATTTCGTCTAAGGTTTCAGTCTAGGCTCTCAGATTACGACTACAGGAGTTCACGCACTTACTCAAAAACAATAAGCACGAATAATGAGAGAGAGTACATGAATAAGTCACATTATGGTAATGAAGTTTGCGTCTAAAACTGGACGCAGTCCTCTTCGCTTTTGGCGGACGGTGGTTTGGGAAGCTGAGGAGCTGAGCAAACAAATTCCGCCCGGCGGGGTAGGCGTTCCTCTACTTTCTCGAGTGCCTTGTTCGTAGCTGTTCTTAGTATTTATCGATTCCATACGATATCCAAACCATCGACATTCTGGTGGATCATATCTCTAATGGCACCCACATTAAGTAGTGTGTACGACCCACGGCTAAGAATCGGGGCCAGCTTTCTGAAGGTTTCTACATACAGCTGGAAGGTGACTTATCTCAGAAATCTCAAAAACTGCGTGGCCAGGAGTTTTAGACACATTATCATACTCCTGGAGTACAGGAACTGCGGATGAGCCTTTCACTGTGTGTTGCACAAGTCATCATATGTAGACAGTATCCATCAAGATGCATCTCTCTGTAGGATACTTATACCGGTATCGGTTACCTGACGTTGTGATGTCCCCTTGCACCAGAACACTTCACAACCAACTCGCCTCACCCCAGCCACCTGCACGTGCTGCAATGTCATTTGTGTAATTGAATTTTCAAGACCCTGACACCGCCAAAACTGGCAGGAGGACCGTAACTTGAAAACCTTTACAATACATCAACAAAGCAGGAAATTTTAAAAACTCAGAAAACTGAAATTCATTAATCTGCCACTAGACTGACTTTCCTCAGATGTCAGCCAACCAAAACAAATGACTACATATGGACCATATGATGGACCGAACGCCAAACGGTCAATTGTTCTGTTGTGTACAGACTACAGACCGAGAAATTCATGTTTAGTTTACTTTTCAAATTTTGTTTCGTTGGCGGTGAGGGGAAATTCTTAACTACCGTTGGCATACTAATTGCACAAGAAATGCATATTCAGAAGTGAGTGAGCTTCTGAAGTAAGTTGGGTTAATGATTTCCTTCCGAGATAACCATTCAATTAAATCGAATAATTTGTTCTTCAATGATTCGTCATTCCTACAAACCACAGTCCAGTATTTAAAACCATTCAAAATGTAAATGAGAAGTAAAGATATGCCCAAAGAAATATTTATCGACATTTCGTGACTACCATTTTGGAAAAATGCAAATGAGGCCAGGCGCGTAGCCAGGGGGCGAAGGGGCCCCCGAGCATATTTTTTTTTATTTTTGTAATGATATTATGATACTGCTAGTAACTCAAAATAAAAAATGTTTAGATGCAACTCACAAGGCCTGGGAAGTGCCATTTCCAGCGATTTGGGAGGTATTTTCCGCCAAATTTCCTTGTACGCTTCGCGCCAACCTATGGTGGCGCTACGCTTAGATAGTTTGCCTACAGGCTTCGCCCCCCCCCCTTGGCAAATTTCTGGCTACGCGCCTGAAATGAGATACTCATCTTGTAAGAGAAAGTGTTTTCTTTTCCTATCCAGTAATATACCCCTCCCTCAAACCCTAAAACAGCATTAAGTCGCTCAAAAATATTGCTTAAAAGTGAAATTATTGCCCCCAAAATGTATTTTACGGCGGCCATTTTTGGAAATCGCAGATGCCTTAGACATCAAATCACATTAAATGTTAAAAATAGGAGAGCAAAATCTCTAAAAAATAAAATTTAGAAGCACAAATATGCCCGCGAAAAAATTTGGGCATTTCATGGCTACCATTTCTGAACTAAATATGCAATGTTTTTCCAATTGATCCTGCAATTTTCCCCAAACTATTGTAGATTTCTGAAATCACACAAAAATGTTACTTAGAAGTGAAATTATGCTCAGACAATTATATTTGGACATTTGATGGCGGCCATCTTGAAAACATGCAAATGAGGTCAACATCCCGTAACATGAAATTTTGCTCTTACTGATCTTGTAATGTCCCCCAAGCCATGATAGAGCAGTAAAATCACAGAAAAATGTTACTTAGAAGTGAAATTATGTCCAGATAATTATATTTGGACATTTGATGGCGGCCATTTTGAAAATATGCAAATAAGGTAAACATCCAGTAACAAGAAGTGTTCTTATTGACTCTGTTATGTCCCCCAAACCAGAGTTGAGCGTTATAACACTCAAAACTGTTACTCAGACGTGAAAATATGCCCAAGGAAATATATTTGGACATTTCATGGCAGCCATTTTGAAAATATGGTGCTACGCCCCGGCAAATTTGGGTGGGGTCCACCTCTCACTTTGTTCAGCATGTGTCAAAGTACATGTGTATCAGATTTGACACTTTTATCAAAAAGTGAACAATCGACCCATTTTTGTGTGCCTAGAAGCTCTACTATGATAGTCCGATGTAATCTTGCCTTGCACCCAAGTAATCGATGCAAAAAAGTACCGTTCTGTTATTGAAATGCGTGTTTGACAGTATAGGCGAGAGAAAATGATGAAGTAGCTGCAAATCCCATCAGTACCCATCAAATATTGACCATTTTATAATAAAGATTATTAGTGTTTTGGCACTTATATTATGAATAAACATGAGCTACATATGCAAATTTTGACGTGGAAAGAGAAACTGATCAGGTATGTGTTATGTTATCTTTTGTAACCTTCATTCCAAGGACAGTTGTAACGTTGGCTTGTCCTGGCTATTCACTACTTTGTGAAGGATTAACAAAAGAAATACAGACACTGTGCAACACTTCACACCATAATTTTTGCATAGCCAATGAGAAATCTCTGAAATGGTTTATGATATAGGTTTGAAGAGGTATATCTTGAGACTTGAGAACGGTAAAAAATACTAATAGTAATACTTCCAACAGATTTTTCATCAGTGCATGAATCCTATCTACCATTGCTGAGTAAAACAACTGTGTTGGTCATTTACATGTCCACAGACCTTTAAAGAAAACAGTTAAAGCTTGTCCATCATGTCCAACATGCTTACCACCCATTAAATGCATCTTTGGCTTAAACGCATTCCGGGGTCGTTTAAACTTGTCCCCTCCCCTTCCCATATCAGCGTCGTTGATCTAGACCGGCTTAAAAGCATTCCTACTCTGATCCAAATCGGACCTAAACCAAACAGCCCCAGCGACAATCACCCCCAACAACAGTTACGTCTTTCACCCCCCAATTTGTAATGATTGGAGGGTGAAAGGGAGTATCCGGGACGTGCAAACTTCTAAGTGAGATAGACGGCCAGTGGTAAACCCTAAGGGGCCGCAAGAAAGTGACAAATTTTCCTAAAAAAAAAACACCACACAAATTCCTTTTGAATCAATGGTGTGTCCGGGAGTTTTCAAAGTTGGGAGTTTATCTGAATGGTCGTCTTAAGGAGGTGTTTGTGGGGAGGGGTTCTCCCAACTTTGAGAAGATTTTGTCCTCGGGAGGCATAGGTTTCACAGATCATGCACTAGAAGTAAAAAGTGTCCAGAAAACCAACTATTTTGTGAACCAATAGTCAGAATAGTTTCAGAGTAACATGCATGCTTGATATTTCATGTTATTATCACAAATACAGCAGGTTAAACCCTTAACTAAATTAAAAGGAATGTCTCTTCTTATCAACCAGTGAAGACGGAACAATTTGAAACATGGTTGGACTACTTCTAAGCTTACACACCTAAAATTTTGTAATTAAACAAACGTAGATTTCTAAATTGCTCAGTAACATTCAAGGCCAGGATGTTGTCATGTCACTGGATAGAATGAGATTAGGACCTCCTGTGGGCTGGGGTTGTAGAATACGCCCACGGTATTCCCCGCCTGTCGTAAGAGGCGACTAAAGGGAAGACTTGAACCGTATTTGAACTGTATTTGAAACCGAACTTGAACCGTATTTGAAACCGTACTTGAACTTCGCCTTTTATCTAGCTGACATTATATAACACATTCGTGTTCAAGGTGTATCGTTACATCCCATTTAACTAACCAACCAACTGATCGTGTGGTTTTAAGCCGACGCTGCAAAGGGATGATTTGTGCTCCTATGGCGCCGCTCCATATTCCGACAAAAGTTGTATTAACAATTTTCCAGCATCGCATAAATATATGTATACATAAATATCTGAGTTTACTTAGGCCTATGCGCAATACTCATACACGTATAAGTGTACCCTGCAGGTTGGCAGCTACGTAATTCCTAATTATTTATGCCACACAAGTCATCAAAATCTTCAAACATCAAATCATATTTCTTAAGTGCAACAATATAGCATCACAGTCTTCGATGTGTACCTCCAGTTCTGCTTTTTTTTTTGAAATACGGTGAGACATCCACAAGACATTTAACTCACCACGCGCCCCCTGTGGGCTGGGGGTTATAGAATATGCAAATGGTATTTCCCGCCTGTCGTTAAGAGGCGACTAAAGGGAAGGACTTGCACCGTATGTAAACTTTGCTTGACACTATAGGCCTATAACACATTTGTGTTGGTCTGTCGTTAAATTTTATCTAACTAACTAACTAACTAACTAACTAACTAACTAACTAACTAACTAACTAACTAACTAACTAACTAACTAACTAACTAACTAACTAACTAACTAACTAACTAACTAACTAACTAACTAACTAACTAACTAACTAACTAACTAACTAACTAACTAACTAACTAACTAACTAACTAACTAACTAACTAACTAACTAACTAACTAATTAACTAACTAATTAACTCACCACGCATGCGTCGAGAGGTGCCTAAGCATGTAATTAGAATAAAATGAACAGGATCTTTGTGACATAAGCAGTTAGCAATTAAAGAAGCAGGCAGACTATTCCAGTATTTGACCGTATTGCAGCAGGAAACTCAATTTGTGGCAGTTCTTCCTAGTATATATAGATGACCAAAGTGAACATGCTTTTTCCCAACTAAGGTCGCTAGCCTATAGGCCTAGTGATAAAAACCCAGAAGTCAACATTGAGTAACTTTTCACCGTTTAAGATGTACAGTAATCAAAAGACACAGGATTCTTTTTCCTGGCAAAACTAATAACATTACACTTTGAAGGCTGGACTACAACGTCAGACGCATTGACACCTACAGCCTGTTATCCACACGGTAACGAATAATTCATAGTGCAAATTTTTACAGGACATACAAAAGTTCTTCTTTTTCGGGTGTCTGTAAAAGTAAGATCTAAGACCTAAGACCTGTAAAACTAAGACCTGTAAAACTGAGACCTGTAAAACTGAGACCTGTAAAACTGAGACCTGTAAAACTAAGACCTGTAAAACTAAGACCTGTAAAACTAAGACCTGTAAAACTAAGACCTGTAAAACTAAGACCTGTAAAACTAAGACCTGTAAAACTAAGACCTGTAAAACTAAGACCTGTAAAACTAAGACCCTGAAGTTTGTTGAAAGCATGGTTTTGAGTAGTCCAGGAGGCACAGTGTCAAAAGTCTAGTATGAAAACATCTATATATTTGTTTGTAGCCTATCGAGGGGCCGGATGAAACCCAGTCTTCAATGACTGACACCAGTTGAGTATCGCAGCTATGAGACTTTCTAAAGACATGCTGCTTTGTCGAAAGAATATTATTTGATTTAAGGAAGTCCATTAAGTTGGAGCTTTTAACATGCTCTAATGATTAGCGCGAGACAGGCCGGTAATTGTTCATGTAACTAGTTCAGCCAAGCGAATCCCCATAAAAAAGACTTGTGGCTGGCGAACTGCTGGCTACATAACCTTCTCCTTGACGATACCTGGGCTCCTTCACATGCGGTCTTGAATCTTTACGAGCCCAGTAGGCTGTAACGAATCAAGACCCATGGGCGTGGATCTACCTCCAAAAGTGGGGGAGGGGGGACTTTTTCACCATTCGCGACAGATTTTGCGAGGGAGCGAAGCGACTGAGCGCTCTTGCGCGCGAAGGGGGGGGGGAGGTTTGGGAGGGGGGTGTCCCCCCTCCTCCCACGGTGAGAAGCTTTTGTGTTTTTTAATGTGAAATATGTGATTTGGTGCATACTTTATTTGGTATTTTCTATGCCTAAGGAGATATATGCATTTTATGAAAAATGTTGCAGGAATAACCATATAGAAATCAAATACACACACACATATTGCTGGCAAATAACTTATCATTTAAGTATGCAGAATCACATAACAGCTTCAAACAAGTGTAAGGTGTTGCTTTTGTGCATAGGCCTACCACTAGATACCACGTGTGCCGGTAGGCCTACAATTTGACCCCTTACGGTATCCGCAGAGTTGGCCACGGTTAGCCACCCGACGTGAAGTTGTAATTTATAAGCCATTTGAGCTGTTGTAGCTTAGCCTCGAAAAGCAACTGCCCTTTAAGGCCTCATTTTTTTTTTAAATTCATCAAGTTCCAATACTACTCTACTATAAAATTTCCATTTCTACCCATTATTACTAGAACTTGTCTTATAATTTGTATTACACCGAGAGTATCATTTCATTCTTATGTATTGAACATTCTAAAATTTGTTTTGAAGTTTTCCCTTTTTGCCTAATTTAATACAACATCAAAACATTCCAGGGGGTAGCTAGGATGAAATTTTTAGGGGGCCTAGGTAACAAATGGGGGGCGGCACCTCCGAGGGTCAGGCTTGTCAAGTCTATCTAAGCGGAGCGCCACCATCAGTTGGCGCGGAGCGTGCAAGAAAATTTTTGGATTTACAAACCCTCAAGATGGCCGGAAACGGCACTTCCCACGTGTTTTAAGCTGCATGTACCCAGCCTTGAAATTCGAATCTCATGTCTGCAATTTCTCAAATAATGGGATAAATCAATCCATGAAAAATGGTAACACACAAGGCCGCACAAACACTTTTTTGCTAGGGGGCAAACAGTGGGCATTACTGATCTGTAGCCTGGGGGAGGGGACTTTAGGGAACGGGTGTCTCCCTCCCCCTTAGCGAAAATTTGTAATTTCAGGAGGACGTATAGATAGCAAATGGTGCAATATTTGAGGGATTCCAGCTTTAAAAGGAAAACGAAAAAGTAGTTGTGACTAAGTGCGACAAAAGTCATTTTTGAGAGCGTAGTGGATAGGCCTGTGATGTGAAGTATGACCTCAGCCATTGAACTCCGTTGTGGGGGAGGGTCTAAGGGAGGGGAGGGAGTGTAATTGGTTATAAAACGTTTTTATGACTAAACTGGCACGGTTTTAAAACGTTTTTAAGCCATTGAAGCTACCTATAGCAACAACAGCAACATTGTAGCTATGCATAATCGCGCGTAGCAGGCGCGGATCCAGGGGGGCCTGGGGCCCCCCCCCCTCGTCACGAAAAAAAAAACGAAAGGAGAAAAAAAAAGAAAAAGAAAAAAAGAAAAGGAGAAAGAAAAATTAAGAGCAAAAAATGAATAAAAGTGTCTAAGAACGTATTCAAAGTATATATTTCTGTAGGGGTTGGGTGGAGCTATCGCTGGATTATCTCTTTATATATCTTTCAAAGTGGTTAGCGACGAAAGGAGCGCTACAATGTTCGAAAACAGGTGAAAAGCTGAGTAATGATCCTTGACTTAAGATCTAAATAAGTAAACATCGTGACATATGTAGTATGGGCTCGGCTGGCTGCACTGTGTCAAAGAGTGAAATTTTTTGTAATCGAGAGGGATTGAGAGGCAAAGTTTTCGCCATACAGACCTTGCAGAATGAATACAGAAGACAAGCTGTCAGGTGACGTGCCATTGTGCACAGTGGCACCAGCTGTTGCAGGCAAAGTAGCGGCGTGCATACCCTATTCGATTTCGAAACTGTCTGAAAAGTTTTAAAATGAACTCAAAAGGCTTTTAAGCTACAGACAGTGGCGTCGGCACAGTGGGCAATGGGTGACGTGTGTCCCCCTCCCCCATCGATTCTTGAAAATTTTTAAAATGGTCCCAAAAGTCGTTTAAGCTACAGATTTCTGTGGAGGGTGTAGGGTGAGAAGTATTTTTGATGACTGGTTTATTTGTTCTATCAATTTCCTTTCACAAACTGTTCTCAAACTATCATAAGTTTTGGAAATTCTTGACAAATTCCAAATTTTCGCACGCTCCGCTAGCGTCAAGCCTTGTGTCAGAGTTGTCCTTATTATCAATAGCTTTCGGTAACTACTCACGGGGAAACAAAGGAGCAAAAGTGCCTTTTAAGAATTCTCAGTCAGAAGATTCGTTTCTGAATAGCATAGGTTGGTGGGAAAGTGACAGTGTCCGATGTAGGTTCTGAAATGCAGGTTCTGTCATGAACTAATATTTTATTCAAACTTCGGCGCGCTTCGCGCGCATACGACAGGGTTTACACCCGATTTTATATACCATTGACAAAGCTATGACGCAAGAAATTATTCCAATGCAACATTTTTCTGAAAGGTACATCTCCTTCTCTGTAGGGCTCTCATCATTATGGGACCTTTGACTAATCTAGTCTAGCACATGATTTGAAAGACTGAAAGTACGTAATTGCCGTTGCTTATTTTCCAAACATCTTACCGCGACGTTCAATAATGACGGAAATCTTTTCTGAAACGAATCCCATTTTGATATACCAGAAGAGAAGGTGACATATCATATCTCCTCCCATATGGATGTCGGGTAGTGAGAATCCCGTTGGCCCCTCTTTTGTATACTGTAACTAATTTAGAGCTCCCAGGAGGCTCTATACTTTTTTCTGTCAACCTTGGATATCCTTTTAAAATTTTAAGGAAAAATTTTTATTATAGTCCAAGAATGTTTCTGTGGACTCCACGCAGGAATAGTTGCGTGTACAATTTTCCCATGGGCGTGGATCATGGGGCACTGGGGGACGCGTCCCCCTCACTTTTTTGGAAAGGGGGACATCGTCAAAAAGTCCCCCTCACTTTTTCAAAAATGATGGAACAGACTGCAATTATGCCTAGGAAAACGAAATTTTTAGAAGAAAAATAACCTAAAAATCTTACACTTTTGTTGCAACAAATCGCATCTGAGGGCATTCAGTTCTAGAAAAATTTCCCTTAGACCCCTCCCCCATGCCGAAGATCACAAAACTTATTGCCTCCCCGTGACGCAAATTCTGGCTACCACCAACTGCTTCTTCCACGCCACCAGGACGGCGATTCACAAATGTGAAAAAGTCCCCCCCCCCCACACACACACACATACTTTTGGAGATGGATCCACGCCCATGATTTTTCCTGGGACTTAAGGAGGTTTGAAGACAATATGTTAACCGTCTCTTACTCCCCTCTTTCACCCGAACAAAAGTTAGAATTTACTAAATTCTGGACATTTTCTAAACATACAATCACTTTAGAATGACCCAAAGATACCACCATTTTGCATATAGGTCCCCTAAAATTAACAAAAATTTCTCAGAGGGCAGGGTAAACCCCTTCCTGGGATTGCACTCTCATGTACTAATAAGAAAAGGCTCTCCCACTCTTGTATATAGCGTATACGAAATCCCACTGCCTAAAAAGGCACGATTTAGCAGTTATCTGCGGTTCACCCAATCACCATCTCACGCCGACACCATCGGTCATAGATTTCTGAAGGTATACCCTTCAGAAGTCCATAAAGAAGGTGATATATCATCTCTCCTCCCATGTGGATGTAAGGTTGTGAGAGTCCTGTTGGTCCCCCTTTTCAGTGTACAATTAATGCATAGCTCCCGGGAGGCTCTATACCGAAATTTTTCGGCGCGCTTCGCGCGCAATTGTTTACGCTCAGGGAGAGAGGTACGTTTTTATTGAGTGATGGATTTATTTTTATCACTTTTTACCAAAAGTCATTTGAAATCTCTCACGATTTTTGCAAAGTTTTCTCAATATTTCTTGATTTTTGCTTGATCTGCCCACTGTTAGCCTTGAATTGCTCCTTGTACTATCAATAAGGTCCCAAACGTATTCGCATTACTCATCGGTGGGGTTCTACCATAAGCCAATTATTCGTGTGCATAAACGTGAATTCAGAGTCAGCATTGTAAGGATGTTAAACAACTGATATTCATTTTTTCACCCTCCTCTTCTCATGAGAACTGAAAACTTAGTATCGAACTCACTTTCTAATTGATAGAAACATATAAAGGGAATTGACACCGTTAGTCATCATGATAGCAATGGTTTCAAATGTAAATTCAAATTTTCGGCGCGCTTTGCGCGCAATTGTTTCAACTGACGTCCCGAATACCGTATAACGAAAATAAAACACTCATTATGGCAAAAATCATTTCAAGTTACCTACACGGGCTCATAATGTTGGCGTGTAAGTTTTAAGATAACTTAGATTCTCCGTAACTTCTGCAGGTACATATAGTAACTGATACTGAGCCATACACACCAAATTCCATGCAACATGAAAAGGTATAAAATCTCACTGACATAAGAACTGGAGCCGATTTGTGTGCTCTTAAAATGCAATATTGGGAGAGCTCCCGGGGGCTTCGCCCCCTGGACCCCGCAAGGGACCCTAACGCGGGCCCCTGGACCCCTCGCGTAGGGACTCGCGTTTCGCGCTCGTGGTGCACCTTCGGTGCACATGACGTTTTCCATCTTGGGCCCTCCCCCCTCAAAATTTCTGGATCCGCGCCTGGCGCGTAGCGCGAGAATTTTAGAAAAGTAGGCTAGAAATACATCCTAATAGAGCTGTAAATGATTGGTGATGTGTACAGATATAGGCATGAAAATATTGATCTGCCTATTTGAAATTGTTTGAGTTCTATCATTACGATCACAGCTATTTCTTATATTTTTAATGCGTTTTCTCTGTATATTGTCAAAGTTGGAAACGGTGCACTTTGAAAATTTCTGGGGGGTAATTGCCCCCTCCCCCGCCGCTGTGTACCGCCGTGGCTATCATATGAGCTGAGATAATACAAGAATCATACTGAATTATGCATCCATTTTCTTTTATTCTGCCCGCAATTCCCCCAGATTCACCTTCTAGTATATCTCTGTTACATTTGCCCATCACCCTATCCATAGCCTACATGCCCACTACTCAATTACATGTCCCATAGATCATATCATTTGTCTCCGTCCTAGGGTTACCGTATTTATTTTCTAGCAAGGAGGACATAGATCACTGTCCTGATGTAGGGGTCTGAGGGTGTCCCCTTCCCTTTGGAAATTTTTCCGGTTTTCAATGGTGTCTAGATGCAAAATGGTGCTGTATTTGTTCACGGACTCAAGTCATTGGTATATTACTTGGTCAGACCATGGAGCTAATACCCTTCCGAAGGGTATTAGCTCAATGGTCAGACCTATAATACCACCAGTAAATCTTTCAAACTATTGAACCCGCAAAGCAGAAGTAGGGATCATGTGGGAAACTCACATGAAATCCGGACCTTGTTGACATTTACAAATCCGTTCGGACCGTGACGCCAGTGCGAACTACTGTACATACTTTTTAAGGACAGAAGAATTATTCCAACGCAGTACCTTACCGTACGGCATATTTTGTGTATGATACCAGGGAGTTGCTATTTGCATGATACCGTATAGGAATGGTCGTGTAAGAATGATCTTCAGAGTATGGTTGCCATGTTTTCAGTAAATCAACCAGCCATCCGAAAGGCAGAAATGGTCTAAACCTGACAATGTCACATTCGAATTTGTCGTCGGGACGTTCCTTTCATCGTCCAAGTGAATTATATGCGAACTAAACGACAGTGCAGATTATATACCTAATTTAGTGAAAGTAGGCATTTTAAAGTTATATTTGATTTCATACGTGCGCAAAATGTTTTTCACACATTTGCTTTTCCTTAATTCTTACACCTTTTATGTATTTATATATTTTTGAAGGAAATACTTCAAACTTTATTTCCGTTCAAACATTTATTTTTTCTTAATTCTTACACTTTTTATTAGGACACAAAAATTTGGGGGCCTGACGAATATCTGGGGGGGAGGCCCCCAGCCCCCCCCCCCCCCGTATCTACGTCGCTGAAACATTAATCTATGAACTGACACGTTAAACAAAAGTTATACAGAATACTCACATGATGATTCCACATAGTGTGCGATGTCACCCGAGCCTTTCCATCTCCATGTGAACTCCGAGCATTGGAACATCTCCGGCTTTTAAAATTACTTTACAACACAATATTGGGCTCTAATTTAGAATCCGTGCCCGGAAGTGACGAATGCTATCATGCTAGCATACCGTAGAAGAATACACGGAGCGGCTTACCTTGTTGAATGGACTGCGATGAAAAGACCCGATGAATTGACTGCATGATGAATAGTAACTTGCCAGCGATGAATAGACCCGATGAATAGATAGCCGTTGAAGGCAAATTTTAGAAATAAGGTTAAGGAATAAGGGTTAAGGCTAAGGGTTAGGGGATAGGAATGGGATTAGGGGATAGGGTTAGAGGATAGGGTTAGGGGTTAGGGGCTGGGTTTAGGGGATAGGGCTAGAGGATAGGGTTAGGGGTTAGGGGCTGGGTTTAGGGGATAGGGTTAGGGGTTAGGGGCTGGGTTTAGGGGATAGGGTTAGGGGTTAGGGTTAGGGGATAGGAACAGGGGTTAGGGATAGGGAATAGGATTAGGGGTAGGGTTTAGGGGATAGGAATAGGGGTTAGGGATAGGCGACAGGGTTAGAGAATAGGGGCTAGGGTTAGGGGTAAGGGTAAGGGGATAGGAATAGGGGCTAGGGTTGGGGTTTTGTACATATTGAGTGCAATCACGTTAGGAGATAAGATAAGATGAGATAAGATATGTTGGTTCTTACAATTAGGCAGAAAAGCTCAAAGGAGGGTTGTAAACATCATATACTTCGGAGGCCGCATGCAGGAATTCAAGAAATGGATCCTTGTTTTGTGACTTCACTTTGGTTCTCCAAAGATGTTCGGCTAGGTAGCCTGGTATATGTTTATGTCTGGCTCCATATGCTGGAAGTCCTTTCTTTGCATGTAACCACTCGTTTTCAATGTGGTTGGTACAAGCACCTGGTGGTACGGCAGAGAAATGGAAGATATTAGTTTGAATGGTACTTTGCTGTTGACCTGATGTAATTAAAACGGTATTAAATTAGAATTTTGTAACAGTACATACCTGTTTGTTTGTTGGTGAATTCCACTGAGTGGTTTACTGTCAAGTGCTTGTACCCCATTTCTTCTAGTTTAGAGTAGGACTTCCAGCAGTCGCTGTTGATTATGGAGCCAGGAAGGATCCATTTCTTGATGAGGGGCAGGAGTGTTTGCTCATCCCGTGCGGCGACGGCTTCCATAAAGATCTTGTCCCTTTGGTTCCTCTCCCGTCCGCCAAACACCCACTGACCCTCTTGCATGCGACCTCGGTGATATTTCCGTTTGCCGAATTTCGCCTCGTCAATTTCAACGATGACGTCTCGACCTCCAATTGGTGTATCATTGTGTCGGAGTAAATATTCTTCACAGACTTCTCTAGCAAAATTACACCAGTCCAAGCAGGTGGCTGAAGAAATGCCTAACTCATGTTCCATCAAATCCTGGGACACATTTCGGCTCCACCAGTAGGTGAATTGGAGGAGCTGCCCCAGGGAAAGGTTGCTTTTCTCGAACCATGAGTGTTTTCTTATACTCTGCGTGGACTGGTGGGGATTTGGGCCTCGGTTGCGACACCTCCATCTGTAGAATGATTAAAAAACGATAATTGTATAATTCAGGACACGTTTAAGATAACTAGAATAAATACAACGGTACAACTAAAATATTATCCACAAATCTCGGAAAATTGTGATATTTATGTGATAAAAACTTATACTATGAAATTTCTGGGGAGGGGCTATGGAACAATAATAATAAAACTGTTTTACAGAGAGTAATAATGAAAGATCCAAATAATATGGGTGCGTGCAAGAAACTAGCATATTAAAGGCATTTAGTTATATTTAACCTCATTTTACACTGTAAAAGTTATCCATTCGGCTATATTAAAAGGTTTTCAATGAGACTGGATTATTGGCGGATTTGTTTTTTTACCCTCCATATTTTTCGTTCTCAATTTTTCTTTATTGACCGGATTGGATCGCCTCGGGTGCAGGACTTCATGCCCCGGGAACCACCATTCAAGAACCAGGGTTTTACATCCTCAGTGTTTGTATATGTATGATGTTTATATTAATTGTCAGTGGTGCAGGTCCTCGAGGCTTGTATTCAGGGTCGTAGCTAGGGTCATATGTTTGGGGGGGGGGGGTTGTGAAAGTCCCAAATTCCGACTGGATGGATGTTTTTCCAACTGAATGGTGGCGCGTAAATCGAACCATTTTTATGCACCCTGCGATTTTACACAGCAGTGGGGATCCTTCCTTTGCAGGGGCCGATCTAGGGAGGCCGACCCGGCCCCGGCCTCCCCTTTTTGAAAATGAAAAAAAAAATGAAAGGGAAAAAAGAGGGAAAAAGCGGAAAGGAGAAGAGATAGAGGGAAGGACAGAGAGTGGAGTGATAGAGAATGAAGCTGCAATAAGCAACATCGAAGCATGGGAGTCATAGCGCACAGCAGATCAGTTTGCGTCGATTGGGACAGTTCACACGCATGCTATCTTACTACACATGATTGGATACAATCAATACGATACAATACCATCCGCCAATCGAAAAATACCTTACGAGACAGTGCGCATCAGGTGAGATGGGCTGCTATCAAGCCTGGCAAGTGCCATTTCCGGCCATCTGGGATGTATTAAAACCTCACGTTTTCTTGGAACTCTCCGCGCCAACCTATGGTGGCGCTCCGGTTAGATAGTAAACGCATTGGAGTACACAGGGGGGGGCATTGGGCCATTCCCCCCTCCCCCCACTGATGCCGATTTTCTTTTAGTTCCTAAAAATAAGTAAATTTTTCAACACAAATTTTACTTCAAAAAGTAGCATATGTGGCACCAGATTGCATGTAAGGACACCTAATTTTTCAAAAATTTTCACAAAAATTTTTCACAATTTTCACTCCACTTAGACCCCTCCCCCAAGCCAGTGATCACACAACATACTGCATGTCCCCCGTGCAGTGGCGCCGCCAGGCTTGGGTGATGGGGGGGGGGCACAACAGATGATGTCGTAATGATACTTCAGTTAACCTTACAAGTTTGCGCAAAATGCGTTGTTTTTCGTGCGCTCCCTGCTTTCTTGTCAGGTGTCAATGCACTAAGGTGCCCCCCTCCCCTTTGAGAAATTTTTGTTTATTTAAAGTAAGTTGCTTAGATGCAAAATGGTGCTATCTTTATGATATTTTTGGAGCTGATCACATACCTGTATGGCTGGAAAATATCCATACTTTAGTGAATTTTAATTTTTCCGACTGGTTGGATGTTTTTTTTTCCAATTGAGTGACGACGCTTAAATATTCCCCTTTTTTATGCGCCCTGCATTTTGAATACAGCAGTGAGGATCTTTCCTTTGTCACTACATAAAGGTGCCGTCCGGGGGGGGAGGGGTCTAAGGGGAGGGGGTGCCCCCTCCCCTTTGAGAAATTTTTTCTTAGATGCAAAATGGTGCTATCTTTTGGAATATTTTTGGAGCTGATCATGTATAGCTGGTAAATGTCCACAATCTAGTGAATTCTAATTTTTGGTTAGGTGAAAAAGGAGCCTGCATGTTGTCTAAGAGAAGAATACGCTGTCAACAAACCTCCTGAGACTCCCTTTTGGCTACTTTACCGCCTACTATTGGCAAAGTTTTTACCCAAAAATACGTGTGTGGAGTCCACAGAAAAATTGTTGGACTGTAACGAAATTTTTCCTCCCCTTCATTGTGCATTACAAAAAGGCATCTACGGCTGGCAGATACCTGTTTAGGTAGGGCCTTCCGGAAGCTCTGGATAAAGTACATAAAATGGAGCAATGACATAATGCTTATTACTTGACATCCAAATGATAATATAGAGTAGAGCACTTTACAACTATCGTATTTTTACCAATTTTGAACGAAAATCCAGATAAACAGCTTCCAGCAATGGGGAACTGGCGGGAGGGAGACTATTGGTGCAGGAAGATGATATTAGACCTCCCTGATAGGTATAGCAAAAGGGGTGAAGGACTAACAAAGGCGTTTTCAGAATACTTTTTTGTCGTAAGTGTATTAAAAATCACCATCAATCAAGGACGTAGCCAGGAATTTGTCAAGGGGGGCGAAGCCCATAGGCAGACTCTCAGGGCTTTGCGCTACCATGGTTTGGCGCAAAGCGCAAGAAAATTTTGGCCCAAAGTGCCTCCCAGATCGCTGGAAATGGCACTTCCCAAGCCTATTTTACTGCATATAAATTGGGGAAACACTAGCAATATTGTACTAAAAACATTAAAAAATACCAAAAATATGCTCAAGGGGGCGGCTGCCCCCTTCACCCCCCTTGGCAACGTGTCTGCCATCTATACCGATAATGGCTGCGCGCAAAGCGCTCGGTAAATTTTTTTGGAAAATATATAATGGCAAATACGTAATTTCAACTTTCCAAATCATGCTACAACAACTTAGATTGAAAGATCGCATATTGATGCTATCCCCCTACAGATGTTGTGATTATAGTTCCATGTATTATTATGTTAATAATGGTCATGAGATGTAGTGCAAACCGTAAAGCATGCGCGCAAAGCGCGCAAAATTTTTCATTAAATGAGAAGTTCTATGACAAAACCTGTATTTAGAATCTGCATCGAGACACTTTCAATTGCCCAACAAACCTACATGCCACTCAAAAAGCCAGTCTTTTACCTGTTAATTCGTGAACAGCTTTCAACTTTTGCTGCTGTGCTTCTCCGGGAGTTGCTATCAGAAGATACTGATAATAAGAACGCAGTAGTAAGGTTTGAAGCGCGCGGAGCGCGCGAAATTTTTGATAGTTTGCGAAGGATTTGCGAAAATTCTGATAGTTTGAGAAACATTTGTGATATAAAATGATTAAATAGATCTATGACTCGGTTGAAGCACACCTCACCCTACCCCCTACAGAAATCTATAGCTTAATCGCCTATTTGGATCATTTTAAAAATTTCAAAAAAAATTCATGGGGGGCACGCGCCCCCCAAGCCCCCCCCGTGTCGGCGCCACTGCCCCCGTGAGAGAAATCCTGGGTACGCCACTGAGTAAAACGGGATTCAAACTTGGACAAAAGAGTCCCACCAGCTGGGCTAATCCGTCCTAAAATAAAATCAAACTTTACATTTTGTTCACAAAAATTGCATTTCTTGATGGCTGCTGTCAAGTCTGGCAAGTGCCATTTCCGGCGATCTGGGATGTATTAAAATCTCAGATTTTCTTGGTTCGCTCGGCGCCAACTCATGGTGGCGCTCCGCTTAGATAGTAAACGGGAGCCCCACAAAAATCTCCAGCCCCCAGAGCCCCCCAAACAAAAAAATCCTAGCTACGCCACTGCAAAAGAGAATTAAGATGGAGAATCATGCGAGTTACAAGGCCTTACAAGTGTCTTTTCAGGCTATCTGAGGTGTTTTTACCCAAATTTTCTGGTATGCTACGTATAGGCGGCGGAAGCGGGGAAACGGGGGAGGACACGATTGGCCTACAGCGCAGTTTTGATGCTATGTAAGGCCTGCAATAATACCATGATTAAACTGCCTGGACGTACCCTATGACAGGGCTGCCAAGTCTCATGCATTTTTGGTCATTTTCACTTTCTCACTTAGTCCACGCAGAACAAGAAATTAGGCAGAGGGGAACATGCTCATGATAAAACGTACATTTACGCCCACATGTCAATGCAAGGTACCTGTGTCCTGGAATCAAGTCGAACTAAGATTTGGGTCACAAATTTCTCAAGGAAGTCCTTCAATATTCACCAAATTAGAACATGACTACTAAAGATCTGATTAGACGCCTTGAACAGGATGCATTGTAGTAAGGCACTCTACCTGTGACAGGGGTATGATAACTGTCTTCTGTTAACAACTTGTGGAAAAATTAATGTGTTGAGAGTTGAGACATGAAATTATATGACGCAGAAAATGCAAAAATAAGACATGGGAAGTGCTATTTCCGGCGATCTGGGAGGTCTATTTTGTCAAAAATTTTCTTGTACGCTCCGCACCAACTGATGGTGGCGCTCCGCTTAGATGGTATAGTGCCATCAATCGCAGGTCGAACAACTTCGGTCCCCCTTTTCAGAAATCCTGGATCCGCCCCTGCTTTGTCACTACATAAAGGTGTCGTCCTGGGGGAGGGGTCTACGGGGAGGGGATGTCCCCTCCCCTCCCCTTTGAGAAATTTTTATTAAGGTAAGATTGATTAGATGAAAAATGGTGCTATCTTTGGGATATTTTTGGAATTGATCATATATGGCTGAAAAATGTCCATCTTTTAGTGAATTCTAAGATTTGGTTAGGTGAAAGCAGAGAGTATGTTGTCTAAGAGAAGAATATGTTGTCAACAAACCTCCTGAACCCCCCCCCCCACCCTTTTTGACTACTTTACTGTCTTCTATTCGGGCATCTAAGACTAGCATATACCTGTGAAAGGCCTCCTGGAAGCTCTGGATCAGTTATATAAAATGGGGGCAATGACATAATGCTTATTACCTGACATCTAAGTAATAATATAGAGTATGACGTATTTTTACTAATTTCGAACGAAAAACCAGACGAACAGCTTCCAGCAATGGGGAATAGGCGGGAGGGAGAGTATAGGTGCAGAAAGGTGACATTAGACATCCCAGACAGGTATAGCAAAAGGGGTGTAGGACTAACAAGCGCGTTTCAGAATGTACAACTAGTTTATGCTGTAAAAGTTCACTGGTACGTTTGTGCTTTTAATGTTCATAAGTCATACAACGTGGATTGTGAGGACTGTGCGTGAAGCGCGCCGAAATTTGGGGGTATAAATGCCAAAATGAAAAACCTGCATGCAGACTCAGCCAGGGGTGGTGCTTTGATTTGCCGACATGGGGGAGAAGCGCCCTGACTGGGGCCAGCTACTCTAAGTCCCGACAGATGCAATGGGTTGCCTAACTCAAAATATAACCCAAAAATTTGGGGTTATAATGAAAAAAGATTCCACATTTTTGTTTTCATTAAGGAAAGTTGAAAAATTTCGAGTGTTTATTGAAGAATCTGGGCAAAATGATGAAATTTGTTGGGGCGACTGCATGGTCGTCGTCAGGGATTACATTCCTTAGCTTACCCATTAAGGCTCCCCTACGAAACTGAAAAATCTTTTTCTTACAAACTATATTTGCCACAATGGTGAGGCTGAAGAAAGAATCTTCCAAAAGTTAGGAAAAAGAGGAAAGAACTTCGCAGCGATGCATTTTCGTGTTTCTCTGGAATCACGTCTACACGAAAGAACAATATTTGTGGAAACGTTGAATAAATCCAATATGTTTGAAACGGGGGCATTATCTCTAGATAGAACTGTAGATGAAAGCGCGCCTAGCGCCAGAAAATTTTTTGAAGTGATAGAAAGAATCGTTACAGAACTTACTGGCTACGGGCCTGATAAATAGACATTTCGAAGATTTTCTGAGTATATCTATGTCTTCATCAATTTTAGTCTCAGATAAAATTTTGCGCAATTTTGTGGGGCTCTGAAAAGTTTTGGGGGCCTAAAGCCCCCTAGCCCCGTAGAACTGTGCCTCGTGTAATTACCATGTTCAGGAGATTGATTGCAAATCGTGACGCATGCGCGCGAAGCGCGCCGAAATTTTCATTAAATAAGATTTCTATGCCAAAACCTGCTTTCAGAATCTGCACCGAGATACATTTAATTGCCCAACAACCACCATGCCACTCAAAAAGCCAGTCTTTTACCTGGTAATTTTTAAACAGCTTTTAGCTTCTGCTGTTGTGCTTCTCCGAAAAGTTGCTATCGGAAGATATTGATAATAAGAACAACACTGAGGTAAGGTTTGAAGCGCGCGAAAATTTGGATAGTTTGAGAAGAATTTGCGAAAAAGGGACGGTTTTGATTCGATTTTACGTGAGGAAAATAACGTTTTGGTATTATTCTCACTTGATCTAGTTGAAAAGTATATAAAAAACTAGAGCACCAATGGTGCAGTAGCTCAAACCTGCGCAAACTTTGGGGTCGGCTCTTCTCCGCCCCCTCCCCACTGCAAAACCCTGTGTACATCACTGCATGGTATGTTTGCTGGAAACCATAAAACAAATACATGTCTTTCCCAACATAGGTAAAATGCAAATAGGAAAATCAAGACCCTATCCTCCCCCCCCCCCCCATTCTCAAAAGTAAGGTAAGGAGATTCCCCCTTTGTCCTCAGTGAAAATAACAGAACTAACCTATTTAAAGTTTAAAAGCATTACCCTACCAATTATCTATGAAGAAAGATGTTATTCAATATCACAGTGAGCTACAGTAATCAAGACACTAATTAACAGAACAGTTTTGACATAAAGAAATATTGATGAACTCACATATATGCATTACCACAGGTCCAAAGATTCATATTTAAAATCTGAGAAGTGTGAATGTTAAGGCAGTGGATAAAATCCCTAAGTCCTACTTGACAAGTAGCAGAGGACCGACCTCTTTTGTATCAACTTCTTAAGTCTTGATTAATTACCGTCTGACCTTAGCAGTGCAACCCTTGCCTTCAACTGCTAGATTGCACCATCCAAAAGTCCAGTAACTTCTAGTTTTTACATACATCATTATAAAGTTGGTAAACAATCTGGTATTAGTTGTCTGCTGCCACCAGAAACTTAGAATATACAGTTACTAGGAGAACAGGTAACTTTGCAAGGAAGAGGTATTGTCAATTACAACTCATGCACGATGATGAATTATGATGCCAACCAGGGAGCTGTGCCAACAGACCTTCTACATCACCACACACAATACAGAAATTGTTCATATACTGCCCAAAAGCTAAGCAGCTCCCTTTAAACTAACCTTTACAACCTCACAGGACTGACCTCTTGTAGACAGACAGTTTTAAAGAGAGTGTAGTATACAGAAAAATAGGTAGTAAAGTTAATTTTGTGAGACTGGTAAAAATAGAGGGGTGGCACAAAATTGGTTAAAAAGGTATCAAAAGTATCCTTTATCCCAAATTGGAGAAGTAATTTGTAATCTGCACATGCCAGTCATCCTTCTGAGCTATTTCGAAGATAATTTTGTAAGGAGAAAATAGCATTTCAAAATATTTACAACTATGTCCTCAAATGACCCTTGGATGACCTTTGACCTACATTTTTACACCCAGCTAGAAGCCCTTCAAAAGTCGATTAACTAAACCATGTTTGATAAATATCAGACGCACAGGCGCAAAGCAATACCACATCAAAGATACTTTCCCCTTTTGACCTCTAATGACTTCGTATGACCTTGGATCAAAAATCTGTGTACAACCCTAAAGGACCACTATGTAAGAAATGTTATGACCAAATTTCAAGAACATACAGAGCTATTTGTGGGAGGAGATACATTTTAAAGATATTCACATAACAGCCTTTAATGACCCCTAAATGACCTTTGACCTCAACTTCTTGACCATGACGGGTAGCCTAAAGTTCAACGACCAATGTGTCCGAGTTTCGTTAAAATCCGTCCACGAGTGTGCGCCTGAGAGCATTAAAGGCAATTGTGGACAGACAGACAGACAGACAGACAGACAGACAGACAGACAGACAGACAGACAGACAGACAGATAGATAGACAGAATGACAGTGGCGGATCACAATAGCTCAAACAGCTCTTTGAGCTGGTTTGAGCTAATGACATAGGTCAGTCGGAAAAATGTGCTCGGTCGTTTCGCCTCCTTCCTAGTTCGTCCCAAAGTGGAAGTCGTTTCGCCCCCAAGTACCTACCAGTTCGCCCCCTCGAAACGACCGTGAACCCTAGGTAAGACTCCAATGCTGCTCAGGCTTGGAGTCCAAAAGGACACGGTATTTTTTAGAGCAAGTTCAGAGGCAGTTGCGTAGCTAGATATTTTTTGTTGGGGGGGGGGGGGGAAGCAAAATATTTCCGACAGATTATTATCTTGAAGTAATGATGCACTATCTAAGCGTAGCGCCACCATCATCTGTGGTGTAGCACGCGGAAAAATTAGATTAAAATATCTCTGACATTGCCTTAAATGACACTTCCAGGCCTTGTCAGTAACAGGGACGTCAATCCGTTTTGGAGTGGGGGGACACACATGACCAGGCGCGTAGCCAGAGATTTGTCAAGGGGGCGGGCGAAGCGGTAGATTTTGCGAGGGAGCGAAGCGACCGAGCCCGAGCGCGCTTGCGCGCGAGAGGGGTAGGGTGTGCGAGGGGGTGTCCCCCTCCCACGGTGAGAAGCTTTTGTGTTTTTTAATGTAAAAATATGCGATTTGGTGCATACTTTGTATTATATTTTGTATGCATAAGGAGACATATTATTATGTATTTTATGAAATATTTTGTAGGAATAACCATATAGAAATCAATTACACACATATTGCTGGCAAATAATTTATTATTCTACAAGTCAAGTATATATGCAGAATCACATAACAGCTTCAAAGAAGTGTAAGGTGTTGCTTTTGTACACAGGCCTACCACTAGACATCATGTGTTCCTGATTTGGTAGGCCTAAAATTTGTCCCCTTACGGTATCGATAGAGCTGGCAAGTATGCTGCCAGTGCTCCGTGCCAACCCATGGGTTGGCGCGGAGCGCGAGAAAATTTTGGTCCAAAATTTCCCAGATCGCTGGAAATGGCACTTCTCAGGCCTATTTACTGCATATAAATAGGGGAAACACTAGTAATATTGTAAAAAAGACATAAAAAATACCAAAATTTTGCTCAAAGGGGGGGGGGCGGCTTCCCCCTTCGCCCCCCATTGGTTACGCGCCTGCACATGACTTAGCACAAACTATCAAGTCCTTTGAAAAGGGCGTGTCTTTCTATAGGCCCTTCTCTGTGTCCCCTGTTTGTGATGACTGACGTTGTCCTATTCTAATAAGAGTTAGAATTCCAAACACTAGCGTAGCCAGGATTCTTTTTTGAAGGGGGCCAACTGCGGGGCCTGATCGCCGGTCTGGGGGAGGGGGTTCCCCTCCCCTTTGAGAATTTTTTGAATATTAGTGAGTACCCTCAGATGCAATCACTAACAATTTTTTTTCAGAGTTCGATGGGGGGGGGGCATGACCCCCTGCCTCCCCACTGGCTAAGCCAATGATTCCAAAGTTAACACGACCATCATAGATGATCTGCTAGTTGAAATACACGGAGTCCAGGGAATTACTTCAAGATGTCCAAAAATAGCTGAAACCACGCTCCGTAGCTTTGATCATTGTCAGAGGTCATGGACCCCAACCACGCCCGTAGGTACGGTCATATGTTTTTGGGTGTGAAGGCCCCCAATTCGGACTGGCTGGATGTTTTTCCACCAGAGTGGCGGCGTGTAAATTGCAGTTTGTTATGCGCCCTGCGTTTTGTATACAGCTGTGGTGATCCTTCCTTTGTCACTACTTTCCCCTCCCCCTTTTAGAAATTTTGTTAATTTAAGGTTGCTTAGGTGCAAAATAGTGCTATCTGTGGGATGTTTTTGGAGCTGATCGTATATTGCTGGAAAATGTCCATAACTTAGTGAATTTTAATTTTCCGGCTGCTTGGATGCTTTTACTAACTGCAGTGGCGATGCGTAAATTGCACCTTTTTATGCCACCTGCGTTTGTATACAGCAGTGGAAATCCTTCCTTTGTCACTACATGAAGGTGTCTCCAGGCGCAGATCCAGGGGGCCCTGGGGGGTCCGCCCCTCCCCCCTCGCCACGAAAGAAAAAAACGAAAGGAGAAAAAAGAAGAAAAAGAAAAAAAAAAAGAAAAGGAGAAAGAAAAATTAAGAGCAAAAAATGAATAAAAGTGTCTAAGAACGTATTCAAAGTATATATTTCTGTAGGGGTTGGGTGGAGCTATCGCTGGATTATCTCTTTATATATCTTTCAAAGTGGTTGGCGACGAAAGGAGCGCTACAATGTTCGAAAACAGGTGAATAGCTGAGTAATGATCCTTGACTTAAGATCTAAATAAGTAAACATCGTGACATATGTAGTATGGGCTCGGCTAGCTGCACTGAAATTTAACAACTATTTTGTGTCAAAGAGTGAAATTTTTTGTAATCGAGAGGGATTGAGAGGCAAAGTTTTCGCCATACAGATCTTGCAGAATGAATACAGAAGACAAGCTGTCAGGTGACGTGCCATTGTGCACAGTGGCACCAGCTGTTGCAGGCAAAGTAGCGGCGTGCATACCCTATTCGATTTCGAAACTGTCTGAAATGTTTTAAAATGAACTCAAAAGGCTTTTAAGCTACAGACAGTGGCGTCGGCACAGTGGGCAATGGGTGACGTGTGTCTCCCTCCCCCATCGATTCTTGAAAATTTTTAAAATGGTCCCAAAAGTCGTTTAAGCTACAGATTTCTATAGAGGGTGTAGGGTGAGATGTATTTTTGATGACTGGTTTATTTGTTCTAACCATTTTCTTTCACAAACTGTTCTCAAACTATCATAAGTTTTGGAAATTCTTGACAAATTCCAAATTTTCGCACGCTCCGCTAGAGTCAAGCCTTGTGTCAGAGTTGTCCTTATTATCAATAGCTTTCGGTAACTACTCACTGGGGAACAAAGGAGCAAAAGTGCTTTTTAAGAATTCTCAGTCAGAAGATTCGTTTCTGAATAGCATAGGTTGGTGGGAAAGTGACAGTGTCCGATGCAGGTTCTGAAATGCAGGTTTTGTCATGGACTAATATTTTAGTCAAAACTTCGTCGCGCTTCGCGCGCATACGACAGGGTTAACACCCGATTTTATATACCATTGACAAGGCTATGACGCAAGAAATTATTCCAATGCAACATTTTTGTAAAATCGTCAACAAGTCCCTCTCACTTTTTCAAAAATGATGGAACAGACTGCAATTATGCCTAGGAAAACGAAATTTTTAGAAGAAAAATAACCTAAAAATCGTACACTTTTGTTGCACCAAATCACATCTTAGGGCATTCAGTTCTAGAAAAATTCCCCTTAGACCCCTCCCCCATGCCGAAGATCACAAAACTTATCGCCTTCCCGTGACAAAAATTCTGGGTACCACCAACTGCTTCTCCCACGCCACCAGGACGGCGATTCACAAATGTGAAAAAGTCCCCCCCCCCCACACACACACTCTTTTGGAGATGGATCCACGCCCATGATTTTTCCTGGGACTTAAGGAGGTTTGAAGACAATATGTTAACCGTCTCTTACTCCCCTTTTTCACCCGAACAAAAGTTAGAATTCACTAAATTCTGGACATTTTCTAAAGATACAATCACTTTAGAATGACCCAAAGATACCACCATTTTGCATATAGGCCCCCTAAAATTAACAAAAATTTCTCAAAGGGGAGGGTAAACCCCTTCCTGGGATTGCACTCTCATGTACTAATAAGAAAAGGCTCTCCCACTCTTGTATATAGCGTATACAAAATCCCACTGCCTAAAAAGGCACGATTTAGCAGTTATCTGCGGTTCCCCCAATCACCAACTCCCGCCGGCATCATCGGTCATAGATTTCTGAAGGGTATACCCTTCAGAAGTCCATAAAGAAGGTGATATATCATCTCTCCTCCCATATGGATGTAAGGTTGTGAGAGTCCTGTTGGTCCCCCTTTTCAGTGTACAATAAATGCAGAGCTCCCGGGAGGCTCTGTACCGAAAATTTTCGGCGCTCTTCGCGCGCAATTGTTTACGCTCACGGAGAGAGAGGTACGTTTTTATTGAGTGATGGATTTATTTTTATCACTTTTTACCAAAAGTCATTTGAAATCTTTCACGATTTTTGCAGTCTTCTCAATATTTCTTGATTTTTGCTTGATCTGCACACTGTTAGCCTTGAATTGCTCCTTTTACTATCAATAAGGTCTCAAACGTATTCGCATTACTCATCGGAGGGGTTCTACCATAAGCCAATTATTCGTGTGCATAAACGTGATTTCAGAGTCAGCATTGTAAGGATGTAAAACAGCTGATATTCATTTTTTCACCCTCCTCTTCTTATGAGAACTGAAAACTTAGTATCGAACCCACCTTCTAATTGATAGACACACATAAAGGGAATTGACACCGTTAGTCATAGCAATGGTTTCAAATGTAAATTCAAATTTTCGGCGCGCTTCGCGCGCAATTGTTTTATCTGACGTCCTATACCCGAAAACCGTATAACGAAAATAAAACACTCATTATGGCAAAAATCATTTCAAGTTACCTACACGGGCTCATAATGTTGGCGACCGTTTTAAGATAACTTAGATTCTCCGTAACTTCTGCAGGTACATATAGTAACTTATACTGAGCCATACACATCAAATTCCATGCAACATGAAAAAGTATAAAATCTCACTGACATAAGAACTGGAGCCGATTTCTGTGCTCTTAAAACGCAATATTGCGAGAGCTTCCGGGGGCTTCGCCCCCTGGACCCCCACCGGGACTCCGCCCCTGGACCCCACGCGTAGGGACTCGCGCTTCGCGCTCGGGGTGCACCTTCGGTGCACATGAGGTTTTCCATCTTGGCCCCCCTCAAAATTTCTGGATCCGCGCCTGGGTGTCGCCCTGGGGGAGGTGTCTAAGGGGAGGGGGTGTCTCCTCCCTTTTGAGAAAGTTTCCCAAATTTAAAGTTGCTTAGATGCAAAATGGTACTTCCTTTGGTTTATTTTTGGAGCTGATCGAATACGTTTTCAACAACTTACCTAAAGCCCCCTCCTTTGGCTACTTTTTTGGCAGTTTTTCCGCAAAAATACTTGCGTTGAGTCAAAAGAAACTTTCTTGGACTATTATGAAAATTTTCCTTTCCTTCAGTGTGCATTATAAAATTGCATCTAAGGCTGACAAATGCCTGTATAGGACCTCCTGGAAGCTCTGGATCAATTATATAAATGGGGCAATGGCGTAATGCTAATTACCTAACATCCAAATGGTGATATAGATTATGACGCTAAGCACTTTACATCTTTCGTATTTTTACTAATTTTGAACGAAAATCCAGACGAACAGCTTCAAGTAATGGAGAATCGACAGGAGGGAGAGAATAGGCGCAGTAAGGTGATGTTAAACCTCCATGATAGGTGTAGCAAAAGGTGTGAAGGGACTAACAAGCGCTTTTCAACTTTTTCTTCGTAAGTGTATTAGCAATCTCCATCCATACCGATAATGGCTTCGGGCGAAGCGCTCGGTAAAAGTATTTAAAAAAATGTATAACGGCAACAACGTGCTTTAAAGTTTCAACCGAAACCGCCGAAATTTTTCATTACATGAGATGTCCCTGACAAAATCTGCATTCGATCAGAATCTGCATCGAGACACTTTCAACAAACCTACATGCCACTCAAAAATCCAGTCAAACAGAGCCACGACACTACTTTTTACAAAGTGTGGGGGACATTTGATATTGTGTACCCCACCCATCGACTGTGCGGGGGGGGGGAATGTCCTCCTGTCCCCCCAGGATTGACGCCCATGTAACCATTTCGATGTGCAATTCTGCTTAAAACGTAAGAAGTGTTGTAAGTGTTTCAAATGAATTGTTTTTACTTATTTCCGACAGAGACTAGAAATTTCCGACAGAGGCCTTCGGGGGCTTTGTGGGGGCGGGGGGGGGGGGGCGGCGACCGCCCCCTGCCCCTTCTAGCTACGCGCCACTGTTCAGAGGAGAGCCACTCGCCTTATACCCGAGGTTAGACATGACGTACTCTGACATCCGAACCCTTGGACTCTTCAAACCGGGACAATTCCAAAATTTAGCCGTGTCTTACCCTACCCCTACATCAACACCTACATTTTAAGTAACGTTTCCATTTTTCTACCTTTTTCTCTCCTATTTTTTTTTTTTTTATTTCTTCCCAAGTTTTTTTCCTATGATGGAAGAACTTGAAAGGGCGTACAATCCTCGACATTAAGTACATGGGGAGCCAAACCTCTCTCCCCGTATCAATGAAGTTTCAGAACACGTTGGGCTGCCACAACATTGAAAATTAAGGGAACGGGTGCAGATAGGGGATAGTGATCTCCTCGTTTGCTTGTTTTGCTTGTTTTGTCCCCATCATTTTTGTCGAGGATTGTAGGTCCCCTTTATAATATGCCTGTCGAAAACAGGATGATAAGTCGATCAGGCATTCCGGCGATAACATTGACGGAAAATAGGCCTATATGTGTAAGGCTTACCCGTGGCCCCGGGGCTACGTTCTGCGGATAAATGATGTAGACTAGGCCTACAGTACATTTGTCTAAGAAGGATTAGGTTCAGTGTTGCCACTCAACGAAAACGAAAAACCCCAGATTTGAGTCCTAAAAAAAACCCAGATTGCCAAATAAAAACCCAGATCAGCTATAACTTCTGCAAAGTCCGACAAAAGACGTAATTACAGGATGCATTACCTTTACATGATGGATAAAATCAAAGGTAAACGGCCGGGTTTTTATTGCGGCGGAAAATATGTAATTTTCTTTTCTATTTTTTTTTCTTTTTTATTTGGTGTTTATTGGCTGAATAGGAGCAAGTCCTGTTGTGTGGATCAACTGCATATGGAGGGAAAGTCACGGTTATTTGGGGTGCGTGCGTGTATACATTCATAACGTAAGGTTAAATAAAAGGGCAAAGGAGGCTGGCTATTAAATCCCCATAAGATGCCTTGGAGACCAAACCCTTTATTAAAAACAGCCTGAACCAGACCAACATCAAGCGAGTCCAGTAAAATCAGAAACTTGTCAGTGTTGAACTGCAAGTTCTTCCATGATTGTGGTAGAATCATCTAATTTTACTGGCTCGTTTGGTGTTGGTCCGCGGGTACTCTGGTTGACTGTTTTTGGTAAGGAGCGTAGTTAACTACCCAATCTGGCAGAGTTGTCCACTCATTCGGTCAATTCTACGAGAGAGCGGAACTTCCTTATATTAAACCTTTCCAAAACAATTGGAAGGCTTCATACCATGACCTCGAACCCGAGAATCACCCTGAAGCTTTAAGTAGCTATACAAGATGACAAAGATTCATTTTCAGAGAGAAATTTGTAAACCTGGAGCAAGTTCTGACCCTCATCCTTCTTAACTCGCAATCATCAACAGTGGAATGGACTGCTGAACTCACAGGAAGATAGACCCCCTACATTACAGGGATGCATTGTAGGCTGCTGTAAGTCGGCTTCTCAGTAAGGTTGTTTTTCTATAGCTCTTAGGTGTTAGCCTGAAGTTACCAAAACACAGGCATATAACTCAATTGTACTGGTAGCGGTATGTTTTATCCAACATCCATCCCCTACCCTCAGAGTCAGACGGAATCACGGATGGACGGGCACATGGACAGAATCACGCATGGACGGGCACATGGACTTGACCTGTACTGTTCCAGGGCAGCACTGCTATATTAAAGTGCAACCAACCACCGTATAGATATTTACATCTTAGGTCCTCCAAGTTTATACCGTGGTTTCAAAAATGTGTATGTGCGCATACATTTACCCAATGTAGAAAAGATACGAAAGTACGGTACCCTTCGACCGGGGCGGTGTGTTACGTTACATGTCTTGCACATGTTCTGCAACACGCAGCCCTGCTAGAGGTCATGAATACGAACTATGAACTGAGAAACTATCTTCCTCTTCCAGAATCAGGCCTTTTCAGTATATTTCAGAAGTTTTACGAACGTTTATTCACACGAAACTTGTGAAATGCAATGAAATGTTCGAGTTTCAACTACAAACTGTAAAAAAACCCAGATTTGTACCTTTCTGAAAAAAAAAACCCAGAAACCCAGATGAACCTAAAAAAACATAGATCTAGTGAAAAAAACGTAGGAGTGGCAACACTGATTAGGTTAACTTTACAATCAAGCATATAATGTAACTTGACGGGTAACTTAAGCCGGGAACAAAGTGTGGCCGGCGTGCTTACGGCGCGCCGAAATTTTTAGTCCCCATGGAGGCCGAATTTCAGTTCCACTCATATTAAGGATGAAAATAAATGAACCGTCAGGCCTTCCGACCCTAGTCGGGACGTACACTACCCCAGCTTTTAAGTGCACATAACATTTTCTGGAAACAGGGACCGTTTAGGCAAACCGGAACACTGGGAAAATGCCGCGGTACTTCAAACCGGCCGGGGACAGTCCCGGTCAAACCGCGGGACGGTTGGGATCTTAATTGGTATCTTATCATGTTAGACTTAAACATCTTGGGCTTTCCACCCTGGAGCTGAGAAGGATTATGGGGGGGGGGGGGGGCATGCTCCAGCTGTAAAGATTTTTTTTGAAAGGAATCCTTTTTTATCTTGTAGTTATCATTAAACAACGTTAAGCCATTCTTGCGGTTCAATGCCATTGCAAGCTATTGATAAGGCTACTCCACAAAGTAACAGCAAGGCCTTCAACAAAGAATCGTCTTAGAAGTTTGGCAATATGTGTGGATTCTCGTCTTTTTTTTCACTAAGGTACCTTACAGCCTACTTCCAGTAATTCTGCGCTCGTCACATCAGGGAGTTGCTCCCTGGTCACATCATCATGTAGCTATCAGTTCTACGCTGACGCTTGTAAGATGATTACGCAATTTGTAACCTTTGACGTTTGTTGTCAACAAGGAAAATCCTGATGAGTAAAAACGGTTATTTGATTGGTTAAAATGAATACATAATTATAGACTATTCTAAACAAATAATAGGAATCTTTCAAGCCCAAAATCAATGAAAAATCTCCTTTTTATATTTTATAAAGCTACGAATGTAATTATAAAAATCTTGGGGAGAAATTCTGAGTAAACCTTAAATAAACCGTTTAACTACTGTTGCAATCTACCAATTAACGCCGGCGTTATATCACTTGTTTTCTTTTATTAGCCGGGTCTTTAGAAGTTCTCGCATGCAGGAATCAAACCGAAAGGGGATAGTTTCATTTTGATATACGGAGAGATTCTTCCTGAATTATTTTACCAGCCACCAGCAAACATGTCTTTTGATGCTAACCAAGATGAGTTATCAACCAATCGGATAAAAAGCTTCAAAAACAAAGGGCGTGATCAAGATGTAAGTTTCAGTGAAGTACTTGTCCCTGTCGTCATTGAAAATGCGCTTGCTTTATCACGTTAGGGAACTTTGGCCTAGCGTTACCAAAATGTCAACTTGGATAACAATCATCCAGCATCGCAGTGATTCATATTGTGGAGTGATTCATACCTTGATAGGGATAGGCCTACACAGGCAGTTGTTTTTCGGGTGCGAATGGAGAATCCGTGACCGGAAGTTGCGTAAATTAGAACTTAAAACTTACAAAAGATCAGTGACAAGTTGAGTTCATAACATGGCGTAACAAGAAGTGAGAAAAGAAGCTGGAGAAAGAAAGGTGTCAGTGAGATTCGAACGCGGAACACTTGAAGAATACGAACGTGTATAATGTTAGGCCTAGATCTCAGTATAGCGATTCCATGCCCTAACCGATAGCGCTGCGAGCCGAGCTGCCGGCAAACGGTTTTAAATATTGTAAGTACAATATAAACAGTTCAGTTGTATAGGCTAGTGTAATATTAGTCCTCAGTAAAGGACTGTGGTCGTTCGCCTACAGCTCTCCATACACAGTCCTTACACCGACCATTGAAAATAGCGGGGGGATCGACCGTCTGTGTAATGGTTGAAATTTTCTGTCTTCGCACAGCAAATTCTGAAAGAAAAATCCTAATTTACAACCAGGAATTTTCTTCTCCAGATCTTACAAGAGTATTGCAGCTGTTCTGGACCACCGAGAATTTCCGGAAAGTGCCAAAAATATGAAATGAAATCAGCAACTTTTTCGCTCTGTAAAATTTACTGTGTGACTTTGGAACTTTGTTTACAACAATATGCTAATGAGCTACGTCATTACGTCAGTACAGAATGCCTGCGGAGGCAGTTGCCATGTGTATGCATAGGAACTACAGTAATCAAAATGTTGTGCGTGACGTCACAAAGTTACGCACACGGCATTCAGATGTCAACAAATATTTCGAGCTCTACTGTAAATTGTTACGAAGCGGCAAAGTTGATGATTTTATTTCAAATTTTCGGAACTTTTCCGAGGTTTAAAGTGATAAAAAACAACTGCAATATAAGTGTAAGACATGGAAAGGAAAAGTTATGGTAGTTTATTAAGACTTTAGGTCCTAACTTTGCAATAAGAAGAAAACCAATTTCGACCAGCACTGTGCTGGTCGAAGACCCCGGGTTTTCAATGAGTCGGAGTAAGGACCGTGTATAGGGAGCTATCGGCGACCGGCTATACACGGGCCTTTACTGAGGACTAGTGTAATATAGGCCTAGGGCCTACATGTCTATACGTATTTTATCCCTACGTATACATATATCCCAGATTGCATAGTTTGTTAATTGCGCGCGGAATGTAATTGTAAAGTTCCAAAATTGCGCGCCAATGCCGCTACAAACTGAATACACACAATACATTTAACTATATGTGTACGTATAGGCCTACATGGTTTATGGACAACTCGGCCCGGACATCTCGGCCCCTGAGACATGTCGGCCCCAGGACATCTTGGCCCCTGAGACATGTCGGCCCAGTGTTCGCACTAAGGCGCGGGATTGCGGGAATCCCGCTTTTGTCTTTCAAATCCCACACATAATTAAATCTAATGCGGGAAAATCCCGCACACCTTCTCCACTCCCGCACATAAATAAATCATAAGCGGGCAGCTGATGTTCTGAATCCAGCCAAAATTCCAGCGCACTTCTCCGCAGCTGTGATTGTACAGAGAAATTGCAATGATAATACGCACAATAAATTGCAATATAGAATCGTTCCCAAGCAAGCGGATCGCAACTCCAAGCTGAACACTGATTATGGTAGCAACAAATATCATTGTAATCTAGCCATTCACAGTGCAGCTCTTATATGCTGGCTGCTGGTTGTATAAATAAGAGCGAATCTGATTGGATTGAAATTCAATCACAGTCCCAGGGTTGCAAACGCAACGTTGTATCGCACCTGTAGAGCTGTAGTGCACTGTGGAGTCTTTCATGTGTAATTGTATTGAATATGTACAGTATGTACTTTCTTCATTTTACGTCGTACATTGCTCTCGTTAATTTCTGATCGTACAGTATGTGTATCTCCAATGAAGTTCACTCATATTTTCCACTTCAACTTCAAGTTCACGGATTTATACTCACTCATCCTTCAGAAGGAAAACACCTAGTGACGAATTGGAGCTGTATTGGAGGAGGCTTTGAACTTGGAGAGAAGCACTAACGTTAGTGACACGCATTAACTGCCGTTAACAGCAAGTAGTACCTCTTGCGTGGGGAGTAGTTTTGCGATGGCGACGGAAATCCCGCTCAAGAAGAATTTATGGGAGGGATAAGGTCCCGCCTTGATTTTGAAAATCCCGCACAAAAAAATTTTTAGAGAGGGAATTCCCGCACAGTTTCAATTCCTTAGTGCGAACACTGTGTCGGCCCCGAGACATCTTGGCCCCAACTGTAGTAACTATATGTGGTTTCTTCAAGCTGAGCATATTTTTTGTATTTTTGGAATGACTCTTTTTATGATATTTTAGTAACTCAGAATAAACAAAATGTTTAGATGCAACTTACAAGGCCTGGAAAGTGCCATTTCCAGAGATCTGGAAGGCATTTTCGGCCTGACAAAATTTTCTTGTAGACTTCGCGCCAACCTAGCTACTAGCTACCCATATAGTTTGCCTACAGGCTAATTCGCCCTCCTTGGCAAATTTCTGGCTGCGCGCCTGTCGCCAACTTAAAGTTTGCAGATCAATTATGCCTTGGAAATTTTTCTGATAAAGAGGAATTTTAGGAAATTGCAGAGAAGTACTGAAGAGCTTAATTCTCATTCGCTGTGAAAGCATATGCCCTAAATGAAGAAAGTTTTGAGGAAAGTTGAAAAATTGAAGGAATTTTGGAAGATAAATGTCTTTTTACTGTTGCAATAGGCTGTTTCTGCATCCCCTGGCCCTATCCCTAGGAAATAAGATGTAACTAACTAACGTTTTTCTTTTTTTCGTTTGCATTCCGGGATATTTTCTTTACAAAGAATGCCACTTTGTTTTATTTTTTTATTTATTTTTTTTGTGCAGCAAATCTCTTTGGTGGAGTCACCCCTCTTCCTCTTTTATTATTGGCATCTGTTTTTTTATCCTTTTTTTTTTTTTTGAGTACCAATTATTTTTTTCGTTTGCGTACATATTTTCTTTAAAGGACTCTATTTATTTTTTATGTTTTTGTACAGCAAAGTGACTCTTTCTTGGAGTCACATTTTGTTTACAACTAGTGTTACTAGTGTTCGACCGATCATCTGTTAGATAATCGGCATCGGGCCGATTATCGCACAATCGGTAAATAATCGGCATCGGTAAAATTCTGTCCTTCAACCGATTACCACCACCGATTATTTGAAAACCAGAAACAGGGCTAAAATACACTTCAAAGTTTCTGCAAAAATCTTTATAATTCTCCAAAACACTCATTTCTTTAAGTTCCCGCCCAAAATATCAGCACTGATACTCACAAAACTTGCAACATTTTAAGCTCTCCAAATCATAGCAATCATCGTAATTGTTGCCGTAACTCTCAGTGCAGCACAGTTCAGGTGCGTGAAAGGGCACACAGTATTACCTAGAAGGTGTGCATGCCATGGACCATGCCGTACATCTGTATACAAATTGTACTACAGGAAGAAATGACTTCGCGCTACGTTTTTTCAAGTTTCAGTGCAAACCACATCATCTTTACACATTTGGTGCACGTACTGTACTGTAGCAACTTTGGAAACCCGAGGCTTATTATCCTGCATAAATTATGCCACTTCCCACATTCTTTACGTTAAGTTTTTAATTACCTATGACCTGCACATGCGCACACGTAACTGCCGTACAGTTCTTGCGAAGTTGAAGTTCACCTACGAAAGCACACCAGTACAGTGTGTAATACGTAATGCAAGGTTAAGTGCATTGCCTGCGCATTTACGTAACATGTTGGTCATGAACTCCGTCCGTGCTCCTAACTGATGAACGAAGGGAAACGGGCCCCGTGTTAAATTCACGCTGGAACGGCAACAGTTTTTCGATTACGGGACTTTACCGGGAATTAGTTTTACATTTCATTTGGAGAATCTTTTACATAAGACGTAAGTGTTGGGCAAGACGCTTTACAAAAAATATATCCATATCGTTAAGGGAGCATGGGATGAGTTAATCAGGCAAATTTAGTGGAATGTTTAGTGGCCCGAAGTGCCAAGGTAGTTAGATACTTTTGCCTAAATCTGGGTGGACAGGCTACTATATAGCACTACTACAGTCCAGTACAGACCTTTGCACGGAATCTTCCGACATGATCGGTGGATAGAACTATTGTAGGTAGAGCCGTATGTAAGCCGACGGACTCTTTGGCTAACGTTAAGCCTGTGACATCGTACAAAAGCATGTATTTATAGTTGATTTTTATCATAGTATTTGGAGAGGAAATCCTTCAAAAACATTAAATATTCTATTCGTGGAATGTTGGGAACTGTTCATAAACGTTCATCTCCATTGTGAAGGTTATGTTATGGTGTGTGTACAAAGTTAGAAATATGCGACAGATGGCGAGAAAACATGACCTTCCTATACATGTAAATAATCGGTGATCGGTAATCGGCATCGGCCCGATTGTGTAATTGAATAATCGGTAATCGGTGAATACCGATTATGGCATAATCGGTCGAACACTAAGTGTTACCACTATTAAAAATCGAGAGTGCGAACTGGTATAGGTACTTGGGGGCGAAACGACTTCAACCTTGGGGCGAGGGAGAAACGAGTTAGGATCAGGATATAATGGTGTAACGGTAACAATAAATACTGCCAGCTGGAAAGGAACTAAGATGTAGGCTCATCTGATTTTTTCCCCTTCAGACCTTAGCTTAGGATTTCTACTAATGGGATCCCATACGGCTTTTATGCCCATTGATTTTTTGATTTTCCATTCATTTTTTATGGGATCTTATTAAATTCTATTGCCGGATCCCTGCAGTGTCCAAATTCCAGAACTAGCTTTGAAGTTTAATGGGATCCCATTAATTTTTTATGGGATCCCATTTATTTTTTCCTATGGGATTTATGGGAATTTTCTCCTGTGGGAGGGGGGAAGAACTCCTGGGGAGGGGGAAAAATGAGGTTTCCGCCCCCACAAATCAGTGTGCAGGGGCAATCCCCCTGCCCCCTTTTCCTATACCTATGAACATCGTTGATCCCGTTTTATGTTTCGCTGACTTCAAAACGACCACATCATCAAGAAGCCATGTCAGATTTATGCTCATATTATCGTTTTGATTTTACGATTAGTAACGTTAGCACGTCAATTTCCATGATGGAGATATGTTGCTCTGAAAATTGGTCATTATTATAATTGTTTTGGGGGAGAGATTCATATAAGTTATTCTTAACTTCTTCTCACTTCTTTTCCATTTCGTGTTTTTGTTGTAATTATTGTAAATTGTTCTTTTTTTTTTCCTTTTTGCTACTCTTTGTTGTATTACATGTTATTTATCTTGTCATGTATGGAAATAAACTGAACAAAGAAACGTTAAGCGTTGATTTCAATTGGTGCCGACTTGTCTCGGGGGCCGAGTTGTCTCAGGTGCCGACATGTCTCGGGGCCGAGATATCTTGGGGCCGAGATGTCCGGGGCGAGTTGTCTCAGGGGCCGAGTTGTCCGGACACCGTATACATATACGCATATGTATACTATATTTATGTATACTACACACTATATGTACGTATACTGTACTTATGTACGCTACACTTATACATATCATGCTACTGCCAAAATTTATGTACATTTTTCCTATTTGGCAGGAAATAATCATATTTTTTGTGGTACTCAGTAGGAATTAAGTGGAGGCACATTACAACACAAAATTGCATGGCTGCCGTGTGTTTATTGGATAAGGTTAGTTTGCATTGCACAGTACGCCGACAGACCGAGGTACTGTAACCGTTTCGCCACCGCTGTGCCGGGATGGAGTCTTTCTCTGCGCGCCGCACACCAAACTGAATTATTGAGCGCCAAATTCCTGTTAAAATCGGTATGTAAATTGAAAATGCGTGCGGAACTTCTTCCGCGCGACTGACAAATTATGCAGTCTGGCATATATCCCTAACCGTATAACCCTAACCTTACCTCTATGCGTAGCATGTGTATAACCCTATCCCTATCCGTATGCGTATCCTATCCGTATCCCTACTACGTATAACCCTAACCCTATCCCTATGCGTATGCTATCCGTATGCCTACTAGGGCCTACGTATATAACCCTATCCCTATCCCTATGCGTACCACGTACGTCACTTCTGGTCACGGATTCTCCCTTCCAGCCGTTTTTCATTATATTTTGGTAAATATGACAGCTGAAAAGCCTAGGACCGGTAGTAGGCCTAGGGTAAGGTGCCCAGTATTCAACCCTTAAAGCACTTTTTGATTCTAACGTTAACGTTAGTCTAGTAATAGCTGTAGCCTAGGCCTAAGGCTAGGCCTACTCAAATGACAGGGTAAAGTGCCCACTATTCAACCCTTTAAAGTGTACCTAAAGTCTGAAAATTCAAAAATGTATATTACAGAACATGAAAACTGAATTCCAATGGTCCAATTCCCATCTTCACAGGACTTTCTTAAGCTGAGATATAAAATGTTGAAGTTTATTCACTCGATTTAAAAAGGTAGATTGCGCAATAATTTGTGATGTCATTGTTGTACTACTCAAATTACAATCTTTGTATTTCTTTGTTTTTCTGAAAGCCATCGCACCTTGTGCCAAAATGTGATCGCTTTCTTACTGCTTTGGGGTGACTTGACTATATAAGCCCTTTCTGTACAGCATGTCATGCAAGAAAACAGGAAGCGGTCAAGGTCATATAAACATTTTTAATTTTAAAAGAAAACAAAGCATTTAATGTGAGTTGTACAACAAGAATGTCAAAAATTATTGCGCAATGAACTGTTTGGATTTAAGTGAATAAATTTTAAAATTTAATATCTCAGCAATGGAATAAGCTATGACAATGGGAGTTGGACCAATAAGATTAATTTTGTAACCTCTAAAATATATATTTTTGAATTTTTAGACTTTAAGTCCACTTTAAGGACTTTTTGGTTCTAATAGCTGTTACTCAAATGAAATCAAATATTACTATTTAGTATCTTTAATTGCAGCCCTTCCAAATAAGATATTGGCTACGGCAAAAAAATTGGTGAAGTAAAAAGGATTTACTTCGGCAAAAATACACTTTACCTTGGCATTAGGTAACTGTCCAATGCTACTTGTTTACAAACTTCTACCACAGTAGGTTAACGTAATTTGTTTGTTTAAGCTCCGGAATTCCATTGATAAAACCAGTACAGCCGCTTTGGGAATTTTTCCCACTTTATTACACATTAAAAAAGATAAAACGGCTGGTTCTGAAATCTAAAGGTCACACTCTGCCGTGTCATACTCATGTGTGTACAGTGACAGACCCCTAGCTTCAGTGAAAAAGGGGCAGGGGGGAGGAACATTAGGAGGGCAGAATTTGCGCGCGCGAAGCGCTGCGCACCATTGGCCGGGGGTCCAGGGGCCCGCCGAAGGGCCCCTGGTGGGGTCCAGGGGCAACGCCCCGGTGGGGGCCCAGGGGGCAAAGCCCCCGGAAGCTCCTGGGTTTTAGCTTCTCTCTCAACCCTGAATATGGTCTTTTTTACCTTTCAACACCCATAGACTGGAAGAATCTGAGCCACAGAATATGCAGATTCCAGACCCTACGTTTTTAGCCAAGTGAAAAATGTGAATGTGAGATAGATATATGTATTATTTTGTCTTTACCTTTAATATTTCTTGACTGCATATTAATTACTAAATTAATACTACAGACTACATACTGTTTGTATGGGCATGTGGTTTTGAAAGTGAAATTTATCTTACACATCCCCCTCTAATTATTGGCAAATGATGTGCGGGTTTAGTATACAAAATAACGTGTTAGCTTACACGAAATATATGAAATCTTTTCCTCTGGAAAACAACAACATATTTTAATAACCTTAAAGTCATATTATTATCAAGTGCAGCAGCATCAAACTGAAGCAGCAGCATTTGGGAATATATCAATGTTTGATAGCCAAAGTACGTAGTACATTGTTTTAAGGTCCTCATGTGTCTTCAGAGACACTGGTTGTTACTGACTTACACGTACATACGTACATTCTTGAGACAAACGAGCCGATTCAAAAATTCAACACGAAACCACTGAATTATATTTAAACCCTGTTTCACCTCTTACCAATCTCCCCTAACGTGGTGATTGTGATTAAGAAATCACCCATTACTTATCTGCATCTTACAGTACATGGCAACCCAGGTTTTACCCATGTGATCGCTGGCCCAGAAGTGTTCACTTGACAGCCTGTTTCATTTTGTAGAATGTCATATTACAGCAGTCCTACTACTTTTGCGAAACCGCAAAAGTTTTGAAAGACCAGAATTTATTGTTTCAGTGCATACACAGCCGAGGAAAGTGGGATCGCATCTATGAAGGTCCATGATTGATTACATAATCTGTCAGTCAGTAAAATGTTGTCATTCACAGGACTGATTATTAACAACTAACTCAGTAGCTTGCTTTAGCTGAGGTTATGGCGTGTTTGTTAAAGACGATAAAAAGTGAAATTCCCACGACTCTACAGTATTTTCATACTTTTATTTTATACCAGCACTGCTGTTATAGGCTAGCTGTTATAGGCTAATTGTAAACTTGGAAAATATGAGGTCAGGTAGCTGTCCACAACGTCCGCCATTTATATTTGTCAGTCACTGGTGTATACGGATTAGATGCAGTTACTGCTTTGTATGAAAGTTTTCGAGTGCTGTAAAAAAGCCTCGCTTGTAAATTAAACTTTATACAAGAGCCCCGATCATCATGCAATTGGGCGGTCGAAGTATACATTGCATTCAACTGCTAAATTTCAGGCACATAAAACTGTTGCTCAGTTATGCCTCCACCTTATCTCCCATCATGAATGTTCTCTCCGTTATGCTACATTCAACCTCCCCCCTACCCTAAAATGGAGGCACAAGGGGCGTATAAGTATTCGTGTTGACCCATTTGCAATGTGTGACTTCGCTGTAACGGAGCAGTGTTGCGATCAAGTCACTGAATAGTTTGTTGAGAATGATGTTCACCTGTGTACTATGTGTACACGTGTACCATGCAACTCAGACTACATCTGTGAGACTGAGCGCCTGCGTTTGGCGAAGCCATCTTACGTTTTACATGTAATGAGTAACCTTCTGCTGGGCCCCAGCTAGCCTAGCTGCCCGCACTCATTGGTTGGTTGTAGTCCGCGAGCATAGCTGCAAGCTTTATAAACACTGAACTGGTTTACGAAACCCGCCCAGCAACTTCACTACTTCATGTCAATCCAGTGCATACTGTATAGACCTCGCTTAGCTTCTTGCAACCTTTTCCCAGAAAATCGCGTAGATAACTTTACTAAATTATGCCATAAATATGCGAGAAACTTTTCCTAAATATAAGATGCTGAGTTTGGCGTACGGCGAACAGCGGTATGATTTGCGCAAGTGCAGTTGAGAGACTGGAGTTCGAGACAACAGGCGTTAACCTACAGTACATACAGCATGTGAGAAAGATTGCTCAGATGCGAGCGTTTTTCCACACTGTACGTATGGGGAATTTTTGAAGGCTGGTCGTTGAATTAGCCTGCGTAGCGGATCTCCGGGCTTCTGACACACAACATTGTCGTATTCCGTAGCTACAAGCTGAACAAACAACTTTGGGATCGCAGGTCAATGCATGGTGCTTCGATAATAGATTGCAATGTGAAGAACACGCTGTACGTTTCTATAGTAAGCATAACCACTGACATATAAACGTGTTCAGCTGTCTTGTCTCTGTCGTTGTAATAATTTGGCGTTTAATAATTTGGCACAGTGCAGAGCGGAAAATTACAAGGGCAGCTGAAAGAAGGGGCAGGGCGGGGATAGGAAGACAAGAGAAGGGGCAGGGCGGGCGAAAAGAGGGGCGGGGCGGGCCGCCCCTGTGAAACAGCGAAGCTAGGGCACTGAGTGATCACTTTCTTGACAGCAGACAGTGAGTTTTGTACATACAGTAAATACCCATCGTAACGAACTTTTTAAATCAAGGTTTTCCGTTAAAACTTGAAAAATTGCAAGTATGTTTTGTATATAAAGCAATAATACTGAATATATTTGCTCATGTTACGATCGTGGTGGAAATTTTATCAGAAAATGATTTCTTTTCAAGTCGCTACTCGAAGCTGCATTTCGAGCCGTGTAGGCCTAGTGTGCAGCTTTCGTAACCGGTAAGTCCCCATACGCGTGTCCTGCAATCTATCGCCTCGGCAAAATTTTTGCCGAAGTCAAGTCAATTTGTATCGGCATTTACCTCGGCATTGCCGAATGCCGAGGCTATTTTCGAGGGCTGTAATTGGCTCTAATTTAGAATCAGCATCCGGAAGTGATGTAGGCCTAGCCTACTGTGAGTTCCTTGTAGGGCTGTCAATTTCTGTTTAATCTCCTAAACGTTTAAACGGTCGGAATAAACGTTCGTTTAACGTTTAAACGGTATCTTTATTCTGAACCAACAGTGTAGTGCATTAATGGCCTCATTGATCATTCACTTACGATATTCACAGTACACGCAAGCTTTTAAAATCTGTACGTAAAAATCTAGCGATCATTTCAGCGATTTCTTTTTAATTCACCCAAATTTGCCAATGAATGAAACCAAGCATTAAATTCGCAGTCAGTGATCATAAGTTTGATACAGGGCCATACGTTTGATATCAGGCCGCAATGTACACAAACACCGACGTACATAATAATAGGCCATGTCCGTACACTGTGCAAATGCAGAATTTCAAGTGACACACGCAAGATAAAAGTCGTGAGTTAAAGCACGTGTATAGGTCCGTTATTACATGCAAACAGTAATATATTAGGCTACACACCTGCTCTGTACAAAAGTTGACATACATTGCAACAACATTGGGCATGGTATGGAAAATAACAACATTTTTCGATCGCTGCTTGTACCGCTAAATTACCGGTTGTTTCATCGTCCTTTGCAGTAGTTTACGATTGGTACTTTTATGTTTATAATGCATGTTAATTTGTGTGAAATAAACGTGTGCCTTTTACTTTTGTGATTTAAACAAAAACGATGTCTAGAACATTACCCCAATGAACGAAAGTTTATGATAGATTCGCCCCATGCTACGTACTATAGCTCCATTGATTTGACACAGCAAGCGGGCCACGGGGCGCTAACATGACTCAAACAGATATTTACAGTACGTATGGATATATAGTGCGTGCATGAATTATGTACTGCTAAATGAAACACTCAAAACAAACACGTGTGCGAGCCTACACTGTCTGTTTACGTATAGGTAAAGCATGGTAGGATGGTGTGAATGCTGCATTGAAATACTGCGGCAATTTTCGGGCTTTTAAGTAAGTCTGATTTAACGTTCGTTCTGTGAGCACCTTGAGCTACAAATACGATGTAAACTGAGAGAGTGAATTGTGGTTAAGCCGATGTTGTGTACGCGTCCTGATAAGCAGATTTGGGCTACTGCTTCGATTGGGGATGCGGGCACTGCGTATTGTTAGGGGGATTAGTAGGTTTACTGTGACTAGGTGGAAGTCAATTCAATCACAGAATTATATAGGCCTACTATGAATGGAGAGACACGGACAGTTTATTTTTGAAGCTTTATTTGGTCATTGAATTTGCAAATAAACATCGTTGTTAAATGAGAGATATCAAAGAAAACATTGGGGATTGTATTTGTTGCATTTTTGAAAGGAAAACCGTTTAAACGTTTAGCTGAATTATGCGCCGTTTAAACGGCCGATCGATCGTTTAACCGTTTAAACGTGACAGCCCTAGTTCTTTGCTCATAAGTTGAAGAGTTTAAAAGCTAGCAAGGCCCCCGGGCCTGATAGGATCCATCCCGCCATTCTCCATGAATGCTCCGAGATTTTGTCAGCTCCTCATTGCATTATTTTTCAGAAGTTTCTGGATTCAAACTTTGTACCTGCTGACTGGAGGATTGCTGATGTTAACTCTACATCTGTGCACTGCTTTAAGGTTAACATTGACAAGTTCTTCCATAACTGTGGTAGGATCTAATTGTGCTGGGCTTGTTTGGTGTTGGTTGGTTGTTTGTTTTCAGTTAAGGTTGTTTAGACTTCAGGGCATTTTATGGGGCCTTAGCCCTCCTTTGCCCTTTAACCTGTTATGTTACTGTAACCTGGTACGCATAGGGACAGGGTTATATACGTGGTAGGCATACGGATAGGGATGGGGTTATACACGTGGTAGCGTAGAAATAAGGTTAGGGTACGCGGCTTGCATATGGATATGGATAGGATTATATAGTAGTCATGGGTTGATCAGTATCATGAGTCGATCACTGCATTCTAAGTGCCAGTGCAGCGTGCAGGTGTGATGTGATTGCAATGTAAGCATGACCTACATTGCATTTTCTTCAAAAAACATAAAAAACAATTAGGCCTATTTGCCTTGTTATTTTTGATGTCGAAAGCATAAATGTTACTCGTGGCCAAATTTTCAAGTTTCGGCATCAGTATGAACTAGAAACTTGAAAAAATTTCAAAAGTGGTGACCAAAATGTCTTTGATGAAGCTCTGATTAAAAAATTTGATAGAAAAGACATTATTCTCTATTATTATTTGTATAACTGTTTTTAAGTGTGGTAGTTTATAGCATTTTATTTGCTTGTTTTTTGTAGCGATTGACTCAAGGTTCCTGCATTTGTTGCATGTAATACCACCTACATTTCAAACTTCATTTTTTACGGATTATGCAATCCAAACAACACCAAAATATAGCACAATGAGGAAGACATATAACAAAATGTTACAGCAAAGTTTTATTGATTTTTGTAAATGTTTTTAATATTTTTACGTCACAGTGTTCCTTAAGTGATCAACTAATGGTACGCCAAGTATATATGTGATAAGCAAAGAGATAAGGTTAGGGTTATACTGTATGGGGGTATATGTAAACATGGAGATATAGTCTATATACGTATTGTATATATTATATATACGCAATGGAGTTAGTGTGTACTTATAATATATAAAATCGCTTGCTGGCAGCTCGGTTCGCAGCGCTACAGGTTAGGGCATAGGTTCGCAATACAGAAAAGCTATACTGCATTCGTGTTCTTGAAATGTTCCGCATTCAAATCTCAGTGTCACCTTTCTTTCCACACCTTTTCTCAAGTCTTGTTACACTTCATCATCGCTCTTTTGGAACTTAACTTTGTCATTGATGTTTTAATTTGGGGGTTAAGTTTTAAGTTGAAGTTAATGCTACGTCACCTCCGGGCACTGATTCTAAATTAGTACCCATTAATTACCTATGTCAGTCTTCTCCATTCCAAATGAAAAATTTAAATAATTTCTTAGCCTACATTTGAAGGAAAAGGGAGCATTAGAAACTCAGACCCAAACAGGCCAGAATTCAACCTAGTGTGACCAGTATTCAATTTTTCAAGGCAGAATTCAACCGCAGCATTAATTATTGTTAGTTTACTCCTCTTAAGTCACAGTAATGACTATTTTAAAATAGTGTCGCTAATATCTTACTCAGTTATTTGTTCCTTCTTCCAATACCAATAACATTTCAGTTGTAAAGAAAGGGATTAATTATGAAAGGTCGAATACTGGTAATAACATCAAACTTTGCAGAACAGAATTCAACCTCTGTGTTATATGCATACACATGTATATGAATGGTTGAATAATACATAGCACTTTGCAAAGCGGAGCCCACTAGGCAACTGCCCAAATGAAATGGCGGGGCCAGCAGTGTCGAGCTCCGTATTTAGTTTATTGATGGTCTTGCTACCCAAGCTTTCAGCTTCAACAATACAGAGGCTAAAATATCTTGAGTTGGAACAAAATCAAGAATTTTCATAAGAGGAAAACCTTAATTGACAGTTAAAGAAAAGTGGCATTTTATAAAATTACACCCGCCTCATGTACTTAGGGTAGAAACGTCATGAATTTTGTGAAAATGGGCTGTTGTACATACCAGTACGTGAGTATGGGGTAGGCTTTGAAGGTAACATAAGAATATATTGCCAATGCTATTATGGGATTGGAGTGATTTATAAATAACAACAGGTGGTTGAATACTGTGTAGTCAGTGGTCGAAAACTTACAAGTTACCCTAGGCCTAGGCTAGGTTATGTCAATCCTGGCCTGGGACTGCTGTTTCCGTTACAATCCTCCAACACAGTCACAGCCCTTGTGCACATAACCCGCAGAGCGGACGAAGTTTTTTTCGTTCAGCTCATCGCTGCAAAAAAACAAACGTCCGCAGGCTTTGGAAACAAATTCCTTTCATCTGCGTAGAAATCCAACGCAAACTTCATTTACATAGCTCTAAGGTGATTGGATGAAGCAACGGTACGTAGAGTCACAGTGGTCACTGCAACTCGACACCATCCTGGTATTCCCTGGCACCGTGTGTGCATACACACAGTACAGCGACTCCTCAACTACAGATGTGCCAAAGGGCCATTTCACGGCAAGTGGTCCTGGGGCACAAAATTTAAAATGCATTAATGGGCAGCTGAATTACTTTAGTGCTGTAGCATAATGTCTGAGCTCTCAGATTCAGTTTATTATCCTTCTGTATTCCCAAAATTGACTCAGTTATGACAATTTTAGTATCACCGAAATCAGAGGACCTTAAAGCACTGATTTACAGGCTTATTTTTAGAGAGCTGTAAACCATATGACAATTAGTCCAAGTAATCTGATATAGAACTATAACTAAGATTAGACAATCTGGAGATGAATTCTAAGGTTTGTTTCGTGACATATTCTTGTCTTTTTTCACAAATATGATCTAAAAATACCAAAACAGGAGTGTAACTTACGTGACAAAATATTCACAAAAAGTTTTTCTACAAACCACAGGTAAGACATAAAATAGATGCAGTTCTGTTGTAAAGCTACTTCAGTATGTTGAACTTCATGATCAATATAAAAGATCATTTTTTACATTTTGTTGGTAAGCAAAGTACACATAAACTATGTAACTTACGTGACGTCACGTAAGTTACAAGGGCACACTGTTGAAAGATTGTTAATATAAGAAGCATATTTTGAACTATACATTGTATCTAAGTGTTGGGTAGTCACCAAAATGTGATGAACACTTGTACAAGCAGGTTTTATTGACATGGTCAATAAAATGAAATTGTTCAGGATGTGCAAGGAAGGTACATGTTTAAAAGCCAGTTACAGTAATTAATAGCACTGTGTGGTAGTCCAAATCAAGCAGAGGATGCCTAAATAATTTGTACATGAAAGTTTTGTTGAATACCAGCAACAAGTTTAAGAAATCTGCCATTAAAATTAACATTAAGTGGATGTAGTGGGATGGATGGATATCTGTGGATTGCCAGCAGCTGTAGTACCAGTACAGTGGTGGCGACATCTTGAAAACTCCTGCATTAGCTTGAGACGTGTATTTTTTGATACCATGGACATCAGTGGTCTCCTTCCATGGATCTTCTTCGGTCATGGTTGACTTTATCTCATCTTCTTTGATAAGCATGGTTTTAACGTTTGGCAAGAGTTGTGTAAGTGCTTTTGCTGACTGCACAGTGAGTGCATCCTTCCCCTTACTTTTCACTTTTTCCCATACCCTCACTTCAGCAGCACCACCAATACCATTCACCACCTTTGCCATGTGAAGTTGCAAAGTACTTCCAGGTGACTGGTACTTGCAGCTCTAAGGACAGCACTGACAAAAACTTACCAGCTAATGAATTTATTTTCAAATTCACTAGAAGGACCATCAGAATATACAGTATTACCGGTTCTTCTCCCCTGGAGAAGATGATGATATTCCTAGTAGGGGCTTTGACAAAAACAAAAACACTGCCCTTGCATTTGTCAGTACTGTCCATAAAAATTACCAACTGAGAGCTACCACCAGGATCATATACTGTACTGTACATGGCAGCTGTGAAGAGATTCACACTTTGTCATGACCATTGTCATTTTGGTACTCACAACTGTAGACCATAGCAAAGTCTTGATACCTGGAGCACATGCAACTGAGGGGTCAACCTTCAATCTCCTTTTCAAAGGCATCACCCATTTCATTTGTACATGTTCTTGGTATTGTCCATAACTTTCCATAATGATGTCCTTCAGTTCTCAACACATCCATGTCTTGTAGCTGAACTGATCACTCCATTTGGGTCCTTTGTCCATTCTTTCCAATAAATCTCATCACCATCTTCACTTGCAGACATATCAGATTTCTTCCCTTGCTAAGTCTGAACAGGTTCCCTTCAAACAGCTTGAGTTCAAATCTTGTGGTGTACAAATAGTCTTTGTACAGAACTGGTCCATGGATACGTTGAGTGCATTCATTCGAAGCCTAAAGTCCTCATGAATTTGGCATTTACAGAGTTGGTCAAACGATTGATCTTTTAGGAGTAAGACATTAACTGGGTGAAGGGATGTGAATTTGGTGAAACCAATTTGAATATCTGGGTTTTCTATTTGTGGAACAAGTTACAAATGTTCACAGTACTGCCAGATGATTGCACATTTCAGACAAGTAACTTACGTGACAATTTCCTGTAACTTACGTGACAGTAAATAATAGCTGATATCTAACTGGCTGTTGTATATTTGATTAAAAGTGTATTACCATATCATACTTTTATGTCTTTGGTATTGACCCTGACAACAAATGGCTCCCTTTGTCTCAGCACTTCACAGGATTTTTGAGTTTCCTCAAAGAAAACTTAAATTTTGAAATCTCTGCGTAACTTACGTGACACCTGTTGAGGGCGCTGTCACAGCTAACAAACGAATTGCATCATTTTGTTTTTACTTTGAAATGGAAAGTAATAAATTTAATGGTCTACTGAGCTAATTTTAAACTACATCACATGGTGTTGGACAGAGTAAGACTAGTTTAACAGCTGAAATTTTTGTCTGAATTGTAACTTACGTGACGTGAAATGGGCCCAAAAAGTAACTACCTGATCGCGCCCACGATCCACGAATTCACTGCGACCATCGCAGGGGAGTATGTATTGTTAAAAGATAGGTATCTGCGCGAATCTTCGCGGAAACTTTAAGCTTCTTAACTTTGTGGTTGTCAACTCAATAGTTAAGCCGGAAAGAGCAGTGGCTTCAAAGAGACAATGCCAAGTTTAGCACTTTCGAGCTACAAAAGAAGGGACAATAGAATAATCGATACTGCACCCAGACTAAATTCAATGGAAATATAGCCTTCTCATTCAAAGGGAGAACATGTACGATGGTGTCTCTACGGCCACAAATAGATACATTCAAACTAGTAACGTACTGTAGGGTTATTAGTAAACTGTACATTAAACCATCTGCCAACAACATCTAACCCACTTTTTAAAAGGTTGAAAGACTCATGCATTCAGTAGATTGCATTATACTGTATCATACAAATGTAATGCACATCGTTAATAAAACAAATTTCAATAGTGTTTGCACTTAAATTAAGATGACATGCTTCCATTATCTAAAGAAGTAAATTTTGGCAATATAGTTATGTATGGATAAGCTATGCAAATGTTTTAACCAAAATAACATTCTCTTGTATCAAATCAATCGCCAAAACTTCGTATTCTTAGTGGAGATACTTTTTTGGAAACAAAATTCACTTCGCCAGCTGTAGCATTGTGCACATTCTTTCAAGGGATACCTTGCGCCGTGTTCACAGGAAAAAATTTTCTTTTCTGTTACTTGTATCCTGTTACTCCCTTAAATATTAAAACAGTACCTATCTTTATGTTGCTCATAATTTTTCATTGATATTCAAACTATCTGCAAAATTTTTTGCGTACAAAGTTTCCAAACATATGACAAAAAAGAGCAAAATATTATCCTCCTTTTTTTGGTGTACCCCATTTTGCTAAAGTGAAGCGTGCCACAGTCACGTGCACTGCTTCGGCACAACATATCGTCGGGAATATCCAGGCTACGAACGAACGTTCTTGTTACGTATGTGGTAACGACATGCAGTGTGTGCCGTATCGTACCGTACATAGTTACCGGTACTATACGGGTGAAATCTCGGCCCAAGAGATGCATCAGAACGATTTTTACTGTCATGATCACGAAGAAACTGTGTACAGTAGATACTGCATTTTTCATAAGAGTAGCTAGAAAGCAGTTAACGAGAAATTTGAACAGATGGTTTAGGTACTTTACAGTACAGAAGTTGAAGTAAAAAACTTTTACATTATTTTTTGTTACGATGCACACTGGACACAAAGCCACAGCTTGGTCCCCCTGTCGGGCAAATCCTGGCGCAACCTCTGTGATTGTGGTGTGAGAAGTATCGACTCCTCTTAATGAAAATTGGGTGGAAAAGACAGAGAAATCGATTCACAAATTATCTGTAGCAAGTAGATACCAACAATTGTTAGAATACTCACTTCCTCTACTCTACACCTCCCCAGGTGCAACGTAACATACTAATCATACACCACCCAGCAACCTGGACCGCAAAAAGCCTTAGGGCCTAGCTCCTGGTTGCCTGCACACCTACACCACACACCTAACTCGCACACCCATCATCCACACACCCTTCCCACGGCAGCCTGGGCCGCGAAAAGCTTCCGAGCGTAGGCCTGGGCTGTCTCCTTATTTACGTCCCTCACAACACACCCACAAATCTCCCCACTCTCACTGCATTCACGAAAATTGGCTCAAATGTGCTCAAGTCTTCCTCTCCTCTTCCCGCCCCCGTCTCCACGACCCTGTGCACCAAATTAACCCCACCCAAAATCAACGCAAATTCATCAGAATTCCATCCTCCGCACAACTCTCAATCATCTTGCCTTTAACACCAACGAAGTTAAAATTAGAGCTTACCATTTTATGAAACATTGAAGAAATCAGCGAATCCAGAAATCGACGTATGTAATCCAGTATATTAATCCAGTGTAATAATCCATGGAAGAAAGATGAAAATTGCGGTACAATTTTCCAAACTTATTTTGAAACAGCAGCTAAACCTCAAAACTACCCTCATAAAATTTCCTTTCAGGTATCTTTCAGGATGTTTCAGAACGTAAATATTGCATATTCAATGTACAGTAAACCAGTGAGTTACGTAATTTGCGTGATTTTCACAATTCAGTGACAAAATATTGTTACATGGTTTTCAACAGCCATTCATGAAATAGGATACCTGGGAACACTAAGCAAAAGTGGGGTGACTGTGACTGCATTTTCCCTTGAACTGATTCTTTAGCTCCCCACTCCTACCAACCCCTTCTTTTCTGCGATCCCTTCCCCTTAATCCCTTTCCCCCAGCAGTCTCGCCTTTGAACACAGTATGCATCCCTCCAAAGCCTGCACACACCGGCCTATTCTTCTAAATTAAATTTCGCAATTTTTTTTATTTCTAAGTAGGCCATTCGTAAGCCAAGTCGGTTGTTTTGCTAGTTTGTGAAACTTCTAAGTAACTCATGGTCCAGAAGTAAAAACTGTACAGAAATGATACAGAAAACAGTACACGTACAGTAGTTCAAACTTTCGAGCTACAGCGAGCCACTGAAGATCCCCGCAATGTTAACGTTGCAGGGGAAGTATTATGATTTCACATACCAAATCTATGTGCGAGGACGGTACCTGGGAATTTTACTGTAGCCGCGCCCATTCACGAAGAACTAAGTCTACGTGCAAAGGGCCGCGGCATGAACCAACATGTTTTGGAGTGAAGCACTTCCACAAGCCAAACTCATTTTTCCTTGCTTTGACCGTACAACCATGCAGATACTACCTCGGTAACTCCATGCATGGTCCATCCAACTTGCCGTAAAGTTTGGTAATTTGGCACTTTAGATTTTTAACCTTCCATAATACTTGTGTAGTTTACTTCGCAACATTCATATTGTTAGTACCTAAACGTTTCTTTTAGCATTTAACTCGTCACTGACAGAATTGCTTCAGGATTTCTTGATTTAGATGGACAAAGTGGAAGCACTGCATTACAAAGCATCACAGTCAGGTCACGCAGATCGTGTGTGTAGGGCGGACCGTTCACCTTCGTACGTAAAAGGTCACTGTCCAAAAGCCAATGAAAATTGTGCATTTCGGGGTGTATTATGCAGGAATTTTCCATCTTTCCGTGAAATTATGGTCATCATCGCACACAACGTTTCACAATTCCTACACGTGGAAGGGCCAACAGCCCATACTGCAGCTAATACACAACTGCGCGGTACATACACATAAAACGTTATTAGCAAACGGCAGGGCCTGTGCATTCATATGGGGAGTTAACAATGTATTCACCCAAACTGGATTGAACTCAAAGCCCTGTTAGTAACAGCGTGTCGGGACGGTGCATGCGTAGTTTTAATAAAAATGAAACCGAGGCCGACAAAAATTTGAAAGATATATACTGCAGGCAAATTGATTTTTGTTTTAGAACAGTCTTTAAACTTTTACTGTTCTTGAGACATGCTTCGGTTTGCTGTTATCTTTGGTAAACATACTACGGGGCCATGGTTGTTACTGCGGCCCGAGTCGCATCTAGCATTGAAAATTGTCATAATTCCCACAGCCCCAGCACACGTTCTAAGGGCGGAGAGTTCCATTGGGAATTTGTACTTGGATTTATACAAAATTTCTACGGAATTAATTTGGATTACAAGAGTTCCGAAAACCGTTGGATCACCTCCGTAGTCTCTACGGTAAGAAATCTCAATTAGAAACATATTGTCAAGTCTAAGTATATAGGCCACACAAGTGCCATTCCCACCATTTTCCGGTGGAAACGAGGTGTTGCTTTCAAGTCCATGGATGTTGTACAGTAACTTCAGCAAATCATTGCATGCCAGTCAAATTCTTTGCAAGATTTTAGCAGATTATTTACTGGAGCGCTCGTTAAAATGAAAAAAAAAAAAAAACAAGGGACATCATAAGTAAAGTATAATGAATCGGAGGGAATACGTCGCACTTTTCTTATTTTTTTTTTTGGGGGGGGGGGGGGTTGTCATGTGGCCGTACTTGCCCTGGTGCCCGAAGTTGGAAAATCCGGGCTGTGCCACAGTTAAATGTTCCCACTTTTCCGTGAATGAAAACGTTTTCATGTCGGCCTGTTCTCAAATTGTACCATGTACCATGTGCTCTCGTTGCACTATGAAAAATTCCCAGATCGGACAGACATAAACAGAAAACATTAAGTGTGATGTCTCGCTACGCCCACTGAAATCAAACACGTTACAAATCGCAGCAGCATGACGTCACACTTGACATTCTCGTTGCCGCATGCTTTAGTATAGTAAAACTGCTGTGTACACAACAAGTGTTGCATCGTAATGTCTTTCACTCGTGTGAGTTCTTATTCTCTTAACGTTTGTTTTGGTGACCATTCTGAAGCAAACTCGGAACTCTTTTCACTTTTTCAGTTTAATAAAGATACGAATACACTGATGTCCGGCACTGTTTGTTTTGGGCATTGTGTACAAGAAAAAACTTTGAAAAGGAACTCTGCACTCACGCCTATAAGCCTTCTTTTGTTACGTGAAAACCACAGGGGTATCGATGTCAGTTGCCAGGAATGGACAATAGAATGTCTGCGGGTAATCCCGTGTAAACTTGTCTGCGCGGCCAAAGAGGCTTAAAAGATTATTTCGCGCAGAATGTCAAGTAGTTACTTCTTGGCACATCTGTAATTACTAACAACCTACCACTCAGCCACGAGAAAAGACTGTTCGATATCTTTCAACCGAAGATTATTTGTCAGCTTCTAATCGAACTCTTTGATATCAGTTGTCATTGTTTGTAGGAGATTGTCCATAATCAAGACTTTCATCTAAATTAGAAGCTTTAACGGACGAAATGTATTTTGGTTTAAACGAAATTGTGGTCAACGTAGCGTTGCAAAGATCCGAGTAATTGAGCACCGCCTTCCTCAGGAATAGACCAATTGCCATTCATGCTCATGAATATTAAGTTCATCAACTTTGAGGCTCAGTGAAAGGAATTTATGGCTATCGCCGGCAGGCTCTGAGGGGCGGCAGCCTACAAAAGGGGCGGCAGCCACATAGGCGCTATGTAGGCTATTGTGCACACAGCAGTTTTTGAAAGTGTGGAAATTTTTCAGATCCCCAGCCATAATATCAGGGTACCTCTCACGCTCTCAAATAACAGTATTTTCTCACTTAACTTTGCCCATCCACTCTCTTTTATATTTTATGAATGTATGCAGATGATACTCTTACTCTGGCAAATTTTTTAAAAAAAAAAATGTGATTCGAAGCCAAAAATAAGGCTACGTACTATGGTCAAAGGGGAAGCATCATCTCAAACAGATATCCTGTGCCTGACTTGTCCCTTATGCATACGTATTCTATATGTCTGCATTGCTTTTGTGTGTCAATACATCTTACATAGGAGTAGGCCTATAGGCTACACCAGTACATGTACGTTTGTAGGGCCAATGATTTTCCGCTTCACAAATCACAAAATTCCTTTTAAACTTTCCAATTCCGTAAAATTCCGTTTCAAGCATAACTGCTTTCTGTGATTTTCGGATATAGAGTAATCATGTTGAAAACAAGTTCTAAACTTGTCTGTTTACGATCCTGAAGTCAGCAAACACTTATACCACACAAACGACCTAGCCTAACACACTATAGCATAGGCAAACTGGAGCCTATATACCGGCAAAACTTTGCCGATTTTTGTAAACGTGCTACTTGTTTGCTGATCGCAACTTCAAGGGGTTGTGATGATTTTAAGGTGAATTTGCCACCATCTCAGATGGTAAACTGTCTGTGTATGTCTTGGGTCTATGCAGGCATTCATTTGACATGGTTTTGAAGAAAAACACTGTAACTCAGTTTCTTGTCAAAATTTTACGTGGTCTTTTGAGCCTGATAATGTTTGCTAAATTCCGTGAAATTCCATGTAGAAAAGTAAATTCCATTTTTTTCTGCGTTTTTCCACAATCGCTGAAAATCCTTGGCCCTACGTTTGTACAATGCCAAAATATCTATACTGTAGCTTGATGTCAGTCAATTTCCATGTTCATTACAAGTGTATGGAAACCTTTTACAGTTTAGCAGTTTAATTCTTGTGTAGTATGAAAATAACCTGTAGGCTTGAGAAATTGAACAAGATACGGCGCATGAAAATTGGACTGTGATCTGACACTGCAGATCAAGGCGGTCATAAAGACACACATGTACATTGAAGACCTGGCAGCAGTTTGAGACTTGATCGAAACTGAAATCACCGATACTTTTGTGATTTTTTGGTCTCAATCTTACGGTCACTTTAAATTTAAGAAACAAAAGTTGATGGTACAATTACCTTGGGCAATAAACAGGAAATTCCTTCCATACAACAGTTTTTAAGATGCAGGAAGATTTTGAACCTGGTAGAATTGGATATCAGCTGGGGGTGAGTACCCAGATACCTTGTTATGTTGGTTATGTAATATGAACACACGACTCCACACTGAAATTTTATTCCCACCATAATGTTAGCTTGTCCATCATCCATCATAAACTGTACTATTTTATTCATTGAACAGTTTAAAGTTTGAGCAGGTTCCGACTGAATGCTTGTTTATTAGTGCCAACTTTACCAACAATTGAGCAACTTTGAACAAATGTTGGGACATTTCGCATGTTTTGAATGAGACTTTTTGCACACCTACATAAGGAATGGGAACTCGGTTAAATCTATTAAAGGTAAATAAAACAGGTAAATAAAACAGCACACCTACCACACTCCTTAATTTCCTGAGGAGTGTGATTTGTAGCACACCTAGAAAATCTAAAACTCAAGGCCTGCTGAAATTAAGGCCAACTCTCCTAGAGCTACAAGGTCCATTAAAATCTTTCAGTAGTTGTTGTTGCAAAGTGTTTATAAATTATGTTTTACTTTTTCCCTAACATTACTGGGTGTGTAATGACTTGTTTATGGATAGGATGGCATCATTGTTTGGCCTAATTTTTTCCATTATTTATAAAGCTTTTGGCTATGTTGGCCATATGTAACAGTTATGAGAAAATAATGAAAAATGAGATATGCACTATGAACACATACTTGGAAAAACTTGAATGTAACTAAATGGGACACAATGATGAATTGATAATGGGTTTTAAGTAGTGGTCGGAGATTTGGAGTCAAAGGTCATCTAGGGGTCATTTATATGAACAAAAAAATACTTTGCCTCCAGTAGATTTAGTGACAGCTCTTGGGTAGTTATCGTTGTGATGTAACTTAAATAATAGTTTGCTTCAATGAGGATGGTCAGAAATCTGAGGTCAGTGGTCATCTTGGTACACCCGTTACCACCCCTTATAAACACCGTTTTCCAACTCACAACATGCAATATAAGCAATGCTTTTCGGTCTCTTGCAAAAAACTCAGGCCCTTGAAATTTTCTTGGGTCTCAGCAAAAGATGAAGGCATGGATCCATGCCTGATTTGGACCTGTTACAGACTTGGGGGGGGGGGGGGAGCTGCTGGCACTCTAGCAATCCTGGGTAGAACCCTGGATGAGGTCTGTAAATTTTAGTTTCAGTACCACTTTACTGCCTCTATGCAGAACAAATTTACCAAACTTATGTGTTTATCTGTCTGTAATGAAAGTGTCAGACAGTCATCCCTTAAGTTCCCAAATTACAAACTTTACTACTTATAGCCTCAAGACCCAGGTGCACATTTTACTTGCTGATAACACCTATACTGTGCTTTGGGAAAAAGGCTGTGATGTGATGGAAAATGTGGCCCTGTGCTGTTCCACTTGCAAGGACTGTAACTGTACCTAAGCCTGTGTAAGAAGAGCTGGTGAAATTACAGTACTTTATGGTCTTTACCCTACAATGAAGGAGTCATCATTATAGCATGACATAATGATAGGATATCAGAATTGAACCAGTCACCAAGGGATTGCAGTGTATTAGCAAACATCCTTAAGGACCAAATTTTGATGACTTTGCATAAATTTTACATAGATAATTTTGCAAGCTTCAGAAGTTTTGAGATATTTATTTCACAATCCTTGGATGCTCAGAGTCACAATTAGGGCTTGAATCTGTAGCAACACCATTAAAGCTTTCATTGCAAAATTTTGCAATTGTTTGTTGATTAACTGTGATTGTTGCCTGTGCAGTGTGCAGAAACTCTGTACAGTATATATCTATATTTTGTGCCTACCATATTGTTAGCTCAACCCACGAAGTGTGGGTAGAGCTTATGTTATACTGTGGGCTGAAAATGTCTGTCTCATTTTTTGTGTCTGTCTCATTTTTTGAAAGTTTTCAGCTTCTTCAAATTGCCTCAGATTTGTTTGTATTTTTGGGTGAAGGATGCACACCATGGTGGCAACAGATTTTGTTCTTTTCCGGGGGCTCAGTGAAGTGTGTTCGAAAATATTGACAATTTTCTGTCATTTTACTGACTTGACATTCCTTTTAAAATTCTAACTCTTTTGGACAAAGAGGTTATTTGTGTAAGTGGCTGTGTGGAGAGGTGAACATCTGGAGGGAGTTTGTTCATTTAGTGTAACGCACATAAATCTTCCATGTAGTCTGTCTGTTTTCCTTTTCGGCACACATATGAAAGCATGCATTATCACATCTTGGTCCATCCGGTGTACTCCCTGTTTGTTGGAACATGCATGAATCACGACGTTTGGTGGCTGATTTGGGAAGGTGTGTACATATTGTTTCGGGCTGTTGGAAGACATGCATGCTAGGTTCGTCTGATTAGCCCAATCCTCGAGTAGACAAAACAGGGAAGAAAAAATTACTCACGTGAGATCTAAACAAGTGTAAACGTGGTAGGCTTAGGCCTAGTTTACCTGCAAGATGACGCAGTTTGATAGAAAAACGAAAATACAGGAACAAAAAAAAAAAAAAAGGAAAAAAAAAACCGCAGGTGAGACCAAAACAAAGTACTCAGTACTAACGCTATAGACCTAACTTAATGTTAGGCCTGGCCTTACGCAAGTACAAGTGACATCGAAACTCAAAAATGTGATCGTGGTAGGCTTAGGCCTAGTTTACCTGAAAGATGATGCAGTTTGATAGAAAAATGAAAATACAGGGACAAAAAAAAAAAAAAAACAAATCACGCAAGTGAGACCGAAACGAAGTGCATAGCCTATAGGCCTCTAGGCCTTACGTTAGGCCTACAGTAGCCTACGCTAGACGTAGCCTAGCTTAGGCTAGAACTTATTGTAGGCCTAACTTGGAAGTAGCTTAACTGACTTGGTGTGTCTCGCACAATGACCACTGATTAGTGATGTACATGTACATTAACAGCCTACCCAGAATAAAAAGTGGCACATTACTGATTTTATTTATGCCTAACAGGACAAGGTCTACATGGCTTGAGTCTTTTTCTATTACATGTAGCCTATCATAGTCTGCTTAAAACACCACAAAGTTTAGGTGAGATTGTGTTGGCATAGGCCTAACTTAGGCAATGAAATGGGGGATGCGAAGCCTGACGTTGGAGGAACAGTAAGCTACACAGCGTAACGTCAGGTTTAATGCAATTGAAGTATGAAGTGTTCAATAGGCCTAGCCTACAGCATGTATACCAATAGGCCTAGCGTAAAACACATTTATTGATTATATTTTTCAGAACTTATCAAATTGTACATCAAGTAGCCTATCACCCATATCCAGTACAAAGACAAGCTTTCATACAGCATTAAAATAATCTTGCAAATTTTATTCAGATATCGGTAAACACAGTTTTGTAGGTTTCAAGCTATTGGTAGCCTACACATACCATAGGCGGAGCTTGGCCAAGATCCTTATTTGGTCCTTTGTACATTTTTACTGGATGTGAAGGGTTAGGCACCACAACTAATGTCACATCTAACCTGGCCAGTCTCCTTGCATGGAATTATTGAGTCGGGAATTCAAATTTTGGATAGCGGTTTCAGGGATTTTTTACTTGTTTATTAGCTCAATCCACGAAGTGTGGGTAGAGCTTATGTTACACTGTAGGGAGAGAAAATGTCTGTCTCACTTTTCAAAAGGATTTTACTCCCAAATGCTTTCATGGATTCTCTTGAAACTTGAACACACTGTTCCTTGGGTGGTGGGCAATTTGAGGTGTGCAGGAATTTGTGGTCCAAGGTCCCGTATGGGCCTAGCCTACGTAGCGCCTCTGTGGCTGCCGCCCCTTTTGTAGGCTGCCGCCCCTCAGAGCCTGCCGGCGATAGCCATAAATTCCTTTCACTGAGCCTCAAAGTTGATGAACATAATATTCATGAGCATGAACGGCAATTGGTCCATTCCTGAGGTAGGCAGTGTTCAATGACTCGGATCTTTGCAACGCTACGTTGACCACAATTTCGTTTAAACCAAAATACATTTCGTCCGTTAAAGCAATGACAACTGATATCAAAGATTTCGTTTAGAAGCTGACAAATAATCTTCGGTTGAAAGATATCGAACAGTCTTTTCTCGTGACTGAGTGGTAGGTTGTTAGTAATTAGTTGAGGAGTCGCTGTACTGTGTGTATGCACACACGGAGCCAGGGAATACCAGGATTGTGTCGAGTTGCATTGACCACTGTGACTCTACGTACTGTTGCTTCATCCAATCACCTTAGAGCTATGTAAATGAAGTTTGCGTTGGATTTCTACGCAGATGAAAGGAATTTGTTTCCAAAGCCTGCGGACGTTTGTTTTTTCGCAGCGATGAGCTGAACGGAAAAACTTCGTCCGCTCCGCGGGGTAGTATGGGCCCAGCTATGGCCCATTTTATGAAATTCTTCAAAATGTTTCTTCTCCTACAGATATTCTTGTACAGTGATGATGGTTTGTCATAGTGATACTCTGTTAGTGGTGCCTTCAGGGTTTTCAGGAATTTTAGGTCTATGACCCAAGATGGGCCAAAGGGTCCATTTTGTGAAATTTGCAAAATGTTTAACCCCTCCTCCATATAATGTTAAACAGAGTTGAAGGCCTGTCATAATGATGCTTGGCTAGTAATCTGTGTATGGTTTTCTGACAGTTTTGGTCCAAGGTCCCATGTGGGCCCTTTGTTGCACTTTGTTTTTTGCTTACCAGTTTCATGGCTTAGGGGAGAGAGGGGAAGAGGGGAGGGGGGAGGGGAGGGAAGACATTTGATAGCTTCCTCTCCACTGGTTATGCAACTGCCCTACACAAACTGGTTGCATTTATGCATTATGGCAGTCTAGTTTCTTATCCCTGCCCTTACATAAGGGGATGAACTACATGAAGCTATAAAGATTTATCCCTGACACAGTCCAAGTGCTAATTGAACAGTGTATACCATGGTTGTTCATACCGAAGATGGAAAGTTGATTACATTTTGGGGGGAGAGATATTTGTGTGAAATATTTTAATTGTGACAGTGCTGCATATCGTGACCTAAAAGAAGTGGTACAGTTATTTTCATTTGGAACAAAAGAAAAGTACTGGTAGTTTTATCAGGAACCGGTTAAAATAACCACACAAATATCTTCGGTACTTTCATTACTGGTACTGCTACCGGTACTGGTATTTATGTGAAAACTGGTATACTCGCTAACACTAGGGTTGAGCGACAGCAGCATTGCTGCTCTAGTTTAATGGAAGTGTAGGCCTGTAGTGTACTTGGGAAAGATGAAGACATAAAAGCACTGAGATCCATAGATGGCAAGAATGAATCCAGAATGATGTGTGAGAATGTAAGATGGTCAAAGAGTGGGAAAATTGACATATGTTGAAAGGGATAATAAAAAGGGAGAAAAAGAAAAACCACTTTTGTTATTAACCCATTCACGTACTATTATGTATCAGGTTAATGTACAGTACCGTTCACTGCCACTTACATACTATTACGTATCCAACCTACCATGCTTGAAATGAACAAACTAGCTATGAACATACCCCAGAAGTTGGTGTGACTTTCAGAATAGCTTCTACACATACTGTGTGTGGTTGGGGCTATTGGAATTTTTTTCATACCTTGAACTAGTTACAATATACAGAGCAAAAAATGGCAGCCTCCGAGAGCAAGTCAGACTAAGTGCATACTTTTGATTCAGCGTAGGAAGTTGTGAAGGTTGCCTTGAAGAAACAAGATGGTGAAATTGATTCATATGATATGTCCCTGAACATAAGGTAATTGGGGCTCTGTCAATTGTCAGGATGCTTTTGTATAGCCAAATTTGTGACCCCGGGGGTAGATGAAGATCATGCATCAGTACAGGGACCAGTTCGGCGAATTAAAGCAGTCAGCGACCATTTTGAATTTGTTCGACCAGAATTGCATCCTAAACAACAGTAACTGAAACAGAAAATATGTAAATTCTACAAATTTCATGTTCAGATCAACTTTGAATTCAGTAAAGGTAAAAAGTTATGTTAGATTGCCAATAATGTCGAGAACTGTGTTAAGCTAGCTGGCTGAAAAGGGCACAACAGGAAAATTCGGGACAGCTGTGAAAGGGTTACACGCAAGAAGCTTGTACTAATTGTTGAATCCACATGTGATTGTTTTGCAAGTTTTCGCTATATGATCACAGTCCTTGTCCAAATTGAAGTAGAAATCATAAAAGTATTATGTTGGATAAGAAATTCGTTCCTCAAGTAAATGGTAACTTAAGTGTCTGTCTCTCAGCTGTAATTAAGTTACTTAATCTTTTGCTCTTCATTACAGGAAATGCGGCGGAGAAGAACAAATGTGACAGTGGAACTGAGGAAAAACAAAAGGGATGACATTGTTTTAAAGAGAAGAAATGTCCCCTTGCTTAGTGGTACTGATTCTGAAGAAGAATCTCAGCTTGTGAGTTTTAAGCCAAATAAAAACATCAATATTTTCAACAAAATGTTTCATAGACTGCAGTGTTTGTAGTGCAAATGACTTTTAAGTCTTTAAAAAGACTTTCTCTGTTTGAACTGCAAATTTTGTGTATGATTGTGTTGAATCTGAGAATACTTGAGGGGACAGTAGTAAGATGTCACTTTAATTTTTGATGAAAATGAAAATAAAATCATTTTGGTGTTAAGTTTGTCTTGCTCTTTGGTTTCATGTTATTTGAAGGTCTGGTGACATGGCACCAAAAAGAGCTGTTTCATATGTCAGTTAAAAAATTAAGTCCTCAAATGAAAGATCTGGTGGAATTATTTCAATATCTTTTACCGTTCTCAAAATATACCTCTTCAAAGTTTGGTAGTTTCTGAAGTAACTCATTGCCTGTGGAAAAATAATGATGTGAAGTGTTGCACAGTGTTACAATTTAATTTGTTAACCCATTATAAATTATCTCATACTAACTGATCAGATAGTTTACAGTTTGGTCAGTGATATCAATATTTCTCAAGGAAACAATTTTAACTTTCATATAAACCTCTCAGGGGTTAACAATGCTACCAGTGTCCTTGAAATTAAGGTTGCAAAAACAAAGGCTAACATTAGCCATATATGGTATGTCCATCTTTCGATGTCACATATTTGCACATTTATCTTATGCTTATTCATGATACAAGTGTGAAAAAGAATTTACCCTGTAAAATGGTCAATGTTTGATGGATTTTAATGGGAATTGCAGCTATTTTCTGGATATTTAATGCTTTTTACATCAAATACCCAACTATGTTATTTTCATGTCACCAGACCTTTAAGGACCTTTATATTTTTGTCCTCAGCAAAATACCTCATACGCCCAAATAGTCCAGAATGCTTCAAGCGACCAACCAAATCTTCAACTCGGTGCAGTACAAACAGCTCGCAAACTTTTGTCCAGTGATCGCAACCCCCCAATTGATAGCCTCATAGAATCTGGGATCCTTCCCGTACTAGTTGCATGCCTTCAAAGACATGACAAGTGAGTAGCTACACATGAAAGTTCCTCAAATTTGTTTTGAATGTTTAATATGCCTCATACTGTAATACTATGTGGTTTTGTTTTGAGTTTCTAATCCATGAAGTTAATTCCTCAGACCAAGGTAAGGTGACATGCACTTTTTAAAATTTTGCTGAGTGCTTTAAAATTTGAAATATTAGGAAATCTTATTTTGGTGTCCCACCTACTTGTTTACACGTGAAACATATGCATGTGTTCTTCAAAATTGAGGTAAAACCATGAATTGAGAAATGAATGAAGTTTCTAGCTTGAGTCATAGGAAAAGAAACATAAAGCATGAATTCTGGGCAAAAAATGTCATGTAACAACTTGGTACCCAAATAAAAAGAATCACCCATATGTGACTTTTTAGAACTAATGACTCATCTTCTTTGTGCAAACTTGACTTAATAAAGTATTGTCCGTAAGCTGAAATTTTCATTTTGTAATGTATTGTGTGAGGCAGGAATTCATTTTGTTCTCTCTGTTATCTGTAGCCCATCTCTACAGTTTGAAGCAGCTTGGGCACTCACAAATATTGCATCTGGAACCTCAGAACAAACTCAGAGTGTTGTTAAAGCAGGAGCTGTCCCTCATTTTAAAAACCTTCTCAGTTCACCACATCAGAATGTTTGTGAACAAGCAGTTTGGGCACTTGGAAACATTATAGGTATGGATTTGATACGTAATTGCATACTCAGTTGAAGTTGCATTGGGTATCCCATTGAAGGAACTGAAGTTGTGCTGTCTGTGCAAGACTACAAGATTAGTATGGATGTTGTGATGTTAACAGCAGGCATTCCTAATTGATATACATCAACAAATGGAAAATGAAAGAATAAATGAATTTGGGATTTCTCTCTTTCTCTGTTTAATGCAAGATTTGCAAAGTGATACTTTGGCCTTTACAGTATTTAATGATGGTAAAGTATTGAAGTGAAAAACACTTATAAATTACCCCTTTAAAGAAGCCTCACCATAACACTGTATGCGGGAAGCTAAAAGCAGTGCTAACTGATGCAAAACCAATTGGGTTCTGTTCACAAGCCCACAGTGTCTGATTTTGCAACATCTGGACAATTGAAAACTGACATACTGTATCAGTATAGACCTTATGCATATGACATCACAGAGCAGAAAGTGCTCCCTCATTTGGAGGCCATTGTGTATCATTGCAAGTTACACCAACAAATGCAGACAGCTGATATGTAAACCAATTGTATACACATGCAAGTATACTACACGTGCGTGGGAAGTCTATATTGTGGGTGTAGTGTGCATCATTGTTTTGCCTCCAAAGTGATGTTGCATGATGTTAAAGGAGTTGGGTAGTGGCGTACTTCCGAAATGAAAATGTCGTACCAAACGAGATGTTTACCCTTGGTGTGAGGCTAACATTGAAAACATTCCCCTTCATACGTCTTAAATTCTCATTTAAAATAATTTTTGCAATGTAATTTAGTGATATCGTTCCTATATGTTTTCTTAGATTTTTGATTTTTCACTTGCAAGATACTAGACATTTGGTTTTTGAATTTCTAGTTTGTTACTTTTCTTCTGGCACAGACACTTTTGAATCCTTTCCATTTGTAACGGTTCTGATCAATAGCAGTGCTAATGTTAGACTAACTTAGGCTAGCTTTAACACCTAGATCTACCACGACAAACAAACTCATTGATTGGAAAAAACAGTTTCAATTACCTGCAAAATTGATAATGTTGTCCATGAACCTCCAGCAGATGATGAGCGAAATATTCGTGTCTTAATTCCTCTTAAGTTAAATTTATTGCACTGAAACACATAATGTGAATATACTACACACGTATGTATGTTGTGAGTTGGATACTGTGCTAAACACAATGCATGGATGGCTTCATTGCTTTTGGTTCAAATCGATAAACCAAGAATCATAACCGGAGGTGACGTAACAAAGTCGGCAGGTCTGAGAATTTATTCTGTTTTGGCAGCTGCCCAGCTCCTTTAATGCACAAGGTCTATTGTAATCGGATGCTGTTGTGTGGTCTGAGGGTGCTTCTAAGTTCATGGTCACTCAGATTTATCAAAACTTCTCAAGATGGGTAAACTTAGTACTTTGCACACTTTGCTTTGGTGATTTGACACTATTGATTACATTAATACTCTGTAAACATTCCATTGTTCTGGCTGCACACCTGTTTTCCAGAGGCTTTATTTGAAGTTAGATACTGCCTCTTTGCATGTTTTAGATTGTAAGGAGAAATGCCTTTCCACAGTGCTTTTAAAGGTTCAATTATTTTCATTTCATTTTTCTTTCAGGTGATGGTCCAGCCTGTCGTGATTATTGCATCAAGGAAGGAGTTGTTCACCCATTACTTAGCTTCATCAATCCTAATATACCATTGTCATTTCTCAGAAATGTTACATGGGTTTTAGTGAACATGTGTAGAAATAAAGACCCACCTCCTCCTCTTGTGGTCATACAAGACATTTTGAGGGGGCTTTGTACTCTCATCATGCACAAAGACACAAGTGTAAGTAGCATGCAAAGATAAGTACAGACTTACATCAAGGATTTGCTATTTGGAAAGATATCCTGCTATAAACAGATAAATTTTTTGTCTAAGATGTAGAAAAATATCAATTAACAAATGCACTCCGGTGTTTGATTGGTTCATTCAGTTCGATAGATAGCCATTGAAATTGCCACAAAGGTTTTGGCCAAAAAGACTTTAAGATTGCCCAGTCTGGCCCTATTTTGAGTATGCAAGTTACATCTAAACTTTCTTTATTGTGAAATGTCATGTTTTGCAAGTTTCCACTAGTATATCTAAAGATGCTGAGGCTAAGAAGGCAAATTGTGGGAAATGTAGATGTAAATTTTATCATGAGCTGTTTGTATTCTTTAGGCTTTTTGTATTACATGGCAATATTAGATCTACATATTTTACTTGAATGATATCTTTTTTTTTAAGAAATATTTTTAAAATGTGTGTGCCTGAGACCACTCCTTTGATCTTGGTCATGGCAAGCTGGATGTGGCCTGTAGTGCTGTTTGGCTGATGGCATAAGGCATATCCCTGGTGTACTTTGAGTTGAAGGTTACTCAGGTTAACAGAGAAGATGGCAGATATGTATGCGAGTTCCTCCTTCATTTTCAGATCTTGGTGGATACAGTATGGGCTCTGTCTTATCTAACTGATGGTGGAAATAGTCAGATACAGATGGTGATAGATTCGGAGGTAGTACCCAACTTAGTCAATTTACTGTCACATCCGGAGGTGAAAGTTCAGGTAGGAAAAGAAAATGGGATGCAAAAATGGGAACCAAAGAGGTTGAATAAAATTTCCAAATAGCACTGACTTAGTTTGGACTTCAACTTCAAAGTAATACTAACTTGTTTGGAGTTTTATTGCAGTAAAAGCCATTGTAGTATGCAATCATACTTTCAACAGTGTCTGGTTTATTAAAGCTACTTTTGTTAATTTGGTGAGTTTGTTGGAGAGTGTAGAAAATGAATTTATTGTCATATTCTTTAGTGCAAATTGATATGTACAGTAAAACCCCGTTTATCCGAACCCCGTTTATCCGAAACCTCGTTTATCCGAACTAGCCGTCAGATTTAACAATAATAGTCAACACAATTACAGTAGTATACACCAAGTTTTAAGTGCTTTACAAGGCAAAATTCAATGTAAATTTTTGCAGAAATGCACTAATTTTTCTCGGGACTTTAAAAGTAATGGAAAGATGTCACGATGGCTAAAACAGCCGACATGTGGACATGGAAAACAATCTGTTATCTCTTTGTCAAATTTGGAAGAAATATCGTACGTATTTGCTTTGACATTCTTGTTAGGAGCCATGAGTCGGTATAGGCTCAATATCCTCTCATACAAAAATACGTTACGCTAGCGTAAGTCTTAGTTTCACTAAATCTGAAAGGTTAGTAACGTAGTGACCTTCATACCTAAAAATAATGAAAGTAGACCTTACAAAAACATTGCGAACTGTTGTTTGAGAGTCTCCTACACATGTGTCTCTAACATTTTTTGAAATTTTTGCAGAATTTTTACTCTAGATACCTCTCCAGATCGTTACAGCTTTTCTTCAACACACACATTCATTTAGTGTGTAGAAAGCATTGGTCATTCAGACGAGCGAAGGCTCAAATTTTTGGAATAAAATCTCTGTCTTAGACGTCTTAAAATTTATTTGTCATATCATCGGTCGCAAAAAATAGTAACGAAATATTTTGGGCGATTTTGTCTCCAATTTTAAGCCTTTTTGGAATTATTTTGGAAATGTGTTGACACACTGTCTTATATGGACCCAGTGTACCGTACTTAAGGCAAAAACTTGGACCTCTGTTTATCCGAACTTTTTCGTTATCCGAACAACCTTCGGTCCCGATGTGTTCGGATAAACGGGGTTTTACTGTAAGTTATCTTTTTATGTTTGGGAGATGTGTGTAAAACATACTAAACATATCCCCCTCATTAAAATCGATTTTGTTTGAGAAGCACTTAGGTGGCTTCTGACACTTTTGTTGTAAGAGTGTATTTGTGTACTCACTGGATCAGTTGTTTTAAGGTATTAAAACTCCAAACTAAGTAAGTGTTACTTTGAAGTAAAAGTCTAAACTTAGTCAGTGGTAATTGGAAATTTTTTTCGGTAAAAAAGTTTGATGCAAAATGATTTTGTTTGAAGAGATGGAAACTGTTTCAATAGCATGTGACAGTGGGAAGAAAACTTCTAAAGAAAACATTAACATATTTTTTTTTCAGGGATGCCATACATGATGGGAAACATGTGCTGACATATGAGCTCATTGCTCACAGGTAGTTCCTGTTATGTATGTATGTATATATATATATATATATATACATATACATATACATATACATATACATATATATATATATATATATATATAATATATATATATATATATATATATATATATATATATATATATATATATATATATCTTTCTTCTGTGGAATATTAAATAACTTCACTTTCTGTACTCCACATATGACAGAGCTTTATGCTAGATAGATCTGCGTGGAAAGATATTCAAACTTGAAACAGTATCATATTTCAAGGACATTTCAAGGATAGGTTATTCATTGCAAGAAATAGGAAAAGAACTTTGAGCTAATGTTCCCACTTTATGTTACACTCTGTGACCTTGCAGAGAATGCGATGTATTTCTCGACAAAAGTAACAAGTGTTCAAAATGAGATACTGTAAGAAAAAAGGCATGGAGTGAATCCTATATGGTTCGGAGGCCATGTACTGATTTTTTTTAGCTAGCATGCTGGTGTGAGCTATTGTGATCACGCGGCGTCACTCTATCTGTCTAATCTAATCTAATCTAATCTAGTTTCAATATAATCTAATCATTTTCAATATAATGCTGTTTCAAACTTGGGCAAAATGTCCTTTGGGTGGTGGGCCATTTGGGGGTGTTCAGGAATTTGTGGTTCAAGGTCCCATGTGGGCCCTATGGCCCATTTTATGAAATTTTGCAAAATGCTTCTCTTCCTACAGATTCTCTTGTACAATTCTGATGGTTTCTCATGATGTTACTCTGTTAGTGGTTCTGTCAGAGTGTTCAGGACTTTTGGGTCCAAGGCCCAAGATGAGCCATAGGGTCCATTTTGTGAAATATTGCAAAATGGTCAGCCCCTCCCCCAGTTAATGTTAAACAGAGTTGGCAGCAAGTCATAACAATGCTTGGTTAGTGGTCTGTTTATGGCATTATTGAATTTTGGTCGAAGGTACCATGTGGGTTCCATGGCCCATTTTATTGGTTTCGATGAAAAGAGAAACCTATGCAGTCATGATGGCGCGTGTGTGTATGTATGTGTGTGTGTGCGTTTGTGACACTTGTTGTTTGCACGGTATCTCAAGAAGGGAAGCTCTGACAGTTCTCAAAGTTGGTAGGTAGATGCCCCATATTGAGAGGAAGAACCCTATTGTTTGTGGTGGAGGTCAAAGGTCATTTGGGGTCACCAGAGGTCAAACTCTGAAAACCTTGTTTACACGATATCTCAAGTTAGGAAGCTTAGATAGATTTCATATGTGGTGTCTAGATGTATTATAGTGAGAGGAAGAACCCCATTGTTTTTGGTGGAGGTCAAAGGTCATTTGGGGTCACCAGAGGTCAAAATCTGAAAACCTTGTTTACACAATTTCTCAAAGTAAGAAGCTTGGATAGAATTCATACTTGGTGTGTGGATGTATTGTGGTGAGAGGAAGAACCCTATTGTTTTGGTGGAGGTCAAAGGTCATTTGAGGTCACCAGAGGTCAAACTCTGAAAACCTTGTTTACACGATATCTGAAGGTAGGAAGCTTGGATAGGTTTCATATTTGATGTGTGGATGCATTATGGTGAGAGGAAGAACCCTTTTGTTTTTGGTGGAGGTCAAAGGTCATTTGGGGTCACCAGGGGTCAAACTCTGAAAACCTTGTTTACACAATATCTGAAGGTAGGAAGCTTGGATAGATTTCATACTTGGTGTGTGGATGTATTATGGTGAGAGGAAGAACCCTATTGTTCTTGGTAGAGGTCAAAGGTCATTTGGGGTCACCAGGGGTCAAATTCTGAAAACCTTGTTTACACAATATCTCAAGGTAGGAAGCCTGGATACATTTCATATTCATGGTGTGTGGATGTATTATGGTGAGAGGAAGAACTCTATTGTTTTTGGTGGAGGTCAAAGGTCATTTGGGGTCACCAGGGGTCAAACTCTGAAAACCTTGTTTACATGATATCTCAAGGTAGGAAGCTTGGATAGATTTCATATTTGATGTGTGGATGTATTATGGTGAGAGGAAGAACCCCATTGTTTTTGGTGGAGGTCAAAGGTCATTTGGGGTCACCAGAGGTCAAAATCTGAAAACATTGTTTCCACAATTTCTCAAAGTAAGAAGCTTGGATAGAATTCATACTTGGTGTGTGGATGTATTGTGGTGAGAGGAAGAACCCTATTGTTTTGGTGGAGGTCAAAGGTCATTTGAGGTCACCAGAGGTCAAACTCTGAAAACCTTGTTTACACGATATCTGAAGGTGGGAAGCTTGGATAGGTTTCATATTTGATGTGTGGATGCATTATGGTGAGAGGAAGAACCCTTTTGTTTTTGGTGGAGGTCAAAGGTCATTTGGGGTCACCAGGGGTCAAACTCTGAAAACCTTGTTTACAATATATCTGAAGGTAGGAAGCTTGGATAGATTTCATACTTGGTGTGTGGATGTATTATGGTGAGAGGAAGAACCCTATTGTTCTTGGTGGAGGTCAAAGGTCATTTGGGGTCACCAGGGGTCAAATTCTGAAAACCTTGTTTACACAATATCTCAAGGTAGGAAGCCTGGATACATTTCGTATTCATGGTGTGTGGATGTATTATGGTGAGCGGAAGAACTCTATTGTTTTTGGTGGAGGTCAAAGGTCATTTGGGGTCACCAGGGGTCAAACTCTGAAAACCTTGTTTACATGATATCTCAAGGTAGGAAGCTTGGATAGATTTTCATATTTGATGTGTGGATGTATTATGGTGAGAGGAAGAACCCCATTGTTTTTGGTGGAGGTCAAAGGTCATTTGGGGTCACCAGAGGTCAAACTCTGAAAACCTTGTTTACACAATATCTCAAGTTAGGAAGCTTAGATTGATTTCATATTTGGTGTGTGGATGCATTATGGTGAGAGGAAGAACCCTATTGTTTTTGGTGGAGGTCAAAGGTCATTTCGGTCACCAGAGGTCAAACTCTGAAAACATTGTTTCCACAACTTCTCAAGGTAGGAAGCTTGGATTAATTTCATACTTGGTGTGTGGATGTATTGTGGTGAGAGGAATAACCCTATTGTTTTTGGTGGAGATCAAACGTCATTTGAGGTCACCAGGGGTCAAACTCTGAAAACCTTGTTTACACGATATCTGAAGGGAGGAAGCTTGGATAGGTTTCATATTTGATGTGTGGATGCATTATGGTGAGAGGAAGAACTCTTTTGTTTTTGGTGGAGGTCAAAGGTCATTTGAGGTCACCAGGGGTCAAACTGAAAACCTTCTTTACATGATATCTGAAGGTAGGAAGCTTGGATAGATTTCATACTTGGTGTGTTGATGCATTATGGTGAGAGGAAGAACCCTATTGTTTTTGGTGGAGGTCAAAGGTCATTTGGGGTCATCAGGGGTCAAACTCTGAAAACCTTGTTTACACGATATCTCAAGGTAGGAAGCTTGGATAGATTTCATACTTGGTGTGTAGATGTGTTATGGTGAGAGGAAGAATGCTACTGTTTTTGGTGGAGGTCAAAGGTCATCTGGGGTCACCAGGGGTCAAACTCTGAAAACCTTGTTTACATGATATCTCACAGAAGGAAGCTTGCATAGATGTCATACTTGGTGTGTAGATTATTATGGTGAGAGGAAGAACGCTACTGTTTTTGGTGGAGGTCAAAGGTCATCTGGGGTCACCAGGGGTCAAACTCTGAAAACCTTGTTTACATGATATCTTACAGAAGGAAGCTTGCTTAGATATCATACTTGGCACGTGGATGCATAATCTCCAGAGGTACAAGCACAATGTTTTTTGGTGGAGGTCAAGGGTCATTTGGGGTTATCTGGGGTCAAAGTCTGAAAACCATGTTGACAGGATATCTCAAGGTAGGAAGTTTAGATAGATTTCATAGGTAGTATGTGGATGCCTTGTGGTCAGAGGTGGAACCATATTGTTTTTGGTGGAGGTAAAAGGTCAGATGGGTTCACTGGGGGTCAACTTCAGAAAAGCTTGTTAACATGATATCACAATGTAGGAAGCTTGGATAGATTTCATACATAGTATGTGGATGACTTATGGTGAGAGGAAGTACCCTATTTTTTATGGTGAAGGTCAGTGGTCATCTGGGGTCATACTTTGAAAACCTTGTTTACAAGATAGCTCAAGTTAGGAAGGTTGGATACTTCCCATGGTATTGCATTTAATCCATCAGAAAACCCCTGTGGGTTTTGTCAGAAATCAGAGGCCAGCTGAAATCACCAAAGGCCATTAAGCAAAAATTCCTGAGAATTCCAAAGGTCAAATATGAACATGAAACTGTAATTTTCCAGCACTTTAAGATCACATTCAACCAATGGCTGAAAGAAACAGAACATCTTAGTATTATTTGGGATTACACATTAAGTACTATATTCGCGGAAACCACAATGCATTTTTGCATTCTGGTTGAAATTCTGCAAAATGCTTTTCCTCCTACAAATTATCTTGTACAATGTTGATGGTTTTGTCATAATAATGCTCTGTTAATGGTACCTTTAGGGTGTGTAGAAATTTTGGGTCCAAGGCACAAGATGTGCCCAAGGGTCCATTTTGTGAAATATTGCAAAATTATCAATCTGTCTTCCAGTTAATGCTAAACAGAGTTGACAGCCTGTCATAATGATGCTTGGTTAGTGATCTGTTTATGGTTTTCTGGAAGTTTTGGTCCAAGGTCCCATGTGGGTCCTATGGCCCTTTTCATGAAATTCTGCAAATTACATACTCATACCGATTTTCTTGTACAGTGTTGATGATTTGTCGTAATGATATCTGTTAGTGGTACCTTCACGGTGTTCAGGATCCAAGGCCCAAGATGGATTGTAGGGTCCATCTTGTGAAATATTGCAAAATGCTTAACCTTTTCTTCCAGTTACAGTTAAACAGAGTTGATGGCCTGTCAGTGATGCTTGGTTTAGTGATGTGGGGTGGGATTCACTAACATTTGCATAAGTTTTTTGTAAGTCAAAATACTTATGAACTATGTAAGAACTTTCTTAATATGTACTCACGAAAACAACTTACAAAATGAAGATAACAGGGAACATTTTCCGTGGCATTCTGGAAGGTGCCTTCAGGGTGTTTGAGATTTGGGGTCGTAATTAATTTTAAGGTCATTTAAAGTCATATGATGCTTGTACTAGTAAAGACTGGAACCAGGGACCCTTGGTTGAAGGTATGAGCTTCTGCACTGTTGGTACCCTATGCCATTGAGAAGTACTTTAAACTTATAAATATGGTTCTTTAGATTGACATGAGATTCATGTTCCTTTTGGTTAATGGTCCAATGTTTAGCTGGATTGTAGTCCATCATCAGTAAAGCTAGCTGCACACTACACGACTTTGCACACCGCAACTCAACTCGATCATCGGTTCTGAAACAATCGTGTAATGTGTGTGAGTTTACCACTGTGACTGGCAGTTTTATGAACAAGTTTGAAGTGTACCTAAAGTCTAAAATTTCAAAAATGTATGTTACAAAGCTAGAAAAATTCAGTCAAATGGTCCAACTCCCATCTTCACAGGACATTCCTGAGCTGAGATATAAGATGTTGAAGCTTTTTCACTCAATTTAAAATGGTAGATTGTGCAATAGTTTGTGATGTCATTCTTGTACTACGCAAATTACCGTCTATGTTTTTCTTTGTTTTTGGAAAGCCACTGGCCCAAAATGTGATCACTGTCTTACTGTTATAGGGTGACCTGGCTATATAAGCCCTCTTCATACCACATGCTGTGCAAGGGAACAGTGAATGTTGCAAGGTTACATAAACATCTTAATTTCAAAAGGAAACAGAAGCAGGTAGTAGTAGTTGTACAAGAAGAACGTCACAAATTATTGCGCAATCGACTATTTCAAATTGAGTGAATAAATTTCAACATTTTATATCTCAGCAATGGAGTAAGCTATGAAAATGGGAGATCGATGGATGAAATTCATTTTTCAACCCCTAACAAATATATTCTTGTAATTAGGGGTGCACCGGATTTGGAATTCTGAAATCCGGCCGGAACCGGATTTGCCAGATTTATACAAAAATTCCGGCCGGTCCGGCCGGATTTGCCGGATTTTGTCAAATGAAAGAACCAGAACCTGCTAGGTGGGGTTATGTCTATTTTTGTTTCTATGTGAATAGAATTTTAGCATTTTTATTGGTAATAGAACCAGGTAGCCAATAAATCTTTACTATTATTAGGCTATCTTGGTAATTTGCCCACACAGAAACTGTGGAATTCAAGTCCTTTTTGATTTCTGTGATTGAAAGGTGACATGTCTACATGGTTAATTGACAAAATGACAAAATGTTTATACCAACCCTGTCAGTAGTATAGATGAGACATTGGTATTTTTGGGGAGGGGGTTACAAATTGTTCATTACTGAATCATACATTTCTTATGTTTACCTTGAAGTATTCTCTGAATTCTAAGGGGGCTAGAAATTGAAAATATGGAACCAATTAAGCCTTCAACAGTACAACTCTTCAACTCTGTTACAAAGCTATATTGACATTCAACTCCATTCCCCTTGTACCTTACAAAAACTGAGAAATGTACTTGCTTTTTCTTCTAGTACAGACCTACTAAGCTAGGAGTCAGTATTACTTTGGAGTTTGGGGGAGGGGGCATTGGGGTGGAGGGATAGGCACACCTTATTTCCCTATGCTTTTATTTGTTTTCTTTTAATTCTGGGCAGATCTGCTGAGTTAGGATTCAACATCTCCAAGGGGTGGGGGGGGGGGGTTGGGTTGGCACACCTTATTTCCCTATGCTTTCATTTCTTTTAATTCATGCAACATGCTGTAAATTAGCAAATGTTTGGTTGTCTCTCCATGCAAATCAGGGGACAAAAAGTAAGTTCAAAAGAAAATATATGCTTTTATTAATTCTTTCATAACATTGGCATTCATTATCCGGTTGGAATGTAGTATGCATCACTTTGAAATGGAATCAATTACAATTCTTAAGGTGATATTCGATGCAGGTTTTAAACTTTGGTTAGGAAGATTTTCATTATACTGTAAAATCTATGGTATGCAAAGTGGGGGTAACCATGCTAATACATATAACAGTGTGGGGGTCAGAAATTTGCTGATGGGCAATTTAATTGGTGGGAAGTTATCCAGTTGTCCAAGAACCATACAGAATAGGACTATGGTGTGTAAATGTAGAATATTCTCACTGTATCAATCATTGGCATTATATTTCATCAGTTTTTAATCCTTGATTTGTAAAACCACTTTTAATAGTCAAGGAATGAATACAGTAAGTCTCTTGGCTTAAGGTTAATTTTTTTACTGTTTTTAAATTACAGGAAACGGTACTACAGTAATGTAATGTGGTTTTGTAACATTTGTTAATTTAGTTACACTAACATGTATTTTAGATATTCACATCATTTTATGTGTATTTTATCATACATATTAGACATATTTTATGCACTGAAGCTTGAGAAAGTACCAGTTCCGTTTGCTATACTTTGTGTGTTACATTCTGGACTTTCAAGATGTGTATCCACTATTGCATTATTCAAGGGCTGTTTGACACTAATATGTTTAAACACATAGGATTTCAATACTTCTATTTGGTAAACATTTCAACTTGATTTGCTTTGGTTTGATTCATTGACACTTTCAACTGTTTAACAAACTACATCACTCCTACTTGTGAGTAACTTTATATCTATGCAGCATGCCTACTTCTCTTTACTAAGTTGGAGGTGACAAAGTCCTTGAGCATGTTGAAAGTTTGTAACTAGTAATAAACCCTATCATTAAATAATATTATTTAAAGCACACTGCAATCCTGGTCTATGCATTTTATTATATCTAATTGAGACTTGCTGGAAATTAGGCCTAAGTTGTAAGTTGTATTGTATAGCTTACCTACAAATCCGGCCGGATTTAACAAAAAATCCGGCCGGATGCCGGATTTGTAAAAAATCCTCAAATCCAGTACACCCCTACTTGTAATTCTAGACTTTAGGTCCACTTTAAAGTCGTGATGCCTTCTGTCGGGAAGAATGCATATGTGGGTTCTTCCCAACCGAAAGCGACACAACTTAAAACTGGTCTTAAAATTGCCAGTCGCAGTCGTAAGTCGTAAACTCATGCACAATACACGGCTGTTTCAGACCTGACGATCAAGTAGAGTTGTGATGTGCAAAGTTGTGTAGTGTGCGGCTAGCTTTAGGTTGCTGTCAATCATGAAGATTGTCATCTTTGATTATATTTGAATTTCACAGACTGCTGCTTTGAGAGCAGTTGGCAACATTGTTACAGGGACAGATGAACAAACCCAGGTTGTGTTGGATTGTGACGTACTCTCTCGTTTCCCAGCCTTACTTGCACACAAAAAGGAGAAAATTAACAAGGTTAGTGGATATAGGTTGTGTAAACTTCCATGTTAAAACACCCTCACCTCAACATGTAGTTTCATGTGTACAAATATGTTGGACTGTGTATCTCTCTCATCGTAATTGAACTTTGTTCTTCACCTTTCTCAGAAAAACCTCCATTTAGAACAATATGAGATACTAGAAAGCATGACCATCTTGTTTGAACTTTTGCAGTCCAGATTAAAATACTAGTTAGCATCTCTGAGCCAATTTCAGAAATGTTTGTGATTGATTCCTTGCCGTAGGCAGGCAAGGAATCTATGCGATGGTGATGTCGTGGGTGTGTGTGCGTGTGTATGTGTGTGTGTATGTGTTTGTGACGCTGCTTGTAATCGCGATATCTCAAGATAGGATTGACCGACACTTTTCATATGTGGTATATAGATTTGTCATGTTGAGAGGAAGAACCCTATTGTTTTTGGAGGAGGTCAAAGGTCATCAGAGGTCACCAGAGGTCAAAAACCGAAAACCTTGTAATCGCGTTATCTCGAGATAGGGGTGACCGACACTTTTCATATTTGGTATATAGATTTGTCATGTTGAGAGGAAGAACCCTATTGTTTTTGGTAGAGGTCAAAGGTCATCTGAGGTCACCATAAGTTAAACTGCGGAAACCTCGTAAATGGCTTGTAATCGCGCTATCTCGAGATAGCGATGATTGACACTTTTCATATTTGGTATATATATTTGTCATGTTGAGAGGAAACCCTATTGTTTTTGGTGAAGGTCAAAGGTCATTTGAGGTCACCGGAGGTAAAAAGCCAAAAAGCTCGTAATCGCGATATCTCAAGATAGGAATGACGGACACTTTTCATATTTGATATATAGGTTTGTCATCTTAAGAGAAAGAATCCTTTTGTTTTTGGTGGAGGTCAAAGGTCATTTGAGGTCACCAGAGGTCAAAGACCGAAAACCTTGAAATCACGATATCTCAAGATAGGAGTGGCCTGCATGGATTTGTCATGTTGAGAGGAAGAACCCTATTGTTTTTGGTAGAGATCAAAGGTCATCTGAGGTCACCAGAGGTCAAAAACCAAAAAACCTTGTAATCGCGATATCTCGAGATAGGGATGACCGACACTTTTCATATTTGGTATGTAAATTTGTCATGTTGAGAGGAAGAGGCCTATCGTTTTTGGTGAAGGTCAAAGGTCACTTGGGGTCACTGGACTTAAAAAGCCGAAAACCTCGTTAATCACGATATCTCAAGATAGGAATGACAGACACTTTTCATATTTGGTATATAGACTTGTCATGTTGAGAGGAAGAATCCTATTGTTTTTGGTGGAGGTCAAAGGTCATTTGAGGTCACTGTAGGTCGAAGACCGAAAACCTTGAAATCGCCATATGTCAAGATGGGAATGGCCTATATAGATTTGTCATGTTGAGAGGAAGAATCCTATTGTTTTCGGTAGAGGTCAAAGGTCATCTGAGGTCACCAGAGGTTAAACTGCGAAAACCTCCTAAACGGCTTGTAAACACAATATCTCCAGATAGCAATGACCGACACTTTTCTTATTTGGTACATAGATTTGTCATGTTGACAGGAAGAAGCCTTTTGTTTTTGGTGAAGGTCAAAGGTCATTTGAGGTCACTGGAGGTAAAAAGCTGAAAAGCTCGTAATCACGATATTTCAAGATAGGAATGACTGACAGTTTTCATATTTGGTATATAGATTTGTCATGATGTAAGGTAGAACCCTATTGTTTTTGGTGGAGGTCAAAGGTCATCTTGGGTTACCAAAGGTCAAAAAGCAAAATTTCCCAAGAATTCCCAAGATTGTAATCTGGCATCACTGGGGTCAAAAAGCAACATTTCCCAAGAATTCCCAAGATTGTTATATGGGGTCACCAGAGGTCAAAAAGCAAAAATTCCCAAGATTGTTATATGGGGTCACCAGAGGTCAAAATGCAAAATATCCCAAGAATTCCCAAGATTGTAATCTGCATCACTGGGGCAAAAATCAACATTTCCCAAGAATTCCCAAGATCATCATCTGGAGTTGTCAGAGGCCAAAAAGCAAAAGCAAAATTTCCCAAGAATTCCCAAGATTGTTATATGGGGTCACCAGAGGTCAAAAAGCAAAATATCCCAAGAATTCCCAAGATCATGATATGGGGTCACCAGAGGTCAAAAAGTGAAATTTCCCAAGAATTCCCAAGATAGTCATCAGGAGTCACCAGAGGTCAAACAGCAAAATATCCCAAGTATTCCTAAGATCGTCATCTAGGGTCACCAGAGGTCAAAAAGCAAAATTTTCCAAGAATTTTCAAGATCCAAGATCCATTGGAGTTGAATCCCTTTCAAGACACTTCAGATTTTCTTTTTTGTTTTATTTGGTGGGGTTCAAAGGTCATGTGAGGTCAGCAGAGGTCATATTGTTAAAACATAAAATGATGTAGTCAAGAAAGATAAATTTGAGGGATAAACCTCAGTGCAACAAAGCATCCCCATTCGGCAAGGAATCACTAAGCCTTTGGGCTTTCTGGTATTCTATCAAGTTAATGTTTGTGACAGTGACTAGTGGATTAGTGTGTAGTTGTGTGATTGTGTGGATACAGAAACATTAATGCCATTATATTAACTACAATCATTATGTCAGAAGTTTAGCAAATACTATGTGAAGTTTTTCACATTGATTTAAATTATGGTATGTAAAACTTAGTTCTGGCTGCCTCTTCATTGTCCTAAATATTCATATAGTCGAGTAAGTGTTGCCCCTGCTGTATGTTACCGTTCATCATGTGTAAATGTTTTGTTCACTTTCAGGAGGCAGTTTGGTTCTTATCAAACATTACAGCTGGTAATCAGAAACAGGTTCAACTTGTCATAGATGCTGGACTCATACCAGATATAGTCAGGCTCTTAGACAGGGTAAGTGACACTAAATAATGTTAATGCTTATCCAAGCAAAGTGACAGACAACCCAAAAATAGGATTTGGAAAGAGATAGTGGTGTGTTAAAGTGTACCTAAAGTCTAGAATTTTGAAAATATATATTTTAGAGGTTGCAAAATGAACCTTATTGACCTAACTCCCATTGTCAAAGCTTGCTCCGTTGCTGAGATATTAAATGTTAAAATTTATTCACTTAAATCCAAATAGTCCGTTGCACAATAAGTTGTGTCCTTCTTGTGGTACAACTCACATTAAAAGCTTTTTTTTCCTTTAAAAATTAAAAGTGTTTATATGACCTTGAACACTTCCTGTTTTGTTGCATGACATGCTGTACAGAGAGGGCTTGTATAGTCAAGTCACCTGAAAGTCGTAAGGATTCGATCACATTTTGGCACGAGTTGTAGTAAATTTCAGAAAAACAAAGAAATACAAAGGTTGTAATTTGAGTAGTACAACAATGACATCACAAATTATTGCGCAATCTACCTTTTTAAATTGAGTGAATAAACTTCAACATTTTATATCTCAGCTTAGGAATGCCCTGTGAAGATGGGATTTGGACCACTGGAATTCAGATTTCATGCTCTGTAATATATATTTTTGAATTTTTAGACTTTAGGTACACTTTAAAGTAATTTATGTCCCTTGCTCAATGCTGAAAGAATGCCCAACCTCTCATGCTCTCAAAGTGGTTAAGTCATTGTTGGTTCCCAATTGTTGGCTTGGGAAATATAGGTCCTCGTTGTTCTTAGAAGTTATAATATTTAGCTGTAGTAGTTGATATTTTGAAATTACTTGCCTTAAGTTTATGGTTGTAATATTAATTTTGAACATGGAGTGAAACATGTACATGCACTTTTGTAATATTTTCATGAATTGTAAAGCCAAAGGGTTTTTTATTTTAAGCTTTCAATGAGTGTAGGTAAATAACTGAGTAATTTAAGAAAACGTTGTCAAAACTGGGACTGGGACTTGTAGTAGTCATCTGTTAAAGAAAAATGACAGGGACTGGTCTGGATTGAACATACATAATTGCTCTCTGTTAGCCTTTGGGATAACATTGCAGTTGGTTTTGAACTTGCAGCAAAGCTTTTAAATGTTAGTTGAACATACTGTCTTTTGCGTTGAAATGTCATGTCTCTCACCATTGAGAACAAAAGTTGTAAATATTTTGTAGTACAAGATATGGTAGGAATTGTTGTAGATATTTTGTGACAGGGAAGGATAGTGATCATATTTCTCATATCAGTCATGAGTTAGCGGTAAGATTTGGTCTGGGAACAGTTTTGAGATGATTATTATAGCATCATTTTGATGGCGTAAATTATTTCTCTTTAGGGTGACTTTCAGACACAAAAGGAAGCTGCCTGGGCTGTCAGTAATCTTACCATCAGTGGTAAGAAGGAGCAGGTTGTAGTACTCATTGAAAATAAGGTCATCCCTCCACTGTGTAACCTCTTAACAGTCAAAGATCCTCAGATTGTCCAAGTGTGTCTTGATGGCATTGGCAATATTCTCAGAATGGCTGGAGAGAACTACCATGTAATTGCAGATATGATTGAGAGTGCAGGAGGTGAGTATGATTCATCTTTTAGCTCATACCAGTGAAGCTGGTGTGTACTTAAATCATTGTGGGCTGGCTGTCTGTCTGTCTGTCTGCCTGCTTGTCCACAATTGCCTACAAATTGCATAAAAGGTTAATATCACTAGCATTGCTGAATGAATTTCTCTGAAAGTTGGTCACATTCATCTTGGGGTGAGGAGCCTTCAGAGGGGTTGAAAAAATGTATGTCGAAGGTCATCTAAAGGTCATTTCGTGTCCTAGTGTTGTAAATTTTACAGACTGTTTCTCCTCCTGGATGCATCAAGGAATTATCATCAAAGATGCTCAGAAGTATGATTGGCATGTGAAGATTAAAAGTTATATCCCCAATTTTAGGTCAGAGATTACCTGGGGACCTTTTGTACTGGCTTTGTGGTGACTTGCCCATTTTTATCAGTTTCACAAAATCTTTCCTCTGCAACCCTTTGACACTGTCTGTGAAAGAAAGGTCAACTCTGCGAGTTTATTTAGATTGCAATATGAGTTTTTTTCAGGTTAAGTTCAGGCAATATATGATTGGTATTTCAAAGCTGCCTCTACTAAAACTCTTTGCAAGGAGCCTGTGTCTGGTGAGAGAATGAACTGTTTGTGTAAAGTTCAAATGTTGAGATGGTTGGAGTTGGTAACTCCAATAGGTCAAACATACAGCATTTGTGCATTATATGCCAGCTGAGTTAGTGCAGCTACAGGGCTGGGTGGTATTCCATTTTAAGTTTTGATACATTTTGTGGATAAAGGCTTGCACTTCTAGGATCATTTTGTTCATTTTTGGAGATACTGTGAAGACAGACTTCACCTTAAAACTTAAGTTGTATGAGCTTCTGCACATGTTGGTGCTCTCAGCCTCTGAGAAGTACTTGCATAGTTTTCACCAGAGCTTATAAGTTGTGTAAATTGACAGTTTACAAAGTTTGGACCAGAATTTACATTCTGGTTGGATTTGTGTCCTGCACTGTATATGTGTTGTTTCTTCTCCTACAGGTGTCGACAAGATTGAATCACTGCAACAGTCAGAAAATGATGAAATTTACAAGTTGGCTTTTGAAATAATTGAACAATATTTTTCAGATGTAAGTAAATTTGATTTCATGTCTTTGAAAACCAGACTTACAAGAGATGGAGCAGCAATTCACAATCTTTTTAGAAAGTGTCTTCCCCACTCTCTGAAAAGACCATGAATGACCATACCCCAAGCCCATTTCAACCCATCCCAGCAGGGTTCTGCCCAGGATGATTTGAGTGCCGGCAGGACTATCTAAGCGGAGCGCCACCATCGGTTGGCGCGGAGCGTACAAGAAAAATTTTGGAATTTACAGACCCCCAGATGGTCGGAAACGGCACTTCCCGAGTGTTTTAAGCTGTCTGTACACGGCCTTAAAAAAGGGATCTCATGTTGTTAAAATTTCTCAAATTATCAAAAAAAAAAAAAAAATCTGTGAAAAATTGTAATATATATCAGATGCAGAAAAAACAAGATGTCACCTTTTATTGTTATTACTTCAAAGTTTGCTCTAGCTTTTTTTATTTGAAGCAATTTCATGCCGTACATAGCGCTGAGGCCAAGTTTGGGCAATATCTCCAAAATTACTTTTATCATAATAATTTTCTTGTGAGTCTATACAATTGTAAGAATTCAAAAGCAAGATGTACTGTATGCTTGCGAAAAAATATGAAATTATTTGCCTTGTATTGTTTCCTTTCTTCTTTTTGCTGTCCAGATTTATGTTTTCTTCTTTTATGGCATTCGTTTTAACACTGAACTAATGTATACTGTGGTTGCCCTTGGATCAATTAGTTGGAATCATGCATGGCATAGTACTGATATGAGGGTCCTTTTGTGGGGGAAGGGGTGGGGTAGGGCCACGACTCTTTTCATACTCCTCTCATTGCTTTGGACACATCTTTAATTAAGAGTGGGGTAGGTTGCAGCAACTCTATTGCATTTGAATAGACTTGGAGACATGAGTTTGTTCCACGTAACAGTTATATATATGGTAATAAAATTAAAATTTCATGAAAGTCATTTTCACAAGAAAAAAGCCATCCTGTCAGTATATCACCCCTTCTATGTTAAACAACCTTTTCTGGAACACATTACATATTTTTAAGCACTTTGGAACGAAATTTTATCAAAGTTCTTGGCAATATAGCTCAACTTGTAAGGGGACTCCTACAAATTACACATGTGTAAGGCTAGGTTCTCAGTATACACGTACTACACGTTAGGCAACGGCCAATGTGCTAAGACACTATGAAGAAAGACACCCGGTAGAGAAAACCTGTTTGACTAGAGCTTGCGATTATCATGCGAATTGTTGTTTAGGGGTCTTTTGCACATGTCAGGAAAATGTTTTTGGCATTTTTAATGATTTGGGCTATTTTTTATTCTTCTGACGATCAAATATGCTACCTGTGCTTTACACAGTTCAAAGTGTATGGACAGGACTGTAGCTTGCTTTAGGGGTCGAAGCAGTATTCAGGACTGAAATCCTTTCCTTTTTGGAAATAGAATTTGTTTCCATAATTAACCATGTGCCAAAAATGTCTCTTAAATAGTATCAATCTAAGTCATTTTTGAAGTCAATTCAAATTGATACGGTCAACACTTATCGAGGTCTGATGGTTTCACTTACTGTGATCCATGCTTCAGTTTGGAGCCTTGGACTGTAGCCAATCACAATCATTCTTTTACGATTGCATCTATGTATTGGCAAAACAAAACGTAATTCGTTGATTACGGCCTGTAATTATACACTTTCTTACCGATATTTCTTGTCACTTTTTCAAGAGTCTCCCTCAAATTAATTCTTGTTACGAGAGTTTTTCCCACCACTTAGATTTCGGAGGATATTTTTGGCCAATTTAGAACTTGGGTGCAAATTCAAGTTGTTTAAAGGCAATTGCAAAAGCATGAGAAATGTTTCAGGAGTTCTGTATGGTTTCATTGTCAACATGAAAACGTTCTCCATGTGTGAGGGAAAGATCTAGTCCGTGCCTTCCAAGTAATTTTCAAGGGAGAAAAAGTAAGAGGCGGTAATTTCAAGGCGAGGTTGTCGCAAAAGAGCAGCAAGGCAGCCGTCTCGTAAATTAAGTAGGCTACCAGGGAAACTGATATTAATTCGTATGGTGTAAATTGTGCTTTGTGCATTTATGATTTACGCAATTACAATACCTGAAAAGTAGCCCAGTGAGGTAGCTGTGCATGACAGTTTGTTACACTCGTACAGTATGTGCTAGCTGAGGTATGACCGTGGTACAGTATAAGCACCATTGATTTACGCAAAGTATTGAACATATGTACATACGGATATTTAGTACGTGTAGGCCTATGCTTTGCGTACTGCTGTAAGAAAATATTACTCGTGATAGCCTACACTCTTATGTATGCCAAGCACTTGCTTTGATGGTCTCTGTTTTACCGTTCCTTTTGCTAGCAAATGTGGCTATGATTCTGAGTGTAGACTAAGAAGAAACACAATAGGCAAGGGGTATGGCAGCATCATTTTACTCCTTATAGTTCTCATTCGCTAAGTGGAGGGCCTACCAAGGGTTTGCAATATTCATGGCAGTATAGCGGGACGGGCTTTCAAATCATTAAGTTTCAATCCCGAACATTGGAATAAGGATTCCCAGGCACCCGGCGCATAGGATTTTGTAAGCCCTGCTTAGGTTCGTGGTCGTACGTACTTCAATAAAAAACATACTTTGGCATGTTGGTTGCCTGAACATCGCTTCTTTTAATAATTGAAATACAGCGCAACGATCAAGCATCGAGTCATTGCTCTGGAATGCAAAATTATAGTATTTTTCACGAGGTGTGTTTTGGATATTATGGACGATTATGAACTGGATTTCATCCAGTCTCGAATTATGACCAACAAACAGTTTTTTTTCAGTCGATCCTTCGACCACGTGGCTATTTTATTTGGTTTCTTATAAGGAATAAGTGCCGGTCGGAAAAGTTAGTGTGGCAGATTGTGGCGGTCGGCAATGCTGCGTCCTGGTCGGTGCCGACCGGCAGCGGCAGATCACTGATCCCACTGCCTTTTGCACCTGTCCGGCATCCTATCCACCCAGCCATAGAGAAGCCGAAGATTCTTGGACTCCTAGGAATTCTGGATTGCCTAGTAATATTTTCGGTTCATTTAAATACACATATTTCACAATTGTCACAGATTTGGACAAGGAGAAATCACCATCCTGTCAAAAGCTGTGCCTGCACCCCCTCCTTGAAAATGATTGATGGGTGCTTTTAATTGATAGGGCTGTGAACGTTTAGCAAAATAATTAAACGTTTAAAAATTTTGTGATCATTTAGTGTTTAATCACGATTACCTTGTCATAACAGAAAGACTCGAAGTGTGCTTATTGATGCCATAAATACAAAAGAAACATGCATTGCTATTGTACTCCTGCTCTGTAGAGCTGTATGCAATAACCGCGATCTCCGCAGCTTAGTATTTAAATGGATAAAAAACGGCCAGAAAACAGGTTTTGGGATTTATCGCTAGTAGCGTTGTACTAAACATTTGTTCCACATGCGATCGTTTAGCGATTAATTGCTACACGGTCACAGCCCTATTAATTGATAGTCCGAAAATAGGTTACTGGCCCTACATTCTGGACTATTGATGCAGAGGAGAAAGCTTATACTATGTATCTGTCATGGATTGCACAATAGTACCTGTATTCCTCATCTCTGTCACATATAGTATTCATAGCAGGATTAAGTCAAGAACATCTCTCCATTCAAAATACTGGTGTACATTGACTCCTTTAGAAACTGGGTAGACCCTTTGTCTCCAAGAGAAACTGGGTAGACCTTTTTTTTTTTTTTGTACCATGGATTGTATCCCTGCATTGTACTCACTAGCTTGACATACTCCTTCAGCATCTTGAGCCATTTTAAACTGATGTTTTGTGAGACTAGGCTGAAGTCACTTGTGGACCTACCTTATTTGCTGATTCTCTTTCTGAGAGGATTTTATAGGTCCATAAAGAGGCAGCATGAGGTTAGCCTTTAAGTATCAAGGTGATATGTAGGGAATAACATATCCGGTATCACATCCCAGTTTGCTGCACAAGCTGGCCAAATTGTTACACAAATGCAGAAATGTGTAGCACTTTTTTGTGTGGATAACCATAGTGTTTTCAGTGATTTTACACTACGGAAGGAAAATATTCTCAAAACTATTGCAAAATTTGAACGCTAAATTATTCCCTGATATGTATTGATTGCATGTATTGCACAGATTTCCATAAATTTCAAGAAAATAGCATTGCAAAGACATGGAATATAGTTTGTACTGTATTGAATTGTTGAAAACTGATAACTGGTGTCCAGTTGCACAGATTTGGAGTTTCATAATTTCTCATTTGCTAATAATTAAGTGAAGGATCTCATCTTGTAGTCAAAGCCTATGTTGTAATTAAAGACTTCTTATTGAAGTACATTTCAGTGTTGAAGCTGGTCAAAATGAATCTGTGGGAAAAATTCTGTTAAGAATCATACAAGTTTGTTTATCGGCAGCAAATTGCATGTTGTACATTGTTCTCACCCTTTGGTTGGTGTTTTCCTTTCCTTTAATCAGGATGTTGGAGGGCTTGACCCACAGCCAACAGATGAAGACAAAGGGTATCATTTTGATGGAAATGCATCAGTACCTCCAGAAGGTTTCCAGTTTAATTAACAGAGAGCTATAATGTAGTCAGAGGAAGCATTACATGTTATGTAGCGCCAGACGTTGACTATTTGTATGACACTAGCTGCAAGAATGCTCCTCCACTGCGGTTTTCTGTACAGTCACTTGGTGTGTTGTGTCAAGGGCTTGTGACCGTTTCTCGAGAGAAAAGCGAAAGGTCACTCACAAGAAATGTACAGTTTGTACTTTGAAATCTAACCATTGTAAAACTGTTAATTGTAACAAAACTTTTTTTCAACACATGAGGAGAGAGATATGAATGAGGCAGTGACATACAGCGTTGTGTGAGGTTTCTGACTATAACAGAGTGGTGATGAGGAACAGTCCGTGAAGCGTGCAGTATGAAGAAGTGAGAAAAGTGCAATTGTCTGAAAATAGATAGTGTGAGGGAAGTATATAATATTAAAACACTTGTAATAGCCTGGCCAGTCTCCAAGTTTCTTAACTTTTTCTGATCATATTTGAATTGCCTTTTAGCTTCCTTTAACATTGAGAGTTGTCCATAATTTTTAAATGAATTGGATTTTTCTCAATGGAGGATGTATAAAACTAAATTGGTTTTGAATTCTTAGTCATAGAGTGTTTGAAAAATTTTCGCAAACTTGGTATGAAGTCTAGGTATTATTTATCAAGTTCAGGCTTCAATATTTAAATGCTGATATTGTAAGATTGATGGTCTTGTTATATTTCAGAAGAATGAATCATAAAAGTGGCTGTGAAGTGTGATCTCAATAAGATCTGTTGACCTCAATAGGCAGCTTATATTTTTCAATATTATTTACAGAATGAAAACAATTATTCAGCTTGAATTATTGTGTATTTATGATATGCTGCAAAGCTGAGCAGGTAACAGAGGTTACAGACAGTTTTGGGAATAAATGTAGAAATTTTTGATAGGTTGATGTGGAACCTTAAGCTTCCTAATTGATAGTTGTTGCTTCTAGAGTTGCCATTGTTTACACATTATACACATGGAAGTACTGTTTAACATGCACAAACTTCACTTCAGTGTGGCATGTATAACATACCTCCCTAAAGTTTGGAAAGAAGTACTGTATTGTTTTAACAAGGGCTAACTATTTTTTAAGCTCTGCAAAAGAGTAACAAAGACATCAAAGTGGTTGTGTGGGTGAGGTACCAAGGTTTTCATTATATTGTTAAGGTGACATTACTGTATGCTTCTTTTAACTTAAAGCCTGATAGGGGAGTTCAGCCTGTGTTCCTGACTTTGGTATATAACTCCTATTATGTGTAGCTAAACACAGGGAAAGTGGAGACTGTCAACAGTATGGTAGCAAATTATCTCCTATTAAGTAGAAATATAATACTCAAAAAATGGGGAGCATCTGGTTTGCAATTTAGTAATCAGATGTGTGTGGTATGTTAAAAGTGTGTGACAATGGGAGAAAAGTATGAAAATGTTGTATGTTTAGTTATTTACTTGAAGGTTTATGTTTGTCTTTGAATTGATCTCGATTTCTTAAATGTCTTTGCTTCTTTTACAGTGTTAAAATAATTCATTCTCCATTTTATTAATCATTTGACCGCCTTCTTAGTTCTATGTGTGTACATTATCATACCTTTTTTTCCATTCACTATGCAATGTTTGTAGCAGTTTTTCAAGATTTTTCAACAAAATAATTACAGAGAGGGGCAGGCATATAAGACAGAAGTAAGCCCTAGATTTTTCAATAGATTCTTTCTTTAACCTTTCTTGGCAAATTTCCTCTTCATGCACAATTACTCTCTTCATGGCTATCTGTTGGCTACTTTATCCTTATGAATATAACATTTAAATGATGTCTGTTGGCATATAGGTAGTAAGTTGCTTACCTTTTTAAGAGAAAATGATTGCTAAACTAGGGCACACGTGAAGTGGTTAAGTATTCATGAAATTAAAGTGATTGTAAAGATGGTAAAATGGGATTATCAGTAATAGTGCCAGAGGACTGTCAGGGTAAAGTTTGCTTCTACTAGGCTTTCACGGTATTTCATAAAAAGACAACCAGTAAAATCGGACCCCAAATAATCAGAACTAGATTATAACTGATTTTTTTCCCCCACACACTTTTCTGTACTTGTGTAAAAATTTGGGCAGATAGTAGTGTAGCCTAATTGTATGCATACGTGACCTGTGAGAGAGAGCATTGTATTGCGTCATCTAGCCATACAAACTTGGCAGAAAAAGAGCATCATAAATTTGATAAAAGTTAGTCATCTGGCCTAAAACATGCGTAGACCCTGTAAAGTGATAAAGACAAATGCAGTGAAACAATGGCTTGTCACGTGACTTTTCTAAAAGAGTATCACATACTGACCATTTGATGAGGCCCATACAACACCCAAAACATTTTGTTTCCAAATTGTCCATGAAAATCCTTGCAAGGTCATCACTGTGTATTAGCTTGTTCTTAAGATTCTGGTCGGCCATTGGCTGGTTATGTTTTCAATCAGTGGGAGATGAAGGCAAAAGTAGTGGTCTAAATAGCTGTGTTTAAACTGTATGTATACAAAAAAATTATTAGTTCAAGCTTTTAACTTTTTCATTAAAAAATGTTAAATTTTCTTATGGACTTATAGGAAATGTCTTAACCAATTTATTGTGTACATGAAAATTTTCATCATAATTAATCAATTACACAAAGCAAGGGTAAGAAACGTTTAGTAATTGTGTCTAGGTGTAGTTCCAGTATGTACATTACATATGCAGTTGACACATACGGTAGCCTAACAAGAGTTGCTTAGCCGAACTATGCCAAGGCTGCTCCGTGAAGGACAATTACATTTAGTATGCTAAAATTTAGATGCCTTGATTGGTGTTCAGTTGGTCATTGCAATATGATCTAATGCTGTGCCGTGTGTGTATTTGGATAAAACTGTCAATGCTGTTAACATGTGTGAGAAATTACGAACGGAAAGACCTGAATTGACAGAGTGAAGGCTTTCTTAATTTCAAGAGCATGTCTATGGCCGCTGTCTTGCATCCTGTACACAGCCACAAATGGCAACACATGGTATCAGTAGTCCTTGGTATGAATAGATCCGATGACCTAGACTTTGGGTTGTAAACAAATGCTAGCATGTATTCTGCAAGCATATTATGTATCATATGTATTGAGGTACATGGCTGTATCATGTCCTGAGCAGTACATTGGGCTTGTTTACAAACATATTAAAAATGTCAATGTGCTAAATTGTACTGGTTGATGATTGGTTGAAGTTATAGTGCTCTAAATATCCCAAAGACTTCAGCTTTTAGTGTCAGAAAAAGTCAGTTTGCACAAGTTGTAGGACTTGCAAGGTGTTCAGTTAAGTTAGTTGATAACATGGGATGACTTGGATGATTCCCATTAAAGCAATCTCTATCTCTCTCCTTGCAGGTGTAATCGTGTTAGTACCTGGACTGTGGTATGAGTTTGGACACTTTAGACATGATAACAAAAGTTCTGACCATGTAAAGGTGTGCTCACACCAAAACTACACAGTTCCTGCTGCAGGAAGCATTTCCTGCACCACAGGGGGTTCAGAAAGCTGGTAAAAACACACTGTCATCCTGAACCCTCTTCCCCTCATAACAAAATCCTGCATGCATGATACTGGGTGATTACTTACAGCCCGGCAGCAAAAATAATTAGGAACCTCTGAAGGTCTGACAGTAATGAGCATGTATTCTCAAGAATTTTTTTTCTCTGAAGTTACAGAAAGTTCTGAAGGTAGCATCACTAAATGATTTGGCTAAGTCATCTGACAAAGAGTTATCAGTAATGAAAATGATTTGATTTTCGTGCCAGATTAGGCCACCCTCCAAAAACACTGAACAAGCCATACAGGGTAGGAGTATAAATTTTCCTTTAAAGTAACCTTATGAAGTTAAACATCAGAAATCAAAATTTGTTGTGCTGTTTTACTCAATATGTAATTCCTTAAAATCATTGTATTTGTAATCAGAACTTATTTTGTCCTACAAAATAGGATTTTTCTGTTTCGACTATCAAACATGTAGTTTCCTATGTCTGTTTCGGTTATCTGCTTTGCGCTGCAAACCATGAAAAAAGACCAAACATCTGTGTACAAAGAACGCTATTGAATGATGAACTGCCATTGTTCTCCAAACAAAAGTTGCACTTCTCCTGACTTGAATTAAGTTATGATTGACCCATCAGTGCAGGAGCCACGGCATTTCCCACCATGCATTTTTAACAATGCGATTTCTGTGTGAACAGTTCCATAGAATTATGTACAAGCCATTTGCTCTGTGGCAACTGCACTGCAAAATGCAGCAGCATTTGGGTTTGGTGTGAGATTAAAGGTAACTTACCAGCCCTAGGCAGTATGTCTCTTAGTGAAGGTTGATAATTCTTTCAAGATGCTTCATGGCCTTGGGCAAAGTTGAGATAGCCAGCCAATGCGGTGTTTGTTGCCATAGCCTGTTAGAACCAAATAATGTTAGAACATGATACTACATCCGACCTCGACCATTGGCTAAGGTGTGATTGCTGGTCCTTGCCATGCATGTTCTGATCAGTAAGAATTCAGCAGCAGATAATATTTCGTCCTTGCCTTTAATAATTATGTCATTCTACCTAAACATTGTTTCTAAATTTACTCTATATTCCAGGATAGTTTTGATTTTCCCCGATTATTTTGAGTTTTGAATTTTCTATCCAATAATCATACTGAATCAAGACCAGTTATTAGTGGTATCGATATTATAACCGGTTTACCGTGAAAGCCTAGCATCTACAGGAACTCATTTTTTGTAACCTAGTTCTCAATAGCGCTTATTTTCTGTGTTTCCTTATTTCTGGCATACAGTTGTCAGATCCACAGAAGTTAAGATGGTAGGCAAAGTAAAAAGAGCAACATTGTGTAGATAGTAGTTAAACATATTTTCTGAACATTGCTACAGTATTCAGACGGTGGTGGGTAAATTGAATATGATCATTTAGTATGATCAATGTATACTTATTTAAAGGATTCTTCTTAGAGTTATGGACAATCTCAGGTTTCATGGATGTCATCCAAAGCCATTTATTGGGGAAGAAGAGGTTGGCTAATGGAAGTAAACTCTGTGGAAAGGAGTAGATAACAATGCAAAAAAAAAATGTTATTCAACAGTGACAAAAGCTTAATTCTTCAGATAAGGAAAAGTGACTCCTTTGCTGCCATGAGCCCTTGTTTTACATAGTAACATTAAAAGAGTATTTAGCTTCCCCTACCTGGAAAAGATGTATTGTCAAACTATCAATGTGCCTGTTGGTTATTTCTGTCTCTCTTACACATGCAGGTTAAAGTTTTTGTCACAAGAAATTGAAGATAACAAAATTGTGATTTAGAAGATATGCTACATTTTAGCTTTTCCAGGTTTTGAAAGTTAATATTGCTTTCGTTGTTGCTTTTGGGCAACAGTCATTTTAAATGTGGCAAACCCTGTTAGCTTGATGTGAAAAAATTTTAGTTTTCAAAAGGTATATGTCTAACAGTTCAAAGCTGTTTGCTTAAACCCATTTTTACTTGTGGCACAAAATAGAGGGATTGCCATTACTGCAACTAAGAGATGAACTGTGCATACTATTGTGGTAACAATTGTATTGCACAGAATTATCAGAAGAACAGTTGCGGTACTGTATACTTTGGTATGAACAAGGTTATTTTTATTTTGTGCTGTTAACATTTTGTTGTTTTGAATTCTTTTCGGACTTTCAGATGATATCTTGCCGGTTGTCCCAGTCTACTTCTTATTTCTTAAAGTGGAGACACAGGCAATGTAGTTTTACTAGTGAATGTTTCTCTGTCAAACACCAATTTTTCTTTGTCATTTTGGTTGCTTTGGATATTTTGGGAGATTGTGAGGAACGTCTTTCAGTGGTATTTTAAATTGCATAATGCCATGCTAGTGTATCTAAAGGCAAGGTGTAGGTAACCATTTTATCTCTTAATGAATATGAAGATGTTGGAATATAAACATTAACTATAAGGATTTTATTTGTCAGCTTTGTGGAGGTGAGAAAGGTTTCTGGGATCTTGATTAACCTAGTTAAGTTACAGAAAAGTGTGCATTTATTGAATTGCTGAAAGGAAAAGAAAAGTAGCCCAATCGAGGATACCTTCTTGTTCACTTAACTCTAAAAATTGTTTGGAATATGTACTAGTGGAAAATGACTACACATACATTCTGCTTACAGTGGAATAAGTTGTATATTGTCACATATTTTTCAGAAAAAAAGTCAGTAAATTGTACCCTTACACACTTAAAAACATATGAATTGTTTTTCTTTGGAGGAAATGTAGAATGTGAAAATTTCTTAAGTGTGTTCATCTGTGTTGTCAAGTTATTGGAATCTTCAACTGAAAACTTGCAAGAGTGCCATTGGGTGTTCATCCATAATGGTACAGGATACAGTGTTTGGGGCATAATATACATTTTGAGGAAAATGTAGATGTTTGTGGACTTCTCATGAAGCAGTTTGTGTTGTTTCTCTTTAACTGCATTTATAGCCCAATGTTTTGCCCATGTGACTGAAGGTAGACCATCCAGTAACTGTATGCAAAAAAGCATTGGCTGCAGTTGTAACATTCACTGATGTTCATTGTATGAAAGCTTAGCTATTTGGTCAAACAGCAAAGCATGATTTCATGGACCTTGACAATGTATGTGAAATGGTTGTATGAAAGTTGTAATATTGGTCCTGTGCTGAGTATGCAGTTTTAACTGAATTCACCTTGTATAGGTAACTTACAAAAATGTTTTATTCATGAAAATACTTATACTGTGTTCAGGTTTGTGTGAATAGAGTACTGGGGATTGGGATGAGTTTTCAGGTGTAATGAATACAACTAAGGAACTAGAACTGTGTAAAGAACATCTTCATTGTAAAAGACACAGAGATGTCATATACCCTCCCATCAGTTTAAATATTAAATATATTTGTGGACTAAGGTAAACTTGATTTACATGAAGAGCATGACATGACATAGCTGTCTCCATCTTCATCACAGTTGCAGGGTCAGCAAGCAAAATAAAAGGAGGATTTCCTGCTTTTGAAATGTGTTCAAGCAGGTCTCTTTGAGTTCTGTAGAATTTCATAATCTTTTGGGTTAGAAATATTTCTGTAATATGACTGCCTTGCTTAAAAGGTTTGTAATTTCCTGCAGTAACTTTCTTTGTGTGACAGTCAAACTTAAGAGCAAGAATCCAGCAATAAGCCAGTTGGGAATCTTTGATACAGAATGCATGCTGGGAAGGAAAGTGTACCATAACATAGACTGCTTGTGCAAGACAGATATTGTGTTTGAATAACATAATAACATAATTTTCCAGTTTAAAATTATGGCTCTCTAGACATAAATCATGGGTCATAGAGAATTTTCTTTGGAGGAAATAGTTCTTTTTGAAGTTTTTCTACTTAACTTGGACTGAAATAGTTGGGTAGTATGATGGTTAATTGTGGAAGACAAGAAAACAGTCGCTTGATAACTTCGTATCTGTACGGAAGTATCCGTGGACTTGATCTGTGGTATACTACATGGTACAACAAAAATCCAATTTCCCAACTCATCTGTTGTGCAGTTTACCACAGACACTGATTCAGTAGTTCACTTTAATGGTAGATTTAAGAGGATTTCTTGAAGAAAAAAGTGAATCAGTATAATATTGAATAATTTGCCATTGGTTCCCTGTGCTTAAGTATTTGAATCTATCGTAAGGTTACTGAGAACTTCTGTTTATAGTTTTGCTACACAGTTATTTTAGTTAGCATTACCCCAGTATTATTATTAAGTGCTGTCACCTTATTGCGACATGCTTATTGCAACATGCTTATCCATATTCATTGGCAACATAAACAAGGTAGTATTTAGCTGTCCCATTGAAACTGTTTTGTGCTCCTTCCATACGAAGCTGTTATTGTTGGTTGTAAGTTCTTTTATTTGACAGTTCTGTTGGGGTGGAATTTGAGTAATTGAGATTGTACAGACCTTCTCATGGAAACAGGCAACATACTTTTCCATGTAGGTCATTTTCAGCAACTTCCCAGTATTTTCCAAAAAATTGTGCAGTTCTTCAGAGGTCAAGTTGGAAAGTTAGAAACATTGTGATGTTTTTACTGCTGCTTTTTTATTAGCCATAGAACTTGGGTCTGTATATTTCCTCAGGTCTTTGCATTTTTCTTCCTATGAGCCTTCCTCAGTACCAGTCATGTCTCAGCCATGTCCCTGATGGAGTCTAATATAAATTTGATGGCCACTGTCACTTACATTTGCTGTCTCAAAAGTTTTGTACCAAGTTGAGCTTGACCTCAAATGTTTGATTATTCTTGAAAGCCCATGGCAAGTTTTGACAATGTTTGGGCCTTGAACATGAAACTGGTTTTCATTACTTGCTGTCAGAAAGTTTAGAACATTATTGTTTATAAGTTATGCCTCATTTATTTTGAATAAAGAGTAATGTAGAGAGCTTCAGACATTGGTTACATTTTAGGAAAGTGAGTCATTTTAACAAAGTCTTCCAGAACAAATTTAAACAATGTACAAAAATGTGTAAAGACTTTTTTATTTTGTTTTTGATATTTTTATTACATAAATTTAATGTGGTTATGTTATAACCAATTTGGAAAAAGGAAGATTTTGAATAAAATGACTCGCTTGCACCATGTATATATTTCAGTGGTAGTTGTCATGGCTTTCGTGTGATTAGAAAACACTCAACTATGCTTTGCTATAACTATTTGCTTTCTACATGTTTTATTCTGTTAATTTTGCAAAGTATCTGCATCCACTGTGAAATATAAAATGTACCACAATAAATTGCCACAGAAGCAGACATTTTCAGCTCTTTCTTTTGAGATTATTTTGCAAAGAATGAACTTAACCAGGCGATGTTAAGATGTCTTGTGTCTGTAATAATTTAATTTTGTGTGACTGTGGTTTGCTTTCTGTAGTTAAGGAATGACCACAGATTTCACCAAAGCATTTGTTGAATGTGTATTTGATAGTTAACTTTTCAGTTGACTCCATTACATTTATAATGGAGACAGAATGTAGAGGTTATCTTCAAAAGACATATTTACTAAATGCCTCATTAAATAGGTTGCAATGCACAATTTCATGTAAGTGCTGAATTGATATGCAGAAACTAATAATGTTGCTTCAAAAAAAAAAAAAAAATAATAATGTTGCTTCAAAAAAAAAAAAAAAAATGTATGGGGAAAAAAGTGCAGGGGGCATACCAGCAAGATGATGCAGATGACATCATTATCCATTACAAAATACAATGTGTTGTTTACACTGTTAAACTTTATGAAGTCCATAAGAGAGTCATCAGGTCACTAAAATGTTACATTGTGTGTGTAGGAAAGGAAGAAAAAATTGACACCACCTTTATTCCAAAGTGAAGGCTAATTTCAGCACAGTGTGTTCACATAGCCATAACTTTGCCATGGAAAAATTAGGGTGAAAGAAATTGATATATGCTAAGGGTGCCATGAGAGGTGTCCCTGGGGGCAGTTTGAGGGGTTCAGGTTATAGCCGGGGAAAGCCAGTCTAGCCTGATTTCAAAAGCTGTAAGGTTTTCACAACATTAAATGGACATCAGAAAATAAAGAAATAAAACTCAAGTTTGCTAAGAACATCTCAAAAATAAAAGTGTAACACATAGCATGCACAGATTGAGAGCCAAAATATTTGGTGAAGAAAAGTGGAGACTTAGAGACAAGGCAGTCAGTTTTCAGGAAAAATGTTATAAAAATTTTGAAGAAAGATATGTCTTCTGTCAATACACATAACAGTACTTATACTGATAATGCTCAGGTTGCAAAAAGTGTGGTGACTAGAAAAAGTTTCAGCAGCTAGTCTTTCTATTGAAATTCTTTCATCCCCCCCCCCAAAAAATAAACCCACCCCAAAAAATAAACCATGGCTTGCTCAGTTTGGTGTGCCTGTTTTTCTTTTGATGCAATGCAGCCCCCACCTACTCATCGTCTCTGGGAATTTTTTAGATGGCATCTCCATGGAACAGCAATAGAAAATGGATCACATCACGTAGAATGCCCCGAATTACGCTTGCTGTGTCTTGCTACTTCGTAAGAAACGCTGGTGATCAATAGATAAAACTGACAGAAAGCAGTTGGCAAACTGGAGCTGAAACTGCCTGCTAACTTCGCAGAGAAACAATTTAGTACCTAAGGCTAAGTAACTGTACTATGCAGTTAAGTACTAACGTTACCATAGACTACATTGTGTGACACCGCACGAGTCGGGCTATTCAGCTTCAGCGGTGTTGGCTACGATCTCTCAAAACTTGATTGTTTGGAATTCTCTAATGGTTCCAAACATCCTTATAATAGCTGTATATGCGGTTTTAGCCTACGGCTTGTCAGGAGCTAATCGACATAAGAACCTTGTGGAATTTTACTTGGATTTTATACTGCAGAAATACGCTGGTTTATCTCTATTTGTACAAAAATTATAAACGGGAGTTGTCTCAGCAGCATTACTCGGCCCTAAGTTAGCCTAATGTTACACTTACAGTTGTAGCTTACGGTAGTAATTACTCAGTACTACTAGCTACATTGTATCAGGCCTAACGTTACTGCCCAAGCTCGGTACTTCAGTTGATTGAGTGGGACTAGCCTAGGAGAATATTAATGGAATATGGCGGACGAAGACTTGCTTTTCGACGACGTCTATGAGCTGTGTGAAGTAATTGGAAAGTAAGTTAGCATAAGCCTAGCCTAGGCCTAGCTCAGGCTAGTTCAATGTCTCTCTCAGACATTAGCCTAGCCTAGGCTAGGCCTAGCGTAATTAACATTAGGCCTATTAGCCTAGCCTAGGCCTAATTTACCATGGCAAGGCTAGGCCTACACACAAACTTTGCCCTTGCAGCTGCAGATTGTTACTGCAGCATGCATATCAGGGTCCCTGGCCCAGAACTTACCAGTTTGTGATCACGGCCACTAGCCGTCCGGCAGACTACAGTAGCCTGGGTACCGTTACTTTCTGCCCCCGGTAGTTTCCGCCCCTGACTTTCCACCCCTAAAATTACTTGGGCGGAAAATAACATTTGAAATTAAAGATTACTTACAAGTGTAGGCTATTATTATTATTTTTTTTCCATAATTTCTGAGACGAATATAGAGGATGATGAAACTGTGGAACTTTTTCAGAAATCACTGACATAGAGAAGAATGAATTGCATGGTCGATCTACCAAGCTTAGTATTGAATGAATGTATTAGAACATATTCACACCACTGTACGTAACATGGTGCTGTATATGGTTACGTGTGTATACATACGTACTGCATTCGCGTACCAACTGCAATGCACTGGTAGCGAGAAAAGTTAGCATTGATAATGATATCAGTACAATGTAAATTTTTGTAAAAGACATCAAGAGAGACGTTCAGTGATAAGAAAATTAGTTTTATTTTGTGAAGACTTCAACTTGCGCAGGTATTCCATTCTATGCCGTTACTTTCCGCCCCTCAAACCGGTGTTTTCCGCCCCCCAAAACCTGGGGCGGAAAACAACATTTTTTAGGGGCGGAAAGTAACAAGAGCGGAAAATAACTGAATTCAAGTAGCCTAGCCTACCGTCCAATTCTATGAATAATGAAGTTTCAGACCAGTCTGGAAAGTTTGTATCTGCTACACCAAATTTTTATGCCAGACACCACTTTTCTCAATTTTTATGCCACCCCAAATTGTTGTAGGTCTAGGCTTATGTGTTTTAAGTACAGTGTGTTTGTAAAAGACTAGAGGGCGATTCTCCCGTTACGTGTGTGACATTCAGACAGATTTTGAGCTAGATATGCTTGCATTGTTCTAACAGAGATGTGGTGGTCAAGACAATCTTTATATTTTATGAAAGTAAACCTGGGTAGGAACTAGAAGCACAAAGAAAAAATTCGCAATGCATCGGTCACAAAGTTCTGGAGGCGATTCTGTCAGCGTTACGTGTGTGATGCAGAGAAAACTGAAAGTTTGACTTCAGATTTTGAATTGCAAATTCCTGTGAGTTTTGAAAATAAAAAGAATAGCAACTGTATTGCTGTATTAAGCAGACCCTGAGGCCTGACAAATACATCGATTTAAATTTCTACTCTCACAGGCATGCATGAAAAATGTCTTTATGTGACCGTTACGTGTGTGACACAAATTTGTTACATGTGTGACACTCTAAAAAAACACAGACGGGACATTCAGATCGTATAAAACAAGCTTTTTCATCCTGTTAGCACAACTTCTGAAACATGTAAGCAAAGTAAGCCTTGTTGGAAGCTCTAGAGTAGTGCTCATTGTGTCATAGACCTGCTCATTATATACTGTACTTATAAGTGTTGTACACCTCACATGGGCTTTATATTATGGTTCGGTATTTCAGCCTACTATTATGGTGATTTTTATGGCAAAAAGGATGGCACCAAACGTCAATCAAGAAGCTGCATGATTGGCCACAATGATCTCATTGATGTGGTCAACTTACATGATGCAATCTCCTTTGAAATTTGTTAAGACTTATAAAGAAAACATCCTTCATACTGTAGTAGTCCTATTACTGACACTCTACACTCCTACCTACTACTGCAACTACCGTTCTCAGGGCCTCCACATGAAACTAATCCCTATCACAACTGTACCACATATAGGCCTAGTCTTTGCTGGGACCACCATAAACTCATGAAGTTACAGTACTATACATTCACCACTGCTGGCTTCACCAAGTTCTGTTGACTTTGACCACTGATATAACAGGAACCTTAATTCTGCCCTTTGCTACAATCATGTTAAATGGCTCATGCACCTGCCTGCTACCAGCTTTGGGAGGAATATCAGCCCATGGATTCTCTACTTGCATTTTTAAATTGCATTCCCTCTCTATTGTTACTGCAACTTGGTTGGAGATATTGACTGTTTGAACTACTATACCTCAAAGAAATCCTAAACTTTGTACAAATTGCTTTCCACTTTTACAGTGGTTTTTGTTTGTTGAACAAGATGTTTCAGTCTGCCACTTAATACAGTGCTCAACAACTGATGGCAAGGTATAAGAAATACAAAATTACTTATCTATTTCCCACCAAAACTGTAGAAAAGATTCATAGGATTTTTATTTTGAAAGTCAAATGTTTCTCCATGTGTCAAACTAACTGTTGCATCATCATACATTAAACTCTCCAAGTAAAAATATTCAAATAGTTCTTTGATGAGATAATTACAGCACCCTTCATTTTATCATGAAAATCTGAACATGTCTGGTCGATTTTGTGTTCTCCCACAAACATGCGACTGTAACAGCTGAATATTGGAGAGTGCCAAAGGATACTGACCTGCATGAGTACAAATAGCAAAGTCCACTCGAAGTATGAACACTTTTCCTGGACTCAAATTTTACCTTAACATGCTCCCATTTGAAGGAAAATTATTTTCACAAAATCTATCAGCTCACCCTTGCATTAACTTATGACTCATATTACAAGCTGATCATAGTCACATTTCCCATTTGTTTGAAAAGAGCAAAAGACCTCATTTTGGTTTCACTATTCTAAACTGTGTCATTATCATTATCACTATCCAAGGCAATCCACCTATCATGCAGTGAAGTCAGTGCTTGGAGCACTATCAAGAATTCCTTCCAGCAACCTCTGGACAAGTCATCGAAACTTCACAAACACAGTCTCTTCAATATAAAGTTGTTAAAAGTAGATGCCAAGCTCTTGCAGTTTTCTTGAAAACTAAAGCCCAACAACCTTCAACCTAAAATCATCCCACATATAAAGAAAAATCCCAGAAATGGAAGTTTTCTTGAAATTGGAAGCACTGACAATACCTGCAACCTGTGCTTGCTACAGTTTACTACTGTACAACACCATTGTGGGTTTTGGTCCTGGTTGTCACTCTGGTTTTTCACATCAAAATACAGTATCTGGTGTCTAAATTGCACAATGTGGGTGCAGGTCTCTCTATTGTCAAATTTTCACTGGGCATTGAAAGCTAATAACAAACTTGTAAAAACTATTTAAAAACAATATTTTAGTGATAAATGACTTTTCAGGCAAACAAGAATTTTGTTCAAATGACCTTATGTGGTATTGTCACACACGTAACGTCACACACGTAACGGTTTTGTTACGTGTGTGACACACATATTACCTCATGTAACCAAGGAAGAAATACAGGGAGCCAATTATGATAATGGTAGTGAGGAAGGTACACATATGTTAATTTATGATCCCAGTTGTAATGTTTCCAAAATCTTCCAAAATGACACTCTAGAAAAATATATAAAATTTTGTTACGTGTGTGACAAAGCAGGGTATACTATTTTTAATTTGAATCTGCAATCTTTCCAGTAGTAATGCAAGTTGTTTTGTTGCTTGATTTATTGATTATATGGATGCTGCTTAACTGCTGTCTGTGGCTTTGGGGGTGATATCTCCTTTTTTGCTTGAGTACACTCAGCAAACATTAGATTGCAAATATGCTCTGAAAAAAAGGCAAAATGTGTGTTGAATTACTAGCAGCATTTAAATATTATAAACACTGTAGAAACAGTGTAACTTCATGTTTTCTGTAAACCCTGTATTATATACTATTTGAAAATTTTGACAAATTTTCCATTTTAAATTTTGGGTCATAATTGGGAGAATCGCCCTAGAAAGTCACGTCATCAAATTGGTGTAGGCTAGGCCTAGGCTATAAGGTCTTTACTGCACGCCGAAGATCTTCGGCATAACATGTTTTCCAGTCGAACTTGCAGACTTGCTAACAAATAGGCCTATAACAGTTATTAATAGGCTAGAGTCATTCTCAAAGTGATATTGATTATATTATATTAGCCTACATAATTTTTAAAAATTGTCTTCTGCACAAATTGACAAATCATTTGCCACAAAAATGTGAAACTGAAGATGGTAACCCCCTATTATATATATACTGATCCCCAGTTTGGATCTTAATGGCTATTTTATTTTATAGTAGGCCTAGGCTAAGGAATAAGATCTTTTGGTACTAATTTAGCATCAGTGCCTGGAAGTGACGTAGCATTACAACTTAAAACTTACAACTCCAAATTAAAATTTCAGCGACAAGTCAGTTCCAAAAGATCACCGAAGAAGTGTGGAGAGAAAGGGTGGTCAGTGAGATTCGAATGCGGTACACTGCAAGAATACGAACGCTGCTGTAACTTTATTGCGAGTCTTTGCCTTAACTGATTGCGCTGCAAGCCGAGCTGGCGGCCAACGTGTCCCTCCGTTACCGGTAACAGAGGGACATATGTTTAATGCTTATGTACTGTACACAGATTGGTGGTTTCTTACAGTATATATTGCCAGTTTTCTTGGAATTCTGCACTTGTTGGTAAGCCATGCTCCAGCCAAAGTAGAAGTTACAGGTCAATGCTGTAAACAGTGACTATTTGTAGCAATCATCTGGTCGTCAGGAAATGAAAAACAAGCACTGAGTAACCAAAAACTGTCATATCAAGTGTTAACTTTTGAAGTAGACAACTAGAAAAAACTGCTTCCACCAGATTTGCTACACAGGCAGTCTTCCAGAATGATTTCAAATCAGTCCCAAATACAAAAAGAAACTTTAATGTCACCTGTTACACTGTTAAACATGCAAAAATGAGACTGATCTGAGCATCCTGTGCTACAGTGAATTATGTGTGTTTGCAACTTCGCACAGTGTGAACACACAGGCACAATATGCCAAAAAGCCTTAAGTTAACAAATTTGTAGGACAACTAAAATGCTACCAGGGCTAATCCTTAGATGTACAGAGATAGCCTATGGAAAATATAACGGGCTGAAACTCGAAAAGTTTGCCATATATATGGACCTTGCCAATAACTTAGGTTGCTATGTTGTGATGGTTTATAATAAACAAGGTAACATCAAAATATGATGTACATAGAACCCATGAAGCACATTTGAAATTATTTGACATACATTTATGTGATGCATATGTATGTTAAACAATTGTAGGGAATTGTAAATTACCCTGTGAACATCATTAATTGATGTTACCATGTTTATTATTGATTATCACAGTCATATTAACCTCTAGGTATAAACCAAGGACCATATATGGTAAACTTTTTTAATTTCAGTATTTCATCAATATTTTTTTATAACGGGCGAACACAATTTCATAAGGGGTGTAACATTGACATACATTTACAATTATGGTCTCCTGAGCTTAATATTGATCAAAAAGTACCCCCAATGGGTCAGTTATTAAGTATTGCTACATATCATCCTCAGAAAATGGCAAAAAGTATGTACATGATAAACTTTCCGAAAAATAGCCATTCCTACGTATTTTGTGTATGTCAAAATATGCATATAATAATTCTGTGCTGGTTTACTGTGTAATTGCCTATATACTAACAAGGAGGTCAATTTTCTGGACGAAGCTTACAACTTGGCCTATTTTTACACTCTTGCGCTCACTGTGAACCTCTCTGATTTCTTTCAATCGAGTTGTTTGATGAGAAAGATTATTCAACATCTCTTCGGGCACAGCTGCGGGCATAAAATCTACTTCTAATCAGAATTATTCGTAAAAAAGGACTCTTCGCAATTTCCTGGTTACACAGACAGATGACTTATGATTATACTGTAACCTGCGCAGCATCTATGCCATCTTGTAAGCGAAAACACGCAGCACAAGGTAAAGCAAAGCAAAAGAACATAACGTTCACTATGCAGATAGATACGAGTAGCTCCTCATTTGACAAACTCGTATCTATCTGAGGCAGCAAGCAGGGAACAATAGCATTCATAGCAACCAGCTGTGAGTGACAGGAAGTCATGAATAGCAGCTTAGCACTTGGCAGGCGGTTATGAATGGCCTATTGTTAGCATTGATGACCAGTTTATCTTCTCAAAACCACACAGCTCCAAGCTCCTCCCACTCTGCATAAAGCTCCAGCACAGCTTTGGAGCTCTTTTCACACTGTGTGCACACAGTTAAAAGTGGCCATTGTGCCCTAGTCTGGGGACTGCTGCCAGGTAGAAAAGGAGATGGTCCCTTAGTGAAAATTGAAATATTCCAAAATATATCCAAACAGTAGGTTAGGCCTAACTCTAGGCTAGTCTTCGTAATAATACAACACATACAGCATTTGGTAGTGCAGGGGTCGAAATTCCCGCTGTTCCGAGAACAGTAGTTTTAATGCCGGAACAGTAACTTTTGAAAAGCCACTGTTCCGTGGAACAGTGTTTTCCCACAAGATGCAAATTGCAGATGTATGACTACACACACATCCTTATCTCTGATAAAGTAATCACACCGTGAATATAAGAAATCCCCGTAAATTTTGGCTTAAGTATGAAATGCAATCTCATTCCAGCCGTGATCAATTGAAGCTGGTTACACTTGCACGTGTTATTTCCCTATGCTGCATGGTAAACCTGTATTGTGGAAACGCGCATACTGAAGCAACATTGTAGCAAAGGATAAGAGGACTATTTCACGTAAATCTGCGGCGAGAAAATAACGTCAGTATGTGCACTCCCATACAGTATGTTGGAGAACCCACTCATTGCTTTATAGCTATAGCAATAAACTGCAATACAGTGTAACTTTTTTGCCATCACTCGAATCCCACTTGCCTTGCCTGCTGTGTTCTGCGTCAATTCTGAGCATTTTTCGTCCAAAGTCTCGGGACACTGAATGGAAGATTATATACTAACAATAAACTGAACAAAAAGAAAATCAGGACATTTCCGCTGGTTAATCCCCATTGAATTTGAAAATTCATTCCCCCCCCCCCCCCCCCACACATTTTGGTCCAGTCGGGCAGTCATATAACTTGAATGCACAGGCTTCAAAGTGATCCTATATTTCCTATAATTTCCTATAAATTTGAAAATATCCTATATTTCCTATATTTGTATGATTTTAGGCTTGTTTTCCTATATTCTCCTATATTTTTCTGATCTTGACCAAAAAAGATTTTTCTTTTATATGATGTTTTGGGGTGAAAATTTCAGATGGATTCTTTTTCCAAGATAGTTTTGTAGACTCAGAGTGTCTTAGACTCAGAGTAGCTTATTCAGACAGGTAGCAGTGTAAAGATGCCAAGTATCTTAACTAGATGCAAGTACACAATGGCCAATTATAGGAATCAGAAATATTCTCGTATGAAACAGCATGGGCACTAATAAACACTTATTTCATCACCAACAAATGTTCCACTCTCACACCTGTGATTTTAAGTACTCTATGATTTCATTTCTTTGAGGGAATTTTAGTAGTATTGTAAGGGGTGGATTAGAGCCCTTTGCCTGGCATCCCCTGTAGTCATGCAATCTTCCACATTTTAAAACCATGCTTTGTATGCACAGATAGCTGGTCTGCGATATAACTGATTCTTTCATTCAAAATATTGTAGTACAATGGTTTGAAATACCAATATTTTCCCTGTCATCTGTCATCTTTCCTCAAACTTTGTTAACCATTAGATCGACTGATTGTCCAAAGTGTTGTACAATTAAAATTTTCCCCCAAAGAATAAGAACTTAGTGCTTTCAGAAAATTAAGAATCTCACTGTAATGTTTACAAGTTTACAATGTGCAGATCTCTGTAAAGGCAGTTTTCCCTAAACTCCACTAGAAGCTCTGTGGTCGGTCTCTGGATTTCACATCAATTTGTCCAACAGGCCAAAGTGAAAAATGTAATCCATGTATGGGTCTGGTGCTGTGGTGCCCATCATTGGTGACGAGTAGGGGCACTTGCCAAGTTTCCCTTTCCCTAATTTTGTCATGTTATTTCCTCAGTTGAGATTTTAGATGTTAAGTATGTTAATGCACAGACAGTTTTGGACACTGTAGGCATCTTGACATATGTGGACTACACTGTTCAGCCAAGTTATACAGATTCAAAGTGAGCAGTGGCATTTTTATGTTGAGGGACCATTGGGCCATGCCCACTTTCCTTCCCTAATGCTGACTTTTTTTTTTCTTTTAATTTAGTAACCTAAAATCCGATTTTGAAAATTAATTTTACTTCAAAAAGATAACACATTTGGCACCAGATTGCATGTAAGTGCACCCAATCATTCAAAAAATTTTCAAAGGGGAGGGGGACACCCCCTCCCCTTAGACCCCTCCCCATGTTGGTAATCACAGAATAAACTGCATGGCCTCCATGAGAAAGTTCTGGCTATGCCACTGGGGGGAGTGAGTTGGAAGGTATTCATAGCAACCATACAGTTGTTATAGGTCTGTGATCTTGGTCTATCATTGACCCATGTATCGCACTTAATATCACGATTGACTAGCAATACTGTGTGTAGTTTATAGCGAAATGTTGTATTAAGAGACCATTTCCTTTTATTTAAGCAGCAAATAATTCAAAAATTTCCTCACCTCAACCCCATTATTATTGGAGCTGGGGTGAATTCTGTCTGTGTACTTTAGGACATACTGTAAGCAAGAGTTTATTGTCCACATTAACTACCCATCCATTCAAAGCACCATCACCGTCCCATTCTGTGTTCTCACCTTCTGATATCGCAAATTTTGGTGCCTTTTTGGTATGCACAGATAATAAGATTTATGGATACTTTATTCTGGGGTTAAACTATGCAAATACACCACCTTCAGGGGATTTACTTTTTCCCTTCCACCAAAATATTTAGGTGGTTTTCTTAATCCCGTGTTGATGGTAAAACCACACTTTTCTGCCACATAGCCCACACTTGTGATACTCGTAATCACATTTGTATCATTTAAACAGTATAGTTCATTAGTTTCCTAAGGTACCATGTTTTCCTCATCCACAACTTGGATGAATTTTGAAGGTAATTAGAACGGCTAGTGTATGACATTCCTATATTTACTCTATATTTTGCTGGAAAAATCCTATAAACCCCTATATATTCATTAGTATCCTTCCTATAAAACCTCCTATATTTCTGTGATGGACCACTTTGAAGCCTGAATGCATTAAACAGCAATTTGTACCTCTGTACGTGTGCATGTACCCTATGTATGCCGAGGTACTTCAGAACAGTAAAATCTGATCTGGAACAGTAGTTTTGGAAAAAGCGCTGTTCCGTGGAACAGCCGCAAGAAAATTCAATTTCGACCCCTGTAGTGTTACGAACTTGTTATTGTTAAGGCAGTTCCCTGCGTTGAATACACCACTAGTTTGAAATAGTTACTCTTGAAATTACACCACGAGCAAACCTCCAACTTCTGAATTGTTTTCGTGAAAGGGATATTTGGACTGAGGTAATTGATCTTTTTTGGACATAATGGACTGTAACAACTGCTCAAACTGAGGCTGTATTTTCTTGTTACAAAAAAAAGACATGACACATTAACTTTTTTATTTTATTTTTTTTTATTCATAAGATTTTTTCAACACGTCATTTTCTGCTTCCACCTCGTCATTGACGATTTCTCGATCGCTGGCGCGAGAGTTGTTTTACAGTAAGTACTACCAAAACTGGTACTGTCAGTACCGGTAATACCACAATACCAGTACCATTCAAAGAGAAAAAAGTCCGATTTTTAATAAAAGAAAACACCCGGAAAAATATTTGATTCTTCTGCTATAAAAGCTTACAAAATGATAGAGTTAATACAGTGTCGTAATATTTTATGATTGGCAAAATGTACCGTGAAAAAACATGAAAAAATAAGAGAAAACGTGTGGAATTTACAAAATCCAAATTGAATTCGCATTCATTAATACTACACTTGATATAGGGCCGAAATGCATGCAAACACATACCTTAGGCCATGTCAGTGTTCTTTACAAAAGTTCAAGTGAGATGCAGGATGAAAGCACAGTCAAGTCAGTGCATGTGTAGGTCCCTAATTGTATGCAAACACCCATACATTAGGCTACGCACCTGCTCTGTTAAGAAGTTGATGTACAACGCAAGAACATTGGGTACAATGTATTCAACTCATACTGTACTTGCAAAATGGGTAGAGTAGTATCTCCATTGATTTGTGCATAGCATCAAACAGATATTTAGGCAGGTATATATAGTACGTGCATGCATTACATGCTGCCGTATGAAACTATAACAATTAAAACAAACGTGTAAGCCTACACCTTCTGTTTATGTATAGGTAATACACAGTAGGATGGTGTGAAATAGCCAAGTAACTGCATTGAAATACTGCATCCTTCTAAAGTATTTCTGTTTTACTGCTGGTTCTGTGAGAGATGTGGGCTAAGATTATGGTCTAAACTCAAAACTGAGAAACTGAATCAATTTGTAAAGCCCTATTGTGTGTAGTAATGAGCGATGTGGGCTATTGCTACGAACAGGATAACAGCATTACATTTTGTTTAGGGGAATTAGTAGGCCTACTGTGAGTTGTGTGAGAATCACGGATATGCTATGAATGAATAGTCACCAACTTAACAGCAGTTTAATTTCGAAGCTTTTTTTGTTCATTAATTTGGCAAATAAATATCGTTTCAATAAAAAGATATCAAAGCAAAACACAGGGAGAGAAAATCAAAAAAACACGAGTTATCTAATGGAAATGGTATTTATATTTCAGTAATATTTCATTCAATTGTAGCATTTTTAAAAATGTTTTCACAGTACCTTCGGTTAGGTTCTGGGTGATACTTCCGTGTCTTATGATTGGTGGTACCGTATCGTATATATCAGAATCAGTACATACCGAAATTACAAAAATACCAGTATACCATGAAACCTTAATATAAAGGACAGTCACCCAATAGATTACAACACACCACAGCAATTTACTATAACTTAGAAATCAACTCTTCTTGGCGCTCAGTCCAATGAGATCTTTGAGAAGTCTAACCTTTTACACAGTATTGAACTAACATATTGACAGAAGACCCCTATTTTGGGAGTGGCAAGATGGCAGACATGTAGCTGCAGAAATATTGGCCAGCACGCTTCACAAGCACATTCCAGTTATACTGATATACTGATCAGTGGGTAGGGGAGATGGGTTGAGTTTGGTTGGATCATGCCACTAGAGGACATTTTTGTGGTACTAGCCTAACATTAGATGAAGTCTTGTTCTCAAAATGGCTGCATTGAGACAACCTTTAAAATCTGAATAGGCCTAGCCTTAATACCTGAAGGGGTAATAGATACAACCAGTAACAACTTGAGAGAAATACTGTGCATAACTTTCATTTTTAGCTCACACATTGTACACAGTACATGTGTGAGGTTATAAAATGGGGCAGATGTCGTCAACTTTTCAACAAAAGTTTTCAGCCTTTTGATGTATGGAGATTTTGAGCTGAAATTTTGGTACATGATTGTTTGTTGATAGAGCATTAAAACTTGCCTATTTGCATTTTGATATACAAAAGTTAAATATGGTTTTTAAGCAATTTTTGTAGGGCTGAGTTCACTGTGCTTGCTGAACAGGTAGCTGTTTATTCATTGCACTTATAGCAGTGTACATGGTTGTGTGTTCAGTTGCTATCTCGCAACTGCCTGTGCAGGTTTGTTTTGAAATTTGATCCATTTACACACATCAGTCTTTGTTCATCAAGTGGCTTGTGCAATCACAATGCTTTGGGATAACTAATTGTATTATCAAGGTTCATTAAGCAATGAGTTCCATGGGAACTCCCTGCATTGAGCAGCTACTTGATCCATGATAACAAAATTTGAAGCAACTCTGTGGTCAGTCTGGCTTACAAGAAAGAAAAATGGTTTAACCTGTTGTGGGGGATATGTCCCATTTTGTTCCTGGATCAATTGAGATGGTCAAGTCAAGTAATTGCAATACTGTAACTGTTTTGAGTTCAACCCCAGTAGCAGCTTTTTGAGTCTGGTTTGTTTTGATTGAGTGCGAACCTATGCAGTGTTTGCTTGTGGAGTTGTAGGTGCAACTAAGTGTACTTTGCAAACTTGAACAGTTTAATAACATCAGGTTAATTTCAGTCTTGCTGCTAATTAAAGTATGTAACCTTTACAGGCCTTCTTGATTTAGAAAATATGCAGTGATATTTGTAGATCTGTCATCAAACGGTGTCAGTTGCAGTGTTTACATGCCTAAACGTGCTTGTGACTTTTCAGTTGGGTTTTGAGTTTATTTATTATTATGCTCTTCTCTTACCTTTTGCCATTGTAAGGTAAAGAGGTTTAATGGAAGTTGATGAATAAATGGTAAAATTTGGTTCTTTGAGTTCCTATTTTTAACAGACAAGAGAAATTGTGTGAGCAACACAACAGCATTGCTGTTCTAGTTTTAATATAGAAGTCTTAAATCCTTATCTAGAGCTCCCAATCCTCCTGCTTTGGGTGGAAAATTCCCAAAATCCTCCCAAGTTCCTGTTTTTTGCACTGTGTCCTGTTATTCTTCCTCCCAAAATGAAAGTATTGGCTGATCTGTGCCAACTTCATGAGCAGTAGTCAGAAAGCCATTACCGTACATAAGCATCTTTAGTAAAGCATTGTGCATGTATAGTTTTTATCTGATCGATCTGATCAGAGAAGAAGGGCCGATGAGTCGAGTCACAAATTGTAGGCCTATGCACATACAATGCCTAAAAGAAATACATTTCATGTAAGATTTATACAAACACATATTTTGCTGTTTTTTATCGAGTTTTGAAGGACGACCAACAACAATGAAGGACGATCAAATCGTATGGAATGTTCACAAGTAGGTAGTCCTTGGGACTACCAGTAAAAATTCCTTAAATTCACACCCTGAATCAATCTTTAACATACATGAATAGTCTGCAATTTTTGAGATGTTCTTCACTCTACATTTGTCCAGAAAGTTTGCTGCAAAGCACAACACATTGCTCATCCTCATTTTGTTTACCATGGAATAAGGTCTATTTGTTTCTTGCAGTGATTGTATACTATGTACATAAAATTAACTCATATCTACTCGTAATATTCAGTATGTATTTGTGAAACACAAAAACTGTGTCACAAAAGGATCAAATGTGTAGAAATTATTCAAGGCTCTTTTCTGAAAATATGCTGATTTGAGATTTTTGTGTGAATAGAGAGATTTTAACCTTCATTCCTCTAGCATCAGTTCAGATTTTGTGTGCTGTTCTGTAAGGTTGCCTTTTCTTTGGATAAAGAAATTATTCAAAGCAATTGATGCAAAAGTTGGTGTTTGGTTGGTTATTTATTTTACCCATCAGAGCTGTAATTTGGTTTGCTCAAAACTACAGAGCCAATACAAATGGCTAAACACTCAAAATGTCTTGGCTTCACACTCCAGGTGAGTACTTCAGTGTGGAAACTGTGTGGCTAGGTCTACTGGCTCACAGTTGGAAAAGTTTTGCGTGGTTGAATACCCACCTGACAGTGTAGGCCAAGTACATTGCTGTCATTGAACACAGATGTGTGCAGAAGGTTGAATAATCTTAAAATATAAAAAGTCATGGTGGAACAATGAAAACAGGGACAAAGTCAATTGGTATGTCATTGTTCATCCTCTTTTGTTACAGTGTCAAAGGGAAATCGAGTGCAAACAAAACCAGTTTTAACACAGGCTAAGGGTGGTCTTCAGTACAGTTTTTGTCACATACACAATACAGTAGCATTGATGGATGGAATATGGTGCTCCTTATAGACTGAAATCTTTCTGGAAATGAATAAGAGAAAATCATGATATCATGATAGACAATATGATTTGATCAAGTGTTAGCTTGCATTGGATGTGAATTTCATTCAGTAAAATTGAAATTTTATCCTTACTCTGTGATTTTATGTCAACTTGATCTGTGCCTCAGATGAGACTGTAAAACTCAAATTTTGTGCACCTTAGACAGGTAGTATGATATACTCGCTGTTAAGCTTACTCTTGTACACAACATTAGTGCATGTATGGAAATAAATGTCAAAAGAATCACAAGTATGATGACCTGATCATGATTGGTTAATTTCGAAGGCAAAATGGACGATTTAATAATAAACGGGAAACCACACACATGGAGATAAACCTCGACTTGAAAATTGTGTAGTTAAGTATCACTATTTATATGCAAAATTCATGCAACTTATCAGGTTTGAGTCTTTGTCGTAGTCAGAAAAAGGTTGTGTACTGGACTAATCTAGACATCTCTCTTTATAATGAGAGCATTGTCACAGTAATTTTGAACTATTTTATGGATGCACAAAATTTGGCAGTGGGTGAAGTTATGTACTGTACTGTACTGTACTGTACTATACTATACTGTGTCTTGTGTTGCAACTGGAAAAGTTTTTAAAAAGCATTGGGCTTGGGAACAACTGCTGCTGGTCTACATTTTAACAGTCCTTGAATGCATTTGAAAGAACAGCATCCAGTGGTAGCCATACAGCTATTACCATTAATATAAATGTGGTTACCTGTAGAAAATCATTAAATTTTGTATTTTGCACAAAACATATTTGCACAGTATGCTTCTGATAACTTGTGGTGGGTTGTGTCCACACACAAGAGTTCAGCTAACAAGAGACAGTAAAACATAATCTGTGGGGGGATGACGAATTTAAGAATTTTTAAAGGATAGTTTTGTTTCATTTGAAACTAATCAAAGGAGAAAAAACTAGTACCATATACTATCTAGCCAAAGATTTATGACATTACAGTAAGAAATGTACATTATTTGAACATATGAAAAGTCATGGAGACAAGGGCTATAGAGAATTTTCATGTGACTTGCATGTTTGATAATGTCAGTAATGGTAGTATGTACCTACAGTAAGACAGTAATGCAGTCTTATGGTTAAATGAATGCTAATAATGAGCATGTCCAACATAGGAATAGGCCTCTAGATTACATTCAATTACGGATTATTGTTCATGATATAATGAATTAAAGTTTTGCTTCAGCACCTGTTCTGCTTTGAAAAGATGCAAGTTATAACTCAATGTACAAATTAATTTCAAAGTATATCACTCCTGAACTAACGCTACAGTACCAGCTTATAAGTAGCAACCTTCTTCCAATGTAATGCAAATTTGCACATTATAAGCCAGTACTGTGTTTTCTTCAAAAATTCTGTATAGCTTATCATGCAAAGTTTATATTGTTTAGTATCTTCGATTTTGTAGGCAGTTGTATGCAGGAATGAAATTTCAGGTGAAAACTGTGTGGAATATTTCAATATATTTTGCCTGTTGTCTTTGACATTGACAACAAAGGTGGCATACTGTGTGTTCAACTTGTAAAAGTTTCTTAGCATTTCAGAAGTGAAGGGATTTTAAACTTACTGTCTTAATTGTTGCATTAATATTGTTTATCCCAGCTTCTATAAATTGAATCATTAGCCCAAAGAAATTCTTCTTCCATACCCTCTGTACAAAAATATTACAGTAGGAACTTGGCATCATTGTTGTATATTGCAAATTAAATATTAACCACATGGCTTATGCTTACCAGGATCTACAGAAAATTCAAGGGGGAAAAAACATGGGATGATGGGAATTGAGCAAATCACACTAAAGGGAGTCAGTACCGTGGGTAATTCCATAAATTAGGGTACCAAACTATGACATGGCATTTTTGGCCTTAAATTCATAAATCACCTTTTATATGACACGTTCTTTTTTTTTACCTATTTTATATATTAATTACTTTGATAATGATGTTGAGTTAGTTCCATTCATATGTGCCAGAATTGTGAACACCTTCAAATTTGCCTCATTTATGGGAAAATATATGTTCCTGATGTAAAGGAGGCCACCTAAATACTGAAAATCACATTATAAACACATCTGGATCTGCTTCATATTATTTTTGTGTATTCTTAAGATGATTTGCATAATGTGATACTAAAAAAAACCTATTTTTTAGTCAGTTTGTCATTTTATCTCAATTTCGCAGTGCTAAAACGTGTTCCTCGTGTAAACAGGGTAAGGGGACACCAAACGGAAAATTGTATGATAAGTCAAAATTTCAAAAAGCCTGCAAAGTTTTTTTTGTTCTGCATGTTTTAAAGCCTCATAAAACCTAATAATTCAGCTCAAAAAAGTAAAACATAAAGAGTTTGGAGCTTATGTTATTCACTCTTAACGTTTCCTACACAAACTTTGCAGGGGACACCAAATCATTGAGTAGAAATCGAAAATAGCCTTTTTTTTTTGGGCATATTTTTGGAAATTTCTCTGGAATGTTTTTAAATGCCTTTAAAGCTTTGTCCAGACTTGAAAAATCCATCAAACTTAAAAAATTGGAACAGTTCAAATGGGCAGTATTATTGAAAAGGGGGTACACATGTTCCTCGTGTAAAGGGGGACACCAAAGTTTACACGAGGAACTTCCCTTTTGTAGAGTGATCATGTCAATTTCAAAGCATTACTTCAGTCAGATGTTTAGACTATTCTGCTTCAACTGCATTGGTCACTTTTTACACCAGTCCTATTTGGATACAGCTTCCTTTCAGTTCACATCATTTTGACCATGTTTTGCTTGTATTTCACATCATGTACAGTGACTGATGAAGTCAAACTCATTTATTCAAATAGTAGTGATTTTCTTGCATCAACTATAAAATATTTAGCAGCTTTCATAATGAAAGTCGTGGATGTATTAATTGTAAGTAATGAATGATGGCTATCACATTGGACTATGGTACAGTAGTTAAAGTTGTTAATGAAATTGTTTAAGTACAAACTTCATTTTTAAAAGCAGTATGTAATTACCAAAGACATGCACAGGCATTTGAAACATTTTATACAGTGTGACAATGCCTTATCTGAAATCTCAGTTAGTTAAGAAACTATAATACTTGACCAAGTTTTGCATTGTCTGCCACATGTTTACTAAGCATTAGCTTGCAGCAATATGTTTCTTCTCCATCTTTTGGCTGTAAACTCAAAGGAGTCAAACATGTTATAAGGTTCAAGAGTATAGTACTGTAATTAGCAAAATCAAATTGCCTAGTTTTCTCACACACTTATTGTTGGTTTCCATAGCAACAGAAAAGATAAGTACAGTATATGAGACTAGTTCTGAATCATTTGCTATAATATTAGTATATGTTGCACAGTGGTCCAGCCACAGAACTACAGTATTTAGAAAGCTCCCAGACAGCATAGTACCCTCTATAGTTACTGCAATGATAACACAATACCTTTCATTGCCAGCAGGCTTTAACCTTATGAATAATTCATTAAATTGTATGAGAAGAGAAGGATACCACAGTACTTTAAATTGCAGATTGAATTGTTTAAGGTGGTAATGACTTGAAATATTAATTTACTAATTCTGATATTATGGGGTTTGGGAATTTGGTGACCAAATTCACCAAAAATACACACATTATGCAACTTCCATTAATTGTGAAGTTTTGAGTGTATTATTGTTGTTTATATGATACCTGCATGTTGTAGTCAAATTTGTTGAAACAAAATTTGATGCCCACTACCCTGAAGTACAATTAATTGTGTTGATCTTTTTGTATTTTCACTTTATGTGACACACACACACACCTCTAACTGAAGGGACTTGAAAACTTTGATCACAGGGAAGAACATGTAGGCCTACCCTGCTTGCTAGCATTTTCATGGCAACAAAGTTTGGAATTATTGTCAAAACAATGAAACATTTATGGAAGGTCAGGTTAAGTGAGGAAGCTTGCTGAAATATTCAAGCCGAGTATAAAGCGTTCTTACAAATATAAACCTGGCGCTGTTGTAATCGGTATGTGTAGTAATAGTATATAGTCTTGATGAACTATCATGACTACTGTATATTAATTATATCTTCATGTCGATACAGGAATTTGTAAGTATTCATAATGTTTATTTACAGTACTGTTGAGTCTGTCCAACATCAGGGGATTTGTGAAGATTTTTGCACAGGAATCATCTAGTCACTGTAGGATATATCACAAGTCTAGTATGGATTCCATCCAACATACCATTCTCAAGTTTATTATGTTTTTATTGGCCACTTTCGCATACATTGTACTTGACACAGGGCACAATCACCTGTGTTTACATACACTTACTGTTTTGACAACAGAGGTAATGTCTAACAGTTGATTCAGGTTTTATTGTACCCTCTTGGCAGTTGCCAGAAACCAACAGCCTACTTTATGGTACAACTAGCTTTTTCATTACACTAGAACTAAAAGGTAAAAACTTTTGTACACATGATTTTGGTCTACTTTACCTCAAAAGTGCCCCTTTTATACAAAAGTTGGTCAATAGGTTTTATTACTGGTTGATGTAAAGTCAATGAATATTAAACACTGTAGGTCTGCTGTAAAATTTATTGATATTGGTGGCATCAAAAGTTCATTCACCTTGCTGCATTACATAGTTTGATTTTTTTTTCAAAATTTTTGTTTCTTCTGTGGGAAGAACTTTTGCTCTCTACACACTGTATTAGTTATATATTTACAGTAGACTGCTCTTGAGGATCTTTTCAAAACCAGGAAGACAAGAACTTGCTATTTTGAAAGGAACCTTATTTATTACAGGTTTTATTATATGCAATATGTATTCCTTCTGATACTGCATGTCATCTGTTCCTCATGAAATGCCCTCATATGGTATTATTGAAATATTTCCCATTGCAAAAGTAAGAATAAGCAGGTTTGAAGCAATTGAGACAGACTAAGATCTAATTTTGAAGACCCAAAATGTACTGCAATTTTTCCTAAAAACTCAAGTATTGATGGTTGTTGCATAAAGGGCAAACATGAAGGGTGGCTGCTGGAGGTGTAATAAGTGAAAGTACATGGGTTGTAGAAATAACCAGTATGTGAACTAATGCACAAACTTGAAAATCACAAGACAGTTTTTTCACCAAACTTTGCCTAAAATCATATCATTTGTTTGCTTCTTCTCGATGAGTAGTATTACATTTTATATCACAGTATGATGGTACATTATAAGACTGTGAGTGATAGTGCAGATAGTGAAGGGAAGAACTCAAAGTAACATCTAGACATCCTATATACCAAACTAGATGGAATGCAGCACCATCACAGCAGGTTTGTGTACTGTGTGTACTACTTACTATAGTAAGGAGTGCAAGCAGTCAGGTAACAGTAGTGTCTGTTACAATCAGGAAGCTGCCACATGGACAGCTCCCTGTTACAACCATGGTACTGTAAGGTTGCAATGCAAGCAAACACGTGGTCCATCTAGTTAATAGTATATGTTTATGCTAAGAAAACTCAACAGTTTATATTGTAAAACAGTACTCCCGGGGTTATACTGTCAATAAATCCACCTAGCTATCAATCCACCTGCTTGCCCACTAACAAAATGTGAACTTTTATCCGAAATACATTAGTCACCTGAAATAAATATGTTGTTGTAAAAAGTCTTGATTTCTTTTCATCATTGTATACAGTAGCTAAATGGTAATCCTCATACATTGCAGTCATTAGCAATGTCTCAGTGGTTGATTTGTCAATGAACCAGAAATTACACATAATCATGAGAAAGTGAGATTTCATAAATCATTTTGAAGCAAGAAATGAAAGTTCTCTGATTTCATTGTACTGATACAATGTGGGTAGATATTCATTTGGGTCCCTAAACTGGTACTTGGACCAGAGCTGCAGTACTGCATGTTTTGCTGGTACTGTAACTATACGCATGCAGTTTCATATGAGTACCAGTAATTCTGCTCATGTGATGCATGGTTGTGGATATGACAGTCTATATATATATATATATATATATATATATATATATATATATATATATATATATATATATATATATATATATATATATATAGGTAAAAATGAAGTAGTAAATAGTGCTAAAAGTTTGTGAAAAATTCCACGACGTTTCGGGTTTAAACCCTTCATCAGGTGGCAAAAATGCAACTGATCGTTGACACGGCCAAACGTACAATTTAAAAAATACACAATAAAAATGGGCACGGTAAACCTCGGCTTGGAAAACAGACAGTGTTAAGTGGTTACCACAAGTCAAAAAAATGCAGGAATTGCTGCGTTATAACAGTTCAAGTCTAACGTTCAGACCATGTGGGGACAGGGTTCCAAGTTTCATGATTAGGCGGTTTTCGGCAGCTAGGCGGTCATGATCGGAACCTCGACACGAGATGGCCGCCGAAACCATCAAGTCACGGATCGAGCATGTTGACGGGGGATTGAAGTGGTTGGCTACCGGGAACCAGTCTCCACTTTAAGCCCACTGACTCTCACAACTACCTCATGTACCCTTCCAACCACCCCAGATCTTGTACCAATTCGATTCCTTTCTCACAACTTTTACGGGCCAGAAGGATTTGTTCCGACGACCAGGATTTCGCTAAAGTTTCCAAGCAGATTATTTCTTTCTTTGAACAACGCCAGTATCCACAAAGAGTGCTCTCTAATGCCCTGAAACGCATACAAGGAATTGATAGAGCCTCTGCCCTTGCCCCCAAAACTGACCATACACCCACCAGACGTATCCCGTTGGTCCTATCCTTTCACCCATCTGTAACCCCCATTGTACGTGCCATTTACAGGAATGTAGAGACCCTCCGTCATGATCCATCCACCCGTGACCATTTCCCTGATCCCCCCATCACGGCATTCAGAATTGAAAAGAACATATCTAAGCACGTGTAGGGCCAATGATTTTCCGCTTCACAAATCACAAAATTCCGTTTTAACTTTCCAAATTCCGCAAAATTCCGTTTCAAGCATAACCCATTTCCGTGATTTTCGGATTTTGGAGTAATTATGTTGAAAACAAGTCATACACTTGTCTGGTTACGATCCTGAAGGCAGCAAACACTTGTAATACACAAGCAACCTAGCCTAACACACTACAGCATAGGCAAACTGGAGCCTATACCGGCAAAATTTTGCCGATTTTCGTAAATGTCCTTCTTGTTTTCTGATCGTAACTTCAAGGTGTTTTGATGATTTTAAGGTAAATTTGCCACAATTTTAGATGGAAAATCCCTTTGTATGTCTTTGGTATATGCAGGCATTCATTTGGCATAGTTTTGAAGAAAAATAACTCACTTTTTGGTCAAAACTTTACATGTATTCTGAGCCTGATAATTTTTGCTTAATTCCGTGAAATTCCGTGCAGAAAAGTAAATTACGTTTTTATCCGCGTTTTTCCGCGATCGCGGAAAATCATTGGCCCTACACGTGGTCCGTGCCTCTCAACCTCAAGCAGTAGTGCCTGACACCCCAGGAACTTTTCCTTGCAACTGTGGGAGATGCAATACTTGCCCGGTGGTCAGTTATGACAAAAACCTTTCCATTGTAGGTCCCAACAACAACCGATTTAACGTTCATCAGCATTTTACCTGTACTTCAGCCAATGTTGTTTACGTTCTCGTATGTAAACGCTGTAATATACTGTACGTGGGAGAAACAAAACGTCGTCTTGCTGACCGAGTCACCGAGCACCTGAGGTCAATCAAACAGAACCTCCCAGGGTTCCCGGTAGCCACCCACTTCAATCCCCCATCAACATGCTCGATCTGTGACTTGATGGTTTCGGCGGCCATCTTGTGTCTTGTGTCCGATCATGACCGCCTAGCTGCCGAAAACCGCCTAATCATGAAACTTGAAACCCTGTCCCCACATGGTCTGAACGTTAGACTTGAACTGTTATAACGCAGCAATTCCTGCATTTTTTTGACTTGTGGTAACCACTTAACACTGTCTGTTTTCCAAGCCGAGGTTTACTGTGCCCATTTTTATTGTGTATTTTTTAAATTGTACGTTTGGCCGTGTCAACGATCAGTTGCATTTTTGCCACCTGATGAAGGGTTTAAACCCGAAACGTCGTGGAATTTTTCACAAACTTTTAGCACTATTTACTACTTCATTTTTACCTACCTACTTCATAAGTGCTACGCAGTACTTTGACCTTATATATATATATACATATATATATATATATATATATATATATATATATATATATATATATATACAGTATATATATATATACAGTATATATATATACAGTATATATATATATACAGTATATATATATATATACAGTATATATATATGTATATTTAGTTAGCTGAAATTTCTGTAAATGAGGCATAAAAAGTAGAAATTTTTGGTAGACTTAAAAGACAGTAACTGTAGAAATGCTGGTACAGTATTGCACCAGAAGAAATGCAATTTATGCATTGATCCAAGTACAATATTAAGTCCTCGTTAAAGACCCATACCAACCGGTTAAGTTAATCCATACTGTACCTCTTAAACATGACTCATACATATGGAATGATAGGAGATTCAAGTAAAATAGCTACAGACAGAAGTGACTGCTTTTTAGCTCACAAATAATTCACTCACCCAAAATTTGAAGTTTTCAAATGATGTGACATAATCAAGTGTAATAGTTTTGGAATAAAAGGTGAATGGCAAGAATTCATTGGTCACAATGGAATAGTTTTATAGTGCTAAAAGCTATTATCCATGCCATGTTGAATGGTCCATGTTAAATTCAGTAATTTCCATTTAAAAAGTTTGACTTTAATACAGTAAATTATGTTTCATGTAATAACCATCCTGTGATACACATCATGGAAATACTGACTACCTCGGAGGTAGTACTTCCATGTACACATTACTTCTCACTCACTGTGTGTAGAGTGCACACGCTAAACTGTTAGATTTTATTGCACAGGACATAAACATCCACAATTTGTACAGCACTCACCCAGCCAGTCATGCAGGCTGCACTTTTGTAAGGATCCTTGCTAATGAAGAATGACGCATGTTTCACTACTGCTGTAGCTTTAAAAAATTTAGTACTGTTACTGCCTCTGAGGGCCTAAGTAATTGCTGCTGACTAATAGCAAAGTCTCTGCAGTGACTATTAGAGGCATTCTTCCCTCTAGATGCTATCTCTAGTATTAATTCATGGCTTTATTATTCTTATAACTTTCTGTTCAATCTGTCCTGTATGAAGTCCCAAGGTTTCAGTTAAATAGACAAGTAGGATGAACAATGATGAATCATATGGTCATGTACATACGGTACTACACTGAGTGATGAAAATATTACTGATGGGCTGCAGATACACTCTCTATGGATATCATCACCTATTAATTCATTTTATACATGTATATTATGACAAAATATTGTCACAGGAAGTTTCTGCTGACTTGGCTTTCAAGTGATCTTTCATAATCTGGAATCATTTATTTTGTAAAATAGACTGACCTGGTCCACTTATAGTAAAGTGCACAATAATGAAATAACTTTTGGTGCCTCCTGATTCAAGAGCATAATCAAAATGATTGCAATTATGAATGACAATCACATCTTTGGGGAAAACTTGTAATTTATGTGTTGACCCATAAGTCTGCAGTAGTTATGTACAGTACAGTCTAACATAGTAGATCTATACATGTACTGCATTGTATGACTACAGAGGATATATATGTACAGTGTAGCACAGGAATGCCTAGACAAAAATTTGCTTCCATGCAGGATGTATTATGCTCATTTATCCATCATTGTTTTATGTCATGGGCACAAATACCAGTTTGTTTATCAGATTGCATATAACAGCGCTTATAATTCAAGTACTGTGGTAGGTCTTTTTATCAAATAAAACTCCAAAATTAGTTAGTGTTCAATGAAAAAGTATATACTGTATTTTGAAGTCAGTTTCAAAGAAAGGTGAAGCTGGTGAGATGATTTAAGTTTACATCTTAGAAAATGTTTGTTTATCCTGTCATACAGATATACTCTGATTCCAGGAAAATATAATTATGTACAAGAAGTGTTTATTGTACTGAATGTAATGATATATGGTACTTTTTAATGTAGATCTGTCTATTTCACTCCTACTTGCAGGATGATCAGTACCTAGTGCCATTCATAGTACTCTAATTTGCACTCCATTAAAATTTTGATCGTAAGGGTCATTAATTGTAGATTACAGAACCAAGCAATGTAACTGTCTTTGCAGTTTAATTGTATGCAGTTGAAGCAAGACTAACAAATTTTAATCCTTTGAGCCTTCTTTTATTCACTGTTGTTAAGGGAGCATGTTACTCAAAAGTTGTATTTAATCTGTTCCATTCTACATCAATATAGAAAAGTGTTATAGTCAAATGAAAGAACAGTTTAGGAGTTTGTCATATTGTAGATCAATACTTGAGGCATGTATAGTAAGTAACAAGGTCATGTTCAAATTTTGTGCATCCTACCCATGAAGTGCATGTATTTGATAGGCTAGTGATAAGAGAGCAGTGCTGACAACAACACAGGTTGTTTAGGGATACCAGCAATGCAACAAGCAATATGTAGGTAGCCTTAGTAGGTGCCCTGCCAGATGTCAGCTTCAGCTGGAATGTGAAATTTTTGCTTTTTGTATAAACACAAGAAATTTCAACAAACAAAGTATGTTGTGCAGCAAAAATTTTTATCAGCAAGGATGAAATAACTTTAGAATTGTTTTGTTTCTGCTAAGACTACAATTTCTTCTTAGAGTGCATGACCTTGTTTTGGTATTAAAGCCTTTATGGAAATTGAGCTACCTATATACAACAGCTAATTTTAATAGCAATGAGACATTGTAGGTACCCTGAAGTGACTGTGGACAGTTTCCTTTTTGGAACTCAGCCTTGACAGGATGCTCACCTATTACATGTACAGTATGGAGAAGGTACAGTGAATAAAAGTGTGGAGTACTCAGGATTTATGTTATTGTTATGAGTGGAAACAACAATATTCAAAAATGTATAATTTACAAGTTTATCATTGTATTTAATGCTTTCCCTTAATACAGACTATGGGCAGACTAACAAGATAGAGTCTGAATGTTAATAATACTCGATAACAATTGATACACACAATAGTGTTTTAATAGTATTAAAACTCACAAGACGGAACCTGCCAAGGTTAATAACTTTCCCTATTGATTCCATCCTTTAATAACCTATTAAAGCCATGTTAACCTTGCGTGATATTGAATCATTGGTGTCAGTTTGCAAATCACAGCATTTCCGTGCCTTAGGTGAATATAAATAAACTCTTCCTGGAAAGTTTGAAAGGAGCATCTGTTACATATTTTTTTGATTAAATGAGACATTCCCCTTTAATCACCAGTAATTAAAGTTTTCAACCATATTTTAATGCAAGTTACAGTGTATATTGTACAATATGTAGAAAATAGATCCCAGATGAAGACAACATATTAATACTTTCCTTTTGCAAAGTGTGCAGTCAAAGCATACAGAGGTGTTCTCCACTGTGGCAAGGTTTAAATGTTCTCAAAGGTCACATTGTTTGTTCTTTTCTGTTTTCTATTTGCAGGTTGTCTTCGGTTTAAAATGGTCAAATGCCATGTATTTAGTCAAATTCTGCATTCTGCTTTTGTTTTAGCCCCATAAATTGTTCAAATAAAAGCAAAACAGTGTTTGAACATATTTATAGTAAAGTGCTGTATGCAAATTTGCATTCATGATAAATTCTTCAAGAGTCAAGCTCTGGTAACTGTAGGACAGTTTCTCTTATCCACTATTGCATACACTTGAATGTCATCTGCATACACCATGGACAGAAGTGGGAAAAGCTTTTTTGAGCAGTTCAAAGGTCATTTGAGATCACCAGAGGAAGCCTTGTTAACATGTAATCTCAAGGTAGGGATTATAGATAATCTTTTATACATGGTGGTGTTTGCTATATGCCTCTTTGGTCAAAATAGTGGCCCAGGACTTATACATTCTGTACAGGTCTATTGAACTATCTCTAATGAAAAAGCTGGAATTTAAAGCAATTTATCATGGAAACCTAATGCATTTTAGCATTCTGGTGACAGGTACGTGAAAATGTCATTGTCAGTGATTGGTTTTCTTTTTCTTTGCATTTTTACAGTTTTTCTTTGTCATGGAGAAATCATTACAGGAGTAGAGCTACAATTTGTGGAGTTGTGAACCTGGTATTTATCATATTGGTGTATAGTATTCAGTGTTACAGATGAATTTTCAGGCTGCAGAAATTGAATTGTTTGGAGTGGGGTAGTAACTGGGGGCTTATACCCCCTTAAAAAGATTTGTTCCACAACCACTTCCCCCTCCCTCCACTGGCCAAGGTTTCTGCATTCCAAAAGCCCAGCCACAAATAGAGCACTTACATACAGTCGTAAAACCTACCCACTCTCCTCCCGGTGAACCTAATTATGCATATTTGGACTTTGCCATACCTGTGCCACTTAGTGAACTTAACTATATGGTACTTTTCGACCATGAAATGGTCCAGTCCTGTGTCCTCCCATCAAAAGAGTTTTTGCTGTCACTGCTGATTGCATTTATTATGATATACAGAGGTACAGTGCAGTATGTGGTTGAATATTTCCTGATGTATGATACTAATATATACCATATAAAGGCAAGCCCTGCTGATTGCTGGATGCCAGGTCATGTTTGTAGCATGGTTCCTGCTGCCTGGAAAAATTGGCGTTTTGTATATTGAAGAAAAGTCGTGGAAAAGTTTTAATTTATTGCCCTTGAAGTGCAGAAACACCATTGAAAGAATTGTTCTTAACACTGAATGCAGTTAGAATACTGTAATTACCAAATTGTTTTGCCAGCTTGACAGTAATATTTAAGTACATACTGTACCATTTGACACATGCAACAAAACCCTCAAATTCTGTTTACTGAAAGATGTTGAGCTGAATTTATTTGTTGCCTGGTATGGCTATGCATGTGGCTATTTTAGGGGTCTTAATGATGAATAAACACCTACTGCCACTTGATGCTGCATTTGCAGTATGATAGCCCAGTTGCTGCCTCTGTCTTTGTCTTGAAGTTACATGATAGAAGAGTTGTCAACATTTATCTGCATACAGCTACTGTATTTAGTTTGAGATGCACACTTGAAAACTAAATGTGCTCAAAATTTGAAAATTGTATGCTTTTAGCTTGGTTTTAAGCTATAAATGTGTAAAATATTTACTAAAAATACCTAAGGGCAGCATTTTGTAATTCCCATCCCCCTGCCCCCTCTCAGAAGAAAAACAAAAATTGAAAATAAATATTCCATTAAAATGCACTCTCCAAGGAGTTACAAGCATCTTATTCAATATTTGGCTGAATTGTAGTTTAGTGTTTATGCTGCGCAATCGTACAGATTACTCCAGTTATCCTTGAATGATATTTATGGAAAGCCATTACTATGATCATCAGATAATGAAGAGATGTTGAGAGAAATGTTTGTTTGTCATGTGCAGCAGCAAGAGTAGTCAGTTTTACTTCCTCAAAAGTACCATTAAGTCATACTGAGAAAGTTTGAGTCAGTTTCGCGCGTACTTGCCTGATCTATCTCACGTGTGAACAATCACATCTACAATGGAATTAGTCTCAGTAAAAGTTTGTGTAACACAGAGGTGGCACTGCCCATTCTTCACTGTTGTACAATAGGCACACAGCTGCATTTCGTCCAATTACTGTGGAATTAGGTCTGCCACGTATTATAAAAGAAATAAATCAGGTAAGTTGGGTCTATAGATTTCGAAACCACAGGTTAGTTTTCGGGAATTACATTTTATATGTATGCTTTATAAACTTTACTCTTTCTTTGTCCATAAGTGTACTTGCAGCAAGTATTTTCTCATACTCACATTTTCACATGCATGTCTTTGTAACTGATAATTATGAGAACAGATTTATACTCTTACAGAAAGTTTTAAGAGGAAGGCATCATTGCTGGTATTTGCAAAACTGTATTAGGACTCATGAAAATGACCATTGACTCATACAGTTTTAAACAAATAAGGGATGAAATGTTCTAAAATCATTTTCACAGTTATGCTAAGGACAGAAGTCTTTTAGGAATGCCTAATTGGCCACTTGGTATATTTTCAGATTCTTTGACTTTTTCATAACATTTAGCTGCATCACCCTGTAACTCTTGTCCCTTAGTATAATATATACCATAAAGTAGATACCTATGCCCAGAGGTGGATCCTTGGTAAGTTTGAAAGCATATAGTTATTATAGTAACACTGTGCAGTGCTACTATCCTGCAGACACGTGTTCTCTACTATATTTCTCTAGTATCATCATAATTCACTTTATAGGATGACAGGTGTAAGAGTTAAAACGATGTTCTCTGCCATTGCTTTTCAAAAAGGATGCAGTTCACAAATTTGCCAGAAGGTTCCTACATTCAAATGGTTTGATTTGATGGCAGGTGCTGGAATAATATTGCAGTAACATCGACTGTTGTCTATCATGTTAGACAAATTTTGAATTAATATCAGTACGATAACATGTATTGTGTAAACATTGAAGCCCTCCCCTGTGGGAAGCTTTCACTGAAAAGTTGTCACAGTTTTAGATAAAAATCATTAAAATTGATACCACTCAATAACTGTCAACACCTGATGTCATGAATTAAGAAGGGTTATAGTCCTTAACCAAACATATGTTTGTTGTACTGTACTTATATAGGGTAGGTCTGAAGTCATTGATAGGAGTAATTAGGTCAACTTTCCGATGTGACGATTTCTTAAATGTTGGCCTTCAACAGTTGAAGATTTGGTTGAGGAGATGGGGGTTGTTGGAAAAACTGGAATGTGGCAAATGCTGGCCTGTATTTGCCAAAAAAGTAATAATGAATAGAAATGGGATATATTGCATACTGCAGCTGGGTTGGAATCCAGAGTTTGTGATAATTAATCTTTGGAAAATTGCACTTAGTGATTACTTTGAAATGCAAACCTGTGCAGGCACTGCTCATCAGATCATTTTGTGCTGAATGGTGCCACGTTCTGTTTTATTCATGGGACAAATGGCACACAGATATGGGCTTACTAAATCACTGATTGATATTGCTGGTCTTGCCCATGGGCAAAGAGCCATTGTTTCTCAACCTTATAATCTGATATTCAGTTAGATCAGAGCATGGAGCTAATACTCTTCAGAAAGGTATGAACTCCATGGTCTAGGTGTGATCCAGTATTACATGCTCCTATTGGCAATCTGGTCCTTGCAATGCACTAAATGTTTATTTTGTAAATAAAGTTTAGTAATAACCAGGGCTCGATATAAGCTTGAAAAAGGGCACAGCCAAACTGAGCAGATTGGCTGTCGGTCTACATTATTTCATAGGACATTGACTGAGGGGCACCATGGCCATCAGTAAGGGCCTGATAGTCATGGCTGTCGGTGCTGCCAGTTACTTCGAGCCCTGAATAACTGTGAAATTACAGTTGTTGGGCTGTAGAGCTATATGCTAGTTAAAAGTGGAAACACTGACATACTAGATCGCAGAAGTGAATAGATGAATTCATAATCTGGGACGATTAAATTTTCTAAGTTTGAAATAGGTTTCTTCATTAATCAAAACTTGGCCATTAATAGTGTACTGATATGGAATCCTGGAGGGAGGGCCAATAACATGACTAGTTTCTTCGTTTTGGATAAGTCTGAGGTCCAATCTGACATACACAATGAAAGATAGTGACATGGCACAGACAAAGTATAAAGAAACTTCTGTTGCATAGAGATTTGTGTGAAAGTTGTTTGTGATAATGAAGGTTAGTATACTGTTTTGTACACAGAGGTAGTATTGAGTACTGTAGGCCTATACATCACAATTTTGTGTAACTTTACAACTTTTCACATTCCCATATTCTGTCATACAAACCAGATAGCCTTATGCAAAATTACCATAGATTTCAAGTTTGTCTGGTTTCTTGGTTTTGAGAGGTATACTGAACTGAACAACTATAGTGAGGTTAATCCACATTTGTTTCTATTTGGATGGTACTTAAAATTGTTTTTGTATCTTTTGTAATGCCTGCCAAAGGACCAACTGAGACATCATAAAAGTTCCATGCAAACATTAGTGAAAGCCTGGGCAGCTACTGAATGGAAGTTATATGGTGGAAAGAGCATGCACTTTAATTTTATTTCACTGCCTGTGTTGTGAACAGTTGCCTGCCTTTCCATGTATTTTAGTGCTGTGGTTTGGCCCATGGGCAGCATTTATTTGTTCTCCATGTGTGTGTTGTATTGTATGTCGACTGTTGTGTAGGTACTTATCAGGTATCTGTGGTATCCTAGAGCATTGATGAAGCATCTATGAAGTGAATCAGTTTGTACTATATGGTACAGTAATTAGAGTGTGGTTGAAATGTTTACAGGAATTTGTGGAATTTTTTTTAACTTACTTTGTTCTCCAACAATTTGTTAGAAACTTCTGTAAAGATTGATGCAGCAAGCTACTATAATTTAGAGCACTGTAGTACTATAGCATGTAACTGGGGATTCAGTGCATAATGATGCTGAACAGAAAAATAGATGAGAAGTTTCTTCATGTACCTGTAGGATGAAAGATTGGATTGAACTTGTGTTAGAATATTTAAATGAAACTATCATTTACCTCACAAAAAGTGTTAGCTTTTATTGCAAACCAGCTATGCAGCTGTTTGAGCGGTTGCAATCAGCCACCATCCATCTACCTATCATGTCTGTCGACAGTTGTTCAGTAAGCTCTCAAACATAATTTTCAATGGATTTTGATGAAACTTTGACACAATGATCAAAGGGTGTGGGGTGACTTTTGACCATCAGCAAGTGGAGGTCAAAAGTCATTTAGGGGTCAATATAGGCTGTTATGTGAAATCTCAAAAATGTATGTTCTCTGTCATCAAACACATGTCCTTTAAAAGTTGGTCACAATGTACCTGATATAGTGCTTCTTCAGGGTGTAAACAGATTTTGGATACGAGGTTGATAGAGACCTGTAAAAACGGGGAAAATCTTTGATTTGGAATTTCCTTGTAGTTCCCAAAGTCAGATGGAATCCAGTCTTGGTGTGTGTAATCACTATTTGGTGCCAAAAAATTTGAAGGTCATTTGGGAGTCATCAGGGGTCACTTGAGGTCAAAATCATTGCTTTCTCCTAACTTAAGCAGGGTGTGAATTTAAGGAATTTTTACTGGTAGTCCAAAGGACTACCTACTTGTGAACATTCCATACGATTTGATCGTCCTTCATCGTTGTTGGTCGTCCTTCAAAACTCAATAAAAAACAGCAAAATATGTTTTGTATAAATCTTACATGAACAGTATTTCTTTTAGGCATTGTATGTACATAGGCCTACAATTTGTGACTCGACTCATCGGCCCTTCATCTCTGATCGGATCGATCAGATAAAAACTATACATCACAATGCTTTACTAAAGTTAATTCATTTGTGCCATTGGTTCTTAACATCGTGAGTTTGAAAATCAGACAAAAATAATAAGTTGACCATATAGGCCTACTTTAGCGCAATTAATGAGATGTGCAATCAGACACATTTTAATCAAGTCCTACCATTACCTACTGTGGCTTTGTGTCCAGTGTGCCGTAAGGTGTGCATTGTAACAAAAACTAACGTAAGTTTGTCACTGCAACTTTTGTACTGTAAAGTACTGTACCTCAAACGTGTTCAAATTTCTCCTTGACTTACTTTCATGCTGCTCTTATCAAGGTATATTATAAGGTACTGAATGTTTTGGTTTTTCTAATTAAGCTTTTTCTTTTACGGGAGTGATCTTCTTTGTTAAGCTCACAATGGTTTTAAGTTCACTTCCATCCACATATTATTTTGTTTGATACTTCTGTCTGTATATTTTTTGATAACGTGGAAAAACGAATGAATCAATCAAAAATCCGCTATCTACTGTACACACTGTTCCTTCGTGATAATGACAGTAAAATCTTTCTGATGCATCTCCTGGGCTGAGATTTCACCCGTACAGTACCGGTAACTACATACAGTACAATACAGCACACACTGTGCATGTCGTTATCACATACGAATGTTTGTTCGTAGCCTGGGTGCTCCCCATGATATGTTGTGCCGAGCAGTGCACGTGACTTTGGCATGCTCCACTTTAGCAAATGGGGTATACCAAAAAAATGAGGATAATATTTTGCTCTTTTTTGCCATATGTTTGGAAACTTTGGAAGTAAAAAATTTGCAAATAGTTTGAATAGCAATAAAAAATTATGAACAACATAGAGATAGGTATCATTTTAATATTTAAGGGAGTAGTAGGATAGAAGTAACTGGACAGAAGATTTTGCCCTGTGCACACGGCGCAAGGTACCCATTGAAAGAATGTGTACGATGCTACAGTTGACGCAGTGAATTTTGTTTCCAAAAAAGTATCTCCACTAAGAATACTAAGTTTTAGCTATTGATTTGATACAATAGAATGTTATTTTGGTTAAATATGTGCATAGCTTATGTATACATAACTATTTTAGCAGAATTTACTTCTGTTGGTAATGGAAGCGTGCCATCTTAAAGGGGAATTTTCATCATCCCAGACAGTTCCAATTCTCCCAACTATGCAACTTCTTGCTCCTCCCATAACTGTATGAAGCTACTCCTTGTGCAGGAATAAACCTGTTTTATTGCTTAAAGTGGCTATGCCACGTGTAAATTAACAGCTTAAACCCTTTGGTATCTTTAGGAATACGTTTCCTACAACGAAAATCAACCATTCAGTTTGTTTACAACTTGTTTTTCCGCTCGGAAATTGAGAAAAAATACACCCTCTTCCAGCCTTGAAAAGTTAGTCTTCCCGAAAATTTTCAAAATCTTGTTACGTCATGTGACGTCACTTTAGGAACTGATCGTTGTTTGCCGTGGTATCCTTCGGACATTTGATACAGTGTTTGCATTCCATTGTACCAGTTACCAAGGTCGATATAATGTAAAACCTGCGTGAAAAGTTGTAAATTTTAGAATTGTTATCCCTTTTCTCGTGCTTACCAGTTGTTTTAGTCAATTAAACGCATTTCACGCAGGTTTTTCGTCTTGGTGTCATGATAAGTAGCTGCATGTACAAACATTCACAACGCAACAGCATAGGTACAGCATGGAAGTGATACTACACAATGTATCACCAGCACTGTTTTGTAGTAGGTACCATGTGAAATCAAATTTAATACTTTCTTTGGAATGGCGGATCAGACCCAGGGAGTTGCCCTCTAATGGCAACTCCCTGATCGGACAGGAATGTTGGACTGTCGGTAAAGTGAGTTTTCTTGGATTTGAAAACAGAAAGGTGAAGGCGATACTAAACAAGACGTCAGTGGTGCAGATGGGGTGAGTAATTCGTTACCGTCACATGGACCGTATCGATTTGAGACTGTTAGGTGAGGTAAAAGTACAACACCACAACAATTCGAGCATGAGAGAAGCATTTGGAGCAATCGAAAGGGACTTTAGCTTGGAAAGTTTTATGTAGGCAGTCAAAATATGAACTTGAGGTTACTTTCGTGCAAGTGTCAGTGGAAATCGTGGAACTAGCCTATGATCGAGTGTGCACAGTGTTTCACTGGCTGCTGCCAGTCCACTCACTGTACGTATTACTGTAGACCAAACCGAACAGTGCACTGCCGAGTTTTTTCGTTATTCGGTTATGAATCAAGATTATTTGTAATTATTCGTAATAGCCTACTGCAGCCCCAAAATATAACAGACCGACACCACTCTCCAAACAGACAGAATAAAGTTCAAATTCAAGACATGCCGCGAATTACAATCATTACTATCTCTTACGTACGTATAGGCTATGTTGTACGCCAGGTTCCGTATACGGAGGCTGGTGTTCCTAAAATGACGTCATCATTTTGTTGGCTTGAAATCTCGTTTTCAACAGTCTATTTTTTTGGTGCAATTTTTTGAAACATTATAATTTCTTTTTAATGCTCAAGGCTGTAAGGGTGATGAAAACAGTTTTGGAAAGATCTTTTTGTGTACTTTAGGCTAAATTAGTCTCCCGTTATTCCAATTTACGTGTCATGGCCACTTTAAGGCCATGTCCTGGTGAGCATACAAGGCTATAAAATGTATTAAAAGCACTCTCTCTGCCTTGTGTGGAATGTGAGCTACTCTGCATCTTTCAAATTTTCAAACTTTGATGTCAATCAAAGAGCAGTCACCAACTGCGAATTTTTCATACCCCTACACTAAAAATATACTTTGGGGTGATGACTGTCTGTCTTTAATTTAAGTGATAAGTATGAAATGTAGTAATAATCAAGCCATGTATATCTATCACGTGTATCTAATGTACGGCAACGAAATGTACTGTCTAAAATTTCCAGCACTTTCTTTCACGCTACTTCTTGGCCTTAAGTTTCCAAACATTCCCGATCAAAACGCACTGTGTGAAAATTGTTTGTGAGCTGTCATCTGTTTTTAGGGTTCATCTCCCAATTCCGCGAATTTCAAATTTTGCAGAATTTCTGCGCCATGGAAAACTCAAACCTTTAGCCTAGGCCTAAACTAGGCTTACTGTGTTAGACCTAATAATTTTGGTCGCCCGCAGGACGACCATGCAAACATGTTTTGGTGCATTTCAGTGGTCCGACAGAAATTTTAGTCGCCTCGGACAATTGGACGACCGCTAATTTTGCACCCTGTTAAGTTACGAGAAATCAATGATTTTGACCTCACCAAAATTAGAATTGTACCCAAACTCTATAGATTTAATTACCACTTGGCTCTGAAAAATGTTAAGGTCATTTTTTGAGATCAACATCAGAGGTTATTAGAGGCCAAATTTTCAATTATTGTTTGATTTACATGAAACTTGAAAGATGTAGGACAACATTAAGTGCCTGAAATCTTTGAGATCAGATTCAGATCATCAGGGGACAATTGAGGTGAAATCTGCAAGATGTATAGTATTTCGTGTCAGAAATTTAATGATGACTTTGAATTTTCAAAATTTTCAAAGGTCATTTCTAGTCTATCGCCGAAAAGAACCTTAGTGCCCTTGTTCATGATTACTTGCAAATTAAGCAAGCTGACATTTCAGTTAGGCCCCAAAAGCTTCTGGAGGCTTCCAAAAGCTTCTGCACAGTAGGCTGTATCTAGTTGTTGTTTTGAAATACCGTATAATTGTCTGCTTGGCAGAAAAACTACTGTTGTATGACATAAATTCAAATGTAAAATGTTTGACAATATGCCCTGCATTCAGTATCCCTCAGCTTTCATCATTGTCTGGCTTTAATTAAGACAGTGTGATGGCCTCAAACCATCAAGTGAAAGGAGGCTCCAAAATTATGTACATCATTCTCACTTGCTATGAAAGATAACATAGAGGGACAAATTGTGCACATACTGAAATAAGATCATGTACAGATGTCATGGTTGTTATGTAATGGGACATAGCCCTCCCCTCTGACAGTACTGTATATGTCCTGAAAGATGTAATTGGGATACCCAGCTGGTCAAGATTGATATGTCCCTGTCAAATTTTACATAAAACTTTGCACTAGAATTACCAAGGCATAGTCAGGGTAACCCTGCCGTGAGGGAACGTGTTTGCATTTGGTCTTTTCACTTATCCCTCGACATCAGGAAGCATTTTGTTCTGATTGTCACTCGAAGTGAAGGTGGAGTTTCGAGTCTAACCATACATACTGTACTTATTAGGAGCGCTATTGCTATTGGTCACTTGAAGCATTCATCCTATAACACTGACATCGTACAAGGTTCAAGTAGCAATGAACAGTGATGTCAAGCTTTGCCAAAACAAACTAATCGGCAACATTTTTAATGTTTATCCATGTTGATGTAGGTATTAGGCTTTCAGGCTTGACTTGGCTTGACCTATTTGGCAAGAATTAGATTCAACAAAAAAATATACATTGTTTGGTATAAGAGCAGCTTGTTTTCCATAGACATTTTCAATTGGCTTAAAATTCGCAACTATAAGGATACTCATACAAGATGAGCATTCTTATCCCTGATTGGCCCTCCATGTTTTTGGTTGGGAAGTGAGTTTCTTCACTTTTTGCTCACTGATATCAAGGGATAAGTGAAAAGACCAAATGTATACATGTTCCCTCGCAGCAGGGTTGCTCGGACTAACCAAGTCAAAACAACACCTAATCACACTTAATAGTCAACTACTAGTAGGTTACTGTGGGAACCAGGAGATGCCTGTTGTGGTGAACTGTTGATCCTTGGACAAAGCATTTAGCTTTTGGGAGCATTGTGTCTTTGAGGTCATATGACACAGCTTAATGCAACCTCCCAAGTACATTTTTTTTTGAAAACTGCTCATATATAATAACCAGTCTGCATTCCCTTCCAGAAATGCTTCTCCCTTTCCCTTTAATGCAGCATGATTCAAATCACATGCTTGATTTACAGCCGTGGTGGAAATCAGGAAAAAGGTGGGGAAAAATTGTGACATACTGTAATGCCTGAAATCAGGGGAAATTCATGGAATTTGATTGGCCCAAAAGAAAAATTGGTCAGTCAGATTTATTTTTCCCATGCTCAAGCAATATACAGGGTATCAAGCATACAAAGATGTGTAAAACTGAAAACAGGTGGAAATAATTATCATGGAATTCTCAATTGGTCAGTGAAAACTCTGCTTGGATCCCTGACATGCTAGTGATCAACTTGCTTCTGCAAGGTTACTATCAAATGCTTATGAATATAACAAATTTATGGACAAATCAATTTCTGTAGGGGATTAAAATAATCCTTATGACTGGTCTTGTGTATTCAACTTGGTTACTGTCCACAAAGTGCTTTTTGGTTTCGATGATGAGAGAAACCTATGCAGTCATGATGGCGTGTGTGTGTATGTATGTGTGGGTGTGCGTGTGTGTGTATGTGTGGGTGTATGTGTGTGTATGTGTGTGTGTTTGTGACACTTTTCTTGTTTACACAATATCTCAAGAAGGGAAACTCTGACAGTTCTCAAAGTTGATAGGTAGATGCCCCATATTGAGAGGAAGAACCCTATCGTTTTTGGTGGAGGTCAAAGGTCATTTGGGGTCACCAGGGGTCAAACTCTGAAAACCTTGTTTACACGATATCTCAAGGTAGGAAGCTTGGATAGATCTCATACTTGGTGTGTGGATACATTATGGTAAGAGGAAGAACCCTATCGATTTTGGTGGAGGTCAAAGGTCATCTGGGGTCACCAGGGGTCAAACCCTGAAAACCTTGTTTACACGATATCTCAAGTTAGGAAGCTTGGATAGATTTCATACTTGGTGTGTGGATGCATTATGGTAAGAGGAAGAACCCTATTGTTTTTGGTGGAGGTCAAAGGTCATTTGGGGTCACCAGGGGTCAAACACTGAAAACCTTGTTTACACAATATCTCCAGGTAGGAAGCTTGGATAGATTTCGTACTTGGTGTGTGGATGCATTATGGTAAGAGACAGAACCCTATTGTTTTTGGTGGAGGTCAAAGGTCATTTGGGGTCACCAGGGGTCAAACACTGAAAACCTTTTTTACACGATATCTCAAGGTAGGAAGCTTGGATAGATTTCATACTTGGTGTGTGGATGCATTATGGTAAGAGACAGAACCCTATCATTTTTGGTGGAGGTCAAAGGTCATTTGGGGTCACCAGAGGTCAAACACTGAAAACCTTGTTTACACGATATCCCAAGGTAGGAAGCTTGGATAGATTTCATACTTGGTGTGCGGATGCATTATGGTGAGAGAAAGAATCCAATTGTTTTTGGTGGAGGTCAAAGGTCATTTGGGGTCACCAGGGGTCAAACTCTGAAAACCTTGTTTACACGATATCTCAAGGTAGGAAGCTTGGATAGATTTCATACTTGGTGTGTGGATGCATTATGGTAAGAGGAAGAACCCTATTGTTTTTGGTGGAGGTCAAAGGTCATTTGGGGTCACCAGGGGTCAAACACTGAAAACCTTGTTTACACAATATCTCCAGGTAGGAAGCTTGGATAGATTTCGTACTTGGTGTGTGGATGCATTATGGTAAGAGACAAAACCCTATCGTTTTTGGTGGAGGTCAAGGGTCATTTGGGGTCACCAGGGGTCAAACACTGAAAACCTTTTTTACACGATATCTCAAGGTAGGAAGCTTGGATAGATTTCATACTTGGTGTGTGGATGCATTATGGTAAGAGACAGAACCCTATCATTTTTGGTGGAGGTCAAGGGTCATTTGGGGTCACCAGAGGTCAAACACTGAAAACCTTGTTTACACGATATCCCAAGGTAGGAAGCTTGGATAGATTTCATACTTGGTGTGCGGATGCATTATGGTGAGAGAAAGAATCCAACTGTTTTTGGTGGAGGTCAAGGGTCATCTGGGGTCACCAGGGGTCAAAGTCTGAAAACCTTGTTTACATAATATTTCAAAGTAGGAAGCTTGGATAGATTTCATACGTGGCATGTGGATGCATAATCTTCAGAGGTACAAAGCATATCATTTTTGGTGGAGGTCAAAGGTCATCTGGGGTCACCATGGGTTATGGTCTGAAAACCTTGTTAAACACGGCATCTTGAGGTAGGAAGTTTGGATAGATTTCATACATAGTATGTGGATGACTTATGGTGAGAAGAAGTACCCTATTATTTATGGTGGAGGTCAAAGGTCATCTGGGGTTAAATTCTGAAATCCTTGTTTACAAGATAGCTCAAGTTAGGAAGGTTGGATACTTCACATGGTGTTGCATTTAATCCATCAGAAAACCCCTACCAGTTTTGTCAGAAATCAGAGGCCAGCTGAAATCACCAGAGGCAAAAAAGCAAAAAATTCCCAAGAATTCCCAAGGTCAAATATGAACATGAAACTAATTTTCCAGCACTTGAACATCACATTGAACCAATGACTGACAGAAACAGGACATCTTGGCATTATTTGGAATACACATTAAGTTTTAGATTCATCGAAACCACAATGCATTTTTGCATTCTGGTTGTTTGATGCATCCTTGGCAGAGATTTGCTAGAGCTCTCAAATTTAAATCTCATATCTCAGAAGAGTTAATCCAGTTGTCAAGATTACTTGTGTAATTAAAGCCATTCAGGGTTGCCAGTTCTTTGAAACTGACATCTATGTGTCCTTATACATCTCAGTGATGTTGAAAACCAGATGGGAGTTCTAATTCCTAAATAAGTAAGTGTAATTCAGTCCTGCTGTTTTTAATCTACTGTGGTGTAGTCTGCATAACTGGCTGTGGGTCATTGCTTACTTACGAAAGCTTCATTAAGCTAGCTAATAGATGTGAACAAAACACTCACTAAGCCATGCTTTCTTTGACGTGGAGATGAAAGTAGGCTGCATAATAATACGTCAGATTAATGGACCAAGGAGACTGGTATGTTTATTACTCTTTAACTTAAAAATGGTATTTGTTAAGATTACAGTTTATGAGAACCTTTGTCATCGGTGGCATTTCTCTCCAGAGGTGGTGTTCTTACTATATATTATGTATGCCATTTTAGGATAGATTGACAGTAACATTGCAGGAATCCTGGGCTAATCTAGTACCTTTGTATTGTTGAGATGCATGAGCAGCATCAATATTGTCTTCAACAGCAGGCCTCATACTTATTGCCACTAGGCAATGTTCAAGTTTATGCAACTATATATGATGTGCTGTGGGAGGCCTCATCCATGGAAAAGAAGGACATTTAAGAGTGTAAGGGAAGGTATTAGAGTGGAAAGAGACCATAAGAGGGAGGAGAAGAGGATAGTTTAAGATTAGCCGTCTCTTATAATTGATTCCTCTAACAGGGTGGCAGATATTGATGAATCAAGGATTGTACCAGGAGGATGGTGTATGAGTGGCAATTAGTGGACAAACACCATCTAGGTGATGTAAGTGGTAATGCGGGGTGCAATACCTGACAAAAGTAAATGGAACAGACCTTGCTCCCTGGCTCAGTATTGACTCCAAACTTTTGCAGGGGAAATAGGGCACAACATTGAAAGGGGGAGAAGGTTTGGAAAAACCTTGAGTGAGTAAAACTTATCATAATTTGGCGATTTTGTTTCATTTTTTTGGTGGGGATTGTCTAAATGCCTGCACAAATACTGAACAACTTGCGCACAAGGTAGACAGGGAGGAAAATGGGCATGTTGAAATAGAATTTTGTATGCAAGCTTGTGGGTAGGGGGAAATTAGGACAGATTTGGTGCATTATAGACATCATGGGGAAATTTGACTATGCTCTTAATAATCTGGGGCATATGAATTTTGAAAAGATAAAACATAGGGTAGACAAGTTGATTTAATAGTCACTGGGACAGAGAGTTTGTCGAGTTAAAGAATTACCCATGGTCCAGTTGTATGCATTGAAAATTTGTTTTATTCTTTGAGTGAAAAGGAAAAAGACCGAGTATCCTACGGACTAAGAAGTCTTTCCATGATGTTGAAACAGAAATAATGGTTGTGATTTGGTCACAGTTCATTTGACAATGTCATACTCCGGTGAGAGATTAACAGTGCATGCATCTCTATACAGACATTATTTTGCCAATTTCATTTTTTCAAAACATTCAGGTACTGTATGAGAAGCAAGAAGTGTTCTAAAGTCAGTTCAGTGCCTTTAATCACGTTCTTTCAATAACTGCATATCATCCATTGCTAAGAAATTCTTGTCATGCAGACCTTTGCCTTTTACTTTGCAGATACTGTAGCACATGTTGTATATGGATGGCTTTACTCAGGTAGAGAAAATAGTACCTAAGACTTGAAATCTCGTACAACTTTTTCAGCTTACCTTTACCCACTGCCCACAGTTGTGCCAACCTTTCATTAACCATCAAATGCCCCTATACAATAATTTGTGCTTTTCATGAAGAATTACTGTGTGACTTCACAAGTCATATATCTGTGAAGTTTCGAAACAAAGGGAATGAAAAACAGTAAAAGGTTAAGCAACTTGGAGAGCTGTCAAATTGACTGAACCAAAATGGGTATTCCTGCAAGCCCAGAAAAGTATTATCAGCTGATAAGACACTTTCCTCGAAACGTGAAACCAAACCGTTGCCTAACAAATTGAAAAAGGAAACAAAAAAAAAAAACATGTTTGTGAAAAAAAAGCAAACAAACATGAAACAATATGACATACTGTATCATCCAAATATTCTTTGGAAACGTGTGTGACATCTGAAATGCCCTTAGTGGTTTGCATCTCTAAACACCAACACTCTTTTAGATTGGTGAAGTCTACCATAGCATGTACAGTATTTCACTGTACATGGTAGAAGACCATTTCCAGTAATCACTGTGACATATGCTACTAGCATCGCAGCACGAAAGACATATAAAAATCGCAAAACTTTTCCCTAACCCTAACCCTATCACTATTGAATAACCCTAAAAAACAAGAATAGTCTTTAAGGAGAATTGAACCAAGAACCCCTGAACAAGGTATTAAGAGTCTATACTCTTTACCACTGCACCATGCATAGAACTCGAAAGCTCCTTCTAAAATTAACTATTTACGTGTAAATCACTCAACCAGATCTTACCTTTAATAGTTTCTGTAGCACATGCTATAAAGAACTGTAGCAGCACAGATCAGAAATTACTGTACAAGCCATGGGATTCTTGAGAATCTTGTTACAACATCCAAAATGCACCCTTTCAAAGACCCATTGCAATTACTAGCCATCTCACTTCCTTATTGCAACTGCTTGCTGACCTTTTGAAAAAAGAAAAATGTGATTTTCCTTTCTCTGATATGCTTCCTATGATAGCCATCATACGTCAGACAATCCCTGACAAAAGTAAATACAAACAACCCCACACTTTCCCGTTCAATTCTGACACAAACCTGTTGAAGATGTAATAGGGCACAACATTGAAGGGGGGGGGGAGGGGGTTTGGGGAAAATTTTTGAGTGAATAAAAGTTGTCACAGTAATTTTGTTTCATTTGTTTTTTGTGCAGATTGTAGGTGCGAATTTTACATGTAAGAGTAGGTTTGCTTGTAGCTTGATGGGCAGATAATATGCAGACTTTTTGAAAAAGTACTGTACATGCATGCATTCATTATATATAGGGGATTTTTTGACGTTGATATTGGCCTTAAAACCTTATCAATGTAGAACACATGAATGAGATATGAAACAAACATAGCCAGATTTATGATGCCCCTTTTTCTAAACCTGTTGTTTTAAAATCGCGAACAGTAGCATACGACAGCAAGTCAGCATCTGGAGGTGTTTTAATTGTTAATATCGTAGTTGACTCTCTCCTGTAACTGCTCATTTTATTGCAGAGAATGCGAACATGATGACTAGTTTGTTGCCACAGTTTCTGTGGGATTTTTCCTGTTACATAGTATCCAAGGGAATCATCTCCTGCATAAAAGAAGTTTCTTCCTTCCCTTCAAAAAGCTTGATGAATATGGATTTCCATGGTAGTATACGTAATGTTAAAATCTCAAACTGTTACCATGAATTAGTATGATTAGTCCTTTATAGTAATTCATATTACCTTCTAAACAAGAAAGTAGTGAACTGCTAATCAGATTTACAAAACTAGCTTGTCCCATGAGATGGGCATATGAAGGAATTGGCCAGGAGAGAGTAGATATTGTTGTATAATGCTCTAAGCAGTCATGATGATAACCAGACATCATTGATTGAGCATCCTCTACTACATCGTTTCACTTGTTAATTTGGTTTTCATTCTGGATAATTTAAAATAACATACTGTATTATAGATGCCATGTATGAAAAAATGTGTTCCATAAGACTATAGACAAATGAAGTTACCCCAGTTTTTGCAATTGAGTTAATACCCAGTAAATGTGTACTAGAGGATGTTTTCTCCCAGGAGACTTAATAACCTTTAAAGGGAGTAGGCATTCCTGTTCCAAACATACAGTAGTTTGACACATCAGCAAACTCTTAGAGATCTTCACAGAATGTCAAATATTGCATGTTGAAGGCACGACAAAGAAATAATATCGGCTAATTCTGCAGAAATTTGCAAATTAAACAATTCATACTTTAAAGAGTATTGTTATTGTATGTTATATGAAATGGCTATTCATGAATACGGGTACCAGGGTATACCAGTTCAGTTTATAAGAGTGACTGTATTTTCCCTTCCACTACTTCCAGCACAGACCTGTCACAGTGTAGCATTAGTTTGTTATAAGTGAATGTTTAATAAGTGTACAGACAGTAAAAGCCCATTTTTCAGAACATGTTGAGATGGAAGATAGTTCGGATAAACAAGGTATCAGGATGAGGCTTTAAGTTCTGTACATGGGGTTCTCAAGAAATAGTGCAAAACATTGCCCAAATTATAGAGGTTATGCACCGACGTCACTGTGTCGCGCGTTTCTCTATTTTTCCATCCAGGCGTACATTGTGCAACAATTGTTACTTGGTGCTATCATGCGCAGGTATCGGTAACACACTTACTGCGCATGATCAGTTCCATCCAGCAAAATGCACTGACGTCATGTGCATAACCTCTATAGTGATAGGGCAACCAAAGTTACAGAATAACGCCAAAAATTATTTGCTTGTTACATTTTGTGACTGATGATATAGCACACAATTTTGTTGACTTCTAAAATGTAGACATTTTATTCTAGAAATTCAATCCTATGGTCTTGTGAAGGGTCAATGCATTTTACACACAAAATATGTGCATGTGTTGAAGGGGAACTCTTAACAATCTTGAACGGTATCCAGAGTATGACTTGAGCATAAATTTCCAAAAATATTACAGACATGTGTAAAAGGTTATCAAACAGCCATTTGCTTGAACTGTTCTGTGCAAAACCCACAACAATACTAATACTAATGTTTTGGCAGTCACTGTTGATTCATGTTTGTCCGTGTGTTAGCTTTGTAGTTTTTCATTTGCTAACTGTGCATTTATGTTCCCTATAGAGGGATTTGATGAGATGTCACGCACGTTGGATTGCCAGGCACTGGAGGGCAAAATGCGTAGTCAGTGTATTTACAGCACATGCGCATGGCATAACCATAGATGCTTCTGTGACACAATGGAAGCTGGCCCTTCAAAACCAAAGAGACACAGGTGATTTTGCCCTTCGAAACCAAAGAGAAGCGCGATCATGTTACGTCGGTGAAACAGTGTACATTCCCCAATGCTGCAGTGATTTATTGAGATGCAGCATAGCTTGTACATAGCGTGTACAATGATTGCTGACTCATTGCTGTGGGTTAGTATATACTAGCCAATGACCATGGGTTAGTATATGCTAATCCACGGTTGAGCACCACAATCCTGATGATAGTGTTGAATCATGCATAGGATGTGACCACAAACCTTCCAGTCAGATGTAGAGAAATTAGTAAGGTGTTCTACAATACTGCTTATTATTGTGTTGATGATGCCTTTGATTTAACGCTACTGTGTGTACTAGAGTCTGTAAAATATGTAGCATTGCCAAGGAAAGGACAAAGTTACATACTGTACTGTATAGAAAAGAAATCAAGTATCAAGACTAAGAGACAGACAGAAATTATCAGGCAGATAAAGGTGAACATATGCATGGACTAACTGGGAGCTAATTCAACTCAGACATGGCTGGTAGATCTTGGAAGTTATGCATGGACTGGGATGTGCTTTGGGTCATCAATGAGCCATTTTTGTTATCAAAATATTGTGTGATTTACTGGTTTCACCTCACATCCTGTCTTTGGCTAAGTTCAAAATCCGAGGGTCAGGTCTGTTAGTTGTATTTCACTCACAGATTTCATCTTTGAGCATGAGATCTTATCTGGGTTTAATGTAAATTGGCATCCTATGCCATACAGTATAACTTGCCAGACATACTTTTTTCATTGTCTCTGGCATGTTTAGTTGTAATTACATGCCAACCATGTCAGTTGTTTGTGAATGCTATACATATACTTATCAAAGAGGTTGGCAGAATGACAGAGATACAGGTGTAATTGGTTTAATTTTTACTGATTGATGAGTTCTGACAATTGTGTAGGCTGATATTACAATAGAGTCACAGGAACTTAAAATACTGTATACAGTACAGAGTGCTTCTTCTCCCCAGTGTGAACAATTGCCAATGAAATAGCCAATCAGTGTTGTTTCTCCCTACATCCTATTTTACAGTCTAGATTCATCAGCCATGTCACATGTTGGGTCCTTGAAAGATTGACAGCTCCCTTTAAAGCATGTTAGTAGAGACATCCATGTGACATGTGCACAACATACAGTATAATTGTTTCTCCCGTGTTGCTCTAGGTATGGTATGTAGCTGAGATTGAGAGGCAGAGAGATGAACATCGATATTGTCACATGATGATAACAGTTTTGCAGCTGTTTGATGTGACTGGGAGGCTCACTGAACAAGAAGTTGATGTATACAGTACACACTGTCAGTATCAATGGGGAGATTTCCAGTTGATAAAAGTGTGCCAGAATGTCTGTATTACTGTCGAGGACGAATGCATATGTGCATATTACCATTAGTCTTGAACTTTAAATTTGCATATATACTGTAATTTGTGCACCAGAGGTGGTTATAAATACATCCTTTATCAAAGATTTTGTTATTTATCACACAATAGGTTGGAGAACATTCATTGATATAACAGTGGCTTTGGCATCCCTCCAAACATATTTAGGAATAGCCCTGTAGTTCTAAATACAGTTGATGACTAGCATAACAAATACTGGTATACCACCAGTTATATCAGTATATCCAGATGGGAAATGTGACAACATTAGGAAAGTCTCACATATGCTATGTAGGCCCATGTTTTGTGTATGATAAATGAGGAAAACTAGCCTAATGTTGTATCAGTATCAAAGAAATATATAAAAAAAGCTTTTTCTGCTGGTTAAAAGTAATAGCCGTGCCTTTGATGTTTTCCTTCATATTACATACATCACCCAATTTCATGATTATAGGTGGGATCATTATACTCTGCACGGCAGGCCCATAGCCTAGGTGCTAATGAAGGGCACCCTGCCTGAAAATCTTCCCCCTATGCTTTCAAAGTTTTGAGAGGAAGGAACTTCTGCATAAGCCAATCTCTCCTCCTGAAAACATTCCCAGTCCACCTTCTTTGTCATGTCAGTCCACAGCCTGAGACAAGATTCTGGTGGGGGGAAGAATAACTTCATGAGCTAACATGTTTGTCTTTTGTAAGAACGCCTACTTGTTTCATATGCAGCTTATTTCTAAATATAATTCCTCGCACAAACCTGTAGCCACAAAATTAACTTTAATCTTAGTTTGTCGCAGTAGGTTATTTATTTGGTCTCTGGTCACATTACTGGGGAGGCTGTTGGTCAGTAACGATATCTATGCTCTGCACATGCAGTAGAACAGAAGGCACACAGTCGCCCCACACGCATAGGCCTATAGTTATTTACAACAGCGGTAATACCTTGAACTGTGAATATATCGGTATTCCATTCAGTAATATATATGTGCGACTACATTTATGTAGCTACTGTTGGGTCTGCGCTTCGCAAATGCCTTACTACCTCTTCAACCATTTCCCCACATCATCGGTATACTCGTGAGCGACTATGGCTAATCTATGTACATGGGTATTGTGAGGTATTTGTTCGCCTGAGAATACTGTATAGTATGGTCTCATGTATGGAACACTTGCCTACTACCTACTTAACACATATCTGCATTAGCACATGCAATAGCTCAAGTGCATGTTCAGTAGTTGACACTATAAGTACTATAACAAAAGTTCTATGGATGTAAATGTATGTATATATAAGTATCCAAATGACAGGACATAAAGTGCTCAATTTTGCAAACAAAAGAGCTAGTATAACTTAATTCGTTATGGCATAAAAGCAATATATATATATATATATATATAGGTGGAAGAGTTAGTAACTGATTCGGTCATGAATGAAATCAACCCATGTACTGGCATAGCATTTTGAACAAGGGAAGAATGAAAGAAGAAACCTGAACGAAAATTGAGCCACGCGGGTTTGAACCTGGGATTCCCGCGATTCCAGAATACCTTCTGATACTCATATTTTCAAATTAACAGAATTCCAGTATTTTTGAGGTATACAAAAGTTTCAGTATACTGGCAATACAGGATTTTTATTACGGTCAGTATATGTTCATGTACCAGTATTTTCAAATATATTGGTATTCTGCCTTACCATATAGGTGACTACACTTTGAAAACAATACTGTAGCTCCACTCTGGTTGGTCAGTGGTGACTTGCACAGTCAAGTGTTCTCAGTTAAGCTCACATAGTTGTGTGGCAATATGGCCTTGAAGAATTGAAATTCGGTGCAGGCTTATGTGGCCCTGTCTTGGAGGTGTAGGAAGACACAGTGTTTTTGTTTTAAAACTTGGAGGAGGGGCTAGAAGTTAACTTCAGTCAGCAAGAATTTTTAGTGTCTGGGGTGAGATTATAGAGCCTTTAAGTATACGAGGAATAAATCTTTCATGCAGTGTGCCCAACTATATAGTTACTGTGAGGTCTAACTGTGAGTAAGAGTGGTACCATATGCTGATATTTGCAAACTTTATTGTATTTCAGTTTTCATGACATAGTCATTCAGCAGATGCATAGGAGTCTTGTTTTAGGGAATTGGCAAACTCCTCACTTTAATTACCTAAGACTCCCTTTACATTCATATTGTAGATATTGAATGTAAGTATAACACTACAGGTTGTTCATGTTACACAGACCACCACAGTACATTCTATGAAACAACACATTATGCAACATAATAGCAGTAATATTTTCTCCATAGTTTACTGCATGGAAGTACTACTGTGGATACTTTCATGGTTACTGTGCCTCCAAAGTATTACAATAGTAAAAGTAATTGTGGCAATCAGATGAATGGCAATATGAGGATTGAGAAGACAGATCTGCTGTTCCAGAAGAATTCATGACATTCCAATGTTAATCAAGTTTAGGTCTTCATATTTGCTCCATCAAACTGTGGGCATATTTCACAGGCAGGTTGTTGTCACACAGTCAGGTGATTGCCATAATATCCTACTGAGAAGAGTGCCTGAGGTTATGTAACAAGTTCACCAGAGGTCCTAATATTATGCCTGCAATAGGTTCAAACACTTTATAAGTGAATCTTCAAGATTGCCAAGTTTTACTGAAGTCAGGAATTGCAGTTTACTATTTTGCCTAATTCTCTCAAAGATGGGGTGTCAGCCCTGAAGGAGAGAATTTCAGTGGAGAAATACTGTGGTCCTGGGCATCCTGGAATGATGTACAATAAAATGGTATGTGTACAGTCAGGTTGTGTGTAGTCAGTTAGAATGTGTACAGTCAGCAAGAATGTGTGTAGTCTGTCAGGTAGAGTGCAGTAAGTGAGAATGTATCCAGTCAGGATGTGTGCACTCAGTAAAGATGTGTGTAGTCAGTAAGGATGTGCTTAGTCATTGAGAATGTGCATAGTCAATTAGGATGTGTGTAGTCAGTGAGGTTGTGCACAGTCATTGAGAATGTGTGTAGTCAGTTAGGTTGTGTGTAGTCAGTGAGGATGTTTTGTAGTCAGATAGGATGAGTTTAGTCAGTGAGAATACCATATGTAGTCAGTTAGGATGTGTGCACTCAGTTAGGATGTGTCTAGTCAGGATGTGCTTAGTCATTGAGAATGTGCATAGTCAATTAGGATGTGTGTAGTCAATGAGGTTGTGCACAGTCATTGAGAATGTGTGTAGTCTGTTGGGATGTGTGTAGTCAGTGAGGATGTTTGTAGTCAGATAGGATGAGTTTAGTCAGTGAGAATACCATATGTAGTCAGTTAGGATGTATGCACTCAGTTAGGATGTGTCTAGTCAGTTAGGATGTGCTTAGTCATTGAGAATGTGCATACTCAATTAGGATGTGTGTAGTCAGTGAGGTTGTGCACAGTCATTGAGAATGTGTGTAGTCAGTTAGGATGCGTGTAGTCAGTGAGGATGTTTGTAGTCAGTTAGGATGAGTTTAGTCAGTGAGAATACCGTATGTAGTCAGGATGTGTGTAGTCAGTGAGAATGTGTGTAGTCAGTTAGAAAGTGCACGGTCAGTTAGAATGTGTGTAGTCAGTGATAATGTGTGTAGTCAGTGAGGGTGTTGGCAGTCAGTTAGAATGTGTGTAGTCAGGATGTGCGCAGTCAGTGAGAATTTATATAGTCAGTGAGGATGTGTATAGTCTATGAGCATTATGTGTAGTCATTGTCAATGAGGATTTATACATAGTAAGGGTGTGTGTAGTCTGTGAGTATTATGTGTACTTGGATGTGTGTAGTCAGTGAGAATGTGTGTATTTAGTGAGAATGTGTGTAGTGAGAATGGATTTAGTAAGAAAGAATACTATAGTGCTTTACCTGACTGATCAGCACAGTGTATCTATCAACCCTGTGAGAAGTTGTAATTTCCTTTGTATGTTACATAATTTTTAAAATGATATACACTGTTCTCAGTAGCATGAATTGTTACCTTATGGTGATCCTGTTAGAGAGTAAAGTCTTATACCCCAGTTACAATGCCTTTATTTGCTTTGGGTTACTGTATTGGTAGTCATGCAGCATAACTACATGGATGAAATAGCTGAATTATGGAACATTATGCAGGGTATACTTTTAGGGAAATAAATATTTCAAATATATATTAACTAATGTTTCAAAATAAGGATTGGGCTGGCCGCAGTGCTTATGCCTTAAACCTTTACTGAATAAAAAGACAATAGTTGTGATAAGCCTTTCTGAACAATGTGTAAACCTGCCCCTATGATAAACATAGAAATGTAAGTTTTGATGGTTTATAACATGGTGGTTGTGTCAGCCACCATTGAAGCCTACAGTGACATATTTACCCTTCTACAGATAGGGACAGGGTTTGAGATTACTAAAGTCCAGAGTGTGAATTCTGTCATTGATACATATCATAATCTTCATTGCTATTTAAGTGTATGTTACTACAATATAATTACAGCTGAACTGATGCTGAGTTTGAAAGCTCTTTAGTAATCATGAGTAAGTGGATATGGGACACTTTGTGAACTTCATGATTAATTTTGAATCTAGGTCCATTAGTTTTAAGTACTTATAGTCTTTGTATTCTAGATACAGTATCATTATTAGCAATATAAGAAGGTAGAAATGCAGTAACTTAAAAGTAGTGATATAGGGTGCATTTTCTGTAGACCTGTGCATAAATACTTGGCATATTGGACACAGGCTCCAGTAACTTACTTGTTCTTATACACCCTGTGTGAGTGGAATCATCTACTGTATGCTACAAATTAGGCTTAGGCAGGGTAACCCGACTCTACTTCAGAGTGGCAACTCCCAGCTGGGAGTTGAGTAGGGACTCCAGTTTCCCTGGAATTACAACCCTGGGGATATTTGCAAAAATATAAAAAATATGAACAAAAATGGAACTTTGGGGTAATACACAAGTTTGTATTATATATAGTTGCAGATTTTAATAAAGTATTATAACATGGCTGTCTGGCTCTTTCTGTCTTTTACTGTTTTCTTTTGTCCTATAAGAGAAGTTTGCATTTCAGTTGGCCACTACAATTCTCTGACATTGGCAGATTGTCAGTTCGGCACCTCAGCTCTTAAAAGGCCTGTAGTATTGACCTACTGGTGCATTACCAATCATTGATAGGCTAGTAGTAATCATCAGTTCATGATAGCTGCCTAGTTATATGTACCTGGGTCAGTATGACATCATTACAGGAGCCACAACTCCTCCAGAGTTGTGACTCATATAGCCATTGGTAGCTGAATCCAAAATACTGGAGTCCCCAACTCTGCTACAGGTATTAAGTACTGTATGTACAAAGAGAAAAGTATGATTCCAAAATGCTTCAATGGAGCATTTCTGTGGGATGTCTCTTGTAGAAAAGGATTTGGTGGGGCATGTTGTTCAAGCTTATTTTCCCCTTCTTGTGGTCTATATATGTAGTATTCATTTTCAAATACTGTACAATATGTTTTACTCTGAAATTATGTTGTACTCGGTATTCATCACTAACACCTCATGAATAGTTGCCTATGCAGCAGGCTGTGAGGCATATTACTTGTTCAGTCATAGCCCTAAATCCTGCACAAGTGAACACCACACAAATTCTTTGGATATAGAAATGTATATGTATGGTCCTAGGGCTGTTTGATTGTTAATGAATATTCAAACCATGCAACATTGATATGGTGCCATTCAAAGTGATGCTGTGAGTTTGCAAAAAGGAAAAAACATTAAAAAATTGAGTTAAAAATTTTAGTCATTCGTTTGAATGGCCCATATGAAAAAAGTAAGGGAGAAAAAATAAGGCCTGTTGTGTGAATTCGAGCAACAGCTTTGAAAATTTTGGAAAATAATGACTAAACTCCAGGAAATCAAAAATGTGCTGCAGACAAACACTATTCAGTCTCCTAACGAACATCTGTTGAGCAGACCATTGAGAACAAAGTACTTTAATGCATATACTGTAAACAGCTAAGTGATTTAGCACAACAGCACTATGCAGCACCATTAGGCTACACTATCCCCTTTTGCTGTAGTAGCTTAACTTAGGCTGTATTAGGCCTGTACTGGCTAGTGGTACCTCTGTGTAAATTAAGCCTAACTTAGGCTAACCTTAGTACTACAAGTGAGAGACGATGCTCTACCTTGTATTTGTATGTACCATTGTGTTTGACATTCTTATACAGAGACACTTTTCCTTAAAATTTATGGCAATGAAAGATTTCAGTAGTATTGTTGCAACTTTCCTTCTAAACCCGTAACGTTCAAATTCAAATCAGCACTATAACATGTACCAAAGAGTGAAAGACAGTGGCCTGTAATTACGTAGTAAAAGAAAGCTGTATTGTGTGTATACAAGTAGTTAGTGTTGTCAAGCGATTATGCAAGAACGTCATTCTCTGGTCGTGAGCGAACAGCTGTATCATAGAGCTAGCCAGGCTTGAGTGGTATAGTACGTTTTTAACTTGGTGACACCTCAATAACATTGCATATTCAACATAAGGTTCGTTGTAGGCGTGGTTGAACGCTTTATAATAAGGGACCATTTTTGACAAAGCCTTCAAAAATTTACTGTTTTCAGTATGCTGTTTAGGTTACTTCCGAAGGCTGTCGCTATCAGAGCTTTCAAATTGTATTCTTCAACTCTGTATAGTACTCGTGGTATTTTGAAGAATAAAGAAAGACATAAGAAGAAGCAAAATCTTATGTTTTTCCTTTTTGGCAAACTCATGGCATCACTTTAAATCAGGGGTGTGCAACCTGCGGCCCGCGACTTTCTCCTGTGCGGCCCACGAACCAGTTTAGATTTGCCTAATTTTTAGCCCTTGTATGTCTTGTTATTTGGCCACAACTTAAACTTGACGTAACTTGTACAGGATATCATGAAAACAAAGAAACGATCACTTCCTTTTGTGTAAGGTTGATATTCTCGACCATTTCATTATTTTGATAAACTAAAGAATTCACTTGTAAAACGCATTCTAAATCTGAATTAACATATTTGTCGACAAAATAGAGATGCAATAAACGGGACGAGTTTCGCAAACAATTAGTAGGCCCATACTACATTATTATTCGAGTGCATGTGGGTCTACCTAGATGGGCACATTGGTCACTAACGGGGGAGGAGTGGGGGGAGGGGTGAGGATGAGACGCTACACTCGTATAGACATCTCTGTTCCACTGCGGCCCCCAGATGGTCACAGCAACATTTGGTCCGGTGTTCGAAAAGGTTGCCCACCCCTGCTTTAAGTGATGCAGTAGCCTATGCTCCCCACAGTATCAGTGTGTGTACAGTTGTAACCACCTCCCTGGTAGTACTGTATAGATGGTTAAGCAACACAGTAATGATTGGACTTCACTGGTTTCAGTCTAAGCTTTCAGTTTTAGGACTACCAGAGTAAACCCACTCACAAGTGAAACATAATGAAAACAATAGCATGAAATATCAGATTGTACATAAAAAAGTGGTATTACTGTATTGACATCCCAATCTGGACCCTGTCTACTTTGCTTGGGTGGATGTTTTTTGGGGAAGCATAGTCTGCTCTGTGAGGTACTTGAATAGTGGCATTATGTATACCCCAGACCCTTGTTTCCCCTTTGACCTTTAGTTTAAGATCAAGAAGAGGACTGCAGCAGATAATGCATTTAAGTGTGCAGCAGGCATTTTGTCGGTCAGCAATGATCAGTGTTAACACTGACCCACAGGCCTTGAGTTTTAGATTTTCCAGGTGTGCTACAAATCACACTCCTCAAGAAATTAAGGAGTGTGGTAGGTGTGCTGTTTTAATAAACTTTAATAGATTTATCTGAGTTCCCATTCTTCATCTAGGTGTGCAAAAAACTTCCACTTCTCACAGTGATTTGAGGCAAGTGATTGTGAGCGATGGCACCTGCATGTCTTAAAATTCAAGGCCTGGATAAACGTGCTTATGGCCCATATTGTTCCCTCTTCTCTAGGTCCAAGTTTCCCCAATTTCCTGTATCTTTGTTTTAGATCAAGTTTGTGTTAATTCTGGGAAATTAAATGCTAAAGCAAGGACAGAAGTATAAAGGGCGTCTAATATTGTACCTAAATATCAGATCCTTGACTTTTCATTCATTTACTAGTGTGACCATCTTCAGGGGCTTCAATGTAATTGCCTTCAACTGCAGGCTTGTTTCAGTCATGATAATTGTCATTTGCTCCCATCTTTGGTACTGATATTATATGGCAATGTGAGGGACAGGTAATGTGTTACCAAAGAAATACCCAAACCAAGTGTGTGTGTGTGGCATACTCCTGAGATAGTAATGTCAGAATCTGTCAGACTCACTCTTACCTCACCATACTACTGTAGAATAGTTTGAGGTTTCATTTTACTCCAGAAAAAGAAGACTGTTGTATAGCATTGTTGTAGTCTATAATGAATATCAGTCCTATGGTCTTGGTATATCTCTAGTAACTGTGATAGATACATAGCTGCAGCTGTCTGTCAGACCTGGAAAGTTGATAACTTCTGTGAAATGTAGCTCCCTGGTGTGAAACACTATAGCATGAGGTAGTAGACAATCTTAAGTCCACGTAAGGCATGGTCTCACATACCCCATGTCACCTGGTGTTACCCTGTGTTTATACCAAGGCAAAACCGCAGGTTAACACCGAGATTTTTAGCGTGTGTTCTCATGTACCCGGGATTCAGTTGATTGGGTTGTGACAGAAGTCAAAGTGTTTCGCAAAAATTTTTCTCTTGGTTATCTCTAAATTGTTAGCGAAGTTAAACCATTATTTATAGGCAAAGCGGGAAATGAAAACACCATTGACTGGTAGAAATAAGGCTACACTTACTGTCAACCCAAGGCACAAGCCTATGCTACTAGAATACTGCTTTATGGGCCTAGCCTAAGTGCAATATCTTAAATTTTCCTGCAACGTTTCAAATACTGTCGATGTACCCAGCTTCTTCCAAATTGATCTTGGTTTTGCATAATTGCTCTTGCTTGCGAGCAACATCAGTGCTACATACCATAAAACATTTTTTTATTCGGTGATAGTTTCTTCGAGTCCAAAGTAGCAGTCTTTGTTTCGCAGCTCAGTTTATTTCTTCAAACTGACAACATCAGACGAAAGGCAAAACTCGACATCAGCCACTACATGATACTTCCAAGTTGTAAGGATTTCCACTGAAGCCTGTAATTAACAATTAACCTTCGCTAACAATTTGGAAATAACCTTGAGCAAAATTCCTGTCAAATGCCACAAATATGCCTTCGCCTATACTGTACGAAATTACAAGTTGAAATTGACTAACACTGTTATTTTCTTTCAACAAATACATCTTTTACACAAGCCTTTAGCCAGGGGGGTAGCCAGGGGGAGTCGAGGGGCAAGGGTGGAGTCCCTCTGAAAATTTTTTGCCCCCTAGAATATTAAAAATTACCATGGCCTTATAATGCATTTTAGTACTGACAAGTTCTAGGCCTCTAAAACATATTTTGCCCGGGCTGGAAATTATCTCACCCTTTCGGTACCTTGTCCGTCTATGGACCTGCATTTAGAAGTAGGCAAAAATTTATGAAAAATTCATCCCAAATAATTTTCCTTCTCCAAGGCAAATTGTAATGAATCTCAAGTAAGTTTCGCCATGCAGCAACTAGCGGTAGTTTATTTACTGCAATACCAGTCTGTTTAGTGTGTACATCGCTGATAGGAAGTGGAGGTTATACAGCTCGGTACCTGTGTTCTGTGGTTGATTACACAAACAAGGTGTTTAAAACCGCAGAACTCTTCATTCGGAGGTGGATTGAAATTTTAACACTGACACTGAGTAAACCCGTGTTCTCACATTACTCGCGCTCAGGGTAACACGGTGTTACCCTGAGCGCGAGGTACGTGAGACCACACTGTAAGTGTCTGTGAATATAGTGAAAAACACAAATTGAGAAGTCCAGTCTGTGGGTATTTTCTAAAAGGATAACTTTGTTATGCTAGAATGCAAAATACATGTGCAATAACAAATTGAAGAACTGGCCATCGTATTGAGGCAGGACATGCAGTGGTAGGGTTACAATACAGTACATTATCTTTTTAATTCAGTATGTAGCAAAGCAGGCAAGTTATCAAATCTGTACATTCTTTTCTGCTTTCTAACTGCAGGTTTACTTGTGTCCAAAAGAAGGAGTGTTACATTTTTTGGTCAAATTCCATGTTTGACTTCTCTTTGTCTTCTTTCATGCAATTATTCAAAGCCTGGTACATCACTAAGATGAAAACAAAATGTTTGGACATAACCTAATTTATTTTAAGAGCTAGCCTACTTCCATGTTGGAGCTTTAATATACTTTTTTCCTAGATTTTCTGTTCATTTTATCGATTACTTTATGGGAAATCATTTTTCTGTGATTTTCCATTTTTCACTCTTTTTCATATCATGAAGTGCCATTTTAATAAAGGCTAACCAGTTGAAGAATATACTGGTTAACTTTTGGATCATAGGCTGCTGTGGTTTAGAAGTGATTTATGTGTGCTGGGGGGATGAGATAGGATATCAAGATACGCAGACTGTGTTTGCACATTGCTGTGACTACTACATATTGCAGAAGATGGTGCCAACATTTCAGCACTGGTTTATGGGCTTATATGATGTGAAAACACGGTCATGCCAACAATAGTTTGGTATATGTGTTTGCATATTGGTATACCTGCAGGACGTACACTATAGTTGACAGTCATTTAGCCCTTTGTTACCCTTATAGTGTAAAAAACTGACAATCGCGTACTGTTTGTTATTGAGTTACTGTGTGATATAGTGACCATGCAATCTCCTTGCCATCTTAATTACAAGAATGAACTTGCATCTTTGGTAGCTCACTTAAAAAAGGAAAACAAATTATTGAAGTCCAAATTATTCCCATCGGTTCATGGACTCATAAAAATTCCTTAAAGTCGCATCATTTAGATAGCACAACAACCATAAGCTGTGGGGAATTTCAGCTATAATCAATAACCCTATCTATCTGGTGTATTTTTCACTGTGGTCTTCTAGTGCTTTATCCCTCAAAGATTCTTCTCAGTTCTGAGAAAAAGTTTGTGCATCATAAGTTTCTGTTCCTTTGTTGAATGTGTCTTTAAATTGTGGTACAGAGAGAGTTTGGTTTGAAAATGAAACTAAATCAATTACAGGAGTTTTGATATAGTATGAAAGCAAATAGTTTGCTGTCATAGGCAGTAAGGGCTGGCCTAGTATTAATATTCCCCAGGTAGAAATTAGGTACAGTTTGAAAAAGAAACCTTGAATAATTGAATCTACATCGCCCTGATACTTACCTCCTATTTACCTATGTAATCCCCATGCACTTACCCGCAACTAAACCCTGGTAAACAATTAGCACAGTAGTTAGGGAGGGTGTCCTCCAGAGGAGACCGACCTCTCGCGTCCTCTTCCAGCTTACCACCAGACTGGTTAAAACGCAACTTTGGGGAGTTTTGGGGAGTTTTGGGGAGTTTTGGGGAATTTAGAAGCATACAGCAGAATAAAGGTCTCAGTGCCAAGTAGTTTGACTGGGCTTGGGTGATTCCAGTATTTTTGGAGCAGGTACCCACAGCCCTCTAAGTCACAACTAGATCTGGAGGAGTCTACTCCTTCAATGGTGTCATAACTGACACAGGACCTCAGGATCTCTGAACTGTCAACGATTAGCCTACCAATTAGGGCTGTGACCGTTTAGCGATTAATCGCTAAACGATCGCATGTGTAATAAACGTTTAGTACAAAGCTACCAGCGATTAATCGCAAAACCCCTTTTTCCGTACGAAATAAAAAATAGTCGGCAGTCATTACAGAAAGGTAGATGTTCACTTGAACTCTTTTTGAAAAAAATAAATACATAATTATACAAATGGCTCACACGTAAACATACAACATCAAAGTTGATCTTCTAGTTCTATGAGGATCCGTGTTTGAGGCTCATGGAAACTATGTCCCCCGGACGTCACTAACGCATTTTACATATTCATTATGTTCACGGGCACGTTTAAAGTCTCTATGTTGATCATAGGTGCTTGCGATTAATCGCTAAACGATCGCAAAATTTTGCGATTAAACGTTTAGTAATTTTGTTAACGTTCACAGCCCTACTACCAATGAGTATTAATCTACCAGTAGGCCTACACTAACAGTGTGGGAGAATCATACTACCCAACTGGAGGGATAAACTTGGGATTGAAGGAAAATAATAAAGAGATCCAACAGTCTTACAATTCAGCTTCATTGAGACTGCGACATAATATGATTTTTGTGTATATGATTTTTGTGTATATTTTTGACAGTATTGCACAGTGGAATCAGTACTTGACTCCCAGCTAAAAGTTGTGACACAGTAATCTACATCGCTCTTACCTCCAATTTATTTAGTTGTGACACAGTAATCCACCCAAGCCTAATTTAGATGACTGTGTAACCACCATTATTAGATGTCTGTCAGTTTTCGAAACAAAAAAATGCATCAGACCGTGAATGTACTTTACTAGTTCCATAACCAGACGACTAGCTGATTGAAGCTTGGGGAGGAAGAAGGTTGGATTAAGGGTTTTCTATTTTGAATTAACAAATTTTTCAGAAACTGAGTTTTTTTACATGTAATGTCCTTATTTAGTCATTATTTGAAAACGGGTGTGGATATAGGCTATGTGCAGTTTTACATTGAGGTCTTTCTTCAGGAAGATTCAAGTGTGGGTGAAATTCCCCTTTCCTGCATTGGAATGCTTTATTCCCATTATGGGGGGTGACGTCAAGTTTCACATTTAGCACTACTGTACATATTCCTCCAGTTTACAAAACTGTCAGTTCTACTTTGATTACCACCATTCTTGAGCATAAGGGTGACTGAATAAGTTAATAGTTCCTGTTCTCTCATTGAAAGTTTCAACTGCTTTTCAGTGTTTGAATCGTAATTAAATTTGATACTTGCAATTAATGTGTGGAAAATACGAAAAAAAATATTGTATATTTTGGATACACTGGTGCAGTTCCTGCCTTGTATTAGTGTACTCTAGTACTGCATATTCTGAAAATGTTTTCTTTATAATTATAATAAAAATTTTATTAATGCTGGAAGGCTCCTGTATAAAACATTGCAATCCTCTCTTTCTCTCTCTCTGAACACCTTGGAGCATTGGTAACTTCTCTGGAAACCTACAGTATGTTCCTGTCAGACCTGACAGAATAGTCTATAAATAGTATACGGGAAAATATGAATCCAGTCTAAGACAGATTTGGAGGGGAAAAGTCTTCGGTATTTTAGCCTAAGGGGTAAAGCCTATGTAGTATTGTTTATGCTATAGCCACAGACACGTACATGTATCTTATTTGAAGCAGCTAAATCTAATCAAATTGCTTCCACCAGTAAAGAAAAACCTTGTACTAGATCCAAGTTTCTGCTGAGGAATTCAAAGGAGAAGGTTTTATTCTACCAGCTGGTCTTAGAAGGCAAACATAGCTGTTTGTAAACTTTTTTCATGTGTGTGTTTCCTAATACATGTGGGCTATCTCATGTAGCACATTTTGTCCATATGGTTAAAGTTTAAAATACCCTGGCACAGTCTTCTGGATGAGGAGTAGAAACAGAAATCCTACTCAATCCACATTGCCCTTCCTTACCTCCTATTTACATATGTAATCCCCACTTACAGCTAGACCCTGGTAAACCAATAGCACAGTGGAGAGAGGGCACCCTCCAGTGGAGGGTGAGCTCCCTTGTCCTCTTCTCACTTACCACCAGACTAGTTCATACGCAACTGTGGGCCTTGGTTTTTCCTCCTTTGTCTTTCCGACTTTTGGGGCATTGGAGAAGTTTTTCAGTAGATTCTATTGGCAGGCCGCTCTCTGCTGGAGGGTGCCCTCTCTCCACTGCTATTAATTTTCTAGGGTCTAGTTGCAGTTAAGTGGGGATTACATGTGTAAATAGGGGGTAAGTATTGGGGCTCGTAGATTCCCAAACCAGGGAGTTTTGGGGAAACAGTGATAAGTGATGTCATCAATGATTGGTAAATTGTGTCAAATGTCAGCTGGCAAGTTTAGGATATTTTCCTTGAATTTCTTTTTCCCATTACCAGGATTTGCAGTGGGTTGTAATTAAACAAGTTACCCGTTACCTTTAGTCTGGAACTTTTACATCATTTGACTTGCATAGTAGAGTACAGTATTCTTTGTTGCACACCTTTTGATACTAAGTTTTCCAGCCTAGGTTCATAGTTGTCAAATAAGTTTCAATATTTTGGAGGTGAAGTAGAAGGCAGGATGGGAACTGGTGTTTGGATACTTAAGTTGTAGGTCTGAAATTTGTTTCCCTCACTTGCTGTTGAGGCGAAACCCACCTTGATTAACAAGTGTGTCTACAGTATCATGTATTAAACTATTATTCCCTTAAAGACAATAGTGAAATATTTTGGTGAAGCTTGCATTTGTCATTAGTATTTACCATTCCTGGTAGCCATTCATATTGGTATCAAAATATTTTATTCAAAATTCAGCTACTTCCTAACCAATGAGTGACCCACATTTCATACAGAGTTAAAAGTATGTCCTTTATACATCAGTTGAGAAGTTATGATATTGTTACAAATGAAATGGTTCATCAAGGTAGAGCAAAAGAGCCTGTTTGTGGTTTCTGTGACAGTATACTCATTTAAAATATCAGTGTCAGATAGGTATTGGCTAATATGGAGATCCGATGAATTAATTGATTATTGGTATTATGGGTACAACACATGTACAGTAATACTTTGGATAAAACCATGTTGGTTTTATGTAAAGTCAGGTGCATGTTTTAACTTAAAGACAGACAGTCATCACCCCAAAGTATATTTTAGTGTAGGGGTATGAAAATTCTCAGTGGGTGACTGCTCATTGATTGACATCAAAGTTTGAAAATTTGAAAGATGCAGAGTAGCTCATATTCCACACAAGACAAAGAGAGTGCTTTTATTACATTTTATAGCCTTGTATGCTGACCAGGACATGGCTTTAAGCAATAAAACAGGAGTTATTCCTGCACAAGGAGTAGCTTCATACAGTTATGGGAGGAGCTAGAAGTTGCATAGTTGGGAGAATTGGAACTGTCTCGGATGATGAAAATTCCCCTTTAATGATACCGACAGCTGTTTTCTTTTTATTAGCTCAAACCAGCTCAAATAGCCGTTTGAGCTATTGTGATCCGCCACCGTCACTCTGTCTATCTGCCTGCCTGCCTGCCTGCCTGTCCACAATTGCCTTTAATGCTCTCAGGTGCACACTCGTGGAGGGATTTTTGATTCCTTGCCGAAGGAATCTATGCGATGGTGATGTTGTGTGTGTGTGTGTATGTGTGTATGTATGTGTGTATGTGACGGTTTGGCTTGTAAACACAATATCTCAAGAAGGGTAACTCCGATGGATCTCATACTTGGCAGGTAGATTTCCGATATTGAGTAGATGATCCCTATTGTTTTTGGTGGAGGTCAAAGGTCATTTGGCGCCACGAGAGGTCAAAAGGTCAAAACCTTGTAAACACGATATCTCAAGGAGGGTAACTGTGAGGGATCTCATACTTGGCAGGTAAGTTGCCCATAATGAGTAGATGATCCCTATTCATTTTGGTGGAGGTGAAAGGTCATTTGGGGTCACAAGGGGTCAAATAGTAAATATGCTGGAAATTGCTTGTAAACACGATATCTCCAGAAGGATAAATGTGAGGGATCTCATACTTACCATGTGGATTGCCCATATTGAGTAGATGATCCCTATTGTTTTTGGTGGAGGTCAAAGGTCATTTGGGGTCACCAGAGGTAAAAAGGTCAAAACCTTATAAACACTATATCTCAATGAGGGTAACAGTGAGGGATCTCATACTTAAAATGAGGATTGCCTGTAATGAGTAGATGATCCTTACAGTTTTTGGTGGAGGTCAAAGGTCATTTGGGGTCACCAGAGGTCAAAGGTCAAAACCTTGTAAACACGATATTTCAAGAAGGGTAACTGTGAGGGATCTCATACTTGGCAGGTAGGTTGCCCATAATGAGTAGATGATCCGTATTATTTTTGGTGGAGGTCAAAGGTTATTTGGGGTCACCAGAGGTCAAAAGGTCAAAACCTTGTAAACACGATATTTCAAGAAGGGTAAATGTGACTGATCTCATACTTAGCATGAGGATTGCCCATATTGAGTAGATGATCCCTATTGGTTTTGGTGGAGGTCAAAGATCATTTGGGGTCACCAGAGGTAAAAAGGTCAAAACCTTGTAAACACTATATCTCAATGAGGGTAACAGTGAGAGATCTCATACTTAAGATGAGGATTGCCTGTAATGAGTAGATGATCCTTACAGTTTTTGGTGGAGGTCAAAGGTCATTTGGGGTCACCAAAAGGTGAAAAGGTCAAAACCTTGTAAACACGATATTTCAAGAAGGGTAACTGTGAGTGATCTCATACTTAGCATGTGGATTGCCCATATTGAGTAGATGATCGCTATTGTTTGTGGTGGAGGTCAAAGGTCATTTGGGGTCACAAGAGGTCAAAAGGTCAAAACCTCGTAAACAATATCTCAAGAAGGGTAACTGTGAGGAATCTCATACTTGGCAGGTAGGGTGCCCATAATGAGTAGATGATCCCTATTATTTTTGGTGGAGGTCAAAGGTCATTTGGGGTCACCAGAGGTCAAAAGGTCAAAACCTTGTAAACACGATATTTCAAGAAGGGTAAATGTGACTGATCTCATACTTAGCATGAGGATTGCCCATATTGAGTAGATGATCCCAATTATTTTTGGTGGAGGTCAGAGGTCATTTGGGGTCACCAGAGGTAAAAAGGTCAAAACCTTGTAAACACTGTATCTCAATGAGGGTAACAGTGAGGGATCTCATACGTAGCATGAGGATTGCCCGTAATGGGTAGATGATCCTTACAGTTTTTGGTGGAGGTCAAAGGTCATTTGGGGTCACTACAGGTCAAAGGGTCAAAACCTTTTAAACACGATATTTCAAGAAGAGTAACTGTGAGTGATCTCATACTTAGCACGTGGATTGCCCATAATGAGTAGATGATCCCTATTGTTTTTGGTGGAGGTCAAAGGTCATTTGGGGTCACCAGAGGCCAAAAGTTTAAATCCCTGTAAACACAATATCTCCAGGAGGATAAATGTGAGGGATGGCATACATAGCATGTGGATTGCCCATATTGAGTAGACGATCCCTTTTCTTTTTGATGGAGGTCAAAGGTCATTTGGGATCACTACAGGTCAAAAGGTCAAAACCTTGTAAACACTATATCTCAAGAAGGGTAACTGTGAGGGATCACATACTTACCTTGTGTATTGACCATATTGAGAAGATGATCAGTATCATTTTTCGTGCAGGTCAAAGGTCATTTGAGGTCAAAAAAGGTCAAAACCTAGTAAACATCATATTTTAAAGGAGGGTAACTATGAGGGATCTCATTCTTAGCCAGTGGATTGTTTATATTTAGCATGTAGGTCATTTTGGGTCACAAGATTTGAAAGCTTTTGACCTTATTAACATGATATCTTAAGTAGGATGACTATGAGGGATCACATGCTTGTGATGTGGGTGATTCATGTTTGTTACAATATATCCATATGGCAAGGAATCACTAAGCCTTTTGGCTTTCTGGTAATGAAACGTGGACACATTGGTCGTTGAACTTTAGGCTACCTGTCATGTTCAAGAAGTTGAGGTCAAAGGTCATTTAGGGGTCATTTAAAGGCTGTTATGTGAATATCTTTAAAATGTATCTCCTCCCACAAATAGCGCTGTATGTTCTTTAAATGTGGTCATAATATTTCTTACATAGTGGTTCTTTAGGGTTGTACACAGATTTTTGATCCAAGGTCATACAAAGCTATTAGAGGTCAAAAGGTGGAAATACCTTTGATGTGGTATTGCTTTGCACCTGTGAGTCTGATATTTACCAAACATGGTTTTAGTGAATTGACTTTTGAAGAGCTTCCAGCTGGATGTAAAAATATAGGTCAAAGGTCATCCAAGGGTATTTGAGGCCATAGTTGTAAATATTTTGAAATGTTATTTTCTCCTAGATGCATTACAAAATTATCTTCAAAATTGCTCAGAAGGACGACTGGCATGTGCAGATTAGAAAATACTTCTCCAATTTGGGATGAAGGATACTTTTGATACCTTTCTAACCAATTTTGTGCCACCCCTCTATTTTTACCAGTCTCACAAAATCACTTTACTACCTATTTTTCTGTATACTACACTCTAAAACTGTCTGTCTACAAGAGGTGAGTCCTGTGAGGTTGTGAATGTTAGTTTAAAGGGAGCTACTTAGCTTCTGTGCAGTTATATGAACAATTTCTGTATTGTGTGTGGTGATGTAGAAGGTCTGTTGGCACAGCTCACCTGATTGGTATCATAATTCATCATCGTGCATGAGTTGTAATTGACAATACCTCTTCCTTGCAAAGTTACCTGTTCTCCTGGTAACTGTATATTCTAAGTTCTTTGTGGCAGCAGAGAGCTAATACCAGATTGTTTACTAGTTGTAACTTTTAGGGCTGCGACGGTTAAACGGTTAACCGGTTAACCGACCGATCGGTCGGTTAAACGACCGCCAAATGTTGTTTCGTTTAACCGTTTTTGCATCCTAATAAATCTGTTGCCGCAGTTCACCATTATACCTAAACTCGTTTATGCAGTAAACCGCAGAAGTTGCTTGCCCAAAACCACATAACAATGGGTAAACTTTGGATGAAAAATTACAAAAGGTTTAAAAAAAGACCTTTATAATGTCAGTTGTACAGTCTGCGTTGCGTTGCTTTGACTGGTATATCGATCCGTTCGCCCCATGATCTGGGAGTGGTTTGCCGAAATAATGTGACAATAAACTCTTTCACGCAACTTTTTGAAAGGATTAAAATTATCAAAGGTGCAGGGATTAAACTATGCAGTACACGCTTCAACAATCCACCATACCTTTTAAAGTGTGGAGCACTGTAAACTTGATAGATAAGACTAAAAACGTTACCTCTAGAGGGCAGAAAAATATATGCTTAATATCGTTCAAGATAAATGCACTTCGGGAATTTTCCCGGGCGTAACTTCCAGGGTTACCTGTTTACAGTTCATCAGTCTCAAAACATATGAAATCTGCACAAAAAAGGGACCAAGCTATGTAGCTCTGGGCTTAATTATGCAACCCTGGCTTGCAAACCTTGTGGGTGCAACTAAAATATTTGTAACTACGTTAGCCTTCCCATTTAAGCTGACTTAATAATTTTATCAAAAGACGATTAAACATTTTTTATAATTTTTTCAACGTTAGTGTAATTCCTGGAAAAGTTTCAACCCCCAAAATTTGCAAAGATGAGTGAAATTCTTTCAGCCATTTCATTTGTTAACCCCAAATTATAAAATATGGAGCATTCCAATGGTGAACTTCATGAATAATCATATTATTTTCGAACATAATTAGCATAGTTCGTTGGACTTGCTGAACGAACCGGCGCACTGTACGTACGTGCATTGTACAGTACAATACAGCATTTGTAATTAGCAGAGCTGATCGAGCTTGCTGAACGAACCGGGCCGGTAGGCCAGCCATGTGCTTCGCTGCTTCGCACGTTGCATGAACGATCGTTCATGACATACCGTACGTATATTGTACAGTACAGTATTGCGTATGAGACAACTATGCCCGAGTCCCGTTATAACATTAAGTATAAGGGTAGCGACCGTTACCAAAAAGTTTCGCCATTCATAATTACGAAGAAACTGGTATTTTTAGTAGGTATTAGGTAAAAAGGCATGCGATATAAGGCAAGTTAAAATTCAACGTTACAATTTTTTACGGAGCATGCAGTAATACATATGGGTAAAAATTTTCACACCATTACGACATAACAGTGCTGGAATTCTTAGCAGACACACGTATATTACGTATGAATTGCAGCAAGGTCACAAGGCACACTATAGTACACTATATGTGGTACGTTTGTACTCAACACTGCTCTAGGCGTGTGTGATACTGTATCGCTGTAGCCGGAGAAGTGTGTCTTGAACTGCAATAATGCCAGTGATATCCATAGGCTTTTCATCTTACGGTGCTATGTTAGACCTCAAAAATCTCGAAAACTGTAATCAGTGGCATAACAAAAAGTATGCATGTTTGTGATAAGTTTGAATTAATGCGTGATTTGCCCATGCGTACGGACTGCTTGCCAAAACATCACAAATAATGCAAACGTTTTAACTTGCATGCTACTTCGACGATCATCACTACCGGCGCCATTTTAAATGTAGAAACTTTGGTATTTAAGTGGTGGCGCTCTTCCGAAATGTTTATTTTGTTTATATTCCTTGACTTGTTTTTATTTTCGGTTAACCGTTAACCGTTCGGTTAATAAAAACGGTTAAACGGATAGTGAATTAACCGGAAATGCACAGCCCTAGTAACTTTATAATAGTGTGTGTAAAAACCAGAAGCTACTGGGCTTTTAGATGGTGCAATATTGCAGTTGAAGGCAAGGATTGCACTGCTAAGGTCAGACAGCAATCAAGACTTAAGAAGTTAATACAAAAGAGGCCAGTCCTCTGCTACTTGTCAAGTAGGACTTGGGGATTGTATTCACTGCCTTAGCATTCACACTTCTCAGATTTTAAATATGAATCTTTGGACCTGTGGTAATGCATACGTGTGAGTACATCAATATTGCTTTATGTCAAAACTGTTCTGTTAATTAGTGCCTTGATTACAGTAGCTCACTGTGCTATTGAATCTTTCTTCATAGATAATTGGTATGGTAATGCTTTGAACTTAAAATAAGTTAGTTCTGTTATTTTCACTGGGGACAATGGGGGAATTTCCTTACTTTTGAGAATGGAGGGGGGGGGGAGGGGTAAGGTCTCAAGTTTGTATTTGCATTTTACTTATGTTGGGAAAGACATGTATTTGTTTTGTTTATGTGTTTCCAGCAATCACACCATGCAGTGAAGTTCATTGGGTTTTGAAGGGGGGGGGGGTGGAAAAGAGCTGACCCCAGTTTTCCCGGGTTTGAGCTACTGCACCATTGGTGCTCTAGTGTAAAGGCACATTTTGGGTAATAAATGTTACCTGTACAGTATACATCCTTTATCACTTGAGTGGTTACTAATTTAGATACATACTACTGTAGGTAACTGGTCTTTTAATCTCAGTATGTTATGAAAATATTCCCTTGAATTTCTGTGCATGAAAAGTACTAGTTTATCCAGCTGTGTACTGTAGTATGTGTAATATCATAAAATTTTTGGTATTTGAGGCATTATCAGACAGAGTTCTTATCTGGTACATTGTGTTACATTTGTTATGTTTGTTTTTCTGGTAATGTGCAGTGGGGATTTGCATGGTTACCAAGCAGTCAACCATGAATAAAACAAAACAAGCAATTTCAAATAATAGGAAAAAGTGATAACATGAAGCTGATGTTACATTGCAGAAATACAATGTTGGTTTTGATAGAGGGGTCAGTGGTTTCAGTATGGAAGGGGTAATTAATTGTACAGTACATGGAACTTTAAAATTCATTCACCAGGCCTGGTGAAATATATTAACACATGTATGTACTTGTCAGATTCCCATACACAGGACATAGTTGCTTGTTGAATGAAAAGAATTAGTCTGCAAAGATGGGAAAAATGCAGGCTTTTACTGTAAGCCAAAACTACTAATAACAAACTGTACACATTTTTTTCATTTATGATATTTACCTTTTCTGTATACATTAACAATCCTGGCTTGGTGTGATTTTAATATTAATATTTTTAGAGAGTTAAATTGGATTTTTTTTTTCTGAGTACTCTCTGTAGATTAGTCAGATCTATGACTTTGTCAGTTTTGATCATTTTTGAAAAAAAAATTTAGTATCAAATTACATTGAAAAACTTTAGGTATTTAATATTTGGATGTGTACTGTATGTGTGTTATTTTTCAAGCAAGTTCTTCTTTTGCTGACTTCGTAAGTGGCTAGGTCGAAATGCTTGTCGCTCACAGGGCATAAATGATTTTAAATCCATCCACTTAAGAAAAATAACTCACCATTATCTACTACTGTGCTTAGTTTGTAATCATATTGTGTACTTTTGCATACACTAGCAGGCACTGAACTAAATACACATGCAACTATATGTTCTGCCACAGTATCAACACTTTAAGTGATTGGCTATTGAAGAAAGAATTGCTTCCACCTGGATGAGTTCTGTATGCAAGATATTCATGTTCCTGTAAGCCCTGTACAACCAGTAGGTAATGTAACTGCAAGTCATCTATAGAAGACACAAACTAATGTTATTAGTTGTATGTGTGTGTGTGTGCATGTGCATGTCTGATAGTGTAGACATACCTGTATCAGTACATTGAATGTGTTTTGCACTCATACTGTTGTATTAGTGAGTGATATGTGTCATGACAAAAAATCAAGATGATTTTCAGTTTAATTAAAAACTAGACTTTGTTGAAAATAGTGGGGCATGTCTTAGAGCTTTTTTTTTCTCTTTTATATCAGTGAGTTGTGCATGTGGGACTTAAATGAAACAAAATTTATAAAGGCTGTCGGGCATGTCATTCTCTGCTGCTGTAGATAGTCTGTATTTTGTATGTATGGTATTGAGTCAGGTTGCAGTGTTCAATTAATGACCACCTTATGGGAAAATAATTAGATTTAGGAGAAGAGGAGAGTATATACATGTAACTACTGTGCTGTTTTGTTGATTATATGCATGGCTAAAGATGGTTAAGATGAGTAACTATCACTGTGAAGGGTACACTTAGGTTTGGTTCTTGTCTGTGGTCATCCATGGTTGTGATTTGTTGTTTGTACTCAGCAACTCCAGTATGATGGGAATGGCCATTTCACTTTGATTGAAGTGGCAGTGCCAGAGTATTTTTTACAGTGATAAAATTGTGCAATTTATTTATTTTTTGAAACTTGAGGACTCAGCTTTGGTACCGTAAATGCCATAGCATGGGTAATACTCAGCAATATATAAGAGAGCACACTGACAATTTATTTGAACAGTTTGGGGCCAAACTATCGGAGAGTGATACACATGACCCAGTATTCTATTGTAAAAGTGATTGTGTTAAATAAGTGGTTTAAAAAGTACATTTTGTATGATGTCATTAGGAGCTATGACTCTCAGGGCGTGTGACCCCAGTATTTTAAGAGTGACCCAAGCTCAGATTGTAGGGTATTCTCCACTGAAGACCCAGCCAGTTGATCTGTGGTGTTCTTGTTTTGCTCAGATCCTTCACTGAGTGAGTGATGTATGCATTAGAGTATTTTTTCACCTCTTTTTTACAAAGTGTAAAATACAAAGAATTCAGCAAAGACAAGCTGTGCTTACTGTCAGAGTAGACTTCTGTGTAAGGTGACAGTATTATTACAGTAATGCAAATGCTAGCTCAGGGATAAACTGGTTGTAAATGTTCGAAATAATCATGAACTGTCTTTTATTGTTTGTCATAAAGACATCCTTCTTGTCTGTAAGATGCTTCAGTCTGGAAATTTTCCTTCAGTGAGGTGTAGGCTGTATAACCTGCAGCTGTGTTTCTGTAAATTAGCTTGCTGTTGGGATCATATGTGTTTATTGTCATGTCATTTCTTTAATGATTAGGAAAGATTGATGCCTTAGAACTTTGTTCAGCAGGAAATTATTTAAGTTCGTGTTTTAATAAGGAGAAACGTGCGTGCTTTTCAGAAATGGTGGACATATTTTTAGTGTCTTTTATCCTTGATGACTTCAAGTAACTACCTAACTTTGTGTTCTACAGTTTCTTATGAAGAGGTTACTAGGAGAGAAAAGAATATGTTTGCTTGATAAATCAAGCCTACAGTGTGAACCTTGTAGGTTTCCTTAGAAGCAAATACATGTAATGGACAACTTATGTGCATTAGTTGGCATAGTTCAGGGCTCGAAATAACGGGGCCCGTGGGCCCGATGCTCCTAGAAATTCGCTCGGGCCCGTAGCTTCTACAGGGAAAGGGGCCCGGTTGGCTCCTAAATATTTCAAGTCTAATTGTACAGTCTGCACGTGAACCTCTCTATCCACAACTCAACGATCTTATATCTCGCACAGCCTGTGTATTCCTATACTTGTACAGGCACTGAAAACCTGCGAAAACATACATTATTTTTGAAATCAGTTCACATCACTCATCAACAGTCTGCTTTGTCACAACACAGAAGATCACTCACGTAGACATAAACCGATATCAGTCATGAGTAATATAGGCCTCACAAGATCAACTGACAAAGACAGTTGGCGGGAATTGAACAGTGCCCTTCATTTAGGGCTTGAAATCTTGAAGGGCACGGCCAAAATGAGGGAAATGGCCGTCGGTCTATGTTATTTCAATGGACATTTACTGAGGGGCATCACGGCCATCAGAAAGGGCCCGACGGCCATGACCGTTGGTGCCGTCAGGTTATTTCAAGTCCTGCTAGCCTACATGCAACATGGTCTAAGAAGGTGTGGACAGATTGTTTTCAGGCTAGTTTCAGCCTCAACTTGCCTTAATTATACCCATACTACACGTTTTCAAGCACGTAAAAAGCACCTGTACACTGTATCAGTCCTTTTTTATTAGCTCTTGTGCAATGTTGATGGTTTGTCATAATTATATTTGGTTAGTGGTACCTTCAGGGTGTTTAACAAGTTGGGGTCCAAGGCACAAGATGGACCATAGGGTCCATTTTGTGTAGTATTGCAAGTAATTGACTTTTCTCCAGTTAATGTTTAACAGAGTTGACGGTCTGTTATAATGATGCTTGGCTAGTGATTTGTAAGTTTTGGGCCCCTTGATTTCTCATTTGGCCCCTAGATTCCATGGGATAGGGGCCCGGCAGGCCCACAAAGGTTGAAGGCTTATTTCGACCCCTGTAGTTCCATGTAAAAATGATAAGACTATTGCATAGCAATCATTGGAGGCTTGCTGAAATGTACCAAAACACCAAGATATCAAAACTGTCGGTGTCTGTAGTATCCACTCCCTGGTAGTCCCCACTGTACATGTGGTTATGCAACACAGTAGTGACCAGACTTCTCAGGTTTCACTTCTCTCGCAACTTGACAACTGTATTAACAATACATGTACACAAATGTAGTACATGAGCTGATGGCTACTAACATTTGTTTGAGAGGAAAGAAATGCAGTACAACCATTACATATGACTTATGGCCACCCCTATGTGTAGATAATGATAATTGCAAGATGGGGAAGGGAAAGATTGCAAAAACTCTTGAGATCTTAACTGGGCAATCACTCCCCAAGGAAAACAGTGACAACTTATAACTACTGCAATGTCTACTACTCTACCAACCCACCATACTCCATTCCACCCCACCTCACCCCCATTCCACCCCACTTCACCCCACTCCACCCTGAAAAATACCCACCTATCCCTGACATATACCTGCAAGTGATGCAAATTTTAATAGTTACTTAGAAAGTATGTCATAAGGCAATTTTTGAAACTGGCTATTATAAGAAAAATTCCTGGTGTAGATACTGTAAAATGTATGCACTCTTTATGCCTTTGTGTTGCTGAAGGTTAGATGTAATCTCTTAATTGTATTTTTATTTTCCGTCTTTCAAAAACACTTAAACCAAAGTAGGGCCAATGATTTTCCGTCATCACGGAAAAACGCGGAAAAAAAAACGGAATTTGCTTGCTTGCACGGAATTTCACGGAATTTTGCAAAAATTATCAGGCCCAAATACATGTAAATTTTTTACAAAAAACTGAGTTATTTTTCTTCAAAACTATGTCAGATGAATGCCTGCATATACCAAAGACATACACGGTATCCTACCATCTAAAATGGTAATAAATTCACCTTATAATCATTGAAACACCCTGAAGTTAGGATCAGAAAGCAAGTAGGACATGTACAAAAATCGGCAAAATTTTGCCGGTATAGGCTCCAGTTTGCCTATGCTATAGTGCGTTAGGCTAGGTCGCTTGTGTGTTACAAGAGTTTGCTGCCTTCTGGATCGTAACCAGACAAGTTTAGGACCTGTTTTCAACATAATTAATCCAAAATCCGATAATCATGGAAAGGGATTATGCATAAAACAGAATTTTACGGAATCTGGAAAGTTAAAACAGAATTTTGTGATTTATGGAGCGGAAAATCATTGTCCCTACCAAAGGAATTTGCTATCAGCATCAACCTCCAAGATTTGAATACACAGTGCAGTATGGAAAGTAAGAAACATGGACACAGTCCAATCTGAATTGATGGCTTTAGTAAGTTGTATGAAGTATTTATGTTTTTGATCATGTGATGAGGAAGTTCTACTTAGGAAATTAGAAGCAGCTTAACTTTCCATTTGGAAGGAAGAGCCATACACCAGTTGGCCAGCCCAGTCTGCACTATAGGAAATAATTATATGGATAGCAAACAGCAAATATGGTGAAAGTTGTATACTTTGTTGTAAATGGTCAAACAAATTATTCTCCTGCCAATGTGGCTGTTTTATTGTAAACAAGAAATTTTGTATTTTACTTAAGATAAAATATCTCCCATTTAAATACAGTAGCTACATTCAGTTGTAGTTTTTGTGTTATTTGAGAAAGTTGATAAAAGTTTGAACTCAATATACCTGAGAAATATAAAAATTAATGTAACAAAGGTCAATATGAAGTGTTAAACTGTATCAGTTTTGTTACCAACACTGTAAATGCATTGACTTTACTTTCTGATATTGTCTGTGTTAAGGTATATCTGAAGAGGTAGAATGATGTTAGGCTTTGACGTGAGATCTTTGTCAAGTTCTGATAGAATCACAAATTTCATTCTGACAGTCATATCAATCATGCTTGTCAGTTTTATTGCTCTCATGCATATATGCATGAAGAGTTTTGCTTGGGGTGTTATTGGTTCCCTTTATAGTGAATACAAAGATGAATCTGGGTCATTTTCAGAAAATTGTAAGGACATGACTGTACCCTTTTTGTGTGATGTGGATGTTTACATTTTAATATAAACATCCTCATCACACAAAAAGGACATTCATATCATACAGAGCTCTAGTGTTCTGTAATCTTGATCCATGTATCAGTAATCCTTATCAGGGTACAAATTTTTTTCCAGGGAGACCCTTTTCAATGGTTTTGGAAAATATTATCTCTCCCCGTCCCCTCCCCCCCCCCATAAATTTTAGGGTCTGCAAGTTTTTGACAAGTATTGATGAGGGGGAGGAGAGGAGGAGAGAAATTTGTTGTAATATTTGACATTTATTTGCCCTGAACAACTTTATGGGATCACTTTTTGATATTGTGAGGGTTAATTACCAAATGCCTCGGTGTATTTGGTAGGCTGATTTTTGTAGTGTGATGATTTTTTCCATCGTTTTTTCCATCTTCTAAACCGATGTTTGTGTTGTTGCGTTGCCCATCTCTTTGTGAATCTTATGAGTATAAACCAAACAAGGACCAGCATTTTATGGCTTTGATGTGGGATATGTTAAATTTTTAAGTCACACATTAATTGCAGTGGGTAAAGGAGAGTACTCTGATATAGGCAAATCAGAAATCAAATGTTTGATACATATAAACGTTTGGACATGGCGAACAAAGCTTAGCTTTCAGACAAACCCTTGTCTGCAAAAGACAGACTGAAAGATTTATCAAACCCGTTTTCTTCAAAAAATCCCTGCCAGAATATTGATGATGCCATTGCTTTCGCTTTTGAAACACCGCTGTAGGATCACGTTTGTGACTAGTGTGATAAAATAAAGTCAATATTTATCAGATTTCTATTTCTCATTTTTCCCTTAGGGGCCCATTCAGTGAAGTGCGACGATGTATTCACCGAGACACAAGCCAGCAGTTTGCTGTGAAGATTGTCGATGTTGCCAAATTTACTTCCAGCCCTGGCTTAAGCACAGAAGGTAAGTCATTAAAACAGATGAAGAATATTTAAATTGCTAACTGACAAGCCCAACTGGTAACCATTGAAACACATAGAATGCTGGAAAATGTTGGCAACAGCATACCAAACTTAATTGTTTGTGCTCTGTTTACTGATCGTCGATGTGTGAAATGATCACAATCAGTGATCATGAACTTTGGAGCAGTGTGGCTGCATGGGCTTGAGTAATATAAACATCAAACATCTTTGACCATTATAAGTGTTCCTATAATTATTTTTTACAATTACAGTACTAAGTTACATTACTTTTCGGTGGTATGGATTACCTCATTCAAAAGTATCACAATTTAAAGTCACTGTGAACTGTAATAATATGATGCTATTTGGTCAGTAGAATAATGAGAATGATATTCAAGAGAGGTGCTATTGAAGGTGTAAGTTGGTATGGATTTTCAGTCCACAGAATGATTAGTTTGGACACAATCAAAACAACCTGAGAACAGATAAAGCAGACTCTCTGAGACCAAACTGGATTCTATTTGAGGGTATGCCAAAACACCCATATGGACAAAGCTCTTAGATCCCACAGGAGCAACCTGAAGTAAATCAAAGCAGTGATTCATGGAAGAAAAACTAAAGGGCAATAGGCGACAGGATCTGCTTCATGATTATGCAAATTAAAAGAGCACAAAATACAGTAACATGGTGATACCATGAATCAGTCACTTGAAAAGTGCTGTGCCATACACGTTTTGAATGCAGTGATGGACTCAAGGTACTGACCAACTCAGGATACACTCACTATACACATACAAGTAATTCAGGTATTTAGTGGACCTTTTACAGTCTACTACAGTACATAGAGATGATATTAAACCAAAGGATTGACATCTTGATAAGGTGAGGGTTGTAAGTGTGCCTCAAAAAAGTTTCATCAATTGAATCTTCAGTTTTAAAAAACCAACAGACCACCCAAAACCAAAATAGATTGGGTCTCATGAGAGGTGAGACCCAGGCCAACCATTAGTCCAGGATCACTGAGACCACCCAAAACTGATTGTGGTTTTGGATGGATTTGGATTTTGTTCTGTTTTGGGTGGCCTATGCACACCTTAATTGGTATTGGCTGCATTATCATTCATTAAAGCATATAGAATACACAAGGTTGACAGAGAAGTCAACTTCATAATGACCAAAATTACCCTGGAAAGATGTTGAGGAGGTAGGGCCACTGATTTTTTGCCATCGCGGGAAAAAATAGAATTAACTTTTCTGCACGGAATTTAGCAAAAAATAGGCTCAAAATACATGTAAATATTTGACAAAAAACTGAGTTATTTGTCTTCAAAACCATGTCAAATGAATACCTGCATATACCAAAGACATACACAGACATTGTACCATCTGAAATGGTGGCAAATTCACCTTAAAATCATCAGAACCCCTTGAAGCTACGATCAGAAAACAAGTAGGAAAAATTGCTAAAGTGTGTTAGGCTTGGTTGCTTATGTGTGACAAGTGTTTGCTGACTTCAGGACAAGTTAAGGACTTATTTTCAACATCTTGACTACAAATCCAAAAATTACGGAAAGGGATTACTGTATGCTTGAAATGGAATTTTGTGGAATCTATTACGTTTTTACTTACCTCCCCTATTACTACTGTTGGACAGTCCATCCACTGTGGAATGATCACTGGCAATGAAAGACAAAATTTTGTGATTTGTGAAGTGGAAAATCATTGGCCCTACTGTAGGGGAGGTTTAAAAAAGAAAACATGCCATAGGATATAAAACTCACCCACCCTCTCCAGGGTTCCCGTGGCCTGGAAAAGTCATGAAATTTGATTTTCACTTTCCAGGCCTGGAAAAGGCATGGAATTTTGTAAAAATGGCAGAAGTTATGGTAACGTCATGAAATTTTGTGCAGGCTTTTATTTTTTACAAGTTAAAAATTCACACTTTTTATCATGATCGTCGCACCATTAATGATCGATCAAATCTCATATATGTTTGCTACAGAGATTAGACAGTACTTCTACATACATCTGCATGCGATTTTCCAGTTCCTGAACAGGGCTCTAGGCTTCGTACGTACGTGCATACCGTTTATGTTTCACTTACTTAGTTCCGGATGTGCATCACTAGATACCATCCTCAGACATGCTGTGGGTACGTGCAAACTTACTGGTTAGCAGTTTGACTGTTCACTTAATGTGCTTTCAATCTAGATATGTTTATTAACCAGCAATGCGAACATTATAACATTAACTATGTCCACATTGTACCCGAATGCACACCGCAGTGCCATCACATGAAAAAGTGGCTACGTAGGTAGTCCTTTCCACTCACTCTAAAGAATGCAGAACTTGCTAAGAGACAAACTTCCAATCCATATTTTAATTGTATGTATCAACTGAAAATAATTTGAAAAGGTTATTTAAAACAGTGGTATGTCTTCAGTGATAGTTTATTGCATCTGTGATCATGTGCACAATTTTTTTGTGTCCGCAAGTGGGGACATTTTGGTCCTGAAATTTAGACCTCGACCAAACATATTAACTACTGCACTCTGTATACATAGCATCACTAATTCCAAGAGCAGGACCCTTCGTCAGTACTATTGAAAAGAAAAAACCTCAAGTGGGCAAAAATGCAAAAAAATATTTGGGTGGCAGACTCTCATATAACAAGACAAGACTCTTATAACAATCTGTGGCATGTTCGCGAAATCTATTTTGCTCCTACTTACCTCCCCTATCACAACTATTGGACAGTCCATATACCGCGGGATGATCACTGGCAATGAAATTCCTACCCTCGTTAGATGGCGCTATTCCCACAACTCTTCTGCTTTCCCTAAGACTCGCCCTTGTTTCATTGCTTGTAAACATGATATATCCAGAAGGATAAATGTGAGGGATCTCATACTTACCATGTGGATTGCCCATATTGAGTAGATGATCCCTATTGTTTTTTGTGGAGGTCAAAGGTCATTTGGGGTCACCAGAGGTAAAAAGGTCAAAACCTTATAAACACTATATCTCAATGAGGGTAACAGTGAGGGATCTCATACGTAGCATGAGGATTGCCCGTAAGGGGTAGATAATCCTTACAGTTTTTGGTGGAGGTCAAAGGTCATTTGGGGTCACCAGAGGTCAAAAGGTCAAAACCTTGTAAACACGATATTTCAAGAAAGGTAACTGTGAGGGATCTCATATTTAGCACGTGGATTGCCCATATTGAGTAGATGATCCCTATTGTTTTTGGTGGAGGTAAAAGGTCATTTGGGGTCACCAGAGGCCCAAAAGTTAAAATCCCTGTAAACACAATATCTCCAGGAGGATAAATGTGAGGGATGGCGTACATAGCATGTGGATTGCCCATATTGAGTAGACGATCCCTTTTCTTTTTGATGGAGGTCAAAGGTCATTTGGGATCACTACAGGTCAAAAGGTCAAAACCTTGTAAACACTATATCTCAAGAAGGGTAACTCTGAAGTATCTCATATGTAGCATATGAATTGCCCATAATGAGTAGATGATCCCTATAATTTTTGGTGGAGGCCAAAGGTCATTTGGGGTCACCAGAGGCCAAAAGGTCAAAACTTTGTCAACACTATATCTCAAGAAGGGTAACTGTGAGGATCTTATACTTATCATGTGGATTGCCCATATTGAGTAGATGATCCCTAGTATTTTTGGGAGGTCAAATGTCATTTGGGGTCGCCAGAGGTCAAAAGGTCAAAAACTTGTAAACATGATATCTCAAGAAGGGTTACTGTGAGGGTTCACATACTTACCTTGTGTATTGACCATATTGAGAAGATGATCAGTATTATTTTGCGTGCAGGTCAAAGGTCATTTGAGGTCATATATGTTGTAAGTAAACATCATATTTTAAAGGAGGGTTACTATGAGGGATCTCATTCTTAGCCAGTGGATTGTTTATATTTAGCATGTAGGTCATTTTGGGTCACAAGATTTTGAAAGCTTTTGACCTTATTAACATGATATCTCAAGTAGGATAACTACTGTATGAGGGATCACATGCTTGTCATGTGGGTGATTCATGTTTGTTACAATATATCCATATGGCAAGGAATCACTAAGCCTTTTGGCTTTCTGGGTTTTTTTTTTTTTTTTTGAAGGGGGAGGGGATCTCGTAGGAATTCATAGAACAATTTCATCGCCTTGGCCCTAGCCCCATCCCCCTCAGCCTTTTAGAAAATGCCAATGCCTTGTTATGGGTGTTCCTGCTCCCAAAAAATAAGTAATCATACCTTACTGTAAATGCTAGTGAGACAGCACTACTCTAATAGAAATCTTGTTCTTTTTTGGGGGGTGGGGGGATGTGTTGTCTGAAAGTGAAAGCCACTTTAAAAGAATGATGACATTAAGGCACTATCAATTCCATGGTTCTGAAAATGATTGGAAGTGGGACTACATAACTTACTTTGAGCAGGATAACCAAATTTTACAATATGATATAGTCCTTCAGACCTTAAATGCGAGACGAGAAGTGGTTTAGTAAGTCAAGCAAAAAGAGGGTAAATATATGTTTTATGACATCAGTGTATGCGCATTATACAGTGAAACATTGCATCGTTTGCATGCATGGAGCATCAGTTTTGTTTGTTCTCCCATAAACTAGATGATTGGTGTTTTTGCAATTTGGTCATGAAATATTCATGTGAAGGTCATGAAATAGTCTAGGGCTGGTCATGAGAATTTTTCAAGAGGGTAAGCAACTGCCCGCCTTGCTTTAGCTGTTACACTTCAAGGCAGGCAATTAGTTGCCCACCCAAGATTTTAGGAGGGCAGTTGTGTAAATATAAAATTTACATTTAAAATTATCTTAGCTAAAAGCATTTCAGTATTGTACAAACTGAACTGCAAAGAAACCTTGTTGCATAATAAAAACAAGAATGAGGATGAACACTTTCATGTTTAATTGCAAGAACTGCGCAAAACTCAGGCTTGACTCAACACCCCATGTAACCAATGGGGAGGTTTTGACATGAGCAAAGGGCAGTACGTACCACAAATCACCTGGAGCACAAATCATGGGGGTCATGGGGCCATAACCCTCTCTGAAAATAAATGTTAGGGCGAAGCACCCCCCCACCCCCACCCCCGCCAGATCCAAACTTAGATATGCAACACTCATAACAAAAACAGTGGTGCCATGTTTTCTAAAATCATGCTATAAATCAGTCAAAAAATGAAAATGATTTTATCTCACCGTGCCACAAATACCCACATTAGCAACAACATGGCACCCTTCACGGTAGAGTTGGTGCTCTATTCCGTTCTACCTTATACACCACTGTGGACAGTGGGCAGACCAAGTCCAGGGTAACATATGGTGGAGCCACTCCATGAATGGTGCCAGTAAGGGTCCAAAGATCAACTGACATCCACACAGTTGGGCCTATATTCCTTCTTCAATGGTACGAAATGTAGTCCAGGTGCAGATCCAGAAATTTCGAAAAGGGGGGAGGGGCTAAAAGCCCCCTTCAGTATTCTCCTACATTAACATGCTAATTTCTGCGCATTCGTTATGGTTGATGTGGTGAAAAAGGGGGGCTGAGGCTGGGAAAGCTCCCCTTTCCTTGGATTCGCACCTACTGTAGTCGGGCCCAGGCCTACAGTCCGGAAAATGGCAGTGACAAGTTAGATCTAATCTCAAAGCTTTGTGTCCTTCTTGTGAGTAATTAAGTGAAGTATGCACAAAAATCATGCTTGTTCCCCTTTAATATAATGGGTGTATACTTTGATCATTATCTTCCGACAGGAATGGGGGCGCTAGGTTGGGGCCATGGCCGGACCACAATGTTTTCGTCTGGTGGTAACTGATGAATCCTCCACCCCCACATAGCAACAAAATGAGGATTTAGAGTGTTATTTTCATATCACTTTAAGGACTTCAAGAGTCTAAAACTATTTGCTTTTCATAACAGTAATATGTATGGCAAAAGGCTTAGAAAATATTCAAGTTGGTTTGACAAGCAAAGACCTATTCTGGCCATAAATATGTCTGAACTCTCATACCAACATCTCAGACAACATTTGATAACACTTTCAAACAAAAATGATTGGTAAATTTGAGACGCTGTAGCTCTACGAGTAAGCAGACACTACTTCTGCATATTGCAGCATCTTAGTAGGCCTATCCATCTATTTTACACGTTAGGCAACAGCAAAATTGCAAAGCCCCCCAAGAGAAATTTGCCTTGTGGTGAAAAACCTTCCAATCAAAAATTGTCAGTATTATGTAGATACTTGTTTGAGAGTCTTTTGAACATGTCAGGACAATGGTTTTGTCATTTCTGACAAATTTAGTAATGTTTGACAGTGAATTGACACTCAAAAACGATGTATTTTGAAATTGTACTCTCTGCAGTACAAGATGCATGCAGCAAGCTGTAGCTTACTTGTGCAACTGAACCATGTGAAATCAAGCTGTGCGGCATACTAGTTTGTGCGGCGTTGTCAGATTGTACGGCTGGCTGTTTTCGCTACGGAAGTTGCCGAATATTTTGGCGTGGAAAGTCATTAAATTTGGGTCTTTTAAATGTACTAATTTGCATGTATTTTGATGGTTTTAGCATTGTATTTTCACACGGGTGATCATATTTTCTCAAGGTGGGCTGTTTGTTGCCTGGCACACAATTTAAGGAGGGCATTTTGTTGCACACCTTGGCAAGTGTTTTTGCTTCCAAGGCGGGCGTTTAGGCGGGCACAGGCGATCGCCCGGGTCATATGACCAGCCCTGAAATAGTCATGGAAAAGTCATGGAAGTTTATTTTGCTTAAGGTGCAGGAACCTTGCTCTCCCTTCTAAATAGTTGTCCACAAAAACAATAACCCCTGTAGATTAACCCCCTAAAATTTCTATGGGTAGTGTTTCTTCAAACTGCTCCTTAAAAAAACTTAGAAATTTGTATGATGGTACAACCTAATAAGGCCACTCTAAGAAAGGTTTCATTTTCATAAAACAAGAAAAAAGAGTGTGAATCTTTTGTACCTGCATATCTTTTGACGGACTTGATCTTATTTCAGAGCTATGGATCTTTACCACAGAATTTTCCTTTTGAGAGATTCAGTCATGACAAGTTCAGCATTTCCATCTCAAGCCTAACATTAGAAGTAACCTAATAAGGCCAGCGGGCACTGCTTGCAGTTTTTGTACAGAGCCGTATGTATGAGTTCAGTGTAGGCAGTTCTGGTGTTCAATTTGAGGCTGCTATCTTAGGGTGTGCGTGCTTGAAACATTTAACAGGTTCACACGCATTTGAAAGGGAGTTTGCTGTGTATGTGCAGCATCAAAAATTGACGCACTGATTGTGACAGCAGTTACTGACGTGCTTTGTTGGCTGGATCGATGCATGAAATTTGAATGTGGCCTTATTAGGTCATGTCACTATACCTTGATTATAACAAGATGGACTTTTGATTAAATGGCAAGTACTTAAGTACATTCATAAAGATTTATGAATGTACCTAAAGTATTGCCATTTTCCAAAATACCAAATGTTACACCGAAAAGAACACTTCCCATTTGGTGTATCTGATGTCCCAAACCCACTTTTGGGCTGCCCTTGTAGTGTGGGTGCTATGTCAGGAGTGGGCTTGAGTTACTGCAATATTTTTTATTCCTTCAAAGGCCGAAGGAATCTATGCGATGGTGATGTTGCGCGCGCGTGTGTGTGTTTGTGTAAGTCATGCTTTTGCTTATAAACTTGATATCTCAAGAATGGTAACTCTGAGGGTTCTCATACTTGGCAGGTAGGTTACCCATACTTATTAGATGATCCCTGTGGTTTTGGTGGAGGTCAAAGGTCATTTGGGGTCACAAGAGGTCAAAGGTTAAAACCTTGTAAACACAATATCTGAAGAAGGGTAACTCCGAGGGATCTCATACGTAGCATGCAGATTGCCCATGTAGAGTAGATAATCTCTATTGTTTTTTTTTTTTTGGAGGTCAGAGTCATCCGGGGTCACCAGAGGTCAAAAGGTTAAATCCTTGTAAACTACATCTCTAGAAGGGTAACTGATCTCTTACAGAGCTTGTGGGTTGTCCATATTGAGTAGGTAATGTCTGTTGTTTTTGGTGGAGGTCAAAGGTCATTTGGGGGCACCAGAGGTCAAAAAGTCAAAACCTTGTAAACACTATATTTCAATAAGAGTAACTGTGAGGGATCTCATACTTAGCATGTGGATTGCCCATATTAAGTAGATGATCCCTTTAATTTTTGGTGGAGGTCAAAGGTCATTTGGGTCACCAGAGGTCAAAAGGTAAAACTGTTTTAAACACTATATCTCAAGAAGGGTAACTGTGAGGAATCTCATATGTACCATGTTGATTGCCAATATAAAGTAGATGATCCCTATTTTTGGTAGAGGTCAAAGGTCCTTTGGGGTCATCGGAGGTCAAAAGGTCAAAACCTTGTAAACATGATATCTCAAGGAGGATAATTGTTAGGGATCTCACACTTGACATGTGGATTATTTGAATTGAATAGATGATCCATATTATTTTCGTGCAGGTCAACAGTCATTCGAGGTCACATTAGGTCAAAACCTAGTAAACTTTATATTTTAAGGAGGATAACTATGCGGGATCTTATACTTGGCCTGTGGATTATTCATATTTAGCATGTAGGTCATTTTGGGTCAAAAGATTTCAAAAGCTTTTGAACTTATTAACATCATATCTCAAGTAGGATTACTGTGAGGGATCTCATGTATGTCATGTGGGTGATTCATGTTTGCTGCAATATATCCATATGGCAAGGAATCACTAAGCCTTTTGGCTTTCTGGTTAGAGAAGTTACAACTACAATGCATCATAACTGATACGGGAACATGATAAGTCAGTAGCTATAGCCTACCTATGAGTATTAATACACCAATAGGCTTACACTATATACACACTTCTTAATGGCTGCGGTGCCTTGTTGACAGATTCATAGAAACTCGTGATTGAGTAGAGAAAAAGATAAATGGAGCCACTGGTGTTATTGTAGATGTGGTGTAGATATGGTTTATGCATGTTTTCGACTATTGTAAACTACCTAGGAGTTGCATTTCCAAGGAAAGTGGAATTCTTACTTGACTCTTGGCCAGGAGCCATGACTCTGAAGTAGAGTCACGTAATCTGTCCAAGCCTAGTCAGGAGTGTGAGTGCAGGTTCGTTGTCTCTGATATGAGTCGAAGTACATCTTTGAAAATTTTGTGTTTAGTACAGATCCTTAACTTTCTAAAGTTTGCAAGTAGGAGTAAAAGCAAGTATAGTTCATATCATTTCAAGGCTTCACTGAAGTCTTCACATCTCTTGATTTCCTTTTATACATGTGTGTTAATGAAAATGTTGCATTTTAACTTGACGTAAATTGACAAGTTAATTATCTTGCATAAATTGAACAATTCAATAAAAAACAAAATGTTTTATGATTAAAAAGGACACAGTTCTACATGAAGTGAGATTGGGTGACTGTATCTGCAGTATAAAGGTATGTTCATTTGCAATAACAATTGAGATGACTGTATCAGCACTAGGGTATCCATTTGCAATGAATACACTATTTTCAAAAAATGAAGTGATCATCAGTAAGATTCTAAGCTCATAAAGGGCATTTCAAATTCAAATATTTTTTGCCTATGAGCTGTACCTTGCTTAAATAGTCTCACAGTTAGTAACAGCACTCCTCCTTCTGGTATTACAAGCCAGTGAGCCACAACTTGAAAAAAGGCTGTGGCCAGCCCGACTTTAAGCAAGTGGTTAGAAATTGAGCTGTAAAACCTCATCCATCTCTCTCTCTTTCTTACCAGTATGGTACAGTAGGTTTTACTCAGTACCTCAGCACTCATCTGCAGGATGTGAGATATCTTCTCAGCTGACAGATGGTCAGATCTCAATCATTTCAACAGCCTCCCTGACAATTGAAGGACAAATGTTTGTATAATTGCTGCTGTCAATCAAATTTATAGCCATCTAAAGACTTTTGACATATTACCCGTAGATCCAGTAAGCAGTAGCACTATGCTAACTCTAAGCTGTCATTTATTTCTTGCACTTGTGCACTGGGAATACATAGTATTAATAATAATATAACAATTCTTATAAAGCGCCTTACACAAGAAGTCTCAAGTCATATATGTATTGTACATACGTATATGGCAGTTTGCCCACTGAATACAGATCCATTCATCTGTGACACTTTTCAGTGCATATACTGTGGTGTTAGTGCAAGGCATGTAAATGCTTCCCTGCCTCTCATTTGTAATGTATAAGATTCCATCAATGAAACTCACCATTGATGAGGTCAGGTGGCTGTATGGATTTTGACATATTATCCACACAGAGTTCAACCTGCCAGTCAATAATAGCAGGCTGTAGTTGTAAAATACGTTGCATGCCTTAGTCACAAAGCTTAGTGATGCTATGTGTGTCTGTAATGTATAAGACACAAGGGTAAGTTCTCATAGGATGATAGGTTTGGCCAATTCTTCAGCCAGCCATGTGCAATTATCCTGCCTTAAAATGTGGCTTTTCCTTTTAACTCATGACCAGTTGTATACACTGAATGAAAAGGCAAAGGTCATATTGCTGTAGGGAGACAGTAGGGATGTATAGGAATTGTAGCCTTAAAGACAGACTGTCATCACCCCAAAGTATATTTTTAGTGTATGTATATCAAAATTCTCAGTTGGTGACTGCTCTTTGATTGACATCAAAGTTTGAAAATTTGAAAGATGCAGAGTAGCTCACATTCCACACAAGGAAGAGAGAGTACTTTTATTACATTTTATAGCCTTGTATGCTCACCAGGACATGGCCTTAAGCAATAAAACAGGTTTATTCTTGCACAAGGAAGAGCCTCATACAGTTATGGGAGGAGCTAGAAGATGCATAGTTGGGAGAATTGGAACTGTCTGGGATCATGAAAATTCCCCTTTAAAGAAGGATTTAAAACCATATATCCTTACTGGTTGAAGGATGTACTTTGTGTTGAAAGGTAATCTTTCATTTAGCTGTTCTATGGGCTTATTACCTTCATAGCAGGTGTCAAATATGTGCTCCTCTTTGGCGTACATACTCTAACACCTGGGAACAATGACAGAGATCATCCAATTTCATTATATTCATGAGCCCAATATGATTTTACTCTCTCGACTGTTGATTTGTTTCAGTATATGAATATTCATATTGCACTAAAAGGCTTCAGCTGCAATGTTCACTTTTACACATGCAGTAAGTCAATGGGACTTCATTGTGTGAGCTTGAAGCGGTCGAAATCACACACTAAAACCCCATTGACATTTGTCGTTTGAAACAGCATAATAATCAAGACTTGCTTTAGTCGTTTTTTCGTTGAATGTTTATAATTCTGTTTGTTGTAGTCGTATATATGAATAGTTAATAGTGTACAGTTTTTACGCAGTTTGACGAAGAATTCTTGCGAAAGTTCGCGGACATTGGTATTACGAGTGCAGCTAACATAGGTGCAGGAATACATGTCCGCCGGGTAGGCGAATGGGCTTAATATTATGAACTACTGTATGCATGCATGACTGTCCAACATTGTGTTTCATGAACAACTGGTTGCTTATTTCATGATAGGTGTGGGTGGGCTTATTCATGATAGGTTTATAGGTTGATGTTGATAATATTATAACGTATTCTACATAGTGTTCACCATTAATGTATCAGCTACTGTAAAAAAGGCGAAAAAAAAAAACAAACTTGGAATTTTTAGTACAATTTTCTTAGATTTAATATGTGTTGGGTGTGGTTGACTGAATTAACACATTGCAGTTACTGTACAGTGTGAAAGAAAACCGTTTACAGAAATTTAAAGGCCTCACTTAGTGATGATTGTTTATATGTCATATCCTGTCAATTTTAATTAGTGTTCGACTGATTACACCATAATCGGTAATTACTGATTACCGATTATTCAGTGACACAATCATGCTGATACTGATTACCGATCACCGATTACTGACATGTATAGGGAGGTCGTGTTTACTCGCTGCGTATTGTGTTTCTCTATCATTGTACACACACCCTACTGACAACCTTCCCAATAGAGTTGAATAATATTAGGAACAGTTCTGTACATTCCACGAACAGAATATTGGATTTTTTGTAGTGATTACCTCGCGAAATACTAAGATTAAAATCAACCACAAATACTTGTTTTCATATGGGCAATTCCAAAATTCGCAAAAGTGGACATGACCACCAAATTCTAAAAATTCTCCAATATCAGTAAACGTGGTATTAGATTGAAGCTGAAAGTTTGAATTTTCCAGTTAAAATAATTGTTCCTAAACAAAAAGAGCAAAGTTCACTCTTTTTCATGCATAATTAATAAGCAGAAATCAAAGTGTCATTATTCTCACAAAATGTGGCATAATAAAAGCTTTCTAGCAACAACTGCAATGAGATTTTTGTTATAATTCATACTCTGTCAAGGAGTTATTTTCATATATTAACCACATATGAAATCAAATTATGATTTCAGCAATGTCTTTCACACTAACAAGCAACTAATTAAAGTTGTCTCATTATGTCAGGGCATTACCTTAAATATGACAATTTTTAATTTTGTGTAAGATACACAAATTGGAGTGGAATATTTTTTACAATGCAAATCACACCCACCCAGGCCTACAACTTCCATGCACTAAAGTTATAGTATCTCTTGTTGTTTATTAATTATACCAATTAGAAATATATGTTACGGCGTTACTTTTTTGGTAATGCCGTGACAGAAACGCTGTGACAGAAACGCTGTGACAGAAACGCCGTGACCGGCATGTATTTACTGTATGGTGACTGACAATTATAGTCACTGTGGTTGCTGTAATGTTTATAATTCTAAACTTTAGGTCCACTTTAAGTAACAGCATCCTACTGTATGATAATGATATTCTGTCAACTTTCTGGGCCCCTTCTATGATGGTACAAGTAGGAAATGCACCACCGGACCCTTTCTTTTGTTATGGTAATCCGCCTATTATGCTCAGAAGCTATGATGGTCTGCTAGATTGATTCAGTTTGCTCTGATATGACTAGCTACAGTATTTCCTGTTTACAGTAAAACCCCGTTTATCCGAACCCTGTTTATCCGAAACCCCGTTTATCCGAACTAGCCGTCAGATTTAACAACAATAATAGTCAACACAATTACAAGAGTATACACCAAGTTTTAAGTGCTTTACAAGGCAAAATTCCACGTAAATTTTTGCAGAAATGTACTAATTTTTCTCGGGACTGTAAAAGTAATGGAAAGATGTCACGATGGCTAAAACAGCCGACATGTGGACATAGAAAACAATCTGGTATCTCTTTGTCAAATTTGGAAGAAACATCGTACGTATTTGCTTTGAAATTCTTGATAGGAGCCATGGGTCGGTATAGGCTCAATATCCTCTCATACAAAAATACGTTAGGCTAGCGTAAGTTTTAGTGTCACTAAATCTGAAAAGTTAGTAACGTAGTGAGGTTCATACCTAAAATTAATGAAAGTAGACCTTACAAAAACAAAAAACAAAAACAAAAACATTGCGAACTGCTGTTTGAGAGTCTCCTACACATGTGTCTCTAACATTTTTTGAATTTTTTGCAGAATTTATACTCTAGATACCTCTCCAGATCGTTACAGCTTTTCTTCGGCACACACATTCATTTAGTGTGTAGAAAGCACTGGTCATTCAGACGAGCGAAGGCTCAAATTTTTGGAATAAAATCTCTCTGTTTTAGACGTCTTAAAATTTATTTGTCATATCATCGGTCACAGAAAATAGTAACGAAATATTTTGGGGGAGTTTGTCTGCAATTTTAAGCCTTTTTGGAATTATTTTGGAAATGTGTTGACACACTGTCTTATATGGACCCAGTGTACCGTACTTAAGGCAAAAACTTGGAATCCGTTTATCCGAACATTTTCGTTATCCGAACAACCTCCGGTCCCGATGTGTTCGGATAAACGGGGTTTTACTGTATATAGCATAAAGTGAATCCATGGTACATTCCACCCTGTACACTATTGAGCATGAGAAGATAATTTATAAAGATTTGGATGGAAGAAAATCTGCAATTAGAATAGCAGCAGGACAAACAATCATACATACAATATAGTACAGTACAGTATACAACAACATTACAATCCAAAATGGTCAAGCAGTCTACTAATGCAGAGAAGCAGCATTAATACACAGAAAGGCTAAATTCGTATGCAAGTATTTCTTAAAATATCTAAATTACTCATATCTAGATGAATTACAAACATTCTGACTATCAACATCACCATTTCTCATCAGCCTATTAACGTAACTTTTTAACATGTGTTTCCCATATAGTAAGGCTTTGGTCATGGCGTTACCGTCACGGCGTTACCAGACTTTTTTTATATCTTATCATATCTACAATAATCGTAATTTTTGGTTCCTTGCATTAGCAAAAGGAACCTATGTAGTCAGGTTGGTGTGTTGTGCGTGTGTGTGTGTCTGTGACGCTTGTTAAGGTATGCTGTAACTCAAACAGGGAAAGTTAGACTAAACGGAAACTTGGTATATAGAACTGCCATAGTTAGAAGGTGTGCCCTATTGTTTTTGGTGGAGGTCAAAGGTCATCTGGGGTCACCAGGGGTCAAACACTGAAAACCTTTTTAACACGATATCTCAAGGTAGGAAGCTTGGATAGATTTCATACTTAATGTGTTGATGCGTTATGGTAAGAAGATGAATTCTATTGCTTTTGGGTGGAGGTCAAAGGTCATCTGGGGTCACTGGGCAGTCAAACATCGAAAACTTGTTGTTAACACAATATCTCAAGGCGGGAAGCTTTGATAGGTTTCACACTTAGTATATAGATCCACCATAGTGAGGTGTGCCCCATTGTTTTTGATGGAGGTCAAAGGCCATCTGGGGTCACCGGGCAGTCCAACACTGAAAACCTTGTTAACACAATATCTCAAGTATAAAGGAAACTTGGATAGATTTCATACGTGGTATGTGGTTGTGTTATGGTGAGAATGTGAATGTTATTGCTTTTGGTGGAGGTCAAAGGTCATCTGGGGTCCCTGAGGCGATTTGGAGGTTATCAGAGGTCATTTTGAGGTCAAGTTGTGGGCTAATAGGATACTTGGTAGATGGAGTCAAAATTCACTGCCAACAACTTTAAAGGTCGTGTAGCAGTGACCAGAGTCATAGGTAAACTTCACATTAGCTAATATTTTGTTTGCATGGTCATGTCTCAGTGTCATTACATTCAGCAAGGAACCATAGTGCCCATTGGGCTCTTGTTTATTTTATATTTCACCATACTGTTGTAGATAAGTCTACAAAATGTATTTAATGTGAAGAAACTGTAAAAAGTCCTTTAACTTCACAGGGTTTTAACAGTTTGCGAGTGGCCAGAAAATGCATGTCCTTTTCAGCATCACAGTGTTACCACAGTCATTAATATTCATATTTTCAAACTTAGTGCACTTTTTGAAGAAAAATAATTTTCCAGATTAACTTTGTGATAGTAGTAGTAGAAATGTAATAAAAGTTTGTTCCCAGCATTAAAGGTCTCCCTGTTATTTCCACTTGAAATGTGAATTTTGCTTCCAAAGCATCACAGTGTTACCGTGGAATTTCCGACATGATGTCACAGGCCTAACGTTAGACAAAGATCGAATCTACATCGCCCCTCTCTTACCTCCCATTTACCTATGTAATCCCCACTTACCCGCAACTAAACCCTGGTAAACTAATAGCACAGTAGCCAGGGAGGGCGCCCTCTGGGAGGAGGCCGACCTCCCAAGTCCTCTTCCCGCTTGCCACCAGACGGTTTGAACGCAACTTTGGCCTTGGTTTTTTCTCCTGCCGATTCCGACTACTGGACTTCCGCGGGGGACGGATCTTTCCGACTTCGACTAATAGCTGGCCCTTCTGACGCCCTTTCCGAAGATTTTGAGTATCCTTCTCTTTGGGCGTTTTTTCGGGTCCCGTAGTTTTCCCGCCCTTTGCGGGTTTGGTCCTCTCGGTTTCCCTTAGTCTCGTCTTTGGGTACCGGTTCCACGAGTCTATTTCGTGGGAGTTTTGGTGATTTTGTATGGTGTCATTTTGTATCTCTTTCAGCTGGATCTGTATACTGCGCCATATTGAATCTCTTTCAGCTGGGCCTGTTAACTTGTTGTCCGATCTGTATGATCGTTTTTCCCAGTCCATTTGGACTCCCTCCCCCCACCCTTTCAGGTGTCCCTAGTTTTTGTGGTTTTTTCGGGGATTTCTGACGTCATTCCTGAGACTGCCTCGTCCTTAGAGTGGGAGTTTCGGGTTTATTCCCTTTCTGACATGATTGCTTGTTCTTGATGTGCAATATTGTAAGTGTCGCTTTTTACGTTTTACATTTTCCACACGGAGCATTTTCCAGTTTACGATTACTCTAACATTCTACATGGAGCATTCATGCACTTGTTCATACAACCCTTCGGGGTTAGTTATTGTAATCGTTTTGGTCGTCTCACGGTCTACTGACCGCAGCTCTCGAGCTTTGGAGTTTTTCTCAGGACGACCCTTAAGCCGTTTGCTTTATTGATTTCCAGCCTCGGCTGGCGTTGTATTGTTGTTTTCTTCCTTGACCGTTCTTTCAGATGATGCAGTCCAATTCTAGATGTAGATCCGGTAAAGGTGGCATTGCTAAGTGGGATCGTCACGATCTATGCATTGACTGTCGGTCATGCTCTGAACAATCCTCCTGCAGTGTTTGCAGTGCTTGGAAAGAGGAATGGAATAAGTTGGCAAAGTTTAATCTGATCGTGACAAAAGGCTAGCCAAGAAGAAGGCAAAGGACAAGGATAAGGATAAGGAGGAGGGTGCAACGTCTTCAAAAGCGAGACAAAGCCCGAGCGGCCACCGTGTTTACGGACGTTAACGGTCGGCCCTCCTCAGATCAATCAAGGGTTAATTCCCTAGCTAGCCCAGCTAGCTCATCTGAACATTGTTATCAAACGATGACTTCCAACTTGCCAACTCACCAACCTGATCCCACTCCATCAACTTCACAGCTAGCCCAACTAGCTCATCTGAACATCGTTATCAAACGATGACTTCCAACTTGCCATCTCACCAACCTGTTACCACTCCATCAACTTCACAGCCTTCACGCTTCACTGAATCCTTTCAACAAGGTACGTTCTCTCTCACGGCTGCTCAGGTGAACCGTCAGGAGTCATCTATTTCATTGGAGGTCATTGACCCCGAGGCTCGTCAAAGTCAAGTTGGTCAAATGTCTAACCCACCAGCGGAGGCTATTCGATGATTTGCTTCTAGTGTCTGATTCTAGCTCTGTTGCCCAGAGAGATTTTGAAGGATTCTCTGATCAAGCCTCTCTCACTAGACATAGTAGGTCTAGGTCTAGACCAAGGAGACACAAAAGGAGACATCGTCGTCATTCCTCCTCCTCCTCTGGTTCCATCTCTTCTCCTTCACCGAAACGAAAGAGAGATCACTCCAAATCAAGTACTTTGGACAGTATTTTGAACTTATTATCTGGTTTAGTCCAAAGTCTTCTCCTCAATTGGAACCAAGCTCTCAAGCTTCAGCCTCATTTCAGCCGAGTACCTCTTTTCACGATCAGTCGGGTCCTTATTCCCCGGCGGACTCCTCTGATCCTCGTTCCGATGTTCATCCAGTTATGAAAGATAGGGAGGGTATAGACATTTTCTCAGTGGTTAACCAGCCTCCCTCGGTCGAGGAGCCGTCAGCCTCCGGTTCAGATGAGGAACCGTTATACGGTACTGATATTCCTCAGGACGTTTTTTGCCAGGGCAGTTTCTATTGCCAGGAATCATTTGGGTTAAGAGGAACCAGCCTCGAAAGATCCTCTTTCTAAGTCACTCAACTGTCACTCAACAAGCCTTCCCAGAGCTATAAAGCGGCTATGCCAGTAGATGCTGAGTGTGAGGATCGTTACAGGGCTTCAGCAGCTTCAGCCACATCTTACAAGTGGGCAGCCTTTTCAAAGGCTCAGAATTTGTCCTTCAGAGTAGAAGAAAAAGATTGGCTCACTCTTTTCAAACTCCTGCTGTTCCTCAGGCCGCTAAAAATTATTTACGCTCCGTTGGTTCATTGGTTCAGTCAACGCTTCTGGAAACCTTGATTTCAATCAGACAAACGAAGCCTGAAGTCACTGAAGTCTTTGGACGCAGCAGCCCATGTCGGCTTAAAGTTTTCTCCGTCCCTACTACTCATTGCCGAGATTCTTTCTAAATCCGTGAGACAGCCTTCAGTAGTTACAAAGAAGGATGTTGCTTCTCTTGTCAGCTTATCGGGTCCGATTTCTCATAGAGTGTATGGCCAATTTGCTAGAGTTTCTACTAAGGCAGTGATAGATCAGAGGGATGTCATCTTTAACACCCTACGTCTGCCAGAAAGGGATGTCAAATAATGCTTTAGGCAACTTCCCGTCTCGGGCGTGGACATTTTCGGCGGTCAGTTTGATTTACAACTGCAGGCGGAAGTCAAACGTAAGAAGAACCTTATGAAGTTGGTTCCGGACGATTGGGTTCTAAGGGTAGTAACCGAGGGCTACCAAGTAGAATTCTCGAAGCTTCCTCCAGCCAGAGGGCTAATGAAGTTAACTTCAGTTCCAAAGGACTTGAACAAAAGAACAGCCCTCGAGACAGAGATCCTCGGTTTATTAGACAACAGGCTATTTACATCGTCCACCCATCCAGGAGTCTCAACCTTATCCGGTCAAGCTTCTTCTTAGCTCCAAAGAAACCCAACCAGTGGAGACCAATTTTGAACCTGAAGCCTCTGAGCAAGTTATACTTCGCAACCAAGAGGTTCCGCATGGAGACTTTAGCCTCAATCATTCCGACTCTAGTAGAAGGCATGTGGGCTATTTCAATAGACTTGAAAGACGCTTACCTTCATGTTCCAATTCACCCTCTTTATCAGAGATTCCTGGCATTCAGGTACAGGGGTGTAGTCTACAGCTTCAGGGCTCTTCCATTCGGCCTGGCGACGGCCCCAAGAGTTTTCACCCGAGGGTTAACCCTCAGAAACTCAGAAGACCAAGTCTCCAGAGACACAGAATTTGTCATTCCGACCCTTCAGAGTCTAGGCTGGGTGATCAACTGGGAGAAATCCAACATCACTCCCGTTTTGCCGCCTCAAGATGCGCCAGATCTAGTTCCATGTTCTCCGATTCTTCAAACGGGACGTTCATCTCCTCTCATTACGAATCACACTGGATCCGGACTTACGTCCCTTCATAGAGTGGTGGCTGTTCCAAGAGAACCTGCTTCAGGGTCGTCTGTTCTAAGTAGTCAGACCTCAAGCAACCATCACAACAGACGCATCCAATTTCGGTTGGGGAGCTACTTGGGGAGCCAAGTCCCTATCAGGTCAATGGTCCGACGCAGACAAGGCCCTTCACATAAACGTTCTGGAATTGACTAGAGAACCTTTCATATTTGGGAACCCCAGCTTCGGAGCCTAGATGTTACGGTGATGTCGGACAACTCAATGACAGCCTCGTACCTGAACCGTCAAGGAGGAACCAGATCTCTAGAGCTGTGCAAGCTAACCTGGCACCTTCTCATCTTCTGCCAACAACGAGAGATCAACCTCAGGGCCTCTCATCTAGCCAGGAAACTAAACGTGTTTGCAGACGCCCTGTCGAAAGGCCAATTCGATCAGAAGGAGTGGTCCCTGTCTCAGGAATGGGCGAACCATTTCTTCCTCCTTACGGCAGACCTCAGATAGACCTGTTCGCCAGTCACGAGAACTACAAACTACCGACGTTCTGTTCCAGGTTCTTTCATCCCCAGGCGTGAGCAACAGACACTGTGGCTATTCCTTGGGACAGTCTATTGTCTTACGCCTTTCTCCGTTCAACCTGATTCTAACGACTCTCCTGAAGTTCTCACGCTCCAAGGGCATGATGTTTCTCGTCGCTCCTTGCTGGCCAAATCAACCTTGGTTTCCGTTAATTCTCAAACTTCTGGTTGATATTCCGTCCAAGCTTCCAACAAGGGAAGATTCTGTCCCAGAAGAAAGACCAGATATTCCATCAGGACCTCCAGTCTCTTCACTTAACAGCGTGGAAATTGTCCACCGACGCCTCGTTGAGGGAGGAGTTTCTGGAAAAGCTGCGGACTTGGCAGTTCTCGCCAGGGGATTCTCTACTTCCAGATCTTACAATTCCAGATTGGCCAAGTTCGCGGACTGGGCAGGTTCTAACTCTGTCAATCCCTTGGATGCTTCCCTAGAGGAAGTCTGTTCCTTCCTGACCCACCTCTATGATAGTGGCAGGCAAGTTTCGACAATAAAGAACTACAGGTCAGCTTTTGCTGCCGTTCATTCTGGGTTTTCAGACGGCTCTACAATTAGCTCTTACACTGCGATTTCCAAGCTGCTTCGTGGCTTGTTCAATAGGAGACCACCTCACAGAAGACTAGCTCTGTCTTGGTCTATTTCGATGTCTTTCAGTCACTATCGAGATCTCCTTTCGAGCCTCTCCAAAGAGCTCCTCTAGACGCTCTCACGAAGAAAACTCTCTTCTTAGTTGCGGCGGCTTCTGCAAGAAGGAGAAGTGACATCCACGCTTTGTCCGTTAAGAGAGGTTTCATCAGGTTCGACTCTTGTGACATTCACTTGCTACCGGATCCTGAGTTTCTATCAAAGAACCAGACTTTATCATTCACTCCGAGCCCGATTTTCCTGCGAAACATGTCAGAAGGCTCTCCTGTTCCAGAAGACAGACTGGCTTGTCCCGTGAGATGTGGTACTGTGACAAATGAAACACATCAGATCCTCAGACGCCTTATTTGTCCTTCCAAGGGCTCCTTACACTGCAGCATCGAAAGACACGATTCCCAAATGGTTTGTCAAACTGATCTCAGAACACACTCAACCAGGGGATCAGGTTAGGGCTCATGACGTTAGGGCTCATGCTTCTTCTATGGCTTGGTTCAAAGGCCTTCCCCTCGAAGAAATCATGATTGCTGCAGCCTGGAAGTCTCCTTCATCATTTGTCTCAAATTATCTTACCAACATTGTGTCTTCAGAGGGAACTTTGCTAGAACTGTCTTAGGGAGTGCCAATCGCCAAACTAGTCACCTCCCTCCGACTTCTCGGTGCTAATCTGGATTACATAGGTAAATAGGAGGTAAGAGAGGGGCGATGTAGATTCCCCAAAACTCCCTGGATTGGGAATCTACTAGTGTTCGACCGATTATGCCATAATCGGTAATCACCGATTACCGATTATTCAATTACACAATCGGGCCGATGCCGATTACCGATCACCGATTATTAACATGTATAGCAAGGTCATGTTTTCTTGCCGTCTGTCGCATATTTCTAACTTTGTACACACACCATAACATAACCTTCACACTGGAGATGAACGATTAAGAACAGTTCCCTACGATCCACGAGTAGAATATTAAATGTTTTTGAAGGATTTCCTTTCCAAATACTATGGTAAAAATCAACCATAAATACATGCTTTCATACGATGTCACAGGCTTAACGTTAACCAAAGAGTCTGTCGGCTTACATACGGCTCTACCTACAGTAGTTCTATCCACCGATCATGTCGGAAGATTCCGTGCAAAGGTCTGTACTGGACTGTAGTAGTGCTATATAGTAGCCTATCCACCCAGATTTAGGCAAAAATATCTAACTACCTTGGCACTTCGGGGCCACTAAACATTCCACTCAATTTGCCTGATTTACTCATCCCATGCTCCCTTAACGATATGGATACATTTTTTGTAATGCGTCTTGCCCAACACTTACGTCTTATGTAAAAGATTCTCCAAATGAAACGTAAAACTAATTCCCGATAAAGTCCCGTTATCGAAAAACTGTTGCCGTTCCGGCGTGAATTTAACACGGGGCCCGTTTCCCTTCGTTCATCTGTTAGGAGCACGGACGGAGTTCATGACCAACATGCTACGTAAATGCGCAGGCAATGCACTTAGCCTTGCATTACGTATTACACACTGTACTGGTGTGCTTTCGTAGGTGAACTTCAACTTCGCAAGAACTGTACGGCAGTTACGTGTGCGCATGTGCAGGTCATAGGTAATTAAAAACTTAACGAAAGAATGTGGGAAGTGGCATAATTTATGCAGGATAATAAGCCTCGGGTTTCCAAAGTTGCTACAGTACAGTACGTGCACCAAATGTGTACAGATGATGTGGTTTGCACTGAAACGTGAAAAAAATGTAGCGCGAAGTCATTTCTTCCTGTAGTACAATTTGTATGCAGATGTGCGGCATGGTCCATGGCATGCACACCTAGGTAATACTGTGTGGCCTTTCACGCACCTGAACTGTGCTGCACTGAGAGTTACGGCAACAATTACGATGATTGCTATGATTTGGAGAGCTTAAAATGTTGCAAGTTTTGTGAGTATCAGTGCTGATATTTTGGGCGGGAACTTAACCAAATGCGTGTTTTGGAGAATATTAAACATTTTTGCAGAAACTTTGAAGTGTATTTTAGCCCTGTTTCCAGTTTTCAAATAATCGGTGGTGGTAATCGGTTGAAGGACAAAATTTTACCGATGCCGATTATTTACCGATTGTGCGATAATCGGCCCGATGCCGATTATCTAACAGATGATCGGTCGAACACTAGAGTCTATTTCGCTCCTCTCTTACCTCCTATTTACCTATGTACCCATTATTGCCCCCAATAACTGTCTGGCAAAAAACTAATAGCACCGCGGAAACCCCTAGCAGTAGAGGGCGCCCTAAACCCCAAATCGTCCTTCTGCATTTTTGCCTCATCGTGTTTGACACGTCTCAAACTTGTCTGGTGGAAAACTACGCTAATTTTCATCTTTTGACATCCTGCACTACTTACTATCCACACCATTAGCACCGTGTTGACGATCTCATCGCCGTTTGTGACCAAAATCATGAGTATCCTCTTCTCGTTAGGAGCTTTTTTACGTTTTTCCTAGCCTGTATCTGTTCGAGGATTTTCGCCTCTGCGCGATCCTCTATGTATGTGATTTTGTACAGGTACCAGTCTCGCGCCGCCATTTTGTTTTCTGCGTCCCTCAGGGCCTCGGGTTCGGTCACGCCTCTGTGCCGACTTCCCCTCCCCTTTCCCCCCCTTATTATGTTGGGGAGTCTCTCCCCTCCTCTAGTTTCGGTTCATGTTAGTTTCCCGTTTTGTAGAGGCTTATTTCCTTAGAATTCTTGCTCTCCTAGCCTTGACATCATGTTATTTCTTAGTCAGTTCTCCTAGGCCTATTTGACCTTCTCTTGCATGTTTCTGTTCAGGTCGTTCTCCCTAGGTTTGCTAGGTTGCAGCATTCATCTTTCATATTCCGTTATATATGTGTATTTTGTTATGTGTATTTCGTATTTTATATCACTTGATATGTGTATTACGTTTTATGCCACTTGTTATGCATTCCACGTTATTACCGGGCTTTGCTTCCCACTGTGTGCTCGCTTGCGTTAATCCGGCTTTGTCCGGTTCCACACAGCGGTTGGCAAGGCTCCTATTGTTCTCCTCCTCGCTGGTTACCGTGGTTGGTTTCCGGCCGGTTGTTGTATTCCTTATCGATTTTTACCCAGATACCAAATGCACTTTGTGTAAGAAGTTTAAACCGGCTTGGGACACCCACGAACTATGCCCGGCTTGCAGAGATTGTTCCGTGGAGCAACCGTGCCAAGTATGCCGCACCTGGTCTTCCCGTGAATGGGAATTACTACGCCAAAGATCTGAGGAGAGAGGGAAATCAATTGCCAAGAAGAAAGGCAGCAAAGGCAGTAAATCTTCCAGCAAATCCTCCAGGGCCTCCTCTCATAAGTCTTCAAGCCACGAATCCAGGCACTCCAGGAAGAAATCCGTTCCGGGTACACCAGTCCAAAACCCCACGGATAAGGCAAATGAGATCGGTACGGGCGCTGCTTCGGCAGGTCATCCGAGTCTCGCCTCGAAGATCGGTTGAAGCGCTGCTATCACAGCAGGTTCACCGAGTCTTCCGGAAAACAATGAGATCGGTAGTAGCGCTGTTAACCCAGGCTTACCGCATCTCCAGGAGAATACACAACCAGAGGCCGGCGTGGACGTTTCATCCCTTGGCTTACCGAGCCTCTTTCCAGGTAATCCAGCTACTACCGTCTCGGGAACCGTGACCCAGCAAGCCGCCGATCCAGAGAACCAGGGTTTTTCCGGCGACAATCCCATGGACATTTCGTTTTCGTCCAGCTTACATTCCACTGTGCCACAAGATTTCGAGGGCTTCCAGGATAGGGGCCGCTCCAAACACCGCTCCAGTTCCAAATCCAAGAAGAAGAAACGCCGTCGCCGCCATTCATCCTCTTCTTCCTCCTCGCCCTCACCGAGTTCCCGTGGCCGCAAGAGGAGACAGTCCACATACTGACTTCCACACGGAAGCCCTGTCTCGGCTAGTCACTCTACTTTCCCAATCCGCAGACCGTTTAGCCACTCCCAGTCAGCCGGCTCAAGACCAACCGTCCACGTCTATAACTCAGCCGTCTTCCGATCCCCTCCTACTTCCAGAGCACAGACCTGACTCTCCCTCTGAAGTGGAATCAGTTGCGACCGGGGATTTCCAGTTCCATGTCACCCGATCTCACTCTCGTTCACGCTCCCGTTCTCATTCCATGGACGCTTGAGAGGATTCAGATGATGAACCCATTATGGGAACCTCCTTTTCCAAGGAATCATTTGAGAAAGCCGTGGAAGTTGTTAGGAGACAGCTGGAGTTTGATTCTCCACCCGTTCCAGATCCTCCCGTAGCAAAGAGATCCAAGCTTTCTCTGAACAAACCTGCCGGCCCCAGGAAACCAGTAATGCCTGTCGACACTGAGTGCTTCGACCGTTTCGAATCCCAGGCCAACTCCAGGGTTTGGCGGGCCTTTCCCAAGAGACAATCATCGGACTTCCACATCAGTGATGAAGATTTCAAGTCCTTTTTCTCTTCGCCGGCTATTCCAGATTCTTGCCTTGACAAACTGAAGTCCGCCGGTGCCGTCGACTCCAGAGGCCATTTCCGATCTCCGACAACTAAAAAGTCCTTCACATCCCTTCATGGCATGGATCTGGCCGCCAGGATTGGTATGAAATTCACTTCCTCCCTCCTATTATTCGCCGAGGTGCTGTCCAAAGCCTTTAGACAGTCTGGTTCAGATGAAGTCTCCCGTAAAGACATCGGCGCCATAGTTAACATGCTTGGTCCTATCGCCCGTCTTTCATACGATCAGTTTGCCAAGGTCGCAGTAAGAGCCTCAACTGACAGAAGGGAACTGGTCCTGGATAATATCCACTGGCCGTCTAAAGATATCAAACGTCGCTTTATGAAGTTACCTCTTTCCGGCCCAGACCTCTTCGGCGGAAAGTTTGACGAACAACTTACTACAGAGATCAAACGGAAGAAGGACATCAACAAGGCCGATTTCACCTTCAAGAAACCTCCTCCTTCTAAACCCACCTCCTTCTAAACCCAGAAGATCTCCGTCCAGAGCTTTCTCCCGTCGTCAGGCAAGGCATTCCGGCTTCTCATCCCGCCGACCATCGATACCTCAACAACAGCGCGGAAGACCTCGTTCTCAATCTTCCTCAAGAGGCTTCTCTAACTCGTCCTCCAATCAGTTCTCCAGTCGCTGTTCACTGAGAGGTTCTGACCGTTCCAGCTTCCGCGGCTCCGGACGTTTCCAGACCAGACCCTAGGGATGCCCACCCTACCGACCAACTCCCATCGGTAGGGGGGAGACTTTAACAGTTCGCAGAGAACTGGGAGATCCTGTCACCGGACCCGTGGGTCCGGAGTATCTTAAGGCAAGGATACAAGCTGGAGTTCACCAGTCCCCCTCCGAAGAGGGGCCTCTTCAAGTCTACTCCGATTCCAAGGTCCAAAGATCAACGCACGGCTCTGGAGAAAGAGATCTCAGACCTGATCAAGAAGAAAGCCGTGTACATCGTCAAAGGTTTTCCGACCCGTCTTTACCGCTCAACATTCTTCCTCACTCCGAAGAAACCGGACTCGTGGAGACCCATCATAAATCTCAAGCCACTGAACAAGTCCTACATCCGACCCAGAAGGTTCAGAATGGAGACTTTAGCCGTAGTATTGTCATCTCTTCATCAAGGTCTCTGGGCAACATCGATAGACCTAAAAGATGCCTACCTTCACATCCCCATCCACCCGTCACATCAAAGGTTCTTGGCTTTCCGCTACAGAAACACAGACTACTGCTTCCGTGCCCTCCCGTTCGGACTATCCACCGCCCCAAGAGTGTTTACACGGGTCACAAAAGCCGTCCTGGGTTTCCTCCGAAAACAAGGCATTCTCGTGTTTGCCTACCTGGACGACTGGTTACTTGTGGGCCGCTCAGCTCAAGAATCCTCCCACATCACCTCGTACACCGTGTCTCTCTTGGAAAGCCTAGGTTGGATCATCAGCACAGAGAAGTCGTCTCTCACTCCAACCCAAACCATAACCTACCTAGGGGCAGTTCTCGATTTCCGTTCCGGAAGAGTGTCTCCATCTCCGCAAAGGGTCACAACCCTCACAGAAATGGCACTACTCATGCATTCTCGACGTCAGGCTCCAGCAAGACAATGGCTTCGTCTACTGGGCCTCATGGCCAGCATGGTCGATGTAATCCCGTACTGCAGGCTCTTCATGAGACCAATCCAGATCCACCTTCTACGTCACTTCTCTCCAGCCCGAAATCCTCTATCAACCGTGGTCCCGTCATCCTCCCAGGTCAAGGACAACCTTCTATGGTGGATGTCGCCTCTCAATGTTGCATCGGGGAGACCTCTCAAGGAGTGCAGACCAGCCTCAACGATCACCACGGATGCCTCCCTCTCAGGTTGGGGTGCAGTCTGGGAATCAGAAACCCTGTCAGGTCTTTGGAGTCCAGAGGAGTCCAAACTCCACATCAATCTACTGGAACTGTCGGCTGTTTTTCAGGCGATCTCCAAATGGGGCCCCAGTCTCAGGAATCACCAAGTGACGATCCTGTGCGACAATTCAATGACAGTAGCCTACATAAACCGTCAGGGTGGAACCAAGTCAACTTCCCTATGTCTCAGGACTTGGAACCTCCTCCACCTCTGTCGACGTTTCGACATCCTCATCAGGGCCTCCCACCTGGCAGGTCAACAGAATGTCATGGCCGATGCCCTATCCAGGGGAACTCTACTGGAGATGGAATGGTCCCTATCTCAGGTTTGGGCCAACCACATCTTCCAGATCTTCGAAAAACCCATGGTGGACCTGTTTGCCACTCCATCCAACACCAAACTCAGAATGTTTTGCACGAGGTCCTTTCACCCCCAGGCCTGGGTGATCGACGCTCTCGCAATTCCATGGGACAATCTGTACGCCTACGCTTTCCCTCCGTGGTGTCTAATCAACCGAGTACTCCTCAAGTTGAGGGAATCCAACGCAATCCTTCTTCTGGTAGCACCCTTCTGGCCGAACCAACCGTGGTTTCCTGCCCTCCTCGAGATGCTCATCGACCACCCATTCAGATTTCCCCTACGGACCAACCTCCTCACTCAGGCGAAAGGGAAAATCTGGCATCAACGTCTTCAGAACCTCCGACTAGCAGCTTGGAAACTCTCACCAGACGTTTCATTGATCAAGGCCTTTCACAGGAAGCTGCGGCTATCGCCTCAGGCTCCCGTAGACGATCCACTCTGTCAACTTATGATTCCAGACTCACCAAGTTCAGAGAGTGGGCCTCCAGCCAGAATCTTGATCCCATGGAAGCACCAGTTGAAGCTATAGCAGACTTTTTCGTCCTCCTATTCAACGAAGGCAAACAAATCAGTACCATCAGAAACTACCGGTCAGCAATTGCCTCCATCCATAAGGGGTTTCCTGATGGCTCCTCGCTCGGCTCCAATGAGTCCTTGTTACACCTTCTCAGGGGCATGTTCAACAAAAGACCCCCCAGAAAGCGTCTACCTCCATCGTGGTCTATCAACGACGTCTTGCTGGATCTTTCTCGACCACCTTACGAGCCTTTACACAACACACCCGTAAGGGCTACATGACGACCCGTAAGGGCTACATCAGATTTAGCCAAGCAGGTGTGTTTCTTCTTCCAGACCCAACCTTCCTGACTAAGATCGAAACGGTCTCTTTCACTCCCAGTGAGATCTACTTACCCAGCATTTCTTCGACCTCTTCCATCACTGAAGACAAGAAAGTCTGTCCCGTTAGAGCTTTGAAATGGTACCTGGAGAGAACCAAGAACATTCGTACTTCTGACAAACTTTTCCTGATCCCGAAGTCTGCCTACAATCCCGCTTCCAAAGACACTTTGTCCAGATGGATAGTTAAGTTGATTACGCCTCATACATCTCCAGACGAACCAACCCACGCTCACCTCCTCCGGGGCCATGCGGCTTCCACAGCCTGGTTCAGCGGAGTTCCATTAGACGACATCCTCCGTGCAGCTGCTTGGAAAACTCCATCAACATTTGTGGCTAGCTACCTTACAGACATTGTCTCAGAAGAGGGCGCCTTCGCTAGAGCCGTCCTAGGAGTTCCAGACCGCCGTCGTCCGGGCCTCCCACCATCCTCTCAGTGCTAGTCTGGTTACATAGGTAAATAGGAGGTAAGAGAGGAGCGAAATAGACTCCCCAAAACTCACTGGTTTGGGAGTCTATGAGCGACGATACTTACCTCCTATTTAGCACCCGCCTCCCGGCCCCACGGACTCCAGCGGGACTCTCAACCTTTCCGGGATTCTCTACACACTCTACTACACTAGGCTTACCGACGTTGCCTCTACCAAGACTGCTTCAGGGATCTCCACACTCTCCAGTTCAGGGGACAAGGAAGACAGAATCTGGGCTACTCGCTCTCACCGAGGTGGTTTTTCAACTTCCCTTCTCGCTTCCTGGCCAGACTTGATAAACCTCCTCGACCAGGCCTTTCACCTCTGGACACCTCCACACCGTCCCGATACCAACTGAGAAGTTCTCTCTACCTTTCAACATCCTTGCCGTCTAAGACGTTCACAGACTTGTGACAGCTCTGTCAATGACACCGTTAAAAATGCTGTTGTTGTCATGATGATAATGATGATGGTGACGATAAGTCAACTCTGCCGACCATGACGATCCTTTATGATGGATCAGCCTCGCCGACTACGACTCTCCCGACGATGATGACGCCTCCTTCGTCCTGTTTGTTCTCTCGGTGAGTTTAGGTTTCTTCTTGTTTCCTTTGGGGGGTTTATTTGAGTCCCTTACGGGGGGTTCTAGTTGAGTCTTGTCCCTCTTTCGGGGGGTTCTCTCTTCGCCAAAAACGCAGAAGGACGATTTGGGGTTTAGGGCGCCCTCTACTGCTAGGGGTTTCCGCGGTGCTATTAGTTTTTTGCCAGACAGTTATTGGGGGCAATAATGGGTACATAGGTAAATAGGAGGTAAGTATCGTCGCTCATAGACTCCCAAACTAGTGAGTTTTGGGGAATCTATGAGCCCCGATACTTACCTCCTATTGGATCCCCCCTCCCAGCCCTGCTGGACTGACTAGTTTATCTAATATTTTGGGGCTCAGAGCTTTATATCTACTTCGTGAACTCTTCAGTGTGTGCAGGAATATCTAGGTCAAGTTAGCTATACTACCCCCAATGGACCTCACACGAGCCTAATGCTATTTTATTTTCTTGGATTCTCAAACTGTGTTATAACCAATACCATTCTTGTTGGACATATAGTACTGCTATCACCATACCACCTTGGAACTGTCTTCAGACTTATCCTTGGATGTTTAGTGACTCTCATTCTTACTTGGGGGAGTCTAAGTTGTTACTAACCGATTTATTCGGACCTTCAACACTGTTACCTCGGAGTTAAAGTGTTACTTATTGGCATTTAAAGTTCAGTGCTCCTGCTATGATTAGGATATAGGCGTCCTCATCATTACTCAAGGCCCTTATATACTGTCTATTGTTGTGGGCCTAGTTATCAACTAATTACCTTTGGAACTTACAAGTTTCCTATCGTGCTTTTACTTAACTTCCTACCGCTCGGACACTGTTTCGTTATTTCAATTACTTACCTTGGGAAGTTTGCTGAACGTGTTACTTCTTAATGATGGAGTGCTTGAACACTGATACGTTCTTACTCTTATACGAGTTTGAGTTCACAGACTTGTTAATTCAACGTTAGTGCTGAGACACTTATTCATCACCTACCTGTGAATACTATTCATCTTCAGTGCTTGGACACCTTTCTACTTGTGCAATTACTATTCACCTTCAGTGCCTGGACATTTTTACATTGTTATGGAAATATTCTATCTCAGTGCCGGGACACTTATTTATCAGTGGCACTTGGAGTTGTTAACTCCCTGACTCACAACCACGGATATTCAAGACGTCCACCTACTTAGGTCAACCTTATCTTAAACTACTCTGGACCATGAACTCGAGGTGATGTCCCTCATCTAACTGATATCTCACCTGGGAGTAGTTCCGGCTATACCATTCACCAATGATGATATTTCAGAACTACGAGGTGGCTGTTCGAAGATGACGGGTTTGTGAGGTGTGAATGGGTTCTTCTTGTCTCCTTTCCTAACCATCATTTTGTATCTCTCCTCAGGGGGTTTATCTCCACCAAGGCCCAAATGCGGGGTCTGGTGGCAAGCGGAAGAGGACTTGGGAGGTCGGCCTCCTCCCGGAGGGCGCCCTCCCTGGCTACTGTGCTATTAGTTTACCAGGGTTTAGTTGTGGGTAAGTGGGGATTACATAGGTAAATAGGAGGTAAGTATCGGGGCTCGTAGATTCCCAATCCAGGGAGTTTTGGGGAATCTGTCAGCCTACGTAAGGCTCTGCCTATAGTTTTCATCCAGCAATCACGTGGGAACATTCTATGTAAATTTCTTTACTGGATTGTAGTAGTGCACTAGTGCTATATAGTAGCCTATCCACCCAGTTCTATGCAAAAATACTTAAAGTGATGCTGTGAGTTTGCAAAAAGGAAAAACATAAGATTCTGCTTCTTCTTATGTCTTTCTTTATTCTTAAAAATGCCACGAGTGCTTTACAGAGTTGAAGAATACAATTTGAAAGCTCAAAATGATAGTGATAGTCTCGGGAAGTAACCTAAACAGTAAACTGGTAAATTTTTGAAGGCCTTTGTCAAAAAACGGTCCTTATTATACGGCATTAAACCACGCCTACAACGAACCTGATGTTGGATATGCAAAGTTATTGAGGTGTCACTAAGTTAAAAAAGACGTACCATACCACTCCAGCCTGACTAGCTCTACGGTAGCCTACAGCTGTTCACTCACGACCACTGACCTCTACTATAACAGTGCTCACGACCAGAGAATGCATGTTCTTGCATAATTGCTTCATAACACTAACTTACTTGTATACACTCAATGTAGCTTCCTCTTACTCCGTAATATAGGCCACAGTCATTTCACTCGCGTACGCGTTATAGTACCGATTTGAATTTGGACGTTACAGGTTAACAACGAAAGTTACACCAAATTCTATCTCTTTAATTGCTATGAGTAAGAACGTCAACTGGTCAAAGACGATGGTAAGTGCACATAAAAGGCAGAGCATCTAACGTTAGCCTAAATTAGCCTTAATTTGCACAAAGTTACCACTAGCCAGTATACTATAGCCTAAATTAGGCTACAGTAAAACGGGATACTATAGCCTATAGTGGTATTACCATGCACTCTGTACATTGCAATATCAACGTTACCTCTTCAATATCCACGCACACGTCTTGTTCACTTGTGTTGTTGTGCTAAATCGAGCAGCTGTTTACACCTAGTGAATATCCGTTAGTACTTCGTTCTCATTGGTCCGCTCAACTTATGTTCGTTAGGAGACTGAATAGTGTTTGTCCGCAGCACAATGTTGATTTCCTCGAGTTTAGTCGTTATTTTTACAAAAATTTTAAGGCTGTTGCCGGAATTCGCACAACAGCCCATATTTTTTCTCCCTTACTGTTTATATGGGTCACTCAAAGGAATCACTGAAATTTTAAACTCGATTTTTTAATGTTTTTTTACTTTTTGCAATCTCACGGCATCACTTTAACTACCTTAGCACTTCAGGCCCACTAAAAATTCCACTCAATTATTTGATGTACGTATCTCATGGTTCCTTCATGATATGAATATATTATTGGGAAAGTGTCTTGCCCAAAACTTACGTCTTATTAGGAAAGATTATCCATATGCAACGTAAAACTAATTCCCAATAAATTCCCGTAATCGAAAAACTGTGTTGCCATTGGTGCATGAACTGAACATGGGGCTGCTTCCCTTCGTTCATCAGTTAGGAGCACAGAGTTCGTTCATGACCAACATGCTACGTAAAAGTGCGGGCAATACACTAGCCTTGCATTATGTATTACAAACTGTACTCTGCGTACTTTAGTAGGTGAACTTCAACTTCGTAAGAAGCTTTCGTGAGTTCACATACAAGTATTCCGTTATTCCCTGTACAGGCAATTACGTGTGCGCATGTGTCTGTTATAGATAATTAAAAACTTAACGGAAGGAATGTGGGAAGTGGCATAATTTATGCAGGATAATGAGCCTTGAGTTTCCGGATTGCTACAGTACATGCACCAAATGTGTACAGATGATGTGGTTAGCACTGAAACTTGCAAAAACGTAGCCAAAGTCATTAACTTCCTGTAGTACAATTTGTATGAAGGTGTGCGGCATGGTCCTTTGCATGCAGACCTTGTAGATAATACTGTGTGCCCTTTGATGCACCTGAACTTTGCTGTACTAGAAGTTACATCAACAATTACAATGATCGCTATCATTTGGAGAGCTTTACATTTTGCAAGTTTTGTGAGTAGCAGTGCTGATATTTTGGGCAGGAACTTAAACAAATGTGTGGTTTTGGTAATTATAAAGTTTTTTGCAGAAACTTTGATGTGTATTTTAGCCCCGTTTCCAGTTTTCAAATAATCCGTGGTGGTAATTGGTTGAATGACAAACTTTTCCCAATGCTGATTACTTTTACCAATTGTGCGATAATCGGCCCAATGCCAAGTGTCTAACAGATGATTGGTCGAACACTGATTTTAATTCTTCTGATTTGTTAGTTTATGTATAGGTGGAGTTTGGTACTGTAGAAAAGAAGTGTTAGCATACAGTATTACATATAATAAATTTAATTATTTTCACAGTTTGATTTATATCATTTGTAGCTCCAGGTACATATCTGATTGTAATTTAATCAAAGTTAAATTTTGCAGTAAGCCTGCAGACCTTTGTACCAAGTTTGACAGTGTATCATATTTGAAATGTGATCCTTTTGCCTGTTTTCACCAGTTGTACTCTTGAATGATTTCAAAAGTGTAAGTAATATTGGTACCATACATTTATGTATGTACTCAAACATATGTGTTATTGTCACCTAGAGTAAGTAGTGTCACAGCCAGAAGTACGTGCATAAGTTCATGGATTGTACAGTATAAGCACAGAGCTACAATGCTTCATGATATAAGTATGGAACCTGGGAGATGGAAGATGAAAACTTGTGAATTTCTTGTGTACTTCTGTTTGTAATACAGAAAATGTTGTATGTACTGCTTAAAGCAATGCATTTGTGGAATATTCCACACTTAATAATGTTCATGTTATATTAGATATATTTACTGCACTGTACAGATTTCTCATAATGAATTTATGGTTCATTTTGAAGTGGATAAATGGTACTTATGGGAGACAGCCTTGTAATAAAGTCACTTTGATGCTAGAACGCTCTTTCCTCAGGCATATGAAACACAAGAGGTTTGTTAGACTGGATGTAGTATTATTGAGTGCATTATGGGACTGTGTTCTTCAGTATTGTCTAAATTAATAATAAAAAAAAAACTGTGATGGAAGATAGCAAACTTTAAATTTTTTCCTTGTGTAGGTGTGGATATGCCGACACTTCACTAGATCACATCTTATGTGGGTGTGGTTTCCAAATGTTACATTGTGTGTATCTATACTCAAAGCTTATGTGAATTTGGTGTTTATGTTACAGTTTTCCATACTGTCATATCAAAGCTTATGTAGATTTGGGGTACATTTATCTTACATGTCCACATAAAATCATGTGGAATGTGGATAGGTTGTTTATATTACTGGTATGTGCACATTAGATCACATTAATAGTGGATGTAGTACACATACTTCTCCACATAAAAAAAGGTTTGTCTGTTGCAAGGCAACTACTGAAGTTAAGACATGCTTCTTGTTATATACATTTCCTTATTTCTGCATACTGTTTACGTCTAATTTGGATGTACAGTAGCTATGAGCATTTACTTTGTGTGTTCACATAAGATGACATCCATAGCATGCAATGACATGTCGACATAAGATTACATTTAATGTTGGTGTAGTGTCATTTATGTCCTTCCCTATCTTTCTAAATTGTCCCTCCTTACATCCTGTTTACAGGACTACTGAGGATGTCCTATGCTGGAGGTTGCCCTAGCTTGTCCAGTGTGTGATCAAGACTTGCCAGTGCCATGTTATGGGTGAGGGAGGGTTACATATGGTTAAGCATCAGGGCTCATAGATTCCCAAACCAAGGAACTTTGGGGACTCTGTCCACTGGTCCCCCTGGCTACTGCATGCTTGTACTCCACATAACTGCCAGGTTTTAGAAGGAACTTGTATTTAGTGACTACTTGTATTAATTGATTGCATTTAGCATTCATACAGTGTTTGTATTTTTGTAGTGTAACATTAGGTGTTTAAAAGGAAATTAAATCAGTAATTTTAGCTTGAGTAGTATAAGGTAAGAAGGAAGCTCCCCCCCTCGAAGCCCCCCTTGTGGAAGCCCCCCTTGGAAGTCCCAGTTGGAAGCCTGCCAAAAGACCTTCCAACTGGTAGTCGAAAAGCCCGCCAGTGTCTTGCGCAATAGGTATGACGCAATACCCGCACAATCGGTACAGATGAAATCATAGACTATGAATACAAAAGCGAGCAGATGTGACCGAAGTAAAAACTGAGGGGAAAATGGTATGTCACGTACAAAGTAGCATAAACCACCGAGGGAAAAGAGGGCTCACGAGCCGGGACGTCACATGTGAGGCTTTAGAACAAGGGTGCCGTTGAGGTAGAATAGCTAAAAGTACTGGGATGAAGTCCTATAATAACTGTGTACTGTGAAAGGCGAGAAGTCAAGCGCGTTAGAGAGGGCGTTCCTATTTAAAAAAAAAACAAGCGCTTCGTAAAACTTACCCTGAACATCCTATAGGAAAAAAGGGCACAATATAGACAAAAAAAAGACAATATTCCAAGCATACATGTAACGAAGCCTTCCCTCGCTTCAGCGTTGGGTATACACAGTACACAGCATGAAAAGGATTTTTTAGTGTGTTATACGGGCTATATGTAGCGGGTTGGCTCTGTTGTCAGAGGGCTTCAAAAATCGATCGCATCAACAATGGGGAGTCAATACACGCAGGCAACCGTATTGTGTGGGCTACCGTGAAGTAGAGAAGTGTATATGTAGGCCTTCTTATGCAGTGGGTCTGGGATGCTCTGCAGACGTTTGAAAACAAACCGCTATGAGGACCTGTCACGCAAAACCAAAACACGGGACTGTAGCGCATGTAGGGCTCATGGTGTGTTTTAATTCCGTCCACCGACTGCATGTCGTTTGATATCCCGCAAAGTAGGGGGCAAATGCAACTGAGCGAGGCTACTATATCATGGGCAGAGTGTGTGTTTACGCAAGTGTTGTTTTGGGCAGCCTCTTGTTAGGCAATGAGTCACACGACAATCAATCCATGATGAACCGCAAGAGGGAATATCCCAAGTACCGTCTAGATGACGGTGCAACTCATCAAAAACACTCCCCCAAAGCCCTAACATAGTGGGCCTGCTGGTGTGTTGCTTTGTCTCTTGCGCGGTAGTACTCCAAGCCAACGCGGTTCTCCCCCACGGAGAAAGGAGTGGGGAAGACACTGCAGTAACATGATCGAAGTATATAAGCGAAAGAAAGACGTTTGACGAGAGAAAAACATTGAGCAGACTATTTATTAGACCTATGAGGTGTGAGTCACGCCTTGGCTACTCAGACAGAAAATGCGATAAGAGTTTGAGGGCTCTCGCGTGCTCCACTTGCTCTAGAAATGCTCCATATTGCTCCAAGGCGTGCTCCAACGCGTGCTCCTCTTATTCTGGCGATGCTCCAAGGCGTACTCAGTCGATAACCTTGAAAACATAGGCATTGCATGGCTATGCATGATATATAGTCAGGTGCCCGGCCAAGTCTGGTGTCCGGCCAGTAGGAGCCCATCTGGACCATGCAACCCTTCCGGGCTCTTGATTCAGATTTCTTGATTCACCTCGTGTTATCAACCCTTTGGCAAATAGTATGGCTCGCCAGACTTTGCTGTATAAGCTTGTCTATATTTAGCCAGTTGAATTTAAAGATTGTCGTAGCGAGAAGAACTTACTTGTAATCATATTTTTTTTTTTTTATTTCTGTACAAACCCGCTCATTCTCAACAAAACCAACTGACTTTTACGAATAAATGTGATTCATATAACTGCTACATCTGTGTCTTCGTTTTTTCATTCAACTCCCGCGTGGCTACCAAACATCACAACCACGTTATGGGATATTACTTTGCATCATGGTCTTGAGGTAAAGAGGAAAACATTTTAAGCGGTATGATGTGTGCAGCATGTTCATTGCCAAAATACAATGAAAGAAAGCAAATGTAGGCTGCAACGCGATTTGACGGCCCGGTTTAGGGGCTGGTTAGGACAAAATGATCGTATTACTTGTCCAGTTGCTCCTCCGCGCATGCTCGCTTGCTCCACCGCGCATGCTCATGTGCTCCAAAGGCTCTGCTGATGTGCTCCTATCCACAGCGGTCGGAGTAAAATCGCATTTAAGTCGGTCTAGGACCCGTTGAGCTCACATTTTAAAGCAGACTTTGGTAGAGCCAACACTTCCAAAATGTCTCATCGTTGTCCCATTTGCTCGTCCACTTTTACCCGGAGCTTTAATCTCCGCCGCCATATAGAACGGGTCCATAAACGCGTTGAAGAAGATCTAGAGGGGCAAGACGGGAACTCTGTTGCTAGTGTGGGCAGTGGCAAACAATCTGGTGACTATGCGCATTCCAGTGAGGGTTCCTATGACGATCGCTCCGAGAGTGACTCTAACGAGAGTGCTTCACAACCTATGGAAGAAGATAGCGTGACTGACAGAGATGACACTGATAGCTGCAATAGCAGTGACACTGAGGGAGCCGACAGAGCAGAGGAATTTGAAGAAGATGACACAGTGACCGATAGTGGCAGTGAAGAGGAAGAGGGTCGTGGTAATGTGTCGGGCACCATGGTAACTTTGGCAGCATTGACCGAAATGAACAAAGCCATGGAAAAGATATTGAAACGCGCCCTACAGAATATGGGATTCGACATCGTTCGATGAAGCCTAGGATGGAAGTTTGTGGAGTAAACTCTTGGTTTACCGCGCAATCAGATGTCAATGACCAGATGGTGTACGAATTTATCTCCAAGTATTTTCCTTGTTCAGATGTAGGGCGCCGTGACGTGGATCTAAGGGCCCAGACTGCCGTCTCCAGAGGGGAAGGGGATATCGACCGATGTATATACTAGGGTCGCCCGCTATGGCATGGGAAGAATTATGAATGATATAGAAGGATGTGTTATGAAATGTTGAATAGAACAATGAAAGGCAAAAATATATACAAACGAATTTCTTTGTTGTTATTTGTCTCATGTATTCATATTTTCTTTCTTTTCTTTTGGTAAATGATAGATGGCGCATCACATATATTCATGATCAACATTATACGGTATAATTCAGTTCAACAGAATCATAATCGACGTGTCCTAGGTGTCTGGGGATGAAGTTTTCTTCCAAATGATGGCGAATGTTTTCGTCCAAGTTTGTTCTCTCCAAAGCATCAACGACCTTTTGCGGTGACTCCTTCCAATCCGTTCTGATGTTGTTCATCACGGTGTTGAGAACGGGCATTTCTATCACGTTCAATAGGTAGTCCCGCGCGGTCTCCAGGACCCACACGTTTTTGACTAAATGTTGCACGTCGTTGAAATACATATCGGAGACGGTCATGCAAGACCCAAAGTTCAGACAGCGGTGGTCGAGTTGAGAAGGCTACTCCATATCACAACCTTCGCAGTTTTGTTTTAAGTACCCATAGGTCACTTTGTCCATCATGGAAGCAAAAATAAATTCCATGATCTGTTTAACGACGGGTGGGACATCCTGCGTTGTGACGCTAGAGTTCTCAATATCTGTGGTGAGAATAAAAGAAAAGCGAGGCATTATTGCAAGTTCTTTAAAGCCTCTTGAATGAGATAGACTTGTTGGTACAGTTTCTCCCACTCCGCCACTTTTAAATTGATTCCTTTCTTGCCAGCCAAGAGTTTGTCTTTCGTGTCTCCACCAAAATATTCTCTAATGTTCACGTAGGGTTCCCCACGAAAGCGTTTGACAACGACGTAGCGCTTACCTCCCAAGGGAAAGCGTGTCATAGGCTCGTCCATCAGTTGCTGGTTAGGTTTGCCCAGGAAGCGGCCGGCTTCCATTGGTTTCTGCGCTATGGGGGATTCGTCTACCTCCATATCTGACACCCCCGACGCCCCGGCTGCAGCGTTGATGGCTGAAAGTCTCACGGCTTCTTGTAGCAGGGGCAAATCCCAAGCACTCTGCTTCGTCTCCTCGTTGAAAAAATAAGGGCGGTTCTCTGAGAGGTTGTAGTGTACACGCCAACCGGCCTGGTACAATTCGTCGGAGAGTTCTGGCAGTATCTGAGCGTCATCCATGGTAAATTCTGATAGATGGTTGGTTGGGTGACAAAGTTCGAAAAGCGTATAATATTTCACGAGCTAGGAAGATACGTATCAAGGTAGTCAGCAGTTTCGAAATGAATAATGTCCTAAGATGAGGTTACTTTATATACACTCCCTACAGGCTACAAATAGCAGTCTCTTTACAGGTTAAAAATAGCCATGAGGTGACGTCTTGGTTGGTGTCATATGCTACAAATAGATATGATTGCGACATCTCTTGCGTCACCGGTGGAAAAAAACGTGTCTGGACGGGTCGAGCGATCGATGTTTGTCATTGTCTTAATGTGATGACGTGTTCTTATTGCGACATAATTTACTTGTCTTCCAGGGTTGACGTCATAGTGTTGCGACATACTATCAATTCGCCCCGAACGTGTCTTGACATGTCTTTCTACTCATCTTCCGGGGATGACGTCATAGTGTTGCGACATACTATTGATTTATCCGAACGTGTCTGGACTTGTCTTTTATGCGCTGCATACGCGTCGTAAAACCATCACGCCCCCCAACCATAGCCCGAGGACTGTGAAAATAACAATGTAGGAAGGCATCTTTCGGGGTAGTGTCTTGAATGTGTCGTGAAAATTGTTCTGTTGAAAGAAAAAAATATGAGAATAGGATCACGACGTGTGATTCGCTGTCTTATAGTTGGCTATGCAAGTTTAAAGTTGTTCTAGGGAAAGAAAAATGTAACAATGCGTGGACTTACCCAACCGCCTTGCTCCTCTATCCAACGTTTCAAATGACACTCTACATATTCCCCCGCGTATCGGCCAAACTGTTCGAGGGTGTCTTTCTCGTAGCCCTGGGCTTGACAATATTTGGCTAATCTTGCTGCAAATACATACACCATCACGATTCTACCCCAACTGCATTCTTCATTCTCAAAAACAGCGTCAAAAATAACTCGCACGGATCTTTCACCATCCAAAATAGGATCGTAGTGTAATTGACTGACCATCCATTGTAATGCTAAACTGTATCTTTCCTCCACTTGGTCTCCTGCGCGTCGAAGGGTTTCTGCGTATACCGAAGGGCTTGTATCTGTTTCCAGGCCTAATTTATACCGAACGTAATCCTCTCCCAGCTCTCGAGCAATCTTTCCGTGTGATGTGTATGCCATAATTTTTTCCCTCAGTGACTTAAACCCTCATGCGACGAAGGTTTTATAGTTTGTATACCCTTCTATTTATAGTCTTTGACATCATCTGCACCGATTCTGCGTGTCTGAGTGATGACGGACACGGTCCCAATAGTTCAGCGCGACGGCCGTGGTTATCAGAAAAAACGTTACGGAGGAAGGTCTGGCCTCTGCTTGGAGCCAAGGCTGCCCTACTATTTGTCAAAGGGTTGATAACACTAGCTGAATGAAGTTCGCGAAAGGTTGATTCCTATCTCTCAAACACCACTGCACTACCATCAGCATTAAAATACGGAAGGGTGGCATGGTCTAAATGAACCCTTACTTGGTGGGCACCAGACTATATAACATACATAATCCTGTACCGATTGCGCAATACCAGCATTGCGCAAGACCAGTCTTGCGCAATACTCTCTGGCGGGGTTTTCGACGGCGGGCTTCTAACTGGGACTTCCTAGGGGGGCTTCCACAAGGGGGGCTTCGAAAGGGGGAGCTTCCTTCTTACCCTATACTACTAGCTTGACAACTTGTTAATGGAAATACAAAATGAATGGAAGTACAAAACTGGGAACAGCCAAATGTGTTATGATTTGAGTGTAAATCCCATTGGAGCTGTTTCATACTGGTCAACTTTGAACCCAACTGGTAAGTTCCTTGCCCAGTTAATTGGTACTTAAAATGCATGTATTTAATTGCATTTTAAGTGTTTTTTTTTTTTCAGTTTTAAACCATCTACATACAGTGTTCCATGGTTTCAGTGCCTTTATGTTTCTTTGTTTTAAACAGATTTGAAGAGGGAAGCCAGTATCTGTCATATGCTGAAGCATCCACACATTGTAGAACTCCTGGAGACGTATAGCTCAGATGGACTTCTATACATGGTGTTTGAGTAGTAAGTACAAAAGGAAAAAAAAAAAATGAAACGCATGGCAAAGTGGAAGATCTGTGTAAGATAAAATACAGGAAACTACATTTTCTTAAGAAATCCTTTCATGTCTGCATGTGCTTTGTGGCAGTGTTGTGCTGTAGGAGTATAGATCATTGGAAGATTATATACAGACAATCAAAGCTTAAATTTAAAGGAGTCTTATGTTGGCTTTACTCTGTGCCAGAATTGTCATCCATTATGTTGCTCTGACAATGGTATATAGTGCTCATGCATCTTCAAGGAGTTTAGTTTTGAATGTTTTGTTACTTATTTTTACCACTTCCACTTCCCAGCCTGTCTCAAACCTGTTTGCAATTGTATGTCATCTCCCTAAAGGCTATTTCATGGCATAGTAATAGCACGTAATGCCTTGTTCCATACAGTACCTCTCACCCTCCACGTAGCCCTTGCAAGTTAGTTTGGTAACATGCTTCAGCTATGTGTGCTAATATGTATTTGATGTGTTCTTTATTCACAATTAGGAAAGCCTAAGTATATTATAAAAAGTCAACTTAAAGTGTGTTGAAATAGTATTGAATACAGAAGTGTGTAAATGGAATGATACAGTAAGAACAGCTCAAAAGTACAAGCCTGAAGCTAAAGATATACATGTATGAATAATGACACAGTCTGGAGATAGTATGTTGGCACTATGAGTTGCAAAAAACCCTGAAAAATTAGGCCTTGGAACTTCTCACCCAACATTAACCTTCTATTAACATGTAATGTGAAGAATTTGTGCATATCACAAAATGAAAAATGTCTTATTGCACTTTTGATGTATGCTCTTGTATCGTGTGACCAAAATGTTTTCATTGAATGACTTACTACAGTGAGAAAAGGCTTTGTACTCATTTGAAGTTGAGAGATTTCCCATGGAAGTAGGTAATTTTAAGGGAAAACTTAGGGAAGTATTTTGTGAAATAGTGGACACCCCAGTATGAATCCTGTCAATGCTAGAATTTCTGTATAGATCAAGTCTTTATTATCCTTGAGTTAATTCAAGTTTTCTATCTTACAGAGGATTTGTTTTTTTTTTTTTTCATAATGACTTCCCTAATTCACCATTTAGAGCACGCAGTACTTTAAAGCGCTGTACTTCACTGTATCACTCATACATGTATGAAGTGCAGAGAAGATCTCTTGGTAGGCCTCCATTCGTTCATTCATAATTTTTTCATCATCATTTCCCCATGGTCCCAAGGTGAAGCATCTCATCTTTCTTTTGGAGCTTTCTTAATTTGCATTTGGCAAATCACTTCTCCCCCTATTTTATTGACTCCATCGGCAAAGTTCCACTGGGGTGACTGCATTCAGTCCATGGCCGTCTCACCAAAATTCCTCAAACACAGCGGCTGATATCTCCAGTGACATTCAACATTAACGCTGCTGGGCAGGCCTGTTTTTTATCACCTGTTTTGATATCTCACAGAGAAAAGAGATCAATCTCCCTCCAAGGATAAGCAAGAGGGAGGAGAGGCAGAGGCCTTGTGCCAAATATTACCAGTATGTCAGGATGACTTGCATGCTTCATGGCAGATGTTAAACAAATGTCATTGTCATCATCACAACTGCCATGTTTGTTTAGACCTGGGGATCTTAATTAATAGCTCTTAATTACTACGACTGTTTAAGTATGAGAGTTAAAAAATACTGAAAAAGCATAAGTTTCTGGCAATTTTGTATTTGTACCAGTATGTTGAGGAAGCCAATTCAAGTTGATCAGTTTTGAGATATACTGTAGTACAGTTCATTATGTATGGTCAGATGACATAATCTGCCTAGTACACAATCACTACTCCACAGTTCAAGATAAACACCCCTTGTTACGTAGCTTATTCAAGGACTCCGAAATCCCTAGGAGAGCATGCATCCCCCCCCCCCCCCCCAGAAAGTAATTGGAAGTCATAGAAAGTAAGGATCATTGGGTGAAACAAGGAAAAATGACATTTTTTTGTGTGCAAAACACCTGATAAGTATGTTCAACGTGCATGAGAGAGCAGCAAGAACTTCTTACTTCCAGGGCTTACAGAAATGCCTTGGACCGTATCGGTTGTGTACTTGAAGGGAAATACTGCGTTTAGGATACAGTAAAAGATCATATCATGAAAACCATGATTTATAGGTATAGAAAGAAAAGCAATTCAAAATATGGTCGCTGGGTAACTTAAACTACTTTGAAGAAGTGATTCTCATCGTAAGGAAGTCACTACACTTATCACACAATTTGTTTACCCAAGTGTTCAAATTTAAAACCAATGCAAGATTCATAGTGCATGTAGTGATCAGTGCAACCAAATCATCATAAATCATCACAAATCTACCAAAAATTTCACAAATGCAACAAAATGATACATGTAGGAATCCAAATACTCCTAAAATCTTGGGTAGTTAGGACTCCTGTCTACTGTTACCATACTATTTGTATGTTAATAGTATATATTCAAGTGGTTAATATTTACATAAAGCGTGATGCAAATTTTCTGTTCATAAATTATAGTCATAAATGAAAAGTCTCAAGTGGAGAAACCCCATTGACATAATACCTTGTGAATTGGAGACATTTATGGAAGGAATTCCTCGTAAAGGTTTGAAAGGTTGATGATGCTGGCACCTAAATCCTTTTGGTTTACATTTTCTTTTCATTATGGCATTGGTTGTAAGTAACATAAAAAAAAAATTATTTTGTATCGGTGCCATGTTAATTGCATTGGTAGCATGTATATAATTTAATTGCATTTTCACACACATAATTATGTCACAAACCAATTTAAGTAATGTACAGTACTGTACAGTACTCCTCACTTAAGTTCTCAGAGGGGTTTCATGTCTGGAGGCTCAACTTACTGTAGGCACATAATTCTTGTGTGCATCAATCTATTTCGCTGCTACTTACCTCCCCTATTACTACTATTGGACAGTCCATATACTGCGGAATGATCACTGGCAATGAAAATCCTACTCACACTAGGCGGCATCCTACGCATATCCTTGCTGTTTCCCTGCAACTCGCCCTTGTTTCATTGTCAGCGAAATGGTTAACATCGCGAATTTTCACTCAGCCTTTTTTCTCCGTTTTTTGATTTGCCTTCCTACCCTTTGGATCCAGCAAGTGGGACCAATGAAACAAGGGCGAGTTACAGGGAAACAGCAAGGATATGTGTAGGACGCCACCTAGTGTGAGTAGGATTTTCATTGTCAGTGATCATTCCGCAGTATATGGACTGTCCAATAGTAGTAATAGGTGAGGTAAGTAGGGCTCATAGATTCGAAAAACAGGTAGGTTTTGGAGATTTTGCATCTCACAGTGAATATACAGTAGGCTATTGTGCTCTCTGCAGCACAGGTACATTACTCCCCCAAACTGCAAGTGGATGCATTTTCTTTCATGTTTCATGGTCTTTACTTCTGAGAAGTAGTGAAGGTAGTGTGCGATAGACACATGTGCAGATAAATATTATTGAGGGTATGAATCATTGATTTAGTAGGCAACACTTATTAAGTACTTATAACCGCCAGTGAAGAGTGACTTACACAGATGTGAAACTTCATGTACTTTTTGATTCCTTGCTGAAGGCAGGCGAGGAATCCATGCAATGGTGATGTGGCACCTGTGCGTGTGTATGTGAACTTAGCTTGTAAACACGATATCTCAAGATAACAATGACGGACACTTTTCATATGTGGTATATAGATTCCCCATGTTTAGAGGGAGGAGGCTGTTGTTTTTGGTGGAGGTCAAGGTCATTTGAGGTCACCAGAGGTTAAACTGCGAAAGCCTTGTGAGTGGCTTGTTATCTTGATATCTCAAGGTGGCAATGGCAGACACTTTTCATATTTGGTGTATAGACTTGTCGTGTTGAGAGGAAGACCCCTATTGTTTTTTGTGAAAAACAAAGGTCATTTGAGGTCACCGGAGTTAAAAAACCAAAAAGATTGAATCATGATATCTCAAGACAGGAATGAAGGACACTTTTTATTTGTGGTATATAGAATTTTTCATGATGTAAAGAAGAACCCTATTGATTTTGGTAGAGGTCAAGGTCGTCTTAGGTCACCGGAGGTTAAATGGCAAAAACCTTGTAAATGGCTTCTCAAGGTAGTAATGACAGAAACTTTTCATATTTCCTATGTAGATTTGTCATGTTGAGAGGAAGAACCCTATTGGTTTGGTGGAGGACAAAGGTTCTCAGGGGTTACTGGGGTCAAACACTGAAAACTTTGTTAATACAATATCTCAAGGTAGGAAGCTTGGATAGATTTTATACTTAGTATCTGAATGCATTGTGGTGAGAAGAAGCCTGTTGTTTTTTGGTGGAAGTCAAAGGTCGTTTGGGATCACCTAGGTCAAACACTGAAAACCTTGTTAACACAATATCTCTAGGTAGGAAGCTTAGATAGATTTCATAAGTGGTACATGGATGCCTTATGGTCCGAGGAAGAACCCTTTTGTTTTTGGTGGAGGTCAAAGGTCATCTGGGGTCACCACAGGTAGAAAAGCAAAATTTCCCAAGAATTCCCAAGATTGTCATATGGGGTTATGAGAGGTCAAAAAGCAAAATTTCCCAAGAATTCCCAAGATTGTTGTATGGGGTCACCAGAGGTCAAAAAGCAAAATTTCCCAAGAATTCCCAAGATGGTCAGCTGGGGTCACCAGAGGTCAAATTGTTGAAACATAAAATGATATAGTCAAGAAAGATTAATGTGAGGGATAAACCTCAATGCAACAAAGCATCCCCATTTGGCAAGGAATCACTAAGTCTTTGGGCTTTCTGGATAATTAGTGTTGTAACCCTCAAAATGGCAGCAGAAACCAAAGTGTTCATAGATGTGTTCTTATAAACATCTATGAAAACATGAAATAGTGTTCATTAGGCAGAAAAAGTCACAAACCGTCGTAAGAAGCTGTAAAATTAGAAGTGGCCAAATTATGGCTACTCAGAGTGGAAAACAAACATAGTTCAGCATAGAAAGTTATCTCTACCAATCAAAAGTCTGCTATCAAGTTTGTCACAGAGACTTTCACTTAGTGTGTACTTCTTATGAGTCTCCTGATTGGCTAAGTCAGGGTTACATGCATAGCTTCTACGTACCTGTACTGCACAAATGCTTTAACACTACTTTAGGTACATACTCAAGGTAGAGCTAGAGCTGCGCCTGGTCATTATAAAATTACAAAAACTTTCAAACAAGTTGACACATTTTGCAAACTCATCAGTAGTTGTTGGAGTAACGTTCAGAAATTATCTGCAGAGGTTGGCCCTACAAAAGTAAGCACTCGAGTGATTGTTGGGCAAAAGAGAAAATGACGGAAAAAGTATGGTATCTTCCGGGCAGTTCATGGTGAAACACATAGCAGTAGGCTTGGTGTTGTACAATATCACAACCTAAACCTACTCATTGTGAATGCAATGTTCAGTCACACAGGAATGTTGGTAGTCTACTGTTGGAACCTACTTTGCCCATTAAACATTCCGAAGGCTTACCTTCAACAATGATACATGGACTTTAACACATTTTACAAATCAAGACCCACTGAAAAAATATTTCCCCCTCCCAGAAGCCATCTCACCCCTCTTCAGTACCTTGTCTGGCTAGGGGCCTGACTAGCATCCATTACCTCAGTTTGACCTTACATGGACACTGTCCATCAAACCTCCATTTGAACTGATCTCATATGTTTTAGGCAATTCAATGATATGGATATTAAATGGTTCCACTAGTAATAATGACATTGCAGCCCCATATACTTGTGTAGAGATGGGATGCTGCAAGGGCAGGTATGTGTGTGCATATATGAAGTCCCATACAAACTATGAAGCCTACATGGGGTACATCATGGCTATTATTCGTTATGATGATGAGAGAAACCTATGCATTCATGAGTATGTGTGTGTGTGTGTGTGTGTGTGTGTGCGTGTGTGTTTGTGACACTTTGCTCATTAACACGATATCTCTAGAAGGGAAAGTTTGACAGGTGTCAAACTTGGTACATAGATGCCTCATGTTAATAGGAAGAACCCTGTTGTTTTTGGTGGGGGTCAGAGGTCACCTGGGGTCAAAACCTGAAAACCTTGTTAACACAGTCTCTGGAGGTAGGAACTATGGATGAATTTCATACTTTGTGTGTAGATGTGTTATGGTAAGAGGAAGAATGCTATCATTTGTGGTGGAGGTCAAAGGTCATCTTGGGTCACTGGGGTCAAACCCTGAAAACCATGTTAACACAATATCTTGAGGTAGGAAGCTTGAACAAATTTCATACTTTGTATGTTGATGCATTATGGTAAGAGGGAGAACCCTATCATTTTTGGTGGAGGTCAAAGGTCATCTGGGAACCCCGGGGTCAAACCCTGAAAACCTCGTTAACATGATATCTCAAGGTAGGAAGCTTTGCTAAATTCCATACTTTGTATGTAGATGCCTTATAGTAAGAGGAAGAATCCTATCATTTTTGGTGGAGGTCAAAGGTCACCTAGGGTCACTGGGGGTCAAACTGGAAATCTTGATAACATGATATCTTGATGTAGGAAGCTTGGATAAATTTCATTCTTTGTATGTAGATGCCTTATAGTAAGAGGAAGAACCCTATCATTTTTGGTGGAGGTCAAAGGTCATCAGGGGTCACCGGGGGTCAAACCCTGAAAACATTGTTAATACGATATCTTGAGGTTGCAAGCTTGGATAGGTTTTATACCTAGTATGCAGATGCATTATGGTGAGACTAAAAACCCTATTATTTTTGGTGGGGTCAGAGTTACCTAGGGTCACCAGGGGTCAAATGCTAAAATACCAGGATTGTCATCTGAGGTTACCAAAGGTCAAATAGCAAAATTTTTCAAGAATTCTTAAGCTCAAATATGAACACAACTGTATTTTGCCAATACGTTAAGATACTGTAGCATTTGACCAGTGACTGAAAGAAATTGGGCAACATGTTATTATTTGGAATAAAATGTATATCATCGAAACCTCAATGCATTTTTGCATACTGGTTTAGAATTAACATCACAGACGTACTCTTTGCTACATCTAATTCACTAGCCAAATGGAAAGATTTAGTAAGGAGTAAGTATAGTTGCTCATGATTACCGCCACCAGGTGGGGGGGGGGGGGGGAATAACCAACATTCTCTAGTGTTATAAACCATCCAGCTGGTATGACTGTGCATGATGACAAAACTAACTACACTTTATTCTGCTTTCATATTGTTGCTCATAGGAAATTTTTGAAATCAGTTTTCATGCTTTACTACAGTATGATTTTTTACAAAGTCATTTAAAGTACCATTTTAAGCATTCATTCTGCTTACTCATTCATATACTGTATTGCTGATTTTCAGTCTTCAGCTGCTTTTCATCTCAGCCATTTTTCTCGATCTTTCTAGGGGCCTGTTCCCCATGCTCTTCGTTTTTCTGTAATCTTGTTCACACTTGTTGTTAGAAGAGTTCACTGAACCATTTGTGGTCAGTTAAGATATAACTTTTCTAACTGATGTCTTACTGGACACTTCCACTTCTGTTTGAGAGGAAGTGAAGTGCATTTAGGGTTTCTTTGATGAGCTGCAAAAATTTCATTATTGGTAGAAGTTGCATGTACTATAATAAACTGCAGAGTAGAGCTTGGTGTGCTTTCACACCATCAAGTTTCAAAAACAACCACGTCATACTTCTTCAGATCAGATGGTACAGCTGGTTTTGCACTCTTGTAATATATGGCAAAAACCTATAAAAAAAAAAAGAAGTTAGAAATGGTCAGTCATATGAGAGCTTGGTACTTTTGTATCTGGGAGAAATTGATGTTAAGTGACCAGTTTGTCCTGTTTTTTTTTTTCTTTTTTGACAATATTGACACAATTTTTCTTTTCTTTTCCCATCTGTTTTGGACATCAGCAGTAGTACTTTATCTGCTTAAGGAAAGATAAAGTAATCAACTTAATGAGATTGACACATGTAAGGTGAAAGGCTAATCCAGGGTTACTTTTTTCGGGAATGTTCTTATGAAGATAAAAGGGAATCTACTTCGCCGAGGGAGTTTACTCTTTCAAGATTGAAAAGTGTGATGTAACAATATGAACCACAGACTGGTCAATGCTTGGTCATTGTCTGTCAACAAGCTGTGATGTTATCAGGGCCTGGTCCTTCAGTTGTTCCCATTTTTGAGTTAATAGAGATTTCTAAAATGTAGTTCAGGTCTTGTTGGTTAAAGGAGTCAAAATTTTAAGAGAATGGTTAGAAAAATTAAGCTATTCTTTATGGTTGTGCAGTATGCCCAGACAAATTCAAGTAAGTTTGAACCTAAATTAAGTACAAAGGGAAAGTTTTGTCAGTTTCTCAAAAACTGGCTCTTTTATAGGTTACTATCCTCTTTGTTATAGTCATGTCCTTCATCAGGTAATTGATGACAAGTGTACATTCTGTAGATGGGTCTATTAACACTCCTCATTACCACTTATTCATATATGTACCATTATCACCTGCAATAACCATCTGGCAAAAACAAATAGCACTGCGCTATCCGTTAGCAATAGAGGACCCCTGGAACCTAGATGCTTAGAAAGTACAACAGTAAGCTGGAAAAACAAGGCATTGCTCATTGTGAAGCTATTGTAATTCAGGACATCATTAGATAGTCAAGATTGCCTTCCTATGCCACCTAATTTGCCCTTCATCAAGTAGCTTCAGTGTTAGCACCTTGTCCATTTTGTATTCCATCTAAAAGACATATATGTGACTTCAAGGAGTATAAACAACTGTGCTGACCGATCTTATTGAATTTGTAACATGTGTAATGTAGCAGCAGTCAAGGTTTTAGTATGGGAAATTAATGCTGTTGCAAAAGTCTTTTCCAACACTTATTGGAGTTTGCTTGCGTGATTCTGCGGGTTCATGCACTTATCAGAGGGTTTGAGAAAGGACAGCCAGACGTTATCAGTTATTTATGGCCTTGTATTTAGGGCATCAGTGAAAGTTAAAAGTCAGTTTGGGAGAAAATGTCTTGTAACCACTTTGGGGAATTTAACTTTGACATCAACGCTCACAGTCAATTTATTCGTTTGATGTCATTTGATGTGAAGTAAGATTAGGTATGTATTAATTACTTATTACCCTGATTGCAGTAGGTTCGATCTATCCATACTTTTACCTGCCTTGATGAAAGGTACTTGGCAGTCTTAGTTCATTGTAATGGGACTTACATAATAGATTGGTTTTGTTGAGTTGATAAAATATGATGGACAGGTCCTGTCTGTGTCCATAAGACTTCCAGTATAGTGAGGAAGTTAATGACTAAAAGTTCTTGGTGTTGTACTGTAATTATTGTTTTATAATGGATGATGATGAAGTGAAGGCTGCCATTTATGTCTGGGTTGATGTTGTGGAAGAGAGCAATTGCAGTGTAAAGGAATGCAACATGGAGAAAATATCTTTTTTTAGTTTTTGCCATTTTTATTTCTAGGAAAAAATAATTACTTAGGCCTGCTGTACCTTTTTGCTGATAAGTTAGGGTTGAATTTGTGGGTGGTTATACAAGTAAGTTGAATTTTCCTGCAAGGCCGGTACAAAGTTTATCATCTGAATCAACTTTTTTAATCGATACTTAAGCTGAAATGTTGAAGTGGTTGCCATCCACATGTCCTTGTAATTTTCCAGCCCTTGTGGCCTCCATTAGTTTTATGTTTGCTTAAAGTCACAGAGCAACTTGCCCTTCAGGGTTTTAATATACAACTTTTGTTACAAGTGGGAGCATGAGTAGCCCTCAAAAAGTCAGCATATCCACAGAGCTATTACTGTAAATGTTTTTCCAAAAATAATGATAATGGAGAATGTTTCCAGAAATTCTGTGTCTTTACAACTCTTCTTTGAAGTTGTTTGTATGTTCTAGAAAATAAGTCACTGACCTGACATTTGTCATCAACCAGTCATTGACCCTGTGGTATAATTTTCAAATGCAACAAAAAGCTCCCAGATGCCCATCAAACTTCACTTCTTTGATTTTGATTATTCTATACAACACTGTATGCAGCTCCTTTATAAAACAATGTAGGTCTGTGTGGTGTATTTTTACTCCACACTGTCATCAACAATTACATTGATTTAAACCTAGTTCTTGCTGTGGTGAGAAGAAAATTTATAGGTTGTGATTCTTACTGATTCCCTATAGAGTTATTCATTACAACTCCCTATGGGTGCCAAGATTGGTTCAAGTTCAAAAGTTGCCTTTAAATTTGTAAGACAGAAGTAGTAAAAACTTGATATGAGGAGGTAATGCCTTAGAAAAATGGAAGAAATGGCAACAAAATTGAGCACTTTTAGCTTAGGGGTGGGTACATAAGATGGGATACAGTGGTTGGTGCTCTGAAGATTTTCTGCACTCTGTGGAAATAAATTATTCTGGTTATTTGAGTATTTTTCTTGTGGAGGAGAGCTGTCTTGTAAACAATGGTTGGCAATTGTACTTTTGTTGGGTGGTCAAGACTGTCTTGCAATAGTTGTACTGTAGCCTACTAGCCTACCAGTACAGTATATTAATGTTTATACTTATGACTTTCACATAAGGGTAAGCAAAAGTCTCAGTTGGGTGACTAATCTTTGACTGACATCAGAGTTGCAAAATTCAAAAGATGCAGAGCAGCTCATATTACACAGCATGCACAGGGAGTGTTTTGATTACATATTAGGACCTTATATACTCACTAGGATGTGGCCCAAAGCAATAAACTATGTTTGTGTCCACACAAGGAGAAGCTAAAGATAGTTACGGGTGGGGCTAGAACTAGCTTAGTTCGGAGAATGGGAAGTTGGAACTGTCTGGGATGAGAAGATTTCCCTTTTAAATTTGACCAAACTAATAGTATTCTTATGCTCATTGTCTACTCCCTTGTTGCCATCCTTGTTTAATGATGTACTGATCAAGGAGGAACTGCTGATATTAATTGGTCTTTAAATATTGGTTGATGTAAATGGAGAACTGGAGGCACGATGTTGAAATGGGAGCTTGATTGGGAGGAGCAAAGATATAATGTATGTACCACACACTGCATAGCCTTTGCCAGTGTGTAAACCTCTTTTTGATTCCTTGCCGAAGGCAAAGGAATCTATGCATTCATGATGGCGTGTGTGTGTATGTATGTGTGTATGTGCATGTGTGTGTGTGTGTGTATGTGTGTGTATGTGTGTTTGTGACACTTTGCTCGTTAACACGATATCTCAAGAAGGGAAACTGTGACAGTTCTCATACTTGGTACATAGATGCCCCATATTGAGAGGAAGAACCCTATTGTTTTTGGTGGGGGTTAAAGGTCACCTGGGGTCACCAGGGGTCAAACCCTGAAAACCTTGTTAACACAATATCTTGAGGTAGGAAGCTTGGATGAATTTCATACTTTGTATGTAGATGCATTATGGTAAGAGGAAGAACCCAATCATTTTTGGTGGAGGTCATAGGTCATCTGGGGTCACCGGGGGTCAAACCCTGAAAACTTCGTTAACACGATATCTCAAGAAGGGAAACTGTGACAGTTCTCAAACTTGGTACATAGATGCCCCATATAGAGAGGAAGAACCCTATCATTTTTGGTGGGGGTCAAAGGTCACCTGGGGTCACCAGGGGTCAAACCCAGAAAACCTTGTTAACACAATATCTCAAGGTAGGAAGCTTGAATGAATTTCATACTTTGTATGTAGATGCGTTATAGTAAGAGGAAGAACCCTGTTGTTTTTGGTGGAGGTCAAAGGTCACCTGGGGTCAACAGGGGTCAAACCCTGAAAATCTTGTTAACACAATATCTTGAGGTAGGAAGCTTGGATGAATTTCATACTTAGTATGTAGATGCATTATGGTAAGAGGAAGAACCCTGTTGTTTTTGGTGGAGGTCAAAGGTCACCTGGGGTCACCGGGGGTCAAACCCTGAAAATCTTGTTAACACAATATCTTGAGGTAGGAAGCTTGGAAGAATTTCATACTTAGTATGTAGATGCATTATGGTAGGAGGAAGAACCCTAATGTTTTTGGTGGAGGTCAAAGGTCATTTGGGGTCCACGGGGGTCAAACATTGAAAGCATTGTTAACACGATATATCAAGGCAGGAAGCTTTGATAGATTTCATACTTAGTATATAGATGTGTTACAGAGAGAAGATGAACCCTGTTGTTTTTAGTGGGAGGTCAAAGGTCATCTGGGGTCACCAGAGATCAGAAAGCAAAATTTCGCAAGAATGCTTAGGAATATTACATGGGATCACCAGAGGTCAAAACACAAATTTCCCAAGAATTCCCAAGATTAAATAGGAACACAAAACTGTATTTTTCCATCATGTTAAGATAGCATTTGACCAGTGACTGAAAGATATTGGACATCATGGCATTATTTGGAATAGAACATATATCATCAAAACCTCAATGCATTTTTCCATTCTGGTTTCATTTTTCTGTTTTTCAAATTTTGGTGGGGTTCAAAGTTAATGTGAGGTCAGCAGGGGTCCAATTGTGAACACATCATAAAAAATGATGTAGTACAGAGGTATAAATTTGAGGGATGAACCTCTGTGTAACAAAGCATTCCCTTTCGGCAAGGAATCACTAAGCCTTTGGGCTTTCTGGTTATTTCCATGCCTTTGATCTGAAAGTGTGATAGTATTTGCTTGTGTAGTACTGTAGTATTTCAGTGGGCTACCAGGTAGACTGGTCTTGACATCTTTGACCACACAGATTGTGTCTTTCACACTTATAATGACAGGTGTACTCTCAAATTGTAAAGTTCAAGTTAAGCTTCAAATCAAGTAATATATCAAGAGCCTATCTTGACAGATTTACTTTATTGGCTTCTTCATCTTATTAATCAAATCTCTGCCTCTCATCTCCTCTTGCAGCATGGAAGGTGCAGATCTTTGCTTTGAGATAGTTAAGAGAGCAAACTCTGGCTTTGTATACAGTGAGGCTGTTGCCAGGTGAGTATTTGATATTATAACATGATGTATGGTGAAGGGTTTGTAAAGTTAGTGTTTAAGTCATTTCATTTAGACTTTCGTGAAGTAAGTTCATATCAGGGAGATGCTACTCGAATGTCTCTGTGCTCTGTACTTCACAACTTTGATATTTTAATCATACCAACACAGAATTATTGAAGAAATTATGGAAGAATGAAGCTAGGGTCCTGTAACTAATATAGTGGACATAAAGAGGATGTGATGTAATGGATGACAGTAAGTGTGCCAATGTCTCTTCTGTGATAGATGAGACTCCAGGGGCATTGTCAATGAAATAACTGCTGGTAGGAAATTTATCTATGAATATTCATAAGTATGTGACAAATTTGTGGAAGTTTTGTGGAAGCAAGGTATTTATTCCTTGCGGATTGAATTTGGCTTTGGTTAGAGAAGCAAAGGCTTCTGTGGAACTATTGGAGCATAGAATCGTGGCTTGATGCAGGTTGGAATGAAGTGTTTCTATTTAGACTTCACCACACTAGTGCTTGCAATAGGGTAGTTAAGGGCCTCAGGTGCAGAAATACTCTGAGGGAATGTTAAATGTGATGTTCTGTATGCTTGATTCTCCATATTATTTCATTTTAGCTTGGTTTGGTAATATGCATGTACTGTTCTTCTTTTACTGTTCAACCTATGCACAGTTAATTTTCAGCACTACAAGGTCAGTAATGTGTTGTTTCATCTTGATCAGCCAAACTTTAAAAGAGGAAACAGTATAGTCTATTTCGCTCCTCCTTACCTCCTATTTACATATGTATACCATTATTGCCCGCAATAACCGTCTGGCAAACCTAATAACACCATCTCTGATATTGGTATGATCTGTAGTCAATATCACTTTAATACTTCTCTCAAGCCTATTAACTTGCCTTGTTCATGTTAAAGACAGACAGTCATCATTCCAAAGTATATTTTTAGTGTAGGGGTATGAAAATTCTCAGTTGGTGACTGCTCTTTGATTGACATCAAAGTTTGAAAATTTGAAAGATGCAGAGTAGCTCACATTCCACACAAGGCAGAGAGAGTACTTTTATTACATTTTATAGCCTTGTATGCTCACCAGGACATGGCCTTAAGCAATGAAACAGGTTTATTCCTGCACAAGGAGTAGCTTCATACAGTTATGGGAGGAGCTAAAAGTTGCATAGTTGGGAGAATTGGAACTGTTTGAGATGATGAAAATTCCCCTTAAATGTTTCATAAAGAGAGGCTGTTTACAAACCTTTTCAATTTTTTCAATTTCTTTAACATTTATTTGAGGATTTCTGGACTTCTATGCAAAGAAACATGTACACAGAAATCAAACAGAACTGTAAGTTGCTCAAGAGGAACATAGAGAAACCCCAATAGAGCTTGTGGTATGACTCCTTGAGCAGAGACTTATTAAGTCTGTTTCACTCTACCCGCGGAGGGGACTCTGTTTGTTCAGCTCCTCAGCTTCCCAGGCCACCGTCCGCCAAAGCGAAGAGGACTGCATCCAATTTTAGACGCAGACTTCGTTACCATAATATGTATTATTCATGTTCTCTTTCTTTTATCTTATTGTTTTTGAGTGAGTGTGTGTACTCTTGTAGTCGTAAACTGAAAGCCTAGACTGTGGGTGGCATTGGCTACTGCAAGATTGAAACGGGACCAGATGTTGCCTTCTTGTAAATATACACTAACATTCAACCAGTCTTGAGGCCACATATATCTATGAATATCCAAAAGAATTTGTTTGGTGTTCACTTTGGCAGGCGTTAGGGACATGACTGAACAAGGAATATGCTGTACAGCCTGCTACGTAGGCAAGTTTTACTCCGAATTACATCTTATTTACATGTAGTTCTTCAAGCTGTTTTATAATTACAGTGTTTACAAAAAAGAGAGAAAATGTCTATAAGCAAGAACAGAAGTCAACTATGTTTATTGAAAGTCAGAGATTTGTCAAATGAGTACACAGAGTGACAACACTGAATTTTAGGGGAAAGTGAGTTTCATAAAATCGGACCAGTGAAATGAACTGTTTTTTGGGAAGAGATGAGCATAAATGAGGTAGTAGTTTCCTGGCTCGTGTTACCTGTAGGTAAGTGTCAGTTTCATGTTAGAATTGAAAAATGGATCTAAAGATATTGGAAAGGATTAGGGTTGGACAATATATGACATTTCTTGGTATATGGTCACCAGGAACTTATTGGAAGAGCAAGTTATCAACTTACCACGATTTCATGACATGTGAAAACTAATGTAAAATCATCAATTTTACACCTACAAGCACTAAATCAATGCAAAAATTTCACTGATTTAAATGTGTGAGCTACATATTGTACATACTAAAATCCTGTCGAGTATGCTGATAGGTTTGTAAAGTCACTCTTCTATACCTCCTATTTACATATGTAACCATTATTGCCTGCAATAAACTAAAAGCACTGCGGTATCTCCTGCCTAAAGAGGGCGCCAATAAACCTAAATCATCCTTCTGCATTTTTGTCTCTCCATGTTCAGCATGTCCTAAACTCTTCTGGTGAAAAACTCCTTTAATTTTTCCAGTCTACTATTTGGATTACTTTGATCCTTCGTCTTATGCACTGTGAAGACGTCCTCATCATCTACCTGTGCCAAAATCATGAGTATCCTTTTCTCGTTAGGTGTTTTTGGTTGTGATGATAAGAGAAACCTATGCAGCTGTGCTGGCATGTGTGTGTGTTTGTGACACTTGCTCGTTAACACGATATCTCAAGAAGGGAAACTGACAGTTCTCAAACTTGGTACATAGATGCCCTATATTGAGAGGAAGAACCCTACTGTTTTTGATGGGGGTCGAAGGTCATCTGGGGTCATCAGGAGTCAAACCCTGAAAACCGTGTTTAACATGGTATCTCAAGATAGGAAGCTTGGATAAATTGGGTACTTGGTATTTAGATGCCTCATAGTGAGGGGAAGAACGCTATTGTTTTTGGTGGAGGTCAAAGGTTGTTTGGGGTCACTGGGGGTCAAACTCTGAAAACGTTAACACGGTATCTCAAGTTAGAAAGCTTGGATGAATTTCATACTTAGTATCAGTGTTAGCGCTAAGCTTCAGAATTAAGGCAAGAAATGCCCTCCTTTAGGAGGGATTTTCATTTTTAAAGGAGGGATTTTCAAAAAGTAAAAAAGTCAACTTCATTTCAAACCAATTTGTTTGGAATTTGTTCATTTTCTTCTTACAGTTGCATGTGAAACCCTCAGCACGTTAGGCCTAGCCTACTGTCACTGCTGAGATTGCTTATGTTTACATTACATGGGGCACTTTCACTAACGTTACTAGGCATAGGCCACATGTCTCTCACAGTGGATGGCTGTTATGATCACTTTGATAACAACCTGAACACATTAGGAAGAAAAATGATGTGGGAATTTCCCTCATATAAGTTGTAACTTTGCAGGATTTTAGAAGCCAGGTGCGGGAATTGCACAATCGTGACCTTAGCATGAACACTGCTTAATATGTAGATGTGTTATGGGAAGAGAAAGAACCCTATTGTTTTTGGTGGAGGTCAAAGTTCATCTGGGGTCACCAGGGGTCAAAGTCTGAAAAACTTTTTAATACGATATCTGAGGATAGAAAGCTTGGATGCATTTCACACTTAGTATGTAGATGCATTATGGGAAGAGGAAGAACCCTAGTGTTTTTGGTGGAGGTCAATGGTCATTTGGGGTCACCAGGGGTCAAACTCTGAAAACCTTGTTGATGCCCCCAGACCTTGGGGTCAGGGGGCATCCGACCCTGAAAACCCTGGTAACATATCTTGACATAGGAAGCTTGGATAAATTTCATACGTAGTATGTAGATGCCTACTGGTTAGAGGAAGAACGCTATCGCTTTCAGTAGAGGTCAAAGGTCATTTGGGATCATTGGGGGTCCAGTGTTAAAAAAGTTTGTAGCCATTTCATACTACTGTAATTCCATAATACTGTTAGGTATGTATGAATCATCGAAACCACCATAAATTTTTGCATTCTGGTTTACCCTTTTTTCTAGTCTACCTTACTATGAGGATTTTCGCCTTTGGGTGATCCTCATATATATATATATATATATATATATATATATATATATATATATATATATATATATATATATATATATATATATATATATATATATGTGTGTGTTTTTGTACAGGTAGCAGTCTCGCACAGCCATCTTGTTCTTACTGCATCATTAGCTTTGGGTACTGGTTTTCGGCCCTTTCAGGCCTTCCCCTCCCTCTGCCCCCCTCCGCTGCTGTTGCTCATTAGGATTTTGCTACATGGTTCCCTGGAATCATCTGTCATTTTGTATCTCTTTCAGGTGACAATCTTAGGACTACGTTCCTGCGTCATTGTTTCACATTATGTCTCTTGCCTTAGCTTTGTTATTTTGCACGTGTAGTGACTTCTCCAATCCTTATGTCATATTTTATTTCGATATGTTCATGATTTCCCGTGTATGGATGCATTAATCGTTTTTTCACATATAGTATTTACTTTTCGCTTATACTGTGGTTTGTTTTAACTAGTTCTATGCATGAGTTATATTTGCTTAGGCCATGCCCTTACGGCTTTTATGGTTTCTAAGCTCGCTTATCCTGCTTTTGTCCGGCTTTCTTGGTTACCTGGTAAGCATTCTGCTTATCTGGTTTTTTTCCCTGGCTGGGGCTTATTCTCCAGTCTGTGCTTGTCCTTCTCATTGCCCTTTGTCCAAATTCTAAATGCAGCTTATGCAAGAAATTCAAGCCGTTGCCGCCTGGGATTTCCATGAGTTGTGTCCTCCAGCTCTCCTTGTCAAGTATGCTGTGGCTGGTCTTCTTTGAATGGAACTTAATCTGCCAGAGATCAGAGGAAAGAGGGAAAGCCATCCCGAAAAAGAGAAGATCCAATAAATCCTCCAAGGCTTCTTCCAGCAAGTCTTCTGGCCATGGCTCCTCTCACTCAAGGTCACAATCTGAAGAAGAAATTTGTTGCGGGTTCTGCTTCAGCAAACCACATGGAAGAGGCTATTGGAACCGTTTCGGGCACTGCAAGGCCAGGTCCTATGGTTCAGTCATCCAGGGAAAATGCCTCTGAGATCGGTGGAAGCACTGCATGGACAGGCTTGCCGCATCTCCTCAGACGTTCACCCAGAGACTGAGGGAAGCACTGCAAGTTCAAGCTTACCGAGTCTTCCAGCTTCCAACCAAGCTGATCCAGAAACCCAGTCCAGTAACCAGGGGCTACCTCACAACAAGCAACATCCAGAGCCCCTGGCCTATTCAGTTGACCCCACAGATAACCAGACCTTCGTTTCCAACGCCGATCCCTCCCAGCCTCAGCTTGTTCCAGGTTCCGGTATGGCTTCTTGCGGTATCTCCTACTCAGGATCCTGTTAAAGATATTGACCTACCTTCTCCTCTGATCTACGGTCTGCATTGACCAGAGATTTTGAAGGTTTTTCTGAAAGGAGCTGTTCAAGACATCGATCTAAATCCAAGTCTAAGAAAAAGAGAAGGCATCACTGCTCTTCCTTTTCATCCTCCTCCAGTAGCCGCCTTCTTAGAAGGAGACCTCATCCTGATAAATCCCTTTGACAGAAGCCCTGTCCCAACTTGTGGCCCTGCTGTCTCAATCCATGGAATGTATACCTACTGCAAAGAGTCCGGACTCTTCTCAACTTCAGAGCGGTCCTGCAGACACCGATCCTGAATCCGCCCAGTCTGCCCAAGAAAACCCTGAACCCATTCTAGACTCTTCGTCAGAGCAGGATCGGGAAGCTCCTAACGTTGATGACTTCTGTTATCAGAACGATCGTGCCTATTCCAATGATTCCGACGATGATCCCACCCATCTTGGGTACCACGTTTTCCAGAGACGCTTTCGACAAAGCCATTGACGTCATCAGAAAACAACGAGGCTTTGACCCTACTCCACCTCCTGAATCGGCATCGTCCAAGAGGTCGAAACGTTCTCTGAATAAACCTTCCACTCCGTCGATATCAATTATGCCTGTTGATGTAGAATGCTTTGATCGCTTCGAGACTCAGGCGAGCCTTTCCAGAAAGACAATCTGACTTGCAGTCGGAAGGCCTGGGGTTCAAATCCTGGCCAGGTCATACCAAAAGACTTTAAAAATGGAACCTACTGCCTTTGTGCTTGGTGCTCAGCATAAGCAATAGAGTAGGGAAAACAAGCTAGTGAGCCACAACTGGAAAAAAGGTTGTGGTCGTCTCGACTTGAACCAGTTGGTTGGAAACTGGGACGTTAAACCTCATCAAACTAACTATAAACCAAATAGACAATTTACAGATTTTCACATCAGTGAGAAAGATTACAAAGCCGCCTTTGCTGCCCCAACAATCCCGGATTCCTGCCTCAACAAACATAAAGCTTCGGGCTCTGTCGACCACAAGGGTTTTTTCCATTCTCCTGCGACCAAGAAGTCTTACCTGTCTCTCCAAAATATTGACCTGGCTGCCAGGACCGGCATGAAATTCGCCTCATCCCTTCTTCTCTTCTCCAAGGTCCTATCTATCTTTCAGACAACCTGGTACTGAGGAAGTTCCCCACAAAGACACCGGTGCCCTAGTAAACCTCCTAGACCCAATCTCCAGGCTTGCTTATGCAAGGTCGCCGTCAGGGCTTCTATGGACAGGGGGGAATTGGTCCTGGATAACATCCACTGGCCCTCCAAGGACATGCAACGCCGCTTTATGGATCTCCCGTTGTCTGGCCCCATTCTGTTTGGTGGAGAGTGACAAGCAACGCGCTACTGAGATCAAACGGAAGAAGGACATAAACAAGACTAAGTTTACCTTCTCCAAAGATTCACAGCCCTCCAAGTCCAGGAAGTCTCCTTCCAGATCGTCTTCCCACTGCCAACCTAAGTCTTCCGGCTTCCCAACTCGGCACAGCCAATCATCTACTCACCAACAACAAGGTAGATCCCATAACCAACCATCCTTCAGAGGTTTCTTGCGTCCATCATCCACTCCATACTCCAGCCGCCGTCCATCGAGAGGATCTAGCCGCTCCGGTTCCCGTGGCTCCAGCCATTTCTAACCAAAGCCCTAGGGATGCCCACCCTACCGACCAACTCCCATCGGTAGGGGGGAGACTTCTACAGTTTGCAAAATACTGGGAGAATCTCAGCCCAGACCCATAGGTCCACAGCATCATACACCAGGGCTACAAACTAGAGTTTACCAGCCCTCCTCCATCGAAAGGCCTCGTCCGGTCAACTCCAGTTCCAAAATCTCAAGATCAACGCTTGGCTTTGGAGAAAGATTTCCTATCTGCTGAGGAAGAAGGCGATTTATGTCGTCAAAGATTTTCCATCCAAACTCCGCCATTCCTTCTTCTTCCTCACCCTAAGGAAACCAGACACCTAGAGGCCGATAGTAAACCTCAAACCCCTGAACAAAAGTTACATCAGCCCCAAAAGATTCAGGATGGAGACTCTCGCCGCAGTTGTGTCATCTCTCCAACAAGGCTCTTGGGCAACGTCCATAGACTTGAAGGACACCTACCTCCAAATCCCCATCCATCCATCCAACCACAGATTCCTAGCCTTCAGATACAAGAATGTGGATTCTGCTTCCAAACTCTACCCTTCGGCCTCTCCACAGCCCTGAGAGTTTTTACAAGAGTTACCAAAGTCGTCCTAGCTTTCCTCTGAAGACAAGGCATCCATGTTTTTGCATATCTGGACGACTGGTTGCTGGTCGGCCATTCAGCTCAAGAGACATCCGATATCACTGCCTACACCGTCTCTTTTCTACAAAACTTGGGTTGGATCGTCAACACGGAAAAATCATCCTTGGTTCCAACTCAGATGATAACTTACCTCCGTGCAATCATAGAGTTCTGAACCAGAACAGCTACTCCTTCCCCTCAAAGGGTTCTCACCCTTTCGGAGATGGCCACAGACTGTCCAACGCTCTGGCAAGGCAAGGACTCCGCCTTCTAGGCCTCATGGCCAGTACGTTATCCCATTTTGTCGTCTTTTCATGAGAGCAATCCAAATTCATCTTCTCAAACACTTCTCCCCATCTGGGAGTCCACTATCAAAGAAGGTCCCAGTACTTCCGTCAACAGAACATCATGGCAGACGCTTTGTCCAGAGGGAACTTACAGGAAATGGAGTGGTCCCTGTCTCAAGTATAGGCCAACCACATCTTCCAGATCTACGACAAGCCCATGCTAGACCTGTTTGCAACCCCGTCGGATGCCAAACTACCGGTGTTTTGCACGAGGTTCTACCATCTCCAAGCCTGGGCAACCGATGCTCTTGCCATCACATGGAACACCTCTGTGCCTACGCATTCCCCCCATGATGTCTGATACATCCTGTCCTTCTCAGATTCAGAGAGTCCAACGCAGTTCTCCTGGTCGCCCCATATTGGCCGAACCAACCGTGGTTTCCTCTACTTCTGGAGATGTTAATCGACTACCCCTTCAGGTTTCCTCTTCGAACCAATCTCCAGACTCAAGCAGCAGGGAAGATCTGGCACCAGCGCCTTCAACACCTGCGACTAGCAGCTTGGAAACTATCACCCAACGTTTTGCTAGTGAAGGCCTTTCACAGGAAGCTGCAATCATCGCGTCAGGTTCCTGCAGACCCTCCACCCTGTCAGCTTTCGACTCTAGATTGGTCAGGTTTAGAGACTGGTCCTCTGAGAAAGATCTCGATCCCCCGGAAGTGCCAGTAGAAGCCATCGCCGATATTTTTGTCCTGCTGTTTAACGAGGGTAAACAAGTTAGTACCATCAGGAATTACCGTTCTGCCATCTCGCCAATCCACAAAGGTTTTCCTGACGGCTCCTCAGTTGGTACCAATGTCGCCGTAAGCCATCTTCTAAAGGGAATGTTCAACAAAAGACCACCAAGGAAATGTCTTACCCCATCCTGGTCAATCAACGATGTACTGGCCACTCTATCTCGTCCTTTGTATGAGCCGATACACAACTCTACCCTCGAGCTTTTTACCTACAAAACCCAGTTCCTAGTGGCCGCCGCATCCGCCAGAAGACTTAGTGAACTCCATGCCCTGACGACCAGGAAGGGCTTTATCTGATTTAGTCAAGCAGGCATGTTCTTGATTCCGGATCCATCTTTCCTTACCAAGAACGAAACGATTTCTTTCTCACCTGGGAAAATATACCTTCCTAGTATTTCGTCAGCCTCTTCCATCTCCGAGGACAAGCAAGTATGCCCAGTCAGAGCTTTGAAATGTTATCTGGAGAGGACTAAGTTCATTCGATCTTCAGAAAGATTATTCCTCATTCCAAGTGCTCCCTTTAACCCAGCTTCAAAGGACACTTTATCCAGATGGATAGTCAAGCTCAGTGCTCCTCACTCCTCTCCAGACGATTCGGTCCACACCCATCAGCTACAAGCTCACACCTCTTCTAAAGCTTTTAGTTTTTTGCCAGACGTTTATTGCAGGCAATAATGGTTAAATATGTAAATAGGAGGTAAGTGTCATTGCTCATAGACTCCCAAACCAGGGAGTTATGGTGAATTCACAATAGCGTCACCCTGATGCAAAGATGTAACAGAAGTAACAATGTATCATGAAGTAAATCTTTCCAGGAGGCACAATGTGGCCATGGTATAGGCTCAACGGTATAGGCTCCACTACATACTTAATGATAGGTTAGCCTTAGAGCTGGTACAAATTAGGCTGAGAAAAAAACATCGTAGGAAAAGCTACAGAAGTAAAGCTGTCAAAAATATTTCTTTGGGCTTAGTAAGAGTCTTTTACACATGCCCCATTCATATTTTAAGAAAAGTTTTCCCACTGGATAATTTTTGGAGGGCTCTAAATCTCTGGAGATCATTTCCCGACTCCTTTACATTTAGGCTATACACAGTAAGTGTATTGCCACATTTGCATACTGTAGGAAAAAGTGACTGACAGGGTCTCACGCCATCGGGAAATAGGGAAAAGGTTGGGAAAATGATAAAGGGGTTTTCCAGGCCTGGCATCTTCTTTTTCTGTTGATATTCTTTCTCTGACAGTTGGTTTGCACATCAGCACAGTTGATGTGAGTCGATCTTCTGACGAACGCAAAGCACTTTACACAAATCAATGACAATCTATGTACATACCTGCCTACATATGCACATACGTGAGTGAACATTCAATGTTATCAGTTTCTGCACCCCCATTTCCCAACTAGGCTATGCTCTAATTTTTCATGGGAAACTGTCTTTTCTAGGAACAGTTTTGCGCTGTAATGTCTTTCTTCAGGTTAACAAAACTTTCATGGGATCTGTGTTCCACAGTTGTGTTTTGTTATTAAAGGCTAGTGTAAGTTGTGACAAACTGGAAAAGCGAACAAGGCAGAAAATATATAGCAGTGCAACCCATCCTAGCCTAGCCTTAATGGAAGACTTGCTAATACTGCAGTAGCCTATTCCTGAACCGTGTATGGCTGGTTGCAAAAGTCTAACAATATTTAACGAGCAGTCAGCGACCGGCAATAAATGGTCCTTTGTGATATAGGACCAAAGTTAGTACAAAACAAAGGCGTAGGATATGCCCAGGGCCTATTCCTCATTGTGGGAGTGCATATTTTTCACCTATAGAGTGGACAGCAGGTGATAGTTTGGATCTGGAAAAACTATTGAAAGGTCTGGAAAAAAAAGGCTTGAAAAGGCCTGGAATTCATTCACCAAAAAGTGTGGGAGCCCTGCTCTGAAAAAAAAAAAATATATAGAAAAATTATGCAAGAATGCTTTCAAACATAAGAAGGCTTAGTAAGGGTCTTTTACACATGTCCCATGCATATTTAAGAAATGTTTGCCCACTGGAAAACTTTTGAGCCCTGAATCTGATGAATGTTGTGAGACGCTTTATCAGTGTAACGTTAGGCCTAGCCTACACAGTTTATAGTGCATGCAACTGTTGTTATAACAGTTTATAGTGCATGTAGTTGATTAATCAATAGTGTGTAGCTCCAACTTTTGTGACTTAAATTTAGGTATTTTAGATGATGAAACAAAGTTGAAAATATCAGTTATCATTGGTTTTGCCTGTATTTAGAAAATTAAGTCTTAACTCTTTGTGTTACAAAGTATTGGCCCATATTCATCCTTGTCCATATGTTACTGTAACCTGTTTGTGGCAATAATTTGATATATTGCAAAATTGGTGATATTTTGGCAATATATCAACATGAAGGATATTTATCCAAAAGCACATCAAAATACCAACTTGATGATAGCAATAATTATTGAAAAGAGGGAGAAGGTTGAGCTTAGCAAAATAGTGTCAAGAATTGAAATGTTTCATAATTTTAGCAGCATATTACACTGACATCGTGTTTTCATATTATAAGTGTGATGCAGTCTTTAGGCCCCCCCATTTACTTCTTGCTAGTGAAAGATGTCTATATGACTGCATGTATGGTTATCTCTGTCTTTAATAAGTTAGTAAATGCCTTTTATTGCATATACATCAACAAATTTGATCATACTCAGACACAAGAATCCTCATACTGTGGGTGGTGGGCCAATTCCAAACACCCGGGTGTCTGGAATGGGCTATAAGGTCATTAATATTTGTTGTCAGTTTTTTTTTTTTTTTATTTGAGAACTCTTGAAATAATCTAAGGAATAAAGGCTAACCAACAGCAATCTACTGCCTTGTTCTAATTCCTGATCACTGTTGGTGTGTGCCCTTGTGCCACCAAATGCTTCACCATGCACAGTGACTTTATGGGGTGTAGTTAAAGGGAAATATTGCTTTTAAAATGTGTTGACATGAAATGCAAAGAAAATAGCTTTAATCACTTTCTTTCTGTGAGAACCTTATATCTTGAAAAGAAAGCTATTGCACTGCCTTTTCTTTGAATTATTAATCATTCGGTATCTACAAATACTGGTTTTAAAAATATGAAAATTTTCTGTAAAACAAACACAATGCTTCCCATTAAGTTCCGTGGTGACCTTTGAGATTCCTTAAAGATGCCTTGGTGCTCAGCCATTTCAAGGAAATCCAAGCAAGGCACTCTCTGCCCCCCTTCCCCCACCAGTTGTGTTGTCCCTCCTAAAATTAATCCAAGGTTTTGGTGTGGAGGTGTGATGGTAAGAAGACTGTTGCAACTCCATCAGTCTTGGAGTTGGGCTCCAGCCTCCATAGGAGTGGCTACTCTTAGTAGAGTAGTGACTCTGAAAATAACTTTAAGCTGCAGCTGACTTACTATACCAGCAGCTACAAAGTATAAACTACTAGCCTACCAATGAGTATTTAGTACAACAGTAGGCTGACACTGCATTCTGTCAATGTCTTTGATGCCAAATTGCCTTAGAATCTGAGAGAATCGTAGCCATCTGCTGAAGGGAAAACTAGTGAAGGAATATTGAAAAAGAAGATTCAAATGAGACACATCGGTTGCAAGACTATAAAACTTTGCACAAGATAAATGCAAAGCTTTTAGGACACAAAAGAATGGCTCTTTGTGCATATCTTAAGTTCTGAAAATCACCCAAGAATCTTGACTCCAAGAAAACTAGAGTCATTCCTGGATCTTATCCAAAAGTCTTACTATAGCTTTGAAGTAGAGAATGGTAACCGAGCCAAGCCTGAAGTAAAGGTACCCATTACCAAGATATGCTGTAAAAGACATCTTGTCCCATGATTCATGTGTGTTGCCTCACTCTCAGTCATCTGAAGGAAACTCCTTCTTAGGTATTATTGTATGTCGTTCCTAGTCCATAAATATTGTCTGCATCAAACTTGCTTAGATGATGAAGCTGTCAGGAGTAGAATAAAGGTACATGTTGAAGGTTTCCATTTGTTGGGAGACCAAAGAATTCTGAAGCTAAATTATTCATGTCCTATCATCCCAGATCTAAAACATACCTTTTCACTTAATAAGACTAAGACCAACAGATGAAGGGAGGCCAAAAACATGCATAGAGCATGTCAAATTTTTAATTAGACATTAAAATTTCAGTCTTTCATTTACAACAGTCTTTGAAAACGACTGAAAATTTAATGGATATGAACCCTTATATGATACAGTCTAATAGAATACCCTTAGGGATGTCAAGGCAGCATGTATTTCAAACTTTTACCAACCTTAGCTTGCCAATGTTGGGTTGCTGTGTGATAGAAGGATAGCCTCTTAAAATGAGAAAGTTTGGGGAACCCACAGTAAAACATTCTGATGGTGTTTGTTTCCCTCTTTCACGTTTTGTTCGGTAGGAAGTTTGTAAAGCTTTATGAGGTTTAGCTGTCAGGTAAAGGAAACCTTTAAAAAAATAGCAATAATAAATAAGCTAATTAACTCCTAAATTTTCAAGAGAAAGACCAACTTTATATCATCCTCTGTAGTCTCCAGCACCCTGTGGCAGTATGTTCTGTCTGTAGTTTAAGAATTTTATACTGAATAGTTGGTGGTCCATATCATGTCTCTGTCAGTGAGGTTTTGGTAAAGTGATGAATGTTTGTTTATTAAGTTTGCTTTCCCTGGTAGACATAAAAAGTTTCCTCATGAAATAAATTATTTTTCTTTGTACCCTTTACTCAACTGCACAAAATGCTTTCCAACCTCCATGGTTTAAGTATCATAAATTTTGAATAAATTATTGCTCTGTATTAATTGACAAATGTTTTCTACGAGACAGGCCGTGAAATTCTTCCAAAGCATGACTCTTGTATCAGTCCTGGAGAAGTTATCATTCATAAGAGATGTAAATTTGTCATCTCTGCTAGTGTGAGAGAAATTTTTGTCATTGATATTTGTTTTGAGAGTAAGTAAAGTAAAGTTTGTCCCAAGTCAGACCTTGGTAATTCATAATAGCATCAGTGAATATGAAGACACCTTTTATAATTAAGCAATCCCTTGGAGGTGCTTCTATTTCTGTTATTTTAATAAATCTTAAAAATCAGCAAGGTTGGAGTTTCTCAGGTTGATGTTTAATAAACATTTTACATTAATCATACCCTTCATGAAAAGAGCTGAAGAGCAGTGGCTGCCTTTCAAGCATTGCTATCCAAAAGTATTCATTTGAGTATCCCTTTAGGGTAGTAGATTAATGAAGCAGTAATATTGACTCTACTTAAGTTGTGTAATTACAATCTAAATTTTTTAATTGAAGTTAGGCATCTAAAGAGATGGTTTGCTTCAAAGAACTTCAAAACATTGAATCATTTTGTGGTTTTTGCCCAATAATGAAAAAGTTTGCTGTTAATCCAGTCATTTGTGTACTGATTTCTGTAATTTTATACACACTCTAGCTTTCAGTATGTTACTCCTCATATATGTCTGTAACTATGTATAAGTAGATTGATGTTGGATGCAAATGGTTTGGAGCACATGCTTTTGTATTAGCTTTGTTTATCTCTTTAGCCTGTACATCACAAAATGGCAGAAGCAAAACTCTTGGTAACGGGACTTTCAACTTTAGTGAACGAGTACAGTACTTCATAGCTTACTTGTGGTTAGTTTAAGACAAGTTCAAGTATTGAAATTTTTCTGTTCCTGCAAGAACTACATTACATAGTCCATCACTGGGGTTCTTTCTTGTATCAGACCACTTACACTACATATCACAGATTAGCTAAAGTATAAACCACTTGAGGATTAGTTATCAACGTAACAATTTATGGCAGAGACAAAGTTTACTTCAGGAGGTGTAGGAAATCCTGTGCTGTTTTTGCAAAGCTGATTCAGTACATTAAAATTTGAATGATTTACTGCATTTAATGCTTGCCAGTATGATGAAGGAATTTGCATCAAGGAACTAAATGGTTCATACTTCTTGAAGGGAAATACTGTGGTTCAGAAACTGTTCCTTCTTTAAAACCATGATTTTACAAACCTGTACAGAATGAAAGGTAATTCAAAATAAGACAGCAAAGTAGCTTTATTTTCAACAAGTAAGGTTCTCACAGAAAGAAGTTCAGTTATTTATAGCTCAAGAATAATTTGTTGGCCCTGACTTTCAAAATTTCAAATGATGCAACATCCGTACCCTTACAATTCACGTCGCATACATATACTTACCCCTTGCTACATCTAATTTGCATTATTCTCACATGCTGTATGCTGCTCGGACAGTTCTGACACCACGCCCACTATGTCTGCCATCTTGGCTGACAGTTAGTCCTTATTCCCTTTCCGCTGCAAAGCTGCTGCCTCGGAGGTTTTGGGGTCTCCAAAGTCTGGAAGCTTTAACAGTTTTCCGACTCGGATTCACATTAAGTGTCTTATTATTATTATCTCTAGCGTATTTAACTCCCTTTGAGCCCTTTTCCATTCCTCGTGAGGTTTGGTTATGAGTTTTTAGGGGAAGCTTTTTCTACCTTTGTGGAGCTTCTTTGGTTTAGCTTAGGCTTCTAGCCTAACGTTATTTTTCACCGAGTATTGTTCCATGTAGCCTTGTGCCTTGGCACGCTCTACTCGTTTCTCCCTTGTGAAGCGATCCTTTGTATTCTCATTGTATCATACTATTGTATTGGTATTGTCACTTCTCTCCTGGTAAGGTCTTAGGATTCCTAGGCAACCCTTACGGGTCCCAGGTGGTTAGCTACCTACTGTTACTCTTAATATTTTTACAGTATCTAACTTTAGCAAACTCTCATTGTGTATAAAGTATTTCAAGAGTTTATTTTTCTAAAAGCATAGTGTTCTTCTTGAGCCTTGAGAGTGCCTGCCTAGTACTGTGATTATCTTATTATGGACAAAGGTGCCCACTGTGCACTTTGTTCCCAGTTTCGTCCGGGGAGGGTCTGGGATCTGCACTCTGTCTGCCCGGCTTACAGGTCTTGCACGCTTCGCGACCTGTGCGAGTACAGCATGGGCTTCTGTGCGGACCATGGGGCAGGAGATAGATTCCTGGCTGCAGGCCCGCAGAGATAAGCTCTAGTCGCAGCTAAATGCGATCCCGGCAGAGGCCAGGTGGCTCCGGTCGGAGGACTTCGCCTCCACCTGTTGAGAAGACCTCCGCTCACACTGGTAAGTGCTCCCAAGGAAACCTCGCTTTCCACTTCAGGCCAATGAGGACGAGCTGCTGGCCAAGGTGGCAGACATAGAGGGCACGGTATCAGAACTGTCCCGAGCATCGCGCAGCGTGCGAGAATAATGCAAATTAGATGTAACAAGGGGTTAGTATAGTCGCTCGTGAATATGCCCACCAGGAAGGTGGGGGGAATGCATAGTAGTTTGGGGTTAGATAAAGTTATTGTTAGAGTTTATTGATTAGACTGAATGGTGTAAAAATGATTCAAGCTACTTTTGTTGTAAGCTATATTGGAGCATTGGTAAATAAAATATTCCCCTTTTAAAGACAGACTGTCATCACCCCAAAGTATATTTTTAGTGTATGTATATCAAAATTCTCAGTTGGTGACTGCTCTTTGATTGACATCAAAGTTTGAAAATTTGAAAGATGCAGAGTAGCTCACATTCCACACAAGGCAGAGAGAGTACTTTTATTACATTTTAGAGCCTTGTGTGCTTACCACGACATGGCCTTAAGCAATAAAACAGGTTTATTCTTGCACAAGGAAGAGCCTCATACAGTTATGGGAGGAGCGAGAAGATGCATAGTTGGGAGAATTGGAACTGTCTGGGATCATGAAAATTCCCCTTTAAGTTTTTGTTTTTATACAGATAAGAATTTCCTTCAGTTTGAATAGTACAGTGCTTTTTGAATATTTCAATCTTTTCTCTTTCAGTCACTATATGAGACAGATAGTTGAAGCTTTGAGGTACTGCCATGATAATGACATCATCCACAGGGATATCAAGGTAGGGAACACAGTACTGCAGGGCTTGACATTACCCACAGCTGCAGCCATTACAAAATGTGGCTTTGCCCATTGTATTTGCCATGCTGTTCCTCAAAAGGACATCCAGGTGATGGTTAAAATAGTACTGTCAATGCCCTTCCCTCAGATTGAGTATTGCTCAGCCCCTTTTTTGGACTTACCTCAAACCTTTGTGGTATAAGGTTGCCTTCACGAACTTGTGATTGCTCCCCCACAATGGATGTAGTACTGTATGGATGAGGTTAAGAGGGCAATCAGAAACATCTGTATCCTCAGTATAAACATAACACACATAACACCTTACCTTCAGGGTGTGCGTACCTTCTGAACATTATTTTAAGATATTGCTTGTGTAATTCCCACAGGAGGGTGCTTCATCCAGTTAAATTGATTGCTTACACTCACAGTAGATGGTATGGTCTGAGTCAAGATTTCAAAATGTTGTCAACTTTGTGCTTGATTTTACAAGCTCTTTAGATTATGGGTAGATGACTTATCACTGAACAGCATAATACAAAGGCTTACTGCTTTAGAAGTGCTATTTTCTTTCACATTTTCAAGATTAATTTTGATTCTTGAAATTTTTAACATTCACCAAGAGATGACCACACATTACCTGCTTGATCAAGATGCAAATGAATATCACAGTGGTAGTGACTGAATTACAATGGAATGGAATACAAGCCATGCTGAAGTTGTCATGGTTACAGCTTTATTGTGAAAATGGCTACCACCCAGCTTGATTTGACTGATAGTCTACTAATGAGTATCATCACCACTAGGCTCACATGACAGGCTTGGGGGGGCTAAGGTGCAAATTTGCAGTTGTCAGAGAAATAAATTAATGGTCAGCGGAATGGAAATGTTGAAGTCGTAAGAAAGAAAAGTCAGGACTAAACTACCAGTCAACATTATCCACCATGTTGTATCAGCCAAGATGGCAGTTTAGTGTACCACTTAGATGTGTTATGGGCAATCACAAAAATATTTCAAACTCATTTTGGAATTAACCAGCCAAGTGAGCTTGTCTTTAAATACAATCTTGTAACAATCTCAAAGCTTTCCAAAGACTACTTTGAAGGTTATGCATGTGGTGTGTGCTAGTGTTGTCCGTCACCCCACAAAGTAAACTGATGAAAGTGCCATATTAAGATAAACAGATTGCCTGGAGTATCATATGTAACAGCCAATGACTCACTAACATTTTAGACATTTTGAGTCAAAATGATTGATTTGTCTCAGATAACAGTAAAACCCTGGAAAACTTAATAGCCCTGAGTGATTCATTAATCTTTCAAATAGCGGATGAGATCTTCATTTAAGTCTTGCAGACTTTAGGCATTTCACTTACAGATTTTCTTGTCAGATGGATTTTTTTTTTTTTTTATTGAAGATTTGAAGACATAAAAATAGAAAACCTATAAAGATGCTCTTGCTGGCCTGAGGAATTTTACTTTCAGAGAGCATGTTTCAGGTTAGGGAAGGGGTGCCTGCTTTGATTCATGGAGGGAGGAGAGGAGAAGGAGGGAGAAATTTAGAGAACCTTCAACAGAAGCTTGATCTGAAGTCACTGTAGTATACACTTGCATAATTAGTTAAATTTTCTTTGATGTATTGAACATTTTACTCAAGATATTTTGAGTATTATAAAAGAAATTATGCTAGCGTGGTAGTCATTTTGTATATTTGCTTTTTACCATGATTATAGCATAGTGAGGGTTACTGTATGTAGGATGTTTTTTGGCAACATGAAGGATTGTCCTGCCATCCTCCAGGGCTGATAAATTTTGAGGTCATACCTGGTAATTTTATGCTTTGAGTCAAATGTGACATCATTTCCAGGTTGAAATTGAATCTTAGTTGAAGTGAAATAGCTGTGCATAAGTTTTTATTGCCATTACTCTATTAATGTTTATTTATTATGGTAGTGCACCCAGCCACCATCCTGTACAATTTTACAATAAGTATCTTTTTCTCTAGGTCTAGAAAAGCTAATGAGTTGAAAAAATGCCTTTAAAGTGGGAATTTGGTTGTCTGAAGAGAAAGTGGTCAGTGTGTTTACTCTCTGTCATGTTTAAACAGTTTTAAGACATGTCAAATTGGAGAAATTGTCCAAATAATGATCCTGTAGCTTTTTTAAATACATCTGTGAAAAGTTTGGAAATATTATTTGGGAAATTTTGTGTTCATGAAATGTTGGATAAGATGGGTGTTAGTGATACTTGATCTCAGGTGTCTGACATGATATTTACTGTGAGTTAATGGGAAAACTCGTACAGATTGCTTGCTTCATTTATGTTGGTTGGTTTGTCATTATCCAGAGACAGAATGGTGCTGTAGTACATTGTTCACACCTTTTTGCCTCTCACATATGTATGTAGTTTAAAGGCAGTCAGAGGGGACAAGTTAGTCTCATTTCACCTAATGGCCCGGATTATCATGCAGTTGTTTGGTGGTAGAAAATAAATAAGTATCCTACATAAATAATTTAGCCATCAGTATTTCCTGTGAAGCTTTCAGTTTCATTGAAACATTGATTTGTTCTTTCACAGCCTCATTGTGTTTTGTTGGCAACAAAGGAGAACTCTGCACCAGTGAAGCTCGGAGGCTTTGGTATTGCCATGCAGCTACCAGAATCGGGCATGGTAGCAGGAGGTGAGGTGCTATTGCCAAATTATGGAGAGTTTGTGGGTTTATGACTTTTGTTTTTCCTCTTTCATGTCTTTGCGTGGTACATCTGTAAAGGATTCATACAGTGCAAGGGTCTTCTGCCCATCCAGTCTTGGGAAAGTGGCCAAAGAATGGGACCCACTCTGATTTGTTGTATGGGAAATAAAACATCTCAAGGTCCCAGAAACAGGAGTAGGAGTCATTAGTGAATGGTCCATTTTTTAACCTCTGAAGATCTTGCCAGGGTCATTAAGTCATAGGTTGGCTTCATGACATGGAGTTACATTAAACTTGAGGCTAGTACAATGGAAGATTTCACTGAAACAAATCACAGGTTTTTACATTTGTATGAAATTCTAAGTTGTCAGAACCCACATGAGGTGTAAAAAATGATGGCTTTGCATCAGTTCTATAGAGTACATTGAGGGGGGAGAATATCTCTCAATGAGTTCAGATCAGAGAAGAAAAAATTGCAAATAGGAAAGTAGTATCAGAAGTATGTAATAAACTTGGTAGGAGAGAAATCCTCAGCAGTTAATTGCTTTCTATATACCGTTTGATGATGCTATTAAGTTATGACATAATATTTATTAGCTGGGCAATTATAGTCACCACAGGTTGAGGTACTGAGATGTGTCGCATTTAACTGTTTGGGTTTTCTGTAATATTTGAGTGATCTATTGACATTTCATTAAGAGCTTGATGCAACTCTGTATTGCTTTTAACCCTAGAAACCCTCTAAGAGGGAACAGTAAACACTCACAATGAGATACATTTGTAAACTATCAAGGCTGCCATTGTTTCTTTTGTCTCTCTGTGGAGTACTTGATAGGAAGAGTCATCAGTGAGCATAAAGAAATATTTTAAATGTCTGCCATATCAGTTAAAGACTCATAAATTACAGAAGGGAAAACTTTGCTGAATTTTTAGCTCACACATGTACACAGTACATGTGTGAGGTTATAAAATGGGGCTGATGACGTCAACTTTTCAACAAAAAGTCTTCTTCTTTTTGATGTGAGGAGATTTTGGGCTGAAATTTTGGGATATGATTGTTTGTCAGCAGAGCATTAACACCTACCTGTTTGCATTCCATTATAGGAAAGTTAAGTTGGGTTTTAAAGCCATTTTTGTAGAGCTGAGTTCACTGTGCCTGCTGAACAGTTAGCTGTTTATCCATTGTACCGATAGCAGTGTGCTTGGTTTTGTGTTCAGTTGTTATCTTGCAAATGGATATGCAGGCTGTTTGAAATTCAATCTATCAACACACATGTGTTTGTTCATCAAGTGGCCTCAACAATCTGAAGCAACTCTGTGGTCAGTGTGGCTTAACACATGAAAGGAAATATCTCCCATTCTGTTCTGTTCAATTCAGTTGGTCAGGTCAAGTAATTGCAATTTAACTGTTTTGAGTTCAAGTGCAGTAGGAGCTTTTTGAGAGTCTGTTTTATTTTGATCAGTGCAAACCCATGCAGTGTTTACTTGTGGAATCGAAGGTGTGATTAAATGTACTTTGCAATACTTGAACAGTTTATAGGTACATCATACAAACTTTTTTTCAGTCTTGCTGCTAATAAAAGTGTATAAAGCCTTTGCAGGCTTGCTTTATATGAGAAAATAAGCAGTGATATTTGTAGCTATCTGTCAAAAAACTATGTCAGTTGCAGGTTTACATTCCTTAACACATTTGTGATTTTACAGATGGGCTTTGATTTCTATTAAAGTGGACCTAAAGTTTAGAATTACGAGAATATATATTTTAGAGATTGGAAAATTAATTCCATTCATCCAACTCTCATTTTCATAGCTTACTCCATTGCAGAGGTATAAAATGTTGAAATTTATTCACTTAATTTGAAAAAGACGATTGCGCAATAATTTGTGATGCCCTTCTTGTACAACTCACATTACCTGCTTTTGTTTCCTTTTGAAATTAATGTTTTTATGACCTTGAAACATTTACCTTTTCCTTGCATAGCATGTTGTAGGGAAAGGGCTTATATAGCCAAGTCACGCTATAACAGTAAGACAGTGATCACATTTTGGCACAAGGTGCAGTGGCTTTCAAAAAAATAAAGAAAAACAAAGACTGTAATTTGAGTAGTACAAAAATGACATCACAAATTATTGTGCAATCTACCATTTCCAATTGAGTGAATGAGCTTCAACATTTTATATCTCAACTTAGGAATGTGCTGTGAAGATGGGAATTGGACCATCTGGATGCATTTTTCAGGCTTTGTAACATATATTTTTGAAATTTTAGACTTTAGGTACACTTTAATTATTATGCTCCTCTCTTCCCTCCCATTTGCCTTTGTAATGTAAGGAGGTTTTTTGGAAGCAGATGAATAGGTGATAAAATTTGGGGTTTTGTGAGTTTCTATTTTTAACAGACAAGAGAAAGTGTGTGAGCTACACAACAGCATTGCTGTTCTAGTTGATGAATAGTTGTCATTGTGGTGTAAAAGGAATTAAGTCAGTTAAGTCCAAATACTTATCTTTTGCTTGATAATAAATAATAAAAAAAAAAATGAATTGTTTTGTGCATTACAAGATTTATAAAGGGGTTTAGGGGGGCAATTGTGCAGGTGCCTAGCCATTAGGGCCATTTATACAAAAATATAACAACTAAAAAATGAAAATGAGGTTAGTACAAAGTAAAAGGAGTTTAGAGGGTAATAAAGAGAGCACACAAGGGTAATGAAGAAGACTTTCTAGATAATCTAGACTGTAGGAAGGGCAATGAAAAAATCATTGTGGGTAATGAAGGGAGAGAAGTACTGTAGGCAGTGAAGGGGAGATTTAAGGGTGGTGAAAGGGGGAGTAGTAAGTATGAAGAGTGTGTAGTGTCTAGTGAAGGGAGAGTGGTGGGATAGTGAAGGCAAAGTATTAGCAGTGAGTAATAGCAGTAGAGTAGTGGATTAATTAGGTAACATATTAGTGTAATGGGTAAATGAAGGAAGGTAGATGGTTAGTTCTTACAAGCAAGCACAGATCAAAGCCCCAGAGGATGGTATGAAAGGAAGATAAAGAACACAGATATTTGTGCCACCTGATTTCTTGATCAACAAAATATTGTGTGAGGTACAAGCAGTGTTAAACAGCCTGTACTTCTGAAAGCAAAAATGATCTGCTACCAAATTTTCCAGACCAACTGTATACACTATGAAACATCATCCAAGCAGGCAAAAAATGGCGGTAAGGTGATTCTTCCCTAGTGTCGGACATTTGCACATGTGCAGCTAAAACTAAGACATTCAAACAAATTCAGGCAATTTTCAAAGGTGTGGCATCTCCAGTGCCAGAGTTTGCCTTCAAAGCAGCAGCATTCAAGTTAGGAACTATTTTAGTAAACAGATCACATTAAGTTTTGACATAATAAAAAGAGAGTCACTAAAATTGCATAACAGGCTAATCATCCTTTGAAAAAAATGCCTCGAATGGCAGTTTACTCATTTTAGAACTCAGTTTAGTTGGTGAAATTGGGGGAAATGGTCAAAAATTCTATTTAATGGAATAGTCAAAATAAGTGCATGACAGATGAAGTATGCTGGTATGTTGACAGTAATCATGTTTAGATGCATATGTATCACACTGAAAAATTTGTATGTCCAGCCAGCCACAAAAGAAATGCAAATTCACATGACAAATGAGCAGTTCCAACAATCAAAGCTGTAGGCTTCCATTAATGGAGAGAAGATAGTAACAGAGATTTTTAAGTGGTAATGAGGGCAGTAGTTAGCAAAGAGAGGGTAGTGGAAAATATAGGAGGGGGCAGTTTATTTTCTTTTTTTTTTAAGGTGGTGGGCAAAGACAGTATAGCGCCGTAAGGCGCAAGACCGGTTACTCACACGAAATTGCACACAAATTTTCGTAGTATGCAATGGAGCAGAGCGTCTGCCATTTTAGTAAGCAGCTTTGATCTATCGTATGGAACGCGAAAAACGCTGCGTGTTGTAAATGCGTTGACCTGAGTTTCATAAAATCAATATCTCGATAACCAACGATGCTACGTCAACGGGAGTTTAATCACTGTTGGGTTTAATATTTTCATTTAGTGTTAGACTTTTCTTTTAAATACTAGTTCAAAGAATGGTCCAACACTAAATGAAAACTACATATATTATAGGCCATGGGCCAGAGTTAGCTCAAAGTACCCCAACCCGCAACTCTCCGACCCAATATATTTTTGGAAACCTTAAGGTCCCCTGAACGTAGAATCAAGTGGTAACAGTAAATATTTTGGGTCTCACTTATTCAAAATTACTGCCAAAAACAAAATGGTAGCAAAACTTATGAATATTTTATATTAAAATATATAAAACTAAATATTCCTAAAAATATTTTTGAGGCATCGACTATTAAAATTTGATCATACTTATTTTATAACAAAAATTCCAAAATTAATTTTTGACACTGTTTTGGTGAGATGCAGGTTCTGGTTCTGGTGTAATACTACAAACAGTTCTCCACAAACGGGAGATACGGTTGTAGGTTAACCAAGATGGCGGAAATTCCAAACAGGCTGTCCATGTAATTATTATAATATATTGAAATAATTTGAAAAATATTCATGAAAAATATGTTGGACACACCGACTCTTAAAATATGGTCATGGTTCATGCCAAATAATTAAATATTTTTTAGAACATTTTGTTGAAATTCAGGTCAACCAAGATGGCGGAAAAAGCAAAATGGCCGCTTATGGTTCAGTAACAATGTAGCATAATAATAGATAATAATAATCATTAAAAATATTTTCAACACATTTACATCTAAACTCTGTCCATATTTGTAATAAATATTCAGAAAGATTATGGACAGATTTTAGGTTTAAATGTGTTATTTGTAAAATATCACTGGCTGCCATTTTGCTTTTTCCTCCATTTTGATTGACCTAAATTCCAAGAAAATGTTTTTAAAAATACGTTCAAATTATTTGGCACAAAATATGGCCAAATATAAAGAGCAACTGTCACAAATATAATTTTCAGGATGATTTTCCCTATTATTGTGATATATAGAAATTTTAATATTAGAGGTCATTTTGCTATATTCGCCATCTTGGTTGACTCAGATCCTAAATAAATGTCCAGAACAACTTTTTGCATATTAACAAGAGGAAATGGACACAGGTTAACTTTGCCTGTGTTCAAAAGTATTTTTAATAAATATTTTTACTATTATTATGTTATATTGGCATAATTATTGCATTGGCCGCCATTTGCTTTTCCGCCATCTTGGTTGACCTGAATTCCCCAAAATATATTTTGAAAAATAATTTTAGAATTATTTGTCGTAAAATCTAGCCAGATATTAAAGGCAACTGTGTCAAAAGTATTTTTAATGATTATTTCTCATATTATTTTTATACATTTTGATTGTTCTATTGGGGGCCATTTTGTTGTTTCCACCATCTTGGTTAGTACGGGGCCCTGCATAAAGTATCACCAATCATGCTTTGAATCTTATGTACAATCTGCTATAAAGATATTTGGGGTTTTTAATGGAAATATATTTTTAATGATTACTTTCTGAGATTTTGTTGCACTTTTTAATTTTCTTACTTTTTGTGGGGAATTTTTACTGTATTGTTTTTACTTCTTCTGTGCGTTTCCACCATATTGGTTGGCAATTACTTTTGTGTCAAGGATTTTAAAGTTCAACCTTAATTTTAAAATATTAATTTACATCATTATGGTTGAGGACTGTAGAAATTTGCAATGTGTTTGCACAATTATTGAAAATTTTTCATTCAGTTTGGCGGCCATTTGGTTTTTCCGCCATCTTGGTTAACCGAAACCTCACCAAAACAGTCTCAAAAATTAATTTTGGAACTTTTGTCATAAACTATGACCAAGTTTTAACATTCGATGCCTTAAAGTATTTTTTAGGAATATTTACTTTATTATTTAATACCAAATATAATTTTTGCCGTCATTTTTGGGAGCCATTTTGAATGAGTGAAACCGAAAGTATTTGTTGTTACTTCTTGATTTTGTGCTCAGGGAACCCTAAGGTTTCCAAAAAATATTGAGTCAAATATTTGCATGGGGGAAGGGTGCCCGTGAGGTGCCTCTGGCCCATGGCCTGCTCCTATTATGGAGCAAATTTCCACTACCAGCAGCTTAAAACCGGCATGAATCCGTTCGGTAGTTTTGGAGTTATCTCCCCTTGATTAGTTATCAACGTACCAAATAAACAATGTTTAGCATCAACTCTATGACATCACGGTTAAACTTTCGTCAACAATAGCTTATGTTTTTCGTTATATTTAGGTGACTAATTTTACTTCCATTTTTTGCAATTTTGAACCACTTAACCAATCAGTCGTCTATGACTTACTCGTACCCACTGTCTCGGTACGTTACGTACATATCAGCGTCCCATCGTTTGCTTACTAAAATGGCGGGTACTTCGCCCCATGACGTACTACGGTTTTAGAGGCAGAGTAACCGGTCTTGCGCCTAACGGCGCTATAGTGTCTTTGGTGGTGGGTAATGATGGGTGGTGAGTGTAATGGGGTGACCATCAATTGTGCACTTATGAAATCTGTCATTCCAAGATTGTGACATTTAATGTTAGGCTAGATATGACTCAACGGATGCCCTACTGTACTGGCTAATGATAGATACAGAGATTTGGTAACTTGACAACTCTGCTTGTGGTAAGTAAACTTTTTGAAGTAGCTATAATTGTCAGTTATTCTTACTTATGTGTTTGTGACACTTGCTTGTTAGCACTATATCTCAAAAAGGGAAACTCTGACAGTTCTCAAACTTGGTACATAGATGCCCCATATTGAGAGGAAGAACCGTATTGTTTTTGGTGGGGTTGAAGGTCATCTGGGGTCACCAGGGGTCAAACTCTGAAAACCTTGTTAACACAATATCTCAAGGTAGAAAGCTTGGATGAATTTCATACGTAGTAGGTAGATGTGTTATGGGGAGAGGAAGAACCCTATTGTTTTTGGTGGAGGTCAAAGGTCATTTGGGGTCACCAGGGGTCAAACACTGAAAACCTTGTTAACACGATATCTAAAGGTAGGAAGCTTGGATAACTTTTATGCTTGGTATTGAGATGCATAATGGGAAGAGGAAAAATCCTATTGTTTTTGGTGGAGGTCAAAGGTCATTTGGGGTCATCGGGGGTCAAACACTGAAAACCTTGTTAACACGATATCTTGATGTTGGAAGCTTGGATAAATTTCATACTTAGTATGTAGATGTGTCAGAGAATGAGGAAGAACCCTGTCGATTTTAGTGGAGGTCAAAGGTCATTTGGGGTCATCAGGGGTCAAACACTGAAAACCTTGTTAACACGATATCTCGATGTATGAAGCTTGGATAAGTTTCATACTTAGTATGTAGATGCCTTATGGTAAGGCAGAGAATCCTTTCGCTTTTGGTGGAGGTCAAAGGTCATTTGGAGTCACCGGGGGTCCAACCCTGAAAACCCTGGTAACATGATATCTTGGCAAAGGAAGCTTGGATAAATTTTATACTTAGTATGTAGATGCCTACTGGTGAGAGGAAGAACCTATCACTTTTGGTGGAGGTCAAAGGTCATTTGGGGTCATTGGGGGTCAGGCCTTAAAACAGTTTGCAGTCATTTCATACTTCTGTAATTCCGTGATACTGTAGGTATGTATGAATCATCGAAACCACAATGCATTTTTGCATTCTGGTTAGGTACATGCTTAATGTACGACAAATGCTGTTCTCAGGTCGACCACCAGTTAGCTTTGTGATTTGTTCCATTCATAATACTGTCTGTAAAACATTCATTATTCTATTATGATATGAACATAAATTCATAGGCGTCACCAAGGGAAGGTCGGGGTGTGCAAACGATAAGGTTTCACGGTACCGCAAAAATTTGGTACCGTCAATACCGCTACAAATGGTACCGGTAATACCGTAGTACCGGTACCAAAAGAGAAAATAGTCTGACTTTAAAAACAAGAAAATACCCGGAAAAACAACAGGTATTAACGTACGTGCCGTGTTCTGATCATCCCTGCCTTCCGCTACACTGTTAATGAATTAAGTACACTCAACACATTGGTAAACAAAAAGTGAAACCCGCCGAAAGCCAGCGTCCGAAAAACACGGGGAGTGGAGTGAGATTTTGAACCCGAAAGTCCCAAAAGAACACTCAAAACTGTACTTACAGTTACGAAAATAATTTCTAAAAATGATGAAAATCGCCTTCGTAAATTATCACCTGAAGTTTTTAGGTGGAACTTTTCCAAATTATTCCCATAAAATATTGGTTCATCAAGCCTATTTCCGACCGCAATTATTACTATCAAAACATGTTTTTGCAACATTTCATGTTTTGAGTTCAAGATGCCTAACAGTATGATAGCGCCGCAATCTAGCTAGCTTTTACCCGCGTAAATCATTTACTGATATAACACTCGTAGGATGGGGACTCCTATTTTCATGCAGATAGGCCAGCTTCACATAGATGTAGGCGTAACGATATAGGTACGTTCTGTACGACCTTTGGGACTGCACGAAAATATGAGAACGCCTTACTACTGAGTGTCTCAAAAATCTAAATCGACTTAAGCAAGTCTGAATTCACGCGACCACGACGACAACGTTCAATGGGATTTTACTGTGTAGTTTGTCTCACATACAGTTAAGTCAATGGACAAGTCCCATTGACTCACTGTACAAACTGTTGTAAGAACATTTTCCGAAGATTTCTCTCACACACAGTTATGTCAATGGAGAAGTCCCATTATCTTACTGTGTTTGAAATCGTTGAAACAACGTTCATGTCAGAGCCAGCGATGCAATGATTCTTCGTAAGCTTACAACGAATTTCTTAATGATACGATGCCTTGTGTAAGCATAGGCAAAGTGAATGATACCAACTGCTATTAGTACATAATACAAATGTATGTGCTGATAACGAACGATCGTTCGAAAACTGCACACAATGTCGAAAGAAAGCAAGCCACAAGTTAGTGTGGGAAGTATTGGTTGGGCGAAATTTCCCGTTACACGTGGTAATTTACATACATATAACAGTTAAAGGGCAATTTCCAAAATTACGAGGGGAAATTTGTGACAGAAATGATGCAAAATGGTTACAGAATGAACGTTTCATGGTTACATTTTTATATTTTAAGGAACACAAGGCAGTTATCATATGGATTATAGTATTTATATTCAGTTATATTCCATTCAATTGCAGTATTTTTAGATTTTTGTTTTGAGGTATTGTCGGGTACTGTTCTCCGCGGTACTTCGGTACCTTGTAATTGGTGGTACCGTACCGTATCGGTACCGGTACATACCGGTACTCACAAAAATACTGGTATACCGTGAAAGGTTAGCAAACGACCCCCCTTTGAGTTTTGTTTTTACAGAAACGATTAAAGGATGTACCAAAGATCGAAATAGGTTTTTTCTGCCATTGCAAAGTATAAATTTCTTTTAATGTGTTGAATGGTTAATTTCGCTGCAATTACAATTACAGATCGAGTTCCCCAAATTAATATTTACCATTACCTAGTTTAATGGAATAAATGACATGTACAGTATTTTCTAGGTCTTGAAGGAGAAAGGTTGAAAGTAAAAACAAAGTAAATTGGTAAAATCACATTGTGCACAAACTTACTTTTCTGTTCTATAGAGCCTGATGACTTAACCAATTATGAGACACTATTCATTGTAGATTTGAACGATTTTCTTAAAAATTTCTTTGCATTGCAGAGTTCAATTTGCTTATAACTTTTCTGTGATTTGTTATTTGAAGTTAGCTATTTTTACTTCCTTAATCTTGATTATTCCATTATATTCCACGAGCTTCGGAGGGTTTTTGTTCAGGGAATCCTTTGCCTCTGGATCCTACCAGTTAGTTCCCTTGACCGAGCCTATGGTTCCCATGATAGGCCTCCAACTTTAAAAGAAAAACATTTTGGTTCCATTGTCATTTTAAGACTTAAAAGCTTTCTCTTTGATCTCCATCCATGGGTTCACGTTTTGCTCTTACATGAAATCATATTTTGGGCATTATCAAACTAGCAATATTGACGATAATTTCACCGCATTATAGGCATTTGAAATGTCTAACTCCTCAGAGCTCCCGGGGACTTCGCCCCTGGACCCCCTTCAGGGGTCCTTAAGCGGGCCCCTGGATTCCACGCCGTAGTGTTCGCGCTACGGGTGAGCATTGCCGCTAACGCTACAATAACTTCCTTCTTCACACAAAATACGACCCCCCTTTAAAAATGTCTGGTGACGCCCATGAAATTCATGCATTTTATTGTAAGATAACAGGAAAACCGCAGAGATCATGTTAGAGAATGTGTAAGATGAATGTAGGTTGAATTTTAGTTAAGGCAAGATGAGTGAATACTTAAGTTAGGCTGGAGTGATTGATTACATTAGAATACTTGTTTTACCATTGTACATGTGGAGTTTTAGAAGCGGTATTTGCTCTTTGTTAAAAGATTAAGTTTGTTGTAAACCTCAAAGGGTATGTTTCATCTAGGTATTACATGTGACAACAAATTCATTGAGCAAACACTCTTTCAGGTAGCTTAACTGTAAAGTAATTACTGCTCCTTGACACCATCACTGATTGCTTTTGAATTGGTTCTCCTCTTTTAGGCCTCTTTCTTGCCTTTTACTTTACGACTGTAACACCTGTTATGTTGTTAAAAAGAAATTGCATCACAGGTCAAATTACTACAATTTGATGTTGTAATGTTTGCTTCAGCTTGTTTCAGCTGTATAATTCAATTTCAAGTGATTTTTTACTCTGGACACAATCAAATTCACATGACAACGGTGCAAAAAGTTCTCAGAGGTGATGCCTTTAGATGTGGAATCTCCACATGATGCCAATGTTTGGTAGGATTTAAACTTGAGTGCATATACTGCTAGTGGTTGTGTACATGCTGTGAAGGAAGAAGAAATGAGGTGGAATGGCCATAATGAATGTTGTGAAAACCAAGCTTTTCTTTGCTTAAGATGAAATCAACTTGTATCATTTTGATAGTTGGGTACTCCTCTCTATTTTGGTCTCTTTGGTGTATCATAAAGTTCTTTGGATAATTTAACTTTTGTTTGCATTTTAATGTTTATGAATGAATGGGTGGTATTGTGATATGATGTAATGTGATGTTACATTGCAGAGTGATGTTTTGGAGTAACTAAATTTCTGTGGGACCCCAAAAGTCAACAACTATGAGTAACATGTTTTAGGGCTGGTTTATAAATGGTAAGACTATTTCGCTTCTGGTAATTGTACTAGATATGTATTTATAGGTTTAAAAAAGTGGCAGAAAGTGTAGTGTATGTCTATTGTCCTTATGTATTTTAAAATAGACTTGCTGCAGTTTTCGTTTGTAAGAGTGAGGTTTGTTTCATCATTTTCATAGCTGATTGATTTTTGTCCCCAAATGTTTGTATCAGTAAATTAAATATGTTAAATACTTCATTAGAGTATCCTCTGGACCACCTTGGTAATTATGCTGCCTACAAGCACTGTTAGTGTACAAAATAAAGCATTGTATCACAGTGTTTGAGGAAAACACCACCTGAATGAACTATTTTTTTGATTTTTTTTTTCTGTCCAGGACGCATTGGTACTCCTCATTTCATGGCCCCAGAAGTAGTCAAAAGAGAGCCCTATGGGAAACCTGTGGACATTTGGGGCTGTGGTGTTATGCTTTATATTCTTCTCAGTGGATCACTGCCATTCTTTGGAACCAAAGATCGTCTTTTTGACATGATCTGTAAAGGTCGATATAGTGTAAGTAAAGCTTGTTGTTGACAACCTGTTTGAGAAAATCGTGCAAACAAGAAAGTATCATTTTGTTTACATATCTCATAGATCATAAGAAGTATTGGACCATTGATCTGTCTTCAGTATCGTTATGGGCCAATGTTCTCAATATTCTGCCAGTAATCATGATGGTAAACTTTACTTAAAATGTCAATATTACCTAACCAGTATTTCCTGTCCTGTGTTTCATAAAAATGTTACGTTATTTTGATATTTTGAGTGTAAGTTCCAATAGTTTTCCTCATGAAAGTGAAACAGTACTTGCTAGTAGTGCCCAACATACTATAGATTTGTGTACAGTTTGCTCATTTCTCAAAATACTGGTATTGGATATCAGCTGGTATTAGCAATACTGAGAACCAAAATATTGGCTTCTGTAATATCAGCTGCAACAGGCCTACTCATAAGACATTCCTAGCAGACTTTTTTTTTTTTTTTTGAGGCTTTCCACAGATGTTGCAAGTCACTTTGTTTTTGGACTTTTTGACAGATTTGTACTGCGTTGTACAGCAGTTGTACCTGGCTTTGCCTGCTTACCAATAGCCACTTACTTAAAACACACAAGCTGTGACCTGCAGGATGACTATCCATTGAAATGCTGCTAATGCAAAATGAAAAACTGTAACAGGCTGTGGTCTAGAAAAGAAAATGCTTGTTTACCTCACAGAGTCACTACAAGCAAACAGTTCCTGTAGAGGAAGGAAGGGATTTATGAGGATTATTACAAATATCCTAGGTATTACAGACATTGTAAAATTCTGTCTGATCATAAGAAATCCAGTTGAGCGTTTTATATTGTACAAGGTATTATAGAAAGAAAAATAGACTCAGGTATGGAAATGTGGTCTCAGTTCGGCTTCAGGACTTTGTCAGTTTTCGTATGCTTAATCATAACTTGGTTTAGCTTCTGCCCTGTATCAGTGACACTTTCCATATGATTTTAAACATGGATTATCAAAGAAAGTTAAGACATGTTGGTTAATATGGGATAATGTTTTTGTTAAGTATTTTTGTTAAATTACTAGGTGAAATAATTGGGGTGTTGTTTAATGTGTGTTGCTGTGAGGGATTAAATTTTGTGTTATTTCTTGTAACAGATGAAGCCACGTCAATGGGAGGGTCTGTCAGACCAAGCCAAGGACTTAGTGAGGAAGATGCTTCGTGTTGATCCTAAAGAAAGGTTGACAGTAGAGGAGGTGTTGGCACATCCTTGGCTAAGAGTAAGAGTTTGTACAGATTACCTGTAGAAAACTGACAGAAACCTGTCTAATAATATAATAATTGCCTTATTCTGCCTTATACAGTCATTGCTGCTGGAACATTTTGTGATACAGCATAAGTAATTTACATTAAAATAAGCATCTATCGAGTACTGGGTTCCGAGCATTATGGTAACTGTTTTGTCTGTGACTTTCGTCTTAAGGCAGCGTGAGTATATTGGCTGGTTGTGCTGATGGTGCAAACCCAAAAGTTTTCACTGTGGGATTGTTTAAACACCAGTGGCTTCATGCAGTGACTTCTGCTGTCAGCAGGGTTGATTTTGAGTAGCACTAAGGCAGATGCAATGGGCTGGAGTGTACAGTCTTGTATATTACATCCAGGGCTGGTACATTATCTCACTTAATGATGGTAAAATGAGGCAGATTAAAGGGAAATATTGCGTTTGTAAGACTTTTTATTTGACCTATTCTCTTTTACATACGGTCAGGTCCCATTCAATGAAAGAAAAGTAACTGGGAGAAAAATTCTACCCAGTCAGCACTGATTAACAAGTAATTAACCTTTTTGTGAAAACAGATAAATTTGTTCACCCAAACAATTATGCATGCAAAACCACACCTTCTTCACCCCTGATTTGAAATCCACCAATCAAATCCTTTTTATCACGTTCATCAGACAATAACAGATGCCTTCTATGGCATGTGCAAAATGTTCGTAGGCCTAAATTACAAACTACTGAAAATTATTGCTTTGTCTGTATTGAACTACTGTAAGTATACTACGGGGTTTTACCACCTCCCTGGTAATAATATTCACAAAGTAGGCTACTGCAATTTGAATTGAAGCCCTTGGTCCTCAGCAGGTTGCTTCCCTCTCAAAAGAGTAGGATGTGAAAGAGATTTTTGGTGCTTAACTGGTACTATCAGTTTAGGCCCTTGTAGAAAACGAAAACTACGAACCTTCAACAGGCTTCAACAGGCTGCTCCGAGGTAGAACATCCATGGATAAAATACCATTTTTGTAATGTCCTGTGAATAGTGCTCACTGTGTGAGAGGTGAACTGTATGGTGAACCAGGGAGATGACACTGCATCTCCCTGGGTGGGCTGCAGTATCCCACAGTACTGCACAGGCCGTCCGGAAACTGCTGTGATAGTTTGTTGTGGGCATGAAGCACAGGGTTAACAAGGTCAACACGTATTGCGTAATGAGTGTAAATATGACCCACGTAACCGCTCTGAACGTGCAGTAATACAAAACGTTGCAGTGTGGGCAAGGTTTATCGTTGGATAATGAGCTGGTTCGATCAGAAAATTGTTGCTTCTTTTTGTCCATATTTCGTGAAATTAGTGTTGATCTGCTGCAAGTTATTTGTGATTCACGTTTGGAGAGGGGAAGAGACCAGAAAGGGACTACATTGGTGTCATTTTGTGATATCTTTTCAAACGCAATATTTCCCTTTAATGTAACAGCAAAAACAACCACTGAAAAAAATAAACTGGAGTGTTTTACTTGGGTGTGATTTTGATAACACTTCTGAAATGAAGATAGTAATGAGAGTCATATTTGGTTTGCTCAGTTCAGTTTCAAAGCATTGCCTCAACATTCCTTCTGATTTTGACCTACAAGCTGTCATAGTTTTCACATAAGATTTTTCTAATGATCATGTAATTTGATGAAACATTTTTATGCTAGGTTCTCATTATAACTCTAGAATTTTAAGAAAAGAATCATGGACATTATATCTGTTTTATCCTTTGAAGGAAAGAGACAGAACTGCCCCCAAGATACATCTTCATGAGTCTGTTGAGGAGCTGAAAAAGTTCAATGCTAGAAGGAAATTGAAGGTAGGCTATCTGCTGGAAAACATCTAAGAATTTAAAAGTCCTTAAGTTTCTAACTGACTACTAGTACTAGCTGGTAATGTAGAGTAGCATATGTAGCCGGTACCAGAACTTAGAATTTAGGTATACATCTCTATACCCCTAGAGGTAGTAAATCCCAAATTAAGTTGTGAGTATTCAGCATATTGTTTGTACGCTGTCATAAACTCTTGTCATGAAATTCATTGAATGTCTGGAACATGACTGTAAATTTACATTTAGATATTAAATTGGTAGGAACCAGGACCACTGCTGTGTTAAGTGTGCTTACTAGCATAAACAGACACGATGGAATGAAGGGATATATTTGAAATGTACAACTCAGTGTCCTGTTATAGACCACTAATGCATAGTGGGTTGTACTACTGTGCACATTTTTGGAAGGTGCTCTATTTGAGGAGTTGCAGAGTTTCAATCAAGTCATGGTTTGGGTGAGAACCTTTCATAACTACCTGACTTACAAATTCTAGACAACTTTCCCCTATTTAAAGGCTCTAAAATTTCACTCCAGACACTAAAATTCTATCTACTGCTTCGTGCCCCACCTCCAATTTAAACAAAAGACACCTGTCTAGTACAGCTCATAAACAAAGTTACAGTATCTTGCCTTGAGTTTAAATTTCTCAAGGCCACATCCTAACAATACTGTGTGTAAGCTTAATCGGAAACACAACTGACTGCACAAATCATAGTTGACCAATGAGAGTGAAGCTACTGTTTGAATTAATATTAATCAAAAGGTAGTCCTCAATTGTATTTAGAGGTATGACCATAGTCAGTTAGAGTGATGCTATACCCCCCTTTAAACAACGCTGTGACATGAGTCATTGACTTAAGTCAGTATACAAGCTATAGTTAACTTGGCTTCCTACAAAAAGAGTAACATGAGTACACACTGTATTTATCTTTTTCTAATGTCACTGTCCTGTGTAATGTGTAGCAAATAACAGGGAAATGGCATTACTATTTTTAACATCTGGTGGACTCTGTTGCAAATGTCAAGAGCTTTTTGTTTATCCTGCCAAGGAGAAAAGTTGGGCTTGATGACAGATAGATATAATTTAATTTTGGCCTTATCATCATGTTCATTCCACACAGCTTTTCTTACTTAAAGATTGACAAAGTCATTTAGTACAACCATGTTCACCTTTGTTTTTTTCATTTACAGACTAGGTACATTAAGCATCCCTATTTTATTTGTGTGTTAAATACTTTTAGGAGCCATACATTTTAATGAACTCATAAACATTGCTGTGCAGTAGTGTACTAGAAGATCCAGCTGTCATATAACTATTTTGTCTCATTTCTTTTATTTTCTCCCTTAAAGTTGTATTTCTTCAATATTTTTTATCCCCATGAAACTATTATTGAAATTGGCTGGAATCATGTAGCATCTCTTATTGTAAGGATACGAGTGGGTTTAAAAAACACTTTAATGAGTTTTTGGTTTTAAGGCATGTTTGTCTCCCACATAATACAATTTAAAGAGTTTATATTGTATTAGGACATTACTTAAAAGCAAGATTAGTGGTGGGAGTTAGTTGTCATATACATAATATAAGGAGAATGAAGTTTATCCACCCACTAATCAACAAAAGAGGGAAGAGGAAAAGGAAAAGAACAGAAAGCAAAAAAATAATCACTGAATAAAAGCAAGATTTTGATTGCCACTTAGGTTGTCTTGAAAAAGATGTTTTGGTTAGAAGCCAGAAATTAGGCTAGGACAGTGTTGTCTGAGATTGCACAGTTGCTATTTTATAGGTAATTTTGTGCTGAAGGGGTATAGTGACTTCATTGTTTGTTTGTATGGTGGAGGTGCTTTATCAAGTATACTATCTCAGGATTAAAATGAATATTGTTTGAATGTTTAAGGTGATTGTTGCAAATTGTAATCCAAATGCTGATGCATTAAATTGTCATGTGACATAGTCTCAGCATGTTGTAAAAGTTATGTTCTGGACCTTTTATGGAACATTTCATTAGCAGATTGAATACTTCTACAGACATGATCTTAGTTTTGCCATTTTGACATTTACAAAACTAAGTGTTTTTTTTTTTTTTTTTGTAAGGTATATACATGAAGCATGTGTTAATGAGATTGTATGTAATGAATACAACCATGTGAAGGTTAAAAGAGAATAAGTTAGATGAAATGGGAAGTTTGTAGAGGCGGAAAGTACATACCAGTTATTATTTTCTGATCTCACAGAATCATCACTAAAAGGAAGATGAATGGATTCTAGTTCAAGAGAGGTCACTGTCACTGAAGCATTTTTAGACATTGGAAATGTTTAAGTTGATTGATAGAAATCTGGGGAGACTCTCCTATCCTATGACATTAATCTCAACCTTCCATTACAATGAATAGCTGCTGTATTTGTTATCATGTTCAATCTTGATTGCATGTTGAACATGAAATGTTCTACGTATCACTTTTTCATCAGTCTCCTCCTATCATCTTTCCTCCAGGGAGCAGTCTTAGCTGCCGTAGCAAGTCATAAATTCACCAGTTTTTACAGTGACCCAAATACCAAACACATTACAGATTTCACAGAAGACGATCCAACATCATCTGGTAAATCTTTTATCTGCATATGTTTTTACCTTTTCTTTTCATCTAGTTCACTTCATAAATTTCCTCTCATCCCTTTTCTTTGCTGGATACCACAAAGTGAATAATTGTGTAAAATTTGTCAAAATTTCAGGTATATTTCTGTCTTTACCTTTTCCCCTTCCTTACCTTTGTTTTATCAAATTTAGTTCTTATGTTCAAGATTTCTCATCATTTTCTGTTAAAGGGAAACATTTTCTTTACAATGCATCAGTGTTGTAGAAATAGAAAATAGCTTTTTTTTTCAGTATAAAGCCATTGAGGCTCATCAACGAACTCTGGCACTAACTTTCTTCCAAAAAATGTTGCAGAATACAAAATTCATGAATGTTGCATCATTTGAAAGTTTGGTTAAACAAATTATAAATGAGCTAAGAATTTGTGACTGTTGAAATATCATGGGATGAAAATAAAGGCATCCAGCTACCTTATTTTGAATCACCCATCATTTTATATCAGTAAATTCTGTTTTCAATATAAAAAACTTTTGGGGTGCCACAAACACAAAATTTCCCTTCAAACTGCTGTAAAAAAGAAGAATGTCTTTAATTTAACAACATTTTGGAGACAGCAATGAGAACAAATAAAGCATTGCAAGGCAAATTTTTTCATTATTTTTTTTAAGAATTTATCGACATTTTTTAGTTTTGATGATAAGAGAAACCCATGCATTCATGATGGCGTGTGTGTGTATGGGCATGTGTGTAAGCACTCACAGACACCTCCTTAGCGGGTACATAGGCAGCCGGCGAGACCTCCGCTCTCGCACGTCTTTCCTAGCTCGCGCGCGGCTCGTAACTGGCGTAGCTGCCCGAAAATTTGGCCACTGCAATGAGAAGTCTCGCGCGGCTGCACGTGCCTGCCTTGGCAAGCAGCCCGCCCTCCAGACATGTACGTCTGATGAGTTACTTGGAGGTCAGCTAGGCTGATGGGGAAATCCCGTGAATTCCTTACCGGGTCCTGTCCTAGTACCCCGTAAGGCAGTGAATGTGCGTATGGGTGGGTGTGAGTGTGTGTGTGTGTATGTGTGTGCATTTGTGACACTTTGCTCGTTAACACGATATCTCAAGAAGGGAAACTCTGACAGTTCTCAAACTTGGTACATAGATGCCCCATATTGAGAGGAAGAACCCTATTGTTTTTGGTGGGGGTCAAAGGTCACCTGGGGTAACCGGGGGTCAAAATCTGAAAACCTTGTTAACACAATATCTTGAGGTAGGAAGCCTAGATGAATTTCATACTTTGTATGTAGATGCGTTATGGTAAGAGGCAGAATCTTATCATTTTGGTGGAGGTGAAAGGTCATCTGAGGTCACCGGGGGTCAAACCCTGAAAACTTCGTTAACACTATCTCAAGAAGGGAAGCTCTGACAGTTCTCAAACTTGGTACATAGATGCCCCATATTAAGAGGAAGGACCCTATTGTTTTTGGTGGGGGTCAAAGGTTACCTGGGGTCATCGGGGGTCAAACTTTGAAAAACTTGTTGACACAATATCTTGAGGTAGGAAGCCTGGATGAATTTCATACTTTGTATGTAGATGCATAATGTTAAGAGGAAGAACCCAATCATTTTTGGTGGAGGTGGTGGTGAAAGGTCATCTGGGGTCACCGGGGGTCAAACCCTGAAAACTTCGTTAACACGATATCTCAAGAAGGGAAGCTCTGACAGTTCTCAAACTTGGTACATAGATGCCCCATATTAAGAGGAAGAACCCTATTGTTTTTGTTGGGGGTCAAGGGTCACCTGGGGTCATCGGGGGTCAGACTTTGAAAAACTTGTTAACACAATATCTTGAGGTAGGAAGCCTGGATGAATTTCATACTTTGTATGTAGATGCATTATGGTAAGAGGAAGAACCCAATCATTTTTGGTGGAGGTGAAAGGTCATCTGGGTCACCAGGGGTCAAACCCTGAAAATTTGTTAACATAATAACTTGAGTTACAAAGCTTGGATGAATTTCGTACTTTGTATGTAGATGCATTATGGTAAGAGTAAGAACCCTATCATTTTTGGTGGAGGTCAAAGGTCATTTGTGGTCACCAGGGGTCAAACCCTGAAAACCTTGTTAACTTGATAACTACAGGTAGGAAGCTTGGATAAATTTCATACTTTGTATGTAGATGCCTTATAGTTAGAGAAAGAACCCTATCTTTTTGGTGGGGTTCAAAGGTCATCTGGTGTCACCAGGGGTGAAATGCTGAAAACCTTGTTAACACAATATCTCAAGTTAGGAAGCTTGAATAAGTTTTATACTTTGTATGTACATGTGTTATAGTGAGAGGAAGAATCCTATCATTTTTGGTGGAGGTCAAAGTTCATTTGGGGTCACTGGGGGTTAAACTCTGAAAATCTTGTTAACACGATACTCTCCAGGTAGGAAGCTTGAGGAAGCTTGAATAGATTTCATACGTAGTATGTAGATGTGTTATAGTGAGAAGATGAATCCTATTGTCTTTGGTGGAGGTCAAAGGTCATCTGGGGTCACCAGGGGTCAACATCTGAAAACCTTGTCAACACAATATCTCCAGGTAGGAAGCTTGGATAGAGTTCATACATGGTAAATTGATGTGTTACAGTGAGAAGATGTACCCCATTGTTTTTGGTGGAGTTCAAAGGTCATCTAGGGTCACCCGGGGTCAAACACTGACAACTTTGTCAACACAATATCTCAAGGCAGGAAGCTTGGCTAGATTTCATACTTAGTATGTGGATGCATTATGGTGAGAAGAAGCCTGTTGTTTTTGGTGGAAGTCAAAGGTCATCTGGGGTCACCTGGGGGTCAAACACTGGGAACCTTGTTAACACGATATCTCCAGATACAAAACTTGGATAGATTTCATATGTGGTATATGGATGCCTTCTGGTTGAAGGAACTCTTTTGTTTTTGGTGGAGGTCAAAGGTCATCTGGGGTCACCAGAGGTAAAAAAGCAAAATTTCCCAAGAATTCCCAAGAATATTACATTGGTTCACCAGAGGTCAAAAGGTAAACTTTCCCAAGAATTCTCAAGAGTTTTATATGGGTTCACCAGAGGTCAAAGAGCAAAATTTCCCAAGAATTCCCAAGATCGTCATCTGGGGTCACCAGAGGTCAAAATGCAAATTTCCCAAGAATTCCCAACACTAAATAGGAATACAGAACTGTATTTTTCCAACATGTTAAGACAGCATGTGACCATTGACTGAAAGATATGGGACATCATGGCTTTATTTGTAGGGGTCAACCGATAACCGGATCGGACATCGGAGCGGGCCGATGTTAGGACTATCGGTAAAACATCGGATCGGCGAAATATAGCAAATTGCACTTGCCGATGTTTGCCGATGTTCCGTGCGTCGAAAATTTCATTTACGTACATCGGAAGACGTATAGTGATAGTGATTTCTTACAACAAAGAAATGAACAGATAAATAGGATTAATCATTATATTACGATCGACAATAGCCCTTGTGATCGACTAGGGCTGTCAATTTCAGTTTAATCTCCTTAATTCCGTATCAACAGCGTAAACTGGCTCCATTGACAGGCACTGTGATATTCGCAATATGCCCAAGCTTTTAAAATCTGTACGTAGAGTCTAGCGATCATGTCCACCCACTTTTAGTTTCATTCCACCGAAATTTATCAATGAACGAAACAAAGTGTGGAATTCACAGTCATTAATTGTATGTTTGATATAGGGCCGAAATGTACGCACACACGGATACCTTAGGCATTTACGTGTTCTGTACAGAGAAGTTCAAGTGAAATGCACCATGAAAGCACAGTAAAGCCAGTGCATGTATACAGGTATAGGTCCGCAATTGTATGCAAACACCCATACATTAGGCTACGCACCTGCTCTGTAATGACGTTGACGTACATAGCAAGAACATGGGGCGTGGTCCGGGAAATAACGGTGTTTTTCAATCGCTACTTGTACGACTATATTTCCAGTTGTTACATCATAGTTTGCAGTAGTTACTGCGGATGCTTTTATGTAAGACATGCATGTTCATTTGTGTGAAATTAAGAGTGCCATGTGCTTTTATGGCTTTCGTAATAAACGATGTCTGCAACATCACCCCGATACCCAAAACTCCTACTAACTGCATAACTTTGCACACAGCAAGCTGTCTAGCTAGCATGGAACAAATATTTACGTATGGGTATATAGTACATGCATGCATGCATTACGTACTGTTATATGAAATACTGAAAACAAATTTACAGGTGTAAGCCTACACAATCTGTTTATGTGTAGGTAAAGCATGGTAGGATGGCGCGAAATGGCCAAGTACATGCACTGAAATATCGCGGGCTTATTTCTGTTTTAACGTTCAGTAGTGCGAGAGACTTGGGCTAAGAACAGAGAACGAAAGGTATTGCATTTTGTTAGGGGAATTAGTAGGCTTACTGTGAGTAGGTGAAAGTCAGTTCAATCACGGAATTATGTGCTATGAATGAAGTCATCGATAGTCCGCCGATTCCTTATTTTCGAAGCTTTATTTGGTCATTGAATTGTCATATAAACATTGTTTTGTGAATGAAAGGTATCAAAGCAAAACATGGAGGGGAAAATACTAAACTTCTGGTTTTTGGGGTTTTTTTTAAAGGAAATTCGTTTAAGCCGATGTGCATGCATAGGCATGGCTCACGAGGAATAAGGAATGTTTGATCGCACTGTGAAACGATGTAAAAGCATTGATAGCAAAAATATTGGATCGGATCGGATATCGGCCGATGTTGTGATAAAAACATCGGACATCGGATCGGCAGCAAAAAACCACATCGGTTGAGCCCTATTTATTTGGAATATTTATTTGGAATAGAACATTTATATCATTGAAACCTCAATGCATCTTTGCATTCTGGTTAATTCTTGTTTTCGTATCACGATAACGATAATTTTGGATGTATCGCCCAACACTAAATCAAACATACCTAATTTCCATTTTTTATAGACTGTTGCAAACCTATTCTTACTTGGGGTCTGTTCACTTCATGCATGTAGTGTTACTTATTAGTTCATGCTTGTTACCTTGGTAAGAGCAGAAAACAGAAAATTTGTAAGTGAAACGAACTGTTTGCATTTAGGAACCTGCCATGGTCATAGGTACTTGTAATTGGGGAGAGATCATTGTGAGGTTAGTGAAGTTAATGCAAGATTGCTACCTGCTTAGCAGGTTGAAGTGTGGCAGCATTTTTAACAGACAAGTATTAGTTGCCTTTAGCATACTGACATGAAAATGCATCTTAATTTTTTATGGTAGTGGAAGGACTCAAAATAGATGTGTAGTAGAAGGTTTTAAGCACATGTCAGTCATCAGGGTCAATGTATGGAGTGAATTATTAGCTAAATTTATGTTGCAAAAGCCCAGTCTGAAGAAGTTGCACTCTGTGATAAGGTATCAAAACAAATAGAGGGGGTAGTTCAGAAATGGTGATGCATATGTCTCTGATTAAACATTACAGGAGCTGTAGCCCAGGTACTAGATAGCTTGGAGGAGATTCAGTGTCTGACAGACTGTGATGAGAGAGACTTGGACTTCCTTCATACTGTGTTTGAGGATAACCAGCTGCATTCATTACTGGATGTAAGTACTGCATACAATTTGTTTTCATGTGGCTGTTTGTTCTCAGAGCTCCTGCTCCAAGCCAATTTGAAATGTCAGTAGTTGGTATAAAATACCATGCTTCCTTTGCAAGTGCTTTACACAGGGAGTTGTTACTTGAAAGGAGTTACATTGGAACTTTAATTTATGCTAATACTTAAAGACCTACTTCATTGAGAGGTTGTCAAATATTACCCAGTCATTAGGCTTACTTGGCTTACTTGGACTCTATTCAGTGTTTTCAGTTTGATTTGGATGTGGGGTAGAAACATTATTTAGGTCTGGTAATTCTTAATCAAAGTGGCTTAAACAGCACAGTGCTTGCATGTCAAGCCGATGCTGTCAACACTTCATCCCCCCCCCCCCCCCCAACGCCATCCGCTGAAAACCAGGTATTTGCTAGCAACTCCCTACTAAACCATATTTAGGAGTAGCCCTTGAGTTCTAAATACAGTTGAGGACTGCACTTTGATTGATCTTCATTCAAAAAATATAGGTCCACTCTGGTTGGTCAGTGATGACTTGTACAGTCACTTGTGTTCCCAGTTAAGCTCACACTCGGTGTGTGTCAATGTATACGGCCTCAAGCAAATTAAACTCAGTGCAGCGTATGTACTGTGACTCTGTCTTGGAGGTGTACTGACATGAAAGTACTACCTTCCATGGTATTAGATAGGTGATTTCTGTTTAAATTGGAGGAAGGACTATTATATGTAAACTTAGTTGGGAGAATTTACTGTGTGGGGTGAGATTAGAGAGCCTTTAGTGGTATGTTTTGTTAAACTCAAAGCGACTGTTTAATGGAAATATTTAGAACAGGTTGGCACCCCTTTTAGAAGGGACCATATTCAAATGAGCTCAAGTGGCAGGAGAATAATTTTGTTAGCTCAGTATGGAAAGTTAACAGAATTGTCTGGAGATACCAAACGTAAATCTAAATTCATATCATTGAAATTCATATTCGTACGTGAAACCAAAGTGATATTCTCAAATTAGCGTAAATAGCTTCAAAAAGTAAAATAAATTTTTTTCTCTGATGACTGGCAATGTTGAAGCAGTAGATAGAATCCCCCCAGTACTACTCTCAAAGACACAGACAATAATCCTCTTTTGTGCTACATTTTTAATCCATCAAAAGTTCTTTACAGAAACTGAAAGAGCTAGACAAATGACATATTACTGGCTGATGGTGGCTCTTTCAGGTTAACCTCAAAGGAGGGGATTTTAATGGATCTCCTTTTGAGTAACAGCTTCCTGCTTTATGTAATGACCCTAGTATTCAAATGATGTAAGAATTCAAATTGGAAGTTCCCTTTTTGTAAGATGTGGGGTAGAGGGTGGGGTGAGGTGGAGGAGATGTGGTGCAGGGGTAAGAAAATCTAAGTCTACATTGTTCCCCATTACCCCCTGTTTACACCTGTAATCCCCACTTACCCGTAATAAGATCCTGTTAAACTAATAGCACAATGGTAGAGGAGCAACAAATTGTTTGTCCATGGAAAAAAATAGGTTTTTTGAAAAGAGGTTACCAAGTCAAAGTTATTGACGATATAAGAAAGACTGCAGATGACGTAAGTGCCTTTGTATTGTAACATCTGTTGGTAATCAGAGTGGTATTCGTCAAGTCTCTGCTTTACTAGTAATGTTTCCTGGAAGTTATGTGAATGTATATATTTTATGAATGCAAAGGAGGTGGAAAGGTATTTGAGAAGTGTTATAAGTAACTACAGTTTGTAGTGCAGGCAGGATTTAAAGTATGGTAGGCAGTGTAAGGTATCTTGAACTTTGTATAGTTTATGCCTGCTATGCCTAGAACAAAATGTGATGGCCATGTTTCAGTCTGAGTGATGTTGGACTTGACATGGGCATCTACCTTGGCCCTTAGTCAGTGCCTTTTTGCCTTATTGGACACAAATCAGAGCAAGCTGCAAACTAAACAGAGTAAGCTTTTCATATCCTTTCACATCCTTTTGAAAAAATAAGTGTAATTATTTAGAGATAACTCCCAAGATTTTGTACATATACATTTGGGATAGAAGTTATTGTAGTATTCCTAGATTGTCTCAGGTTGGTGAAAAAATGGAAATCTCAGCATTGTTACACATTTTAAAGAAAAGTTTCTGTTGAACTATCAGTGCCTGCAGTTATGTACATCTTAGAAAACAGGTATTTTGGCTACCAGTATTTAAAGCAGTACAGCTGAACACTACATACATGGAGTGGTGATGTACTGGTAATGTTTTAACAGTTTGCAGAGAAACATAGTAGGAAGATCTCAAGTAAAGAATGGCTCTTTCCTGGACAAAATGGAATACCTCTTTCTGATAGTAGATTATTCCAAAGACTTTAAAAATGGAACCTACTGCCTTTGTGCTTGGTGCTCAGCATAAGCAATTGGAGTAGGGCAAACAAGCCAGTGAGCCACAACTGGATAAAAGGCCATCTAACTATTAAACTAACTGATAGTAGATTATCCTTTGTTTTTTCATGTCAGTAAGGTACTTGTTTGAAACCTTGGCATGTCAAAACTTTGGAAGGTATGAAATCTCTTCTATGGCTTACAGTGTTGGATATGGTGGTTACTGTATTACAATTTGTGATTTTGATGAGTTGCATATTGCATGCCTTTTGTACTTTAAAAGTTTAATAAATGTTCCCTCAAGGCTGATTGGATCCCAGCAGAAATTTTGAACTCCTCAATGGAAGTTGTGGGATGGAGTGTTTAGTGGTAACGTACCCGTGCTTATTATTTAATAATCAAATTAATGTATCAAAAGATCATACAACAGGAATCATTTAACATCTTTATTTGCATATTAAAACATCTGTAAAGATTATGTGCATCATGAAGTGCATTGTTACAACTAGCCTGCTGATTCAGTATTATGGATTGCTTTATGACTTCCCATACTGAGTCAGCAACAATTGCCACAATATAATTGGGCTGCCTAGACTTTGAAAAGTGACTGGTTTTAATCTTTTCATGTTCACACATACGTCTCAGTCATTGACCTGTATGACACCGTAAAATGTTAAAGACGTGTATTTTAAGAACACTGACATGTTGTGTCCTAAAATCATCCAATGTATTGTTTTCTACAAATGATTCTATTTTGTTTTCAACATTTTACCAAGCCACTAAATCTTGTTGCTAGAAAGTTCTCAATGTTGTATGCTCATGAGGAGCCACTGTTGTTCAATTGTAACATAGCCAAATGGTTTGGTTAGTTTCCTATTGCTACAGCAACTTTTTGTAAATGGTGTGATGATACATTTCACCAGGTCTGCAGTCTGCTGTGACCTAGTTCAGGAAACAAAGTGTATGGTAAGAACTAGGCATGGTGACCTCTGGCTACATAGCTCCTAGCCTGTGGAGTTGTTGTGTTGTAAAGGTTATGAGTGATCATACACAATGTTCAGTTTTGTTAACACATTAAATCATGAATTACTATTTTAAATCATGTGACAGCATCTTTTTTTCTAAATTATTAAATTTATGCAAAATAATAGCTTGGTTTTCCTTAAGTATGGCTTATTTATGTTCAGAGGTATCATTAAAGACACTTGTAAGGGACATGAGAGAAGATACATTTAGTTGATGAGTTGCAGTTTTCGCACTAAGGAATTGAAACTGGGAGGGAATTCCCTCTCTAAAAATTTTTTTGTGCGGGATTTTCAAAATCAAGGTGGGACCTCATCCCTCCCATAAATTTTTTTTGAGCGGGCTTTCCATCGCCATCGCAAAACTACTCCCCACGCAATACAGGTACCACTTGTTGTTAACAACAGTTAATGTGTGTCACTAGTGCTTCTCTCCAAGTTCAAAGCCTCCTCCGATACAGCTCCAATTCATCAGTAGGTGTTTTCCTTCTGAAGACTGAGTGATTATAAATCCGTGAACTTGAAGTTGACGTGGAAAATATGAGTGAACTTCATTGGAGCTACACATACGATCAGAAATTAACGAGAGCAATGTACGACATAAAAATGAAGAAAGTACATATTGTACATATTCAATACAACACATGTGAGACTCCACAGTGCATTACAGTCTACAGGTGTGTAACCAAACATAGTGTACATGATACAACGTTGCATTTGCAACCCTGGGACTGTGATTGAATTTCAGTCCAATCGGATTCACTCTTATTTATACAACAAGCAGACAGCATATAAGAGCTGCACTGTGAATGGCTAGATTATGATGATATTTGTTGCTACCATAATCAGTGTTCAGCTTGGGAGTTTGCGATCCGCTTGCTTGGGAACGATTCTATATTGCAATTTATTGTGCATATTATAACTGCAATTTCTGTCTACAATCACAGCTGCGGAGAAGTGCGCTGGAATTTGGGCAGGATTCAGAACATCAGCTGCCCGCTTATGATTTATGTGCGGGAGTGGAGGAGGTGTGCGGGATTTTCCCGCATTAGATTTAATTATGTGCCGGATTCGAAAGATAAAAGCGGGATTCCCGCAGTTCGCACCTTAGTGTGAACACTGGAGTTGGGGTGGCTGGTTACTGCCTTTAAAGGGGAATTTTCATGATCCCAGACAGTTCCAATTCTCCCAACTATGCATGTTCTAGCTCCTCCCATAACTGTATGAAGCTCTTCCTTGTGCAGGAATAAACCTATTTTATTGCTTATGGTCATGTCCTGGTGAGCATACAAGGCTATAAAATGTAATAAAAGCACTCTCTCTGCATTGTGTGGAATGTGAGCTACTCTGCATCTTTCAAATTTTCAAACTTTGATGTCAATCAAAGAGCAGTCACCAACTGAGAATTTTGATATACCCACACTAAAAATATACTTTGGGGTGATGACTGTCTGTCTTTAAGATTAGTGAAGCCAAACAAGATTGTCTTAAACCCCTGAGACTTTTGTTAATCCATAAAATTGGACAGTGGAGGTTACACTTGTTCTAATATGAGAAATAAATCACTGGTATAAGCATTCTTTCATAGCATAATGATTTGGATATTCTCAAAACTGTTCAAATATAAGCTTGCAGTGACTGCATATGCCTTAAAGGACTTTTGCTTCTGCCTTACCAAAATAAGCAGCTAAGAAGGAAAAGCCTGTGCTTTATGTGCTGGTTCACAATAAGCTGTAGGCACTGAAAGACATTTCCTTCTTGCTCAACCAAAATTATACAGCTGACTGTATTCAGAATTGCCGTTATGGAATAGCGCCCTCTTTTGTTTATTTCTGATCCATACTATTTATAGTGATCAAATTTTCTTTTATTTGTAGGAGACGATTAGATAATGAATTATTGATTTGTTCTTGTGTTGGATTTCTTACTCAGCAGTGGCAGGGTCTTTCTTAATAGGAATGAGTAGTTTGCAAGAGTGTCATTTTCAGGGTCATTGATTAGGAAGCACTTAAGGTTGTAAAGTAAGGAAGTTTATTTGAATTAAATTATTGTGCATTGCAGAGACTGGATATTTTAATTACTTGAAATGAAAGCAGAGATGGTTTAAATTGGGCTTTTTTAAAAATGAGATCGAATTCTTGCCAGTGTTTGGTCAAATATTATGCTTCTAAGCAATGAATTTACAAGTGAACATTGAAGCAGATCTGCAAGAAATTCTTTGTGGTGAAAGTTAAAACCCTTCTTCAAGGTACCCCTAATAACATGAGGTTGAAGGTTTCTGTTCTGTTGATAGCTATGTGTGCCTCTTGTCATTCGGTGATAATGTTTTGTAAGAGAATTGCATATCAAATATACAGTATATGAGTGGCTTTACTTGTGCTTGTGTATGCTATTTGCATGTATTAAGTGATGATTGTCCATTAATGCTGCAAACTTTCTACCATTATCCCTAGTAACATGATCAATTAACTGTAAAGGTAACGGTGTATGTGTGTTGAAGAAACCATAACTAATTTAAAAAAGATGAATTTCAGTTTGAAACTTAACTGAACCATTCTGTCATTGACAGCTTTAGGTTAGAAAGAGTAACCTTTCGAAAATAGAATTTAGAGACAAGAAAGGCACAGCAAGAGGTTTAATTGTCTAGACTAGTGAACTGTTGAGACTCGAGAGGGGTATTTTAACTGGTATTGAAGTGGCATCTAGTATCTACTATTGTATTGTATATTATACAAGATGGTTTTATTGCAGAATGCTCAAGTGATATGCGTCTTTTAAATTAAAATACAGATGAATTGTACGAGTATATTCAAATATAAGTTTTCATAAGTAATAAGAGAAAAAAATGTTATCACAGATTAACCATGCTTGGTAAAGTTGTGTAGATTTTCTGCCAATCTGCCATCAACATGTGACAGCTGATCAAAGAAAATTTGTTGTTGTTGTTGGTGGTGGTGGTGTTATTGTTGTTGTAAATACAGCAAGCTATCAACCAATGTGCTGCGCAAACATGAAAAAACCAGAAAATAGGTATGGGTGTAAGGAACAAACACTATGACACACACCATAAGGTAAGACAAGAAACAAAGAAGCAATATGAAAATAATAAATACTTGGAAAATAACCATGTGTGTCCTAAAAACTTGAAAAGTTGGTGCGAATTGAATAGCACTTGGAAGATGATTCAGGGAATAATTTATGCGGTATCCCATCGCAGTTTGCTACACAAGCTGGCCAAATTGCTACACAAATGCAAAAATGTGTAGCACTTTTTTATCTGCATAACCATAGGGTTTTCAGTGATTTTACACTACAGGAGAAAAAAATTCTCAAAGCTGCTATGCAAAATTTGAATACTAAATTACTCCCTGTGTTTCCAAAGACAGGGTCTGGCAACTGGAAAAGGATGATTGCCAAAAGATTTGCAGTGTGTCGTGGGTATTATATATTAACTTATGGTTACATCATTACTGTACATCTTAGTAAACCAGGCCATAAAATACTTGTTTTTAGTATGGAATGATTACTACATTGTTGTGACTTATTTTCAACTTCTACAGTAATAATGTATGTGCATTTTGTTACTGGTGTGAGTAGTACAAAGAATTTGAAGTGTTGTGTAAGGTTATTGCACTCACTTAAACTTATTTTGTTCAGCTCAAATGTAGACTGATATAGTAGTACATAGAGTAACTGGATACAGGTGGTGAACCCATTTAGAATTTCGTGGCGTCTGATGATAGTGTTGCTTGCTTTGTCTAATGTTATAGGCTTAAAGCTCATAAAGAATTCCAGCATTTTGGTTCTTGTCTTATGTGATGGATTGTGTCTGAGAGAACATATCAAGTGTGAAACTTGTAATAGTCTGGTGTTTTAGTGCAAATTGCAAGAGCCCACTCTAAATTCTTATTGAGGAATGTTGTTTTACTAGTGGTTCTGTTATTACTCAAGGTGTCATATTAATATCAGTATGGTCCACAGCTTCTGTAGTATGGCAGACTTTCCATCTTCTGTCCGTTAAGTCTGCAGTCTTTCAGTTTTTGTTCAACAAAGCATCATAAGCAGAATGTTGTGAAGGAAACACACAAATTCTCAGACAAGAATAAACTGTCCATTGTGTGCTGTAATCTGGTGAAAAATATTCAGAAGTCATGGAAAGGCATTAAGTTGTCTCCCATGGATTTCTCTCATGTTGCTATTGATAGTATCATTGGGTTGTGCACCTCATCTCAGCCATTTGTTTGAGAGTCGTTTGCATGTTTGTGACTTCATATTATATGTGTGAGGGAGCACCTTACAGACTGAATGAGAGAAGAGAGAATCAAGTAATCAGTCCGATAGATTTGTCTCTAGTGGTTTTTATTATGCACATTACCAAATACCACAGGGCAGAATTGGGATACCGTCACATGTTGGTCGTAAATTGGTGCTCTAATCACAGTGGTTGAGAAAGAGGAACTGCTCATTCAACAAAGGTAGTTGTGCTTTCTTGTTCACCTAGGGAGTTGAATCTGCAAGGTAAGATTAAACTATTCATGTCAGTGTTTTAATTAAAACTATTTGTGGTTGTTAAATGTGGATACTGTAACTTGCATCAACCTTATTTGTTTAAAGTCAGTTTTATTCCGTCTATAAGTGTTGTCAGAGATTTTAGTTTATTTTGTGTGGAGAATATTATATTGCTCTGGTAGTGATAGAGAAGTGAACCCATTGCAGTTGTACTGATATCAGAACCTTTAATAAGAAATTGTACAGCATTGTTTAAAATGTGATAGGAAATATGTTAAGAAGGAAAAGTTTGTCAAAATTGTGTCTGTATCTAGATTAATGGATGCTTAATTTACAACACTCTTCTGTGACATTGTTTATAGTTGTGCACAGTTTTATAAATTCTCTTTATTATATGCAAAATATGTGTTCTAAAAGAGATGAACCTAGAAGAAATGGACAGTTTTTATGTAGGGTGGTACTTTACAAAAAAGTGTTCTACCCAATATTTTGTAATTTCCAGTTTAAACTGATTGTGCTGTAGAATTTTACAAACAGTCCTACCCAGCAAATGCCTGTCTGCCAACTCAAATCTCATTGATGTATTTAAAGGGGTGATCATCATTTTTTCTTTTTTTTGGTTTCGATGAAAAGAGAAACCTATGCAGTCATGATGGCGTGTGTATGTGCATGTGTGTGTGTGTATGTGTGTGTGTGTGTGTGTTTGTGACACTTTGCTCGTTAACACGATATCTCAAGAAGGGAAACTCTGACAGTTTTCAAACTTGGTACATAGATGCCCCATATTGAGAGGAAGAACCCTATTGTTTTTGGTGGGGGTCAAAGGTCACCTGGGGTCACCGGGGGTCAAAACCTGAAAACCTTGTTAACACTATCTCGAGATAGGAAGCTTGGATGAATTTCATACTTTGTATGTAGATGCGTTACGGTAAGAGGAAGAACCCTATCATTTTTGGTGGAGGTCAAAGGTCATCTGGGGTCACCGGGGGTCAAACCCTGAAAACTTCGTTAACACGATATCTCAAGAAGGGAAGCTCTGACAGTTCTCAAACTTAGTACATAGATGCCCCATATTGAGAGGAAGAGCCCTATTGTTTTTGATGGAGGTCAAAGGTCACCTGGGGTCACCAGGGGTCAAACCTTGAAAACATTGTTACCACAATATCTTGAGATAGGAAGCTTGGATGAATTTCATACTTAGTTTGTAGATGCGTTATGGTAAGAGGAAGAACCCTATCATTTTTGGTGGAGGTCAAAGGTCATCTGGGGTCACCGGGGGTCAAACCCTGAAAACTTTGTTAACATGATATCTCAAGAAGGGAAGCTCTGACAGTCCTCAAACTTGGTACATAGATGCCCCATATTGAGAGGAAGAACCCTATTGTTTTTGGTGGGGGTCAAAGGTCACCTGGGGTCACCGGGGGTCAAAACCTGAAAACCTTGTTAACACAATATCTCGAGATAGGAAGCTTGGATGAATTTCATACTTTGTATGTAGATGCGTTACGGTAAGAGGAAGAACCCTATCATTTTTGGTGGAGGTCAAAGGTCATCTGGGGTCACAGGGGGTCAAACCCTGAAAACTTTGTTAACACGATATCTCAAGAAGGGAAGCTCTGACAGTTCTCAAACTTAGTACATAGATGCCCCATATTGAGAGGAAGAACCCTATTGTTTTTGATGGAGGTCAAAGGTCACCTGGGGTCACCAGGGGTCAAACCTTGAAAACATTGTTAACACAATATCTTGAGATAGGAAGCTTGGATGAATTTCATACTTAGTTTGTAGATGCGTTATGGTAAGAGGAAGAACCCTATCATTTTTGGTGGAGGTCAAAGGTCATCTGGGGTCACCGGGGGTCAAACCCTGAAAACTTTGTTAACATGATATCTCAAGAAGGGAAGCTCTGACAGTCCTCAAACTTGGTACATAGATGCCCCATATTGAGAGGAAGAACCCTATTGTTTTTGGTGGGGGTCAAAGGTCACCTGGGGTCACCGGGGGTCAAACTCTGAAAACCTTGTTAACACGATATCTCAAGAAAGAAAGCTCTGACAGTTCTCAAATGTAGTACATGGATGCCCCATATTGAGAGGAAGCACCCTATTGTTTTTGTTGGAGGTCAAAGGTCACCTGGGGTCACCTGGGGTCAAACCCTGAAAACATTGTGAACACAATATCTTGAGGTAGGAAGCTTGGATGAGTTTCATACTTAGTGTGCAGATGCGTTATGGTAAGAGGAAGAACCCTATCATTTTTGGTGAAGGTCAAAGGTCATCTGGGGTCACCGGGGGTCAAACCCTGAAAACTTTGTTAACACGATATCTCAAGAAAGGAAGCTCTGACAGTTCTCAAACTTGGTACATAGATGCCCCATACTGAGAGGAAGAACCCTATTGTTTTTGGTGGAGTTCAGAGGTCACCGGGGGTCAAACCCTGAAAACATTGTTAACACAATATCTTGAGGTAGGAAGCTTGGGTGAATTTCATACTTTGTATGTAGATGCGTTATGGTAAGAAGAAGAACCCTTTCACTTTTGGTGGAGGTCAAAGGTCATCTGGGGTCACCGGGGGTCAAACTCTGAAAACTTTGTTAACACGATATCTCAAGAAGGGAAGCTCTGACAGTTCTCAAACGTGGTACGTAGATGCCCCATATTGAGAGGAAGAACCCTGTTGTTTTGGTGGAGGTCAAAGGTCACCCCTGGGGTCACCTAGGTCAAACCCTGAAAACATTGTTAACACAATATCTTGAGGTAGGAAGCTTGGATGAATTTCATACTTTGGATGTAGATGCGTTATGGTAAGAGGAAGAACCCTATCATTTTTGGTGGAGGTCAAAGGTCATCGGGGGTCAAACTCTGAAAACCTTGTTAACACGATATCTCGAGGTAGGAAGCTTGGATAAATTTCATACCTTGTATTTAGATGCCTTATAGTGAGAGGAAGAACTCTATCATTTTTGGTGGGGGTCAAAAGTCATCTGGGGTCACCAGGGGGGTCAAACCCTGAGACAGAGCTCCCACCCAGCACGGATTTTTCATATTCAGTACGGAAAATCATTGTAAATATGGGAATATGGATTTTTCCTTGATAATCCGAATTTTGAATGAGTAAATAGGTCCTTTCACGAACTTTATTATTCTTTAGTCAACATATCAAAAGACTGAGAATAGACTACAGTATTTCACTTGTCTGTACAGTACTGTAGTGTATTTATTTGAGCTCAGTAATCTATGCTGTTATGTTATAGGTTAAACTTTTGTCAACAAGTTGATGTTAAACCAATCAGTAGATAGTTTGCAGCAGATCCATGACATTCCATAAGCTACCATATCATTGGTTGATCAGTTGTAAACAGATCCACTTTCAACCAGTCAGAATTTGTGTTAAAAGCTAGTTTCTGAGTGCAGTGACAGACTAATAGGGCGTTCCATTGGGTCAGTGAGCTCGGTCATTTACGCGTGAAAAGCGTTTCATAGCCCTCACAACTCGTGAACTGGTGCGGTGCGCTGGGAATTTTCAAAGCAACTCGAGTTACCCACTTAGGACAAAATGGCAGACGTAGCGAAGGCAGATAAAGAATGAAGTTACGTTCCTATTTTACCTTTCAGCCAGTAAAATTGATACACAGCTCTTCTAGATTGTAAATCTGAAGACGCAAATCAAATTTAAGTGTTCAGTATTCATGATTATTACTCAATGCGACAGTTTTGTCGTTGTTTTAATGATCGATTCTTACGCCATTTGCCTGTTCGTCGAACATCGTCTCATTTACATGTACGTCAAACGTACAGTATACGTAACGATGTTATTGTTGAAGAGTGTATAGTTATCCGTTTCACCACTTTAGACCAAATGAAACGCTTTTCACAAGTAGTGAAGTGGTGCATACCGAGCGCACCTAACGAATGGAAGGCGGCATATCACATATAGCCTGCCTGCCAAGGTCTGTTGAGCTGGCTGAGTAGCCCAACGTTAATGTTAGATTTGACTGTAACTGAATTGGAAAAATAGCACCAAGAAATGGAATAATAAAAATTACAGCAGGAATATCACAGTTTGTTTAATATGGCTCCTCTTCAGAGTAGCACGAGTAACTTTAGTGGAAAATTTACCAGGCAGATCAAGTTTTAACGTAGGCCTAGGCCTAACAGTCAGGGCCTAGGCCTAGGCCTAAGTGTTGTTACAGAACCAACAACAAACATTAGCCTACACACACAATAACGTTAGACTCAGTACATAAATCTAATGCAGAGTTCCAGGTTTATGGGCTAGGCCTAGACAAAGTCCTAGTCCTGTGACTAAGTCCTAGCCTAACTGCTACAGTACAGGCTAGCCTAATTGTAGTACAGTATGTATGGGCTGATATTAGAGGTAGGTTACTGTAAATGTAATAGCTATGGCCTAGGCTAGGGCTAATCAAAGCAGTTATTGCCTGTCAAATGTTGGTACCCATCATCTAAGTTTGTAGTATTTACAGAGAGATTTCTGTGACCAGCTGTGCATAGGCCTGGGCTAGGTTTATACTTATAGCTAGGCCTAGGCTAGACCTAGGCTAATGTTACTTAGGGCCTTGCCAAGTATTTAGCATAGCCTCTAGGCTATACTGTAACATTAGGCCTTGGGAATACTTGGGATATTTTGCTTTTTGTCCTTTGGTGACCCTGATGACTATCTTGGGAATTCTTGGGAAATTTTGCTTTTTGACCTCTCGTAACCCCAGATGACGATCTTGGGAATTCTTGGGAAATTTTGACTAGTGACTGAAAGATATGGGACATCATGGCATTATTTGGAATAGAACATATATCATCGAAACCTCAATGCATTTTTGCATTCTGGTTTTTTATGGGAAGGCTATGCAAAGAAAAGGGTATGCATACTATTGTTTGCATGGGTAATTTGTGTACATGGGTACTGGTCCTACATTCTTTACCCAGTAGCAAATTTACTACCTGACCCCTTAAAAAATGTTGCATGAGGAAAAATTATTCCCTATTTATAATTTCCTCAAATGATTGAACCATTCATTTGCCTTTTTGTGAAATGCCAGTCAAGAAAGAGAATAAAATAATGATAAAATTTAATTGGCAATTTGTCATTTTTGGTTTCGATGATAAGAGAAACCTATGCATTCATGATGGCGTGTGTGTGTATGTAGGTGTGTATGTGCGTGTGTGTGTATGTGAACTTGTCTTCCTATCAGACCGAGGACCTGAACAATGGATTTGAGGTCCTCTGAAGGAAATTCAATAGATTTGTCAAGTCCTCGAAAGTTTGAACAATAGAGAGTCTATTGTCAAGGTTAGGGTTAAGGAAGTAAACACAAAGGAAATAACAATGAGGTCCTCGGATTGTATGTAAAATCGACTTATGTGTGTGTGTGTGTGTATGTGTGTGTGTTTGTGACACTTTGCTTGTTAACACGATATCTCAAGAAGGGAAACTCTGACAGTTCTCAAACTTGGTACATAGATGCCCCATATTGAGAGGAAGAACCCTATTGTTTTTGGTGGGGATCAAAGGTCACCTGGGGTCACCAGGGGTCAAACTCTGAAAACCTTGTTAACACAATATCTTGAGTTAGGAAGCTTGGATGAATTTCATACTTTGTATGTAGATGCGTTATGGTATGAGGAAGAACCCTATCATTTTTGGTTGAGGTGAAAGGTCATCTGGGGTCACCGGGGGTCAAACCCTGAAAACTTCATTAACACGATATCTCAAGAAGGGAAACTCTGACAGTTCTCAAACTTGGTACATAGATGCCCCATATTGAGAGGAAGAACCCTATTGTTTTTGGTGGGGGTCAAAGGTCACCTGGGGTCACCAGGGGTCAAACTCTGAAAACCTTGTTAACACAATATCTTGAGTTAGGAAGCTTGGATGAATTTCATACTTTGTATGTAGATGCGTTATGGTATGAGGAAGAACCCTATCATTTTTGGTTGAGGTGAAAGGTCATCTGGGGTCACCGGGGGTCAAACCCTGAAAACTTTGTTAACACGATATCTCAAGAAGGGAAACTCTGACAGTTCTCAAACTTGGTACATAGATGCCCCATATTGAGAGGAAGAACCCTATTGTTTTTGTTGGGGGTCAAAGGTCACCTGGGGTCACCGGGGGTCAAACTCTGAAAACAGTGTTAACACAATATCTTGAGGTAGGAAGCTTGGATGAATTTCATACTTTGTATGTAGATGCATTATGGTATGAGGAAGAACCCTATCATTTTTGGTGGAGGTGAAAGGTCATCTGGGGTCACCGGGGGTCAAACCCTGAAAACTTTGTTAACACGATATCTCAAGATGGGAAGCCCTGACAGTTCTCAAACTTGGTACATAGATGCTTCATATTGAGAGGAAGAACCCTATTATTTTTGGTGGGGGTCAAAGGTCACCTGGGGTCACTGGGGGTCAAACTTTTAAAATCTTGTTAACACAATATCTCAAGGTAGGAAGCCTGGATGAATTTCATACTTTGTATGTAGATGCATTATGGTAAGAGGAAGAACCCTATCATTTTTGGTGGAGGTGAAAGGTCATCTGGGGTCACCGGGGGTCAAACCCTGAAAATCTTGTTAACACAATAACTTCAGGTACAAAGCTTGGATGAATTTTGTACTTTGCATGTAAATGCATTATGGTAAGAGGAAGAACCCTATCTTTTTTGGTGGAGGTCAAAGGTCATTTGGGGTCACCAGGGGTCAGACCCTAAAAACCTTGTTAACCTGATATCTTCAGGTAGGAAGCTTGGATAAATTTCATACTTTGTATGTAGATGCCTTATAGGTAGAGAAGGAACCCTATTATTTTTGGTGGGGTTCAAATGCCATCTGGGGTCACCGGGGGTGAAATCCTGAAAACCTGGTTAACACGATATCTCAAGGTAGGAAGCTTGAATAAGTTTCATACTTCCTATGTAGATGCGTTATAGTAAGAGGAAGAAGCCTATCATTTTTTGTGGAGGTCAAAGTTCATTTGGGGTCACTGGGGGTTAATCTCTGAAAATCTTGTTAACACGATATCTCCAGGTAGGAAGCTTGGATAGATTTCATACGTAGTATGTAGATCCGTTATAGTGAGAAGATGAATCCTATTATTTTTGGTGGAGGTCAAAGGTCATCTGGGGTCACCAGAGGTCAATGTCTGAAAACCTTGTCAAGAGAATATCTCCAAGTAGGAAGCTTGAATAGATTTCATACTTTGTAAATTGATGTGTTATAGTGAGAACATGTACCCCATTGTTTTTGGTGGAGTTGAAAGGTCATCTAGGGTCACCAGGGGTCAAACACTGAAAACCTTGTTAACATAGTTTCTCAAGGGAGAAAGCTTGGATAGGTTTTATGCTTAGTATATGGATGTGTTATGGTGAAAAGATGGACCGTATTGTTTTTGGTGGAGGTCAAAGGTCATCTGGGGTCACCAGAGGTCAAAACGCAAATTCCCAAGAATTCCCAAGACTAAATAGCAATACAAAACTGTATTTTTCCAACATGTTAAGATAGCATTTGACCATTGACTGAAAGAGATGGGACATCATGGCTTTATTTGGAATAGAATATATATCATCGAAACCTCAATGCATTTTTGCATTCTGGTTGGTCATTTAGTGAGATTATATCCTCCAGAGGTCTCTTCAGGATCCAGTTTGTGATATTCTACAAAAGTGATCTCCTAGACCAAATTTCACTGCCCTTGTGCACCGCTAACATAGGTATGTTACCACTCTAAATGTTCATATCAGTATATAAACTGAGCTTAGGGATCTGTCCCTAAGGGAAACAGTGTTGTATGTGATAAACACCACATGATCAAAATTATGTAGTAGCATGTTTACAAGATTCTGGTCAGCCATTTGTCTTGTGAAAAATAAAGTAGAAAGTGATATTGTACAAGCCCCAATAATTATGTTTGTTTCTGAAAATTTGAATCAGTTGAACCGTTCAGTCTTTCATAACAAAAAAATATTGAAATTCTTTATAAGCCACCCCCCCCCCCCGTCCCCCCCACCTTCCCGAAAACATATGCTCCAATTAAATGGTATATATGAAGTCACATTGGCAGTGTATCGACTCCCTGTGCTTGCAAGTGTGACATAAACAACAGTGGCCATGGGATACAAGCCTACGATGTACGAAAACAATTAAAACATAATTACATAACAAGAGCTGCAACACCTTAAACTAGGCCTAGGCTACACTGCACAATTAAACACCTCAAGTATACCAAAAGAAGACACCTCAATTAACAGGTAAATTTGTCCCTATAGTGAATCAACCCTGTGCCATGTGTGTAGTACTGAGATTAGTCTTTTGATTTTGTAAATATTTATGAAAAGTTACGAACTGAGCGATACCAATTACAACCAGTGAGCATCAAAGTGGCGTTCATGCAAAGTTTAAGATAGATTGAAAGGTTCCTGAATTTTAATAGCAGGGTCAGGATAGCTACATACTTAAGTATGGAGATTGGTGGGCTTACTGAGACTTCTGCAAAAGGCAGTAGTATGCATCGGCAGGATGAACGGACAAGATAGGGGTATACGTCCGACGTTTGAGGGTAATTAAACATTTGAGTGTATTCTACGTGCAGGCAGAGCCACGTATGCCTGGTTCTCCATGCAGGGAAAGTGTTGTACTAGCTGTACAGCATGCTTGCTGTTAACATGTATTACACAGACCTTTTTAAGGAAAGTAATACAATAGCAAGTTGTGCAAGAACCATGAGTCTGTGTACATGATGAAGGATGTACAAGAGAATACCCTCGCAGGGCTTAAGCCAGGATGGTGAGATCAGGGAGTCCAAATGGGTGCTTATTTTTAATTCCTACATTAAAATGTACTCTATATATGGGATAATTTAGGATTCAGGGAGTCCAAATGACTCCTGGACTGCTCCCTGGCTTAAGCATTGATACCCTGCATCCTGGCCCTTGATAAGTGGAAATTTACGTGCTCTAAATGCCTCGACAGCTTTGAGTGTGACTTAAGCATAAAGAAATGTCCCTAAAATCAATCTAAGAAAGTTATAGGGTCTTATAAAGTATTTATTTTCTTTTATTGGTAACTTTTGTTTTGAAATGAAATGAATTTTTGGTGACAATTTAAGTTCCTCGAAATAATTGCTACCTCTCTGATATCAAGCCTGTGTTGTGAAGTCAAAGTGCACATCAGACATGAGCTATTAAATCACCATGATATTGGGTTCCCAGGTACAGCGATCAGTTACCCAGTTCCTTTTTTTTTGTACCTGTGCAAACAGTAGCAAATACCATCCATTTTTATACAACATTGAACAAGGAGGTACAAATATCATGTAAGATGATTGACTGGTCTTGTTTGCACAATTACTTGGTAGATTTGGAAAGTTTTCAGTGAAATTTTCATTGTCATCATATGGAATGTGTGAATCTGTAATTAAGGGTGATATTTCTTCCAACTTGTGATTCTCACCCATTGTATAATAAATGCATAGTGCCCTCTGTTGCTTTGATGTTTTCAGATTGTGACATGGGTGTACGCTTAATGTAAACTATTCCTCTCATAGATAACAAGGTGACAGTACCCTGTAATGTAGTAGTGTGTATGTAGCTTCCATATTAAGAGCTTCCAATGTTTGTTCGTGACTGCTGCATGCATTGATGACATCATTGATAAGGGCAATCAGTACTGTTATTTCTGAATTCCTGAAGGGTACTATCTTACTGTTAGATCACTGAAAATGATTGCATAAGTTATTTTAGCATTGTGTAAGTTGCTGTAAGATTCCTGAGTGACATTCAGTGTCAGATTCCTGAAGGGATCTTGATGTTGTTAAGAGATCCCTGAGGGGCACCAGTAAGTAGTGTTGCTTCTAAATAGCTGAAGGGCACTGTGTTGCTCCTATATTACTGAAACACATTGAATAAGTTGTGTAAGCATTTTGAACTGATTGTTAGATTCTTGAAGGAGACTTACAGTAGTGCTGTTGTTAGATCCCTTACAGGCAGTCAGTGTTGCTGTTAGATTCCTGAAGTACATTCATTAAAGTGGACCTAAAGTCTAAAAATTCAAAAATATATATTTTAGAGGTTACAAAATTAATCTTATTGGTCCAACTCCCATTGTCATAGCTTATTCCATTGCTGAGATATTAAATGTTAAAATTTATTCACTTAAATCCAAACAGTTCATTGCGCAATAATTTTTGACATTCTTGTTGTACAAGTCACATTTAATGCTTTGTTTTCTTTTAAAATGAAAAATGTTTATATGACCTTGACTGCTTCCTGTTTTCTTGCATGACATGCTGTACAGAGAGGGCTTATATAGTCAAGTCACCCCAAAGCAGTAAGAATGCGATCACATTTTGGCACAAGGTGCGGTGGCTTTCAGAAAAACAAAGAATTACAAAGATTGTAATTTGAGTAGTACAACAATGACATCACAAATTATTGCGCAATCTACCTTTTTAAATCGAGTGAATAAACTTCAACATTTTATATCTCAGCTTAAGAAAGTCCTGTGAAGATGGGAATTGGACCATTGAAATTCAGTTTTCATGCTCTGTAATATATATTTTTGAATTTTCAGACTTTAGGTACACTTTAATGTTGCTGCTACAGTAGCTCCCTGAAAGACACTCAGGAATGGTGCTGCTGGATTACTCTGAGACAGCTATTGTTAGTAGTGGTGCTGTTAGATTCCAGAAGGCCACTCCTGTTAAATATTTTATTGGTTCTTTCTTCATATGACAATATTGTCTGTTTCAGCTGCAGTCAGCCTTACACAGCCTCAGTTATTTGAGATGTTAAGGACATTGTTGCATTTCAAGTTAAATCTCTTTAGATCTTTGAGTATTTAAGGCGGGGGTAAGGTACACCATAGCCTTAAGATCCTGCAGACTACAGAGACAAGTCGTTGCGGATTCTTTCCTGTGGCATGTTTGAAGAACATGGTCATTTAGGAAATACTGTGCAATTCATTTCACCAGAAATTTGCATAAAGTAGGCAAGTTTGGATGCTTCAAATATCAGAGCATTTTTGGGCATCATATTTCATACTGTGGTAAATATTACTGAAGAAATATTTTGTGAATGTTGATCTTTGTTATGATGCTGGCACCAATGAGATATCAAAGGATTTGTAGGGGTGAAGCAAAACTGTTTTGTCTGTTACTTGCTATTTGAAGATGTTGATTGTAGGACTGTCGGTACTTGAACCATTTAAATACTGCTGTAAAGTTGATTAATTGAGATGTTTAATATGTCATTTCTGTTTATGTAAACACTGGTGTCAAGTTTCATAACAATTCTTACAAACAATAACAAAATTCTTGCTGTCATATTGTATAAAGTTAGCTTGATTTATTGGTGATTTTTGTCAACAGAAAGTAAATAGAAGCAAAATCTAAAATAACATGCCTGGTTTTATGGTCTTGTTAAATTAATTACTGTAGTTAGGTTCAGTTTAGTTGCTTACAATCTGTGCAGTTATTTGTATGTACCATAGTTTTGAACTATTTCAGGTTTATGTATGTACGGGATGAAATACATCAGTTTATACTGCAACATATCTGGTCATCATGATGTATGTATACATGTGCTGGTGATGAAGTAATAAAAGATCATAAACTAAAATGTGTTCTGTGTTGAATGGAATCACAGAGAAACTTTGGGGCAGGCTGGATACTTTTAAAATTCTTGTAGCACAAATTATCTTCAGACAGTCTTTTAGAATTTTGCTTCAGGAAATTATTAAATCCTTTTGTGCTGTGTAAGCTACCTGGTAATAAGCTAAAACTACTCATGACATTGACGAGTTCAGAGAAGATTTTAAATGGTAAACCAATAAGTTACATTGATTTCTTAACATTGAAAAAATGTTAGCAAACTAAGTGGAACCAAAGTTTGAAAAGACTTTTAATTAACAAACGTTAACAAACTGGCATAAGCCGTTAACAGCATTAAGTAAATGATAGGAACATTTGATTCCCCCACATTGAACTTAATGCATGTCTCAAATTTTAGATTTCAAAATGTTCATTGTATGGCAGGTTTTTATCTTGTGAAGTGAAAGTAAATTTCAAGGATATTATAAAGCTTTGTTCTTTTTGAGTGTCCGAAATATAATCCAGTACAAGACCATACTGTGAAATAAATGTCTTGGCTGACAGCTCCTGGTTGAACTATTTCTAGTTTAAAAATTATGGAACAGCATTTGAATGGCCTACAATAAATATTACTGTTGGAATGTATGGTGGCTGTCACAAATTGGAATATACTCCAACAGGGATGCATGCACGATTTTGACACATTCACACCTGCCTCCCTCAGTGGTGGTATCAATCAGGCATGTCATGGTAAATGGATTGCGCACATCGTGATTGGTTGATATAGGGGGTTGCCGTGTGAGTTGCATCTCACATTATATCCGTTGGAAACCTTGACTGGTGTGTAACTAATCAGCGACAGGATCAATAATTGAATAAAGCTGACTGTTTTGATTGGGTGAAGGGATAGGGAGAAAAGATTCGTTTGTTTATACTAGACGATTAAAATATCCTTTGATTGGTATCATTGACTGGGAATCCAATTGATTCATCAGAGAAAGAATCTCACTTGGTCTATTGTGATGGCAAACCTAGCTAGCTAGTCAGCCAGCTGGTTTCTTAGGGATGCCAAGTGGGCCAGTTAATGAAATATATTTCTTCTTCCTCTCTAGCCATTCCTTTGGATCCCCACTACTTAGGTACACCCTTCCTACTTCACAGAATGCCAGCTCCAAGTTAATTTTATGTTCAGATTTCAGGAGTGTTGCCCTTTTCCATTTTAGCAGCTTGGTATCCCTTCTCTGGATGTACTGTGTGTTACAGTTGTATTGGCATCAGTAATGTGATACCACAGCCAAGTGATCATAGCCAGTAATAATCATCTGTGTGGCAGAATGGTTGGGTTCCTTCATATCTCATTAGATACCAGAGGCCCTCACACTTCAGGGGATTATTCATGAATATCTGTAGGTGTAAGTTATTGCTTTTAATCATTGTCCAACCTTGATATGCTATTCACTGCAAAATGTGATTGCATCTGAACTAGTGTAACCCTTGCAACATGATGCTTAATGAGCTCCTATAGATGCTAATGACTTTAGCACTGAATTTAGACACTTTACTTAGCATTATTGCTAAGGAGTATAATAAGTTAAATGAAGTAGTGATAATGTACTCTTATGGTAGTATTAAAGACTGGTCTTCACGTTGTAACAATAAATCAGTCTGCCAAAGATTCAAGGATTGGTGGCACTTCAAATAAGAAAGCTAATTTTCCTAAGGTAGGTCATTCAAACCACTAAACATAAAAATTCATGTCAGTAGACAGTATAGCACATAAAGACTGATGAGGCATTTGTTTGTATGCAATGTTGATGTAAACAAAGATTGTATTTCTAGAGATATAACATTGAAGTAAAAGTTGCCACCATCAGATGGTGAACCCTCATAGATTTGAAATGGTCGTCAAAGACTAGCTTGTTTAAAAGGGGGTAAATGCAGGTAAAATAGATTCCAAGTAGGATTGAAATATCTTCTGGTAATTTTAAAGCGTGTTAGCTCAAACCAGCTCAAAGAGGTGTTTGAGCTATTGTGATCCGCCACCGTCACTCTGTCTATCTATCTATCCTATCCTATCCAGCTATCATGTCTATCTATCATGTCTGTCCTGTGAGGTTGTAAGGGTCACTTTAAAGGGAGCTGCTTAGCTTCTGGGCAGTATATGAACAATTTCTGTATTGTGCCTGGTGATTTAGAAGGTCTGTTGGACCAGTTGCAATTGACAGTACCTCTTCCTTGCAAAGTTACCTGTTCTCCTGGTAAGTGTATATTCTAAGTTCCTTGTGGGGGCAGAGAGCTAATACCAGATTGTTAAACTGTAACTTTATAATAATGTGCATTACGTGATATCGCCATTACTGAAATCGCCTTACACTGAACAGTGCAAAACCGACCTTCTGGGGGGAAGTCGGGAGTTTACTTGATGTTCGCACCTACGGGTTATAGCCTTTGAGGTGCTTATCAGGTTTTATCATATTTTTATTGATTTTTCCAGGTTTAAGGCTATAATCTGTTGGTGCGAATATCATGTAAAATCCTGAGTTTTCCTCCGGAGGGTCGGGTTTTGCACTGTTCAGTGAAGGTGATTTCAGTAAGGGTGATATCACGTAATGTGTGTAAAAACCAGAGTTACTGGGCTTTTAGATGGTGCACTCTAGCAGTTGAAGGCAAGGATTGCACTGCTAAGGTCAGACAGTAATCAAGACTTCAGAAGTTGATACAAAAGAGGTAGTCCTCAGCTACTTGTCAAGTAGGACTTGGGGGATTATATCCACTGCCTTAACATTCACACTTCTCAGATTTTAAATATGAATCTTTGGACCTGTGGTAATGCATATATGTGAGTACACCAATATTGCTTTATGTCAAAACTGTTCTGTTAATTAGTGTCTTGATTACTGTAGCTCACTGTGATATTGAATAACATTTTTCTTCATAGATAATTGGTATGATATTATGCTTTTAACTTAAAATAGGTTAGTTCTGTTATTTTCACTGGGGACAAAGGGGGAATTTCCTTACCTTGCTTTTGAGAATGGGGAGGGTGGGGGGATAAGGTTTCGATTTTTTATTTGCATTTTACTAATGTTGGGAAAGACATGTATATTTGTTTTGGTTATGAGTTTCCAGCAATCACACCATGCAGTGATGTACACAGGGTTTTTGCTGGGGGGGGGGGGGGGGGGGGGGGGGGGGGGGCAGGGGGCGGAGCAGAGCTGACCCCAAAGTTTGCCCAGGTTTGAGCTATTGCACCATTGGTGCTCTAGTTAGTATCTGTTGTAGTGCTAGGTAAAGCTGATCTGTTCACATATTTTAATAGTAAAGTACTTATCCAAACTATAGCACCTTAGGACATTTGTAAGTCCTTAAGTGCGTGTGCATACCCTGTAGTCCCGCATGCTTTCGTAGTAAAACAGTATGCTACCCTTGCAACTACTGTAGTTCACTGTTCACATGACAGGACGGTGTACATATATGTACATGGTGTTGCAGCTTTTAGGTAGGTAGTACTTGTTGCAGGTATGTGCCCTTTTTTTGTTACTTTTTGTATACACTTATTTTCTCCAATTCTTAGTCATCAGTCATGTTAAGTTCTTTTTGCATAATCATGTAAACCTTTAATTGTATGAACATCCTGAAGTATTTTAAAGGAATGCTGCTATAAATGCTACAACTAGGCTAGTACCTTTGATGACTATACAATCTTTGTATAAATATCAGTTTCATGCTTGTTGAACACCGTGAAGCACATATAGTCTGTGGGTAATACTTCATATGTCTGTTATATTGTTCACTGCTAGTCAACTATATTACAAACCCTTGTGGGTGGTTAGCTACAAAACTAAATTGACTTAAATGCCAAAACAAGATTTATCTGATTGTAAGTTTACAAGCCATTTCTGGAAGAGTGCATTACATGTTTCATGAAGGGTAAGTTTGTAATTACTGTATAGCATTTTGGTAACATTTTCATTGTCTATTGAAGATACTGATGCAAGGGGAATCCTTAAAACACGCCATCATGTGGTTAAGTTTTGCTGTTTTCAATTTGCTGGAGATTCTGTGTGATACCATTTGTATAGAACTTCACTACCATGATAGAGTCAACTGTTGGACTTACATACATTGTTTTGTGTGTGTGGATGCTTCATAATGTCTTTTGCATTTTTGCACTGAAGTATTAAACATTGTAGTAATACATTTCTGTGTTGTCATCAGGCAGGAATAGACTTGTGAGTATTATACCCCTTCTCAGACTTTCTTGCATAATGCACCTGTATTCAGTGGAATGAATTAGTACTCGACAATTTTCAGTATTATGTATTGGTGCTAATGGAAAATTTTATACTGGTATTATAGAGATGTTCTTCTACATTAAAAACAAAGACACTAGTCTTGTACTCGCCATGAAGGTATTGTGCTCACAATCCCTGAGACTAGGATATTCTAGTCAAAAGTGAAAGTATTTTCCAAAGGAAATTTACCTGCTGCCCTGCACCTGCTATGTTCCTGGTAAGAATTAATGAAGTAGAACATCTATGCTAATATTGTTTATCTCAGGGTGTTAAAGGGATGTAGTGTCACATACAAATTATTCTTTAGCAACAAAGCAGTGAATTTCTTTCTGCATGAAACCTATTTCTTGAAAATTAAGTGAAAAAGCTACATACTTTTGAATTGCCTATCTTTGACTCTCTATAAATCAAAGTTTTAAAGATGCAAAAACTTCTGCATCACAAACAAAATATGTTCCTTTAAAACATCTTTGTTTGTCTGGAATTGCATTGGACATGTTTTATCTTCATTGCTCAGTCTAGAGAATGTATAGAACCTCAGGACTACACACAGCATCGAATCATCTTTAAAGCATGATTTCATATTTAGTTACTTACATTTCAAATAACAGCCATGGAAATTCTCTTATCAAAATATGATTGCATTGAAATCAAATATTGGCAGTAATACTTCAAACCTCAGTTTTGGCTGAATGTCAAAATATGAAGGTCAGAAGAGCATAAAAAGAGGCATAAACATGGAAAGATAATGGCAATGTTTGTACAGTACTGTAGGTTGTAATTTAGACTGTGGGTAGGAAGTTGCCTTATAGCCTGGTTTAAGTTTTGTGTTCATTTTTTTATATAATTATCATATATCAATGATGGTACATTTTTGGAACACTTTGAGCATAAGTGACTTTATTATACTTAGCAACATATAAAAGGTGTTTGTGGAGAATTTTTGCAATTTTCTGCTGTTTATTCACATTGAGCATACATGTTAATCCCTGAGTATTAGCTCACATTTACATAGAAATTCCCCTTTGTTGCCTGTATTAACTGTCTGATAAAGTAATAGTTGAGTGTTTGACATCATTTCCTAAGGTCCTCCCCTCATCCTTAGCACTTTTTTGCCTTCATTAGGGAAGCACATATACTGTTATTTTGGTAAAGTTGCATTTTTCCATGTCTTCAGATTCTCCTTTTCCACAAGTTTGGATATGAAAGTGTAATATAAGTCCCTGTTATGGTACAGTTGTCAGGGTTTCCCTACCATCTCTGTGCCTCTACTGCAGTATACTGCTTGTTGTTGATAGGTATTGATATCATATTCAAGTGAGCTAGAATAACATAGGAACAGAAGTGACACATATACAACATCTAAAGCATACTAGTTAGTGCTGCCCTTCACTTTTACATTCAAGCAATCAAGCGACAAATTATTTTTGTCTAAGTTACTTTTTAGAGTGCTTCAACATTTACAGTCGACTTCATATCTTTCACGAATATTTAATATTTGTATTAGCCATGTTGGTAACATTAAGAATTGTTACTTCTCTATTTTCATAGTTGCTCCTTTTGATGAATTCATGCCTTTGAGAACCTTGCCTGTGGTAACATAATCATAACATTACAGTATCTTTCTTAAAAAAAAAGTGTTAAATATTTTAAAAACTTGATGGATATCCTCTCCGGTAGTTGAATTTTCGTGGCAAGTAAAGTTATTCCTTCAAAATGTGATTGTGCATTAGACATGACATCTTTGTATAAATAATAGAGAGGACTGTCGAGGCAAATCAATTGTCGTTCATCCTTGACTCAGAAAATTGAAATTTACATTCTTTCAGTTGCTAGCAATAGTGGAAAAATGCCCAAACTTAAAGTGTTATCCTATCAGATGGTTGACCGAAAGGACAATATTCTCTTGTCAGAAGTTCATTGCTATTAAAGCTGGCCAAAATTAAGGTATAAGATAGAAGAAATATAAGCCTATATAAAATTGTCCCCAAACTTACCAAAATTATCTCATGGGTTTTTTTTTTTCTTTGCAAGGGGGAGCGGGGTTTCCGTCAAGGGGGGGGAGGGGGGATTTGTCCTCACCTTCCCAGAAGAAGGTAGGTAAAATCCCTCCCTTTCATTTCCATAAAAAATGTCAAAAATTGTCAATATCTTGGTTTCCTATTTAAGAAAAAGACACTTTTGCAACAATGTTTGAACTTGCATAAATAAATGGCCTTTAAAACCCTTCAAATTACACCAAATAGGGGCCTTAAAGCAATCTTTCCCCCCCTGAAGCCACTTGTAACTTTGGCCTAGGTCATCATCAAGTTGGACTCGGGGTTTAGCAGTAATAAATCCCCCCCCCCCCTTTTTTGAGTTTCTGGCCGAATCCCGGGGAGGTCACATTCTTTAGTTCCATTAGATGGAGCAGTGGATTGTTACCAAACAGAAATTGATTGAATTTTTCAAGAATGGGTATGACCATATAGCAATAAACTACAAATGATTACAGGTGGCATAAATCTTTCTAAAGGTGAAAAAGTTACTTGGGATTTATGGTAAAACTTTTTTTCTGTCCCCATTTTTATCAGCCTCCACTACCACTTCTACACTGGTTCAAAATTTTGCAGTTGTAAGTTTAATGGTTGTGCTACATGTTCACTGACCTATCACAAAGCACAGAGGTGGATTGTTACACTGTATAAATAATTAAGCTAGTTAGTATACAGCAGTGCCAGGAGTTGGAGATTAAACTTTGAGTATCAGTACTCGGTATTCGTCATCCAGTAAGCTGTGTGGAGGGCGAAATAGTGTAAAGTAACATTAAATGATATTGTAGAACTGTATCACCAGCATTCCCATCTTGAGAGGGATGTAAATGGCTCACTACAGACTGTATTTAGCATGCACTGCATTCTGTAAGCATGCTCTGTGTACTGTAAAGCATACACTACGTACTGTAAAGCATGCTCTGCATACTGCAAAGCATGCACTTTGTACTGTAAAGCACGCACTATGTACTGTAAAGCATGCTCTACTTACTATAAAGCATGCTTTACCTACTATAAAGCATGCACTGTGCACTGTCAAGCATGCACTACACAGTGTAAAGCATCCTCTATGTACTGAAAAACATGCACTCTGCACTGTAAAGCATGCATTACATACTGTAAAGCATGCACTACATAGTGTAAAACATGCTTAATCTGTTTATGCCAAAGCTATTCCCATGCCCCTGGGGTATATACAATGCAGCAATGGCAAAACTCTCCTGGTTTGACACACATTGTAGTAAACTAGCAATGAGTATTATATAATAAAAAAAAAAAAATCTGAATCACAGAATACTTTTAGTCTAAAAGAGCCAAACTGGAAAGTTTGTATTCAGCATATATAGTCATTAGAAGTGTACATGTGAATTGGTCATGTGAAACTCATTAAATGCAGATCTGTATTACCAGTAACCTTTCTCTAAATTCAATTATTCAATGAATGCATTAAGTATCCTATTACATAAACATCCACACATATACTGTTTTCAGTTGCAAAACAACACAATTAATGCAAACTATAGATACAAAGAGATGTAATTTGTACAGAAGAATCAAGTTTAGAATATTTACTCTTCTCACAAAATAACCCATATATAGATGTCATTTGCTGTAGATTAGTGTAAATATTTAGATGATACATATGAAGTAACAAATGAATTTCTTATTTGGAATTAAACTTACACGATGTTATTATTCTGAATGAAATGGCTTTATATCATTAAATCTCTGGGGGTGTTTTTTCTCATGAACATTTTTTGTATATCAAATCAAATGGAATACATAAATTACTATGGACAGAAGGAAGATCATAATTCATTCAGATGTCTGTATTTGTATAGTTGATGTTCGACTCAGTTTAAGATAAACAGTTGTGTCATAATTTTAATTGTGACAAAGGTTGTGGTATTATCTCAAAATATGGGAAATGCACATTAAATATGCATTAAATGTGAGAGGAAATTAATTCAGGCAAAGATTTATTACATCTGTCATCATCCTCTATTGAAAGTGTATCATGTATATTGTAATTAAGATCAAATATTTTCAGTAACACAAAATGTGACATTTTTTTGCCTTTGTAGCATGGATGTTACATCTCTGTGAGAAGCATGCTTCGACTGTCGTTAACAACATACCACTCAATATTAATGTTTGTCCTGAAGAATCAATGTTTAGGTATACTGAATTACTTAGCTTTGAGAATTATATGCAGGCGTACAGAACTATTATTCTACATGAAAAAATGTAGTATTATAGCCAAAACTCAGATAAAAGGACTGTTTTCGTAATTCAGTCGTATTTTACAAAAACTTCTGCTTTAGTAGCTCAAGGAAGGATTATATTTTACTACACTCTTGGTACATTGTTCCTGTCACAAAATGTGTAATTCAATCTAAAATGACCAATGGAGAGAAAATACCCTTTTCTAGAAGTATTCACCATTACACCTTCATGTTTATAGTTGTTAGGTATGGTGCATTGGCTGTGCTCCTCAGCAGTTACCCTCTTTGCTCAAGTGAACTTTGCAAAGGCGTGATGATTTCTTTGGAGGACCAACTTGAAAATTTGATTCAATCTCTTAAACCCATAAATTTTCAAGACCATATTCTTGTCTCTCATAGGATTGGTATCAGAAAAGACAGCTAAACTTGGTCGATAGGACATGGCTTCTTTAGATTGAAAATCACTGAGTTTTCTGTTTGCTAGCTAGATTGGCTCATGGTCAACTACTCAGCTCTGATTGAAACTTATTGAATTCTAGATGTGAAGGTATCAACAAATTTAATGTTTCTCACTCTTGAGGTAGAATCTACTAGAAGTCACATGGTCTGGTCCAATTGGGGTAGATCCATCTCAATTTGATGATTAGATAAAATATGCTTTTACTTTAATCAAAGACTTGCTGTAAGTTTCTCTCAGTCACCTATTTTGAAGAGTAAAATACTTTTAGAATCTGTCAACCAACAGCTACAGAGAACCAAACTGTGTACCTCTGTCAAGCTAGTTCCATCTTTTCTGTTTTCTGAGAAGCTGACTGGTCACATTTTGGTAAAGAAATTACGCATTATTGTACCCTTCTTGGAAAAATGGCATTTTTTTGCTGGAAGAATCCTACAGCAGTGCTCAGTTTAGATTCTGGTGAGGTAAAGTATTTGTCCTAGTTGAAAGTACCTGTAATAAAGTATTGAATGTAAGATATCAAAAAGTCATGTGAGGATATGCAGCAATGTAGTGATATGTCTTAGTAGTATGAAATATGTAGATAAATGTACTGTAAAGTGTTGTGTGTTAAGTACTCTTTCACCAAATAATCTTTGAACTACCAAGTGTAAATATTTAAAAATGTTTATATTTGTGAGTGCTGGCCTTGATATGTTGTCATGGAATCAAAGCTTCACATCAAAGGTAGGAATTAATCAATATATTCAATGAAAAAGAAAAAAATGTCATTGTCTGGGTCTCTGTGTTTATACAAAAAGAATAAGTTTGTGATGTGTAGAAGGTTTGGGAGAAAGAATTTATCTGTAAGAAAGTATTGTCATCTATATCTCTTTATTACTAGAATGTGTAATATGTTCTTTTCATGGTGAAGCCCATCTAAAAACCCTTTAGTAGATCCCCTTAAACTGAGCATCAAGTGTTGTTCAGTACATGGATGGAATGCTGCTGCCCTGTACATATGGAGCAGGCATGGAAAAAATAGCCTAAGGCTTGTCACACAGATAAATCATTACACATAATTTTATCATCAAATGAAGTTGTATTTTTCATCACTGTGTGTGTGTTCTTTGTATGGTGTCTTTAGAGTGCCATAAAGTTGGTAGCAAAATGTTTTTAACAACAGTCATATATAATCTTTTCTTTTTGTGTTTTAGCCACAGTAGTTAACACAGCCTTTGAGTTTCTGTATAGTTAAAAAAAAAATAGTCACTGGTGAAGTGTTTTTATAAGGTTTCATTAAAGTATTAATTCAGGTATGAATTAGTCATAGTCATTGGTGTGCCATATTAAATATTGTTCCATAAGGACACAGATTTCTTCCTGCAGTAGAAGAGCTACAATTCATTTGCAAACAGTATTTTCTGTTGTAATATCATTCTAATACAACTTGTTTAACTTTGCAAAGAAATGGCACATTTGAAACTCCATTGTATCAGGGATGTCTGATCAGTAGTACTTTCATAAATACAAATTGGTTTTGCAGATCATTTTAAAAGCTGTAGGGTATATGAAGCATCTGTGGTAAAGTGACCAGACTAGTATATGCTGTATTTAGTAGACAAGACATACCACCAGGGTACTAAATTATAAAATGAACTTAGGGCTATGGCTGATTACATGTTCACATCAAACAGAAGGAAGCGTTCCATTTTTTTTTTTTTTTTTTTTTTAATTGCTGTTGTAGGTACAGAATAACTTAAGAAATGTTAAAGTGATTAAAATGTTATGTACAGAAAATCATCTTAAGAGGCAGATTGGCTGATCAGGGTGTGGGAGCACATGAAAGTTATTTTATTTAAATAGTCATATATGGCTGCTTTGATTGATGCCAGGGTCCATATGACCAGGACTGTAGAAGAGCTGATCAGAGTTATGTCACTTTCACAAGCCGTGTTGTGTGTAGGATAATGAATGTTTGGTCACACTACAAGTGCTTAGCCTAGCCTTATAAACCTGTGCTGAAACAGGATTTGCCAATATGCATCAAACGTGCAGTTGGGGCTAATATTAGCAGAAAATGCTTATTGTTGAAACTGATGCAAACATTGGATTTTGGCCATGGGTATTGTGCTCTGTAGTCAGAATATACTAACAGGACAAATAAAAGATGCATTTTATTCCAACATACCACCAATTTTGGGAAATCGGGTGCCGGTCAGTAAGCTGACGAATTACTTTGAGTGGGGGTTTTTAAGTTTGAGTGCTGGTTCGCCTGACCAGCATAACCACAACCCTGCATAATTATGACCCAGAAAAATTATGGAATTTTGTGAAAATGACAAAAGTTATGGCATTTTGTAAAAGTAGAGAAAGCCATGGAATTTTTTTTTAAATTTGTGTTTTTGCTTTTTTTTTAAATGTTTTCTTGTCTCTTCTCTGGATTCTGCATGAAGCAAGTTCAGCACTTTTTTACTTAGGCTTCAGTAAACATATCATAGTTTGGTCATGGCAAAGTCATTGAACTTTGTAGTCTTTAAGGTGCAGCAGGAAGGCTTTGATGTATTAACGTTTATTTCATCTTAAAAATGAGCCTGGCATGAACAATGAAACCAGTTTTCAGTAAAATCTGCCTAATCTGGTAGTGAGATGGTTGGAATGTAAAGTGGTGTCATTCAAAGTTTTTGATCTAGGGAACTATCCCCTGAAAACTTTTGTGGATCACTCCACAGTAGGTACACAAAGCCCAAGCCATGTGGTGGATTATGACTAAACACGGTAACACATATATTAAAATGTTTTTTTTTATCTTAGTGTACACTTGCTTGCATTCAAACCAAACCCTCATACCACATGAACTGTCATTTGCCAGACCCGTAACTTTGAGTATTCAGAATTCACAAACTGTCACTGTGTACTTCTCCTTCGAGTTTAAGAGCAAGTTTTGCAGGTGGTAGAAGAGGCATAATATTAACTGCAAGTGTAGGTCCCTTGGACTGCAGGGCTCCTTGCTACTTTCATTATCATTCTATTATAAACTTTAGTTTGGAAACTCTGCCTATGCCCCTGCAGGGTTAAAATTTTACTTTGTATTATTTGTATAATTTTTCGTGGAGAGTTTTTGAAACACATGAAGTTCATCTCAATTAATTTTCTTGCTGACTTTGAGTAATATATCTTTTCACCATCACAGTTTGAAAATAATGTTAAATTTGTGGTATGGTGGGAATGTTAATGACTGGTTACTAATTTCCAGGGATACACTAACAACATGAGTAAATGCAGTCGTAAGATGTTGATGGCTCACAGCATGAGGCTGTCACTTTTTATTGACATTTATACAGTAATGTCATGCATTTGTGTTAATGGGTCATGTCTTGTGGTATAACACCTCAGGGTCTAAAAGAATTGGAATGCGAATTGCTTGTTAAAAAGATGTTCTTACGTGATGAGTACACTGTAACACTATTTTATATCATAGTCGTGATGTGGTATGTATCTGTGTAATTGTGTGCAAGATACCAAGACCATCTGCATCGGATGAACGTAAGTGGAAGTCCATAAGTCTTGAAAGTATAAATCCATCACATTCATTTCTTACTTGTCTACCACACTGCTTATGCCTTGCACTGCGCTTTGCATGTAGAAATACTTCAATCCCTAATGCCAGACACAGCAGACTCGTAGTACCAAGCACCTCTTCGGTCCCTCTACGTCAAGCACTTTATCTAGTGATCAAGCATTCCTTCATTTTCTGTTTCCTTTGGGCTTCAAATGAAAGATTTGATATGCTAAGTATCTTTCCAGTTTGAGGTTTCATTTTAAACAGATCTGTCCATGAAGTTGCTTCATCACCATTCCCTCATTGTTTTAGGCAGTTGTGGGAGAAGTTTTCTGGCCAGGTGTGTCCCTTAGCTTTGCCTAGGCCTGCAGTTGTTTGTTTTTGTATGCTTTACATGGTAGGCTAGTAGTGCTTGGTGTAGGTACACATAGATACAGGGCATGGCTGGAGGCAGTCCATATTTCTTGAAAAGTTATTTTGGGAAAATTGATCTTAAGGTGTGTTCTAAATATCTTACTGAGTAGGTAGTGGCATGTTGTAAATGTTACATATCTGTTACTGGCAAGGCTCTGATCTATGTTTCTGTTGTGTGAGTTCATTTGGAAATTAGCGTTTTTGCAGTCTTGACTGCACATGTGCGGACCCTGAAATTCTGGCAATGAACAATGAAACTGCAGTTACCTGCAACACATGCCATAAACTTAAATTTTATTAAAAAGATATTCAAATAATCCCATTGTAGACCAAACAGAAACTTACAGGGGGAGGGTTCATACCTGTGGTTCCGTTTCTTGAACAGCATGAATACCTCCATATTGTTTTATAATGTTGTCTCAAAATCTGTTGCAAATTAGATGCATTTTCCACACTATGTATGCTGAGTGCAGTTCATATTCCTTTGCATCCTACAAATCCCTGCACAATCAAGATTGTGAATAGTCATAGGTAGTAGTTATAATATTGAAAAAATCACAAAGATTAAAGTGGTATATTGTTAGGTAGGATGAGACGTTGAGGTAAATGAAGTTGTGTTTCCCAGTGACCTCCACACTTGATGTTTTAAAATCCATGTTCAATTTAACAGCTCACTCAGATTACTAAAGAGAGTTAGGAGCCGAACATTTGCCTAAGACGTGTCAAAGTCAAAACAACAAGCATGAGTATTTGACTTCATTTTTCAAGAACTGTGTATATTAAAATTTATTACCAAGGCCATTTAACCCAGGAATTTTGAGTAGTTGCTATGGCAACAGTTAATTACCACAAACTTTGCACCAAATTTCCGTGCATTTTAATGCATACAGTTTATTTGTAATGCTTGAGAAACCAAGCATTTCTTAACAGCAAGTTGGCAGGAAGGTTCGTGAAATGCAAGAAAATGTACAGTGAGAAACACTTGCTTGAGAAAATAACAGGTCTGTATTATAAAAAAGAAATTAGAAAAACAAATTTTTGAAGTTGAGGTTACAGTAAGCAGAGTTGTGAATGTTGGTATATTGTGTCATGATGTGGTCTGATAATCCATCGAATTAATTGATATGGATTGAGGGCTAGAGGTCTCATTCATACCTTAGAACAGAATAGAAAGGGAACTGTTTGCTCTCTTTAACCTTTATTCAAAAATTTGTTTTACATACAAATTACAGAATGTAACAACTTTTAAGAAAAGAAAAGACACATGCGGGGCACTTAAGACAAAGGAGTAGAGCTTGTGACCATGAAAACCTAGATGAACAGGAAAGACAAAAAAGATGGAAGACGGTAGTCTTCCATCAGATATAGGTATCAAAAGAAAAGAAGTAATGAATATGCATGTGGACAGATGGACCAACAACTGAGTTGATTAGTTTTGGGGAATTTACATTGCCCCTAATTACCTGCTTATTCATGTAATCCTGTATGTATTAGGAATTGTATCTTTTTCTTTTTTTTGAAAGCCAGTGCACCTTGTGCCAACATTTGATCACTGTCTTATTGTTATATGGTGACTTGACTATACAAGCTTTCTCCATACAGCATGCTATGCAAGAAAACAGGAAGTTTTCAAGGTCATAAACACTTTAATTTCAAAAGTAAACAAAAGCAAGCAATGTGAGTTGTACAAGAAGGACATCACAACTTATTGTACAATAGACTATTTCGAATAAAGTCAGTAAATTTCAACAGTTCTTTTATCTCAACAACAGAATAAGCTATGAAAATGGAAGTTTGATGAATGAGATTCATTTTCCAACCTCTGAAATATATATTCTTGTAATATTAAACGCTAGGTACACTTTAAAGTATAATGTTTTAATGTTTTAAAAATCTTCAACAAAGTTAAAAAGTGTAATACTACTATTTGTAACTGGTAATTTTAACAAATTGGATAAAAACTGCATCTTGAAAAGGTTGAAATTCTATGATAATATATAGTTTGGCCTGATTTAATGTTGGTTTTCATTATCCAGAATGTCCAAAAAAGTTTACTGGTATGCTTACTATAGTATCTTCTATCATTCACTCTGCTGGCTACATATGTGAAATATGTCACTCCGTTTGCTTTATACGTCCTCTTGAAATGCTGAAAACTTTTATTTTCTCCCCTGAGGCAGTCTGGCTTGTATGAGAAATAGTTCAAGTCAGGTGTTAAAAGCATTCATGTGTTCAGTTACAACACACTCAGATTTCTTCTTTTAGGGTTGTGGAAGTGCAGACAAACTCATCTTAATATGAGGTAACACTCTTGCTGATGTGAAGCCCTAAAATACTTTGAAGATAGTTCTTAGGTCTGTTTTATTTAACTGTGATTGGTCCTGAGGTGTATAATGAGTTACCATATTTTCTTATCTATGTTTCTATGTATGCATGTGATATTAATGGAGGTTGTGAGTTACATATTTTTATGGTAGATTTACAACTTTTGTGATCCAAAACCAAATCTGGTAAAGTAGTCTTGTAAAGTAGCTATTTTGTAAACTAAGAAGAAAGCATCTAAATATATGTTATCGCTGATTTTTTTTTGATAGGCTTTAGCAGATTCTCCAACTCTACTTCAGAGTGCCCACTGTTTGTAGGGGGTGAATTTTCAATCTGTCCAAAAAGTAGCAAAAGTCATTTTTGAGTTTGCCTTGTGTTCCTTCACATGAAGTATTGTTGATCTTTTGGTCTTTCTCTCTATTCCTTCACAAGTTTTACTGTACTGCTACGATTCTTGGATATTGCAGTTGCGAACCTCTGCCATTGAAACAGTGTAGTGAGGTGCTACTGGTGTAATAACTAGTGTTTGCACTGGTAACCTGTGAACCAAGGTACCTGCCTGATCATCTCTTGCCCAGTTCCAAATTTACTACCCAACTCCCTACTTTTAAAAGCATTATTAACCTTTCATTGTAGAATGACAAGTCTTTGAAGTGCTCCCCTTCATCACAGTACATGCATGGACATAGCCATTGTAAAATCATGGTCTTCAAGAAAGAGAGAGTGATTCAGACACTTTTCTCCTATTGTAGCATATTTTTATTGAATCTCTGATGCCTGAAAATGTATGGATTGGGCTTAAAATGAATGGAAGGAAAATAACAGACTATCCCATTTTTGATATGCAGGTAAAATGTCATGGCAGCTTGGTTTTAGAACTTACTAAAGACCAGTGTACTTTTAACATGTCCCTGTAAAGTGTAAAGCTGTGTGTTGGATAATGCCTGGAGGTATTCTTATAATATAAGCTGTACATTTGATTTAAAATTGCCTCTCACATTTGTCGGTACAACTGCTTGATGAATGGATTCATTTGAGGCTGGTGCCGCTTTCATTTTCTCTTTGATGGAAAGATGGGTTTTGTTCATTGCATCATGGTGAGCAAGGATTTTTTCAGAAATTATCTATAAAGTGATCAGGAGATCATGTGCAATTTGATATGCATTCACAATGGCAGAATGAAAAACACTTTTTGGAATCAAAATATGAAAGTTCCCACTATTGAAGATAAGATGTGACTACCCTTCAGATTTCTCTTAATAAATTACTGTGGTTAAAAAATGCAGTAATTTGGAAAAGGGAAAACACCTTCTTTTTGTAAAGATGCTTACATTTAGAAAAGTACATTTGCCATTTGGTTTGTACAAGTGTCACAGTGGAGGTTACTTTAAATTTTCTCATCTTTTTTTCTTGGAGTTGCTTTATTCATCACAAGATATTACATCATTGGTGACTCTAGATATGAAACTTTTTTTTACTTCCTATGCAATAAAAGGAATAAAATTTATGTTAAATTAAAGCACATCACCCCAATTTGATTAAGTATGCCATGGTGTCCTTTGTCATGACTGGCTCTTTTTAACAAGTGATAATTTTGTGACTGAATTGCAAAATTCATGCAGAATAATGACAGCTCTTTCTTAGGGAGGTTATGTTTACAGGCAAAATGTTAAAAATCCATGCTTTCTGCTTCATTGGGCATTGGGTATTCTGATAAAAGAACAGCAAATTTTACCAGGAAATATGTCATGTATAAACTTGCTCCTCATTTTGTGTATCTTCTAAGGCACAATGGATTATGCACATGTTATGTTTACTACCAAACTGTTGCATTCAGGTAACTTTGTCTTTAAAAATATTTTAAAGGTATGATAACATCCTACCAAAAAAAAAAGGGGGGGGGGTTTGCTCAGCAATCAAAGAATGAACTCTCCTGATTAAAGATCTGGTGGAAATTACTTCAGTATCTTGTACCATTCTCAAGATATACTTCTTCAAAGTAAGATGATCTCTGAATTATTAACTAATACTGCCTATGCAAAATAATGATGTGGAGTGTTGCACAGTGTGAGTATTTCTTTTGTTATTTCTAGTATAAATGATCTCTTAATCACTTCTTAGATAGTATAGTTTGGTATGTGCATATTGATATTATTCAAGTTGGCAATTTTTGCTTGCAAAGCATATCCCGCAAAACCTACCAACCTTGCATGCGTCCTTGAAATGAAGGTCGAAAGTACAAAGGATAACATAAGGCATAGTCTGTGAGTCCCTCTTGTCATGTCACAATTTGCATAATTAGTTTTATGTTTATAAAATAATAGTAAGATAGAAATTGGTGTGAAAAATCATCAATTTTGATGGTTTTTGATGGAAAGTATGGCTTTTTGGTGGGTTTTAAATCCTTTGTTACATCACATAGCCAATTGTGTAATTTTCAAGTCACCGGACCTTTAATATGTCGCATGGAAGATTTTATATACAGGAATTTTTTTAAACTTGCATCTGTAATACTGGCTTAACTGTATAGTTCAGATAACTTCTTTGTAATGTCAGTTTAAAGATCTCATTGCTCGCCAGAGCTTGTGCCTCAAGCCTATCCTAACATTCAGGGATATTGTCACCTTCTAAACATTGCACATCACAGTGAGTGGATATTAGTCTAAACGAATGCCTATCTATCGACTTGTCATAATCTAGGTTGTGAAAGTTATGGCATTTTCATTGAAACATAAAATGTGGTAATTATTAATCTTAGGGATATGACGAAACCAGTTAGTCACTTTGAAGCATTTTTTTGCAAATGCATTATGCATCATAGGTTATGATATTTATGTGCTGTTGTACAAAGGAAGGAGGCATTCAAGTGTGTGCCAACACTGATGAAGTTAGGCTTAAGTGACCTAACTCTATGATTACTTAGTTGTGCATTTTCAATTGTATTCTGCTCCACTGGTAATGCACTAACCAATATGTTATACATGCCTTCAAAAGCACTTGTTGAGTGTGGGATGCACCCCATTAAGTGCACTTGTCAAGTTTATGACACGCCCTTAACAGTAATTTAAATGCACGTGTTGAATGTGTAATGCACTTGTGAAATGCAGTTGTCAAGTGAATTATGCACTCCTAAATTAATTTACATTTGTAAAGTGTATAATGCATCCCTTTGTCAAGGTTTGATGCACCCATTGGAAGTGCATTTGACAAATGCCTGTGTGGTGCACCCTTTTAAAATGCACTTGTCAAGTGCCAGTATGATGCACCCCTTTGCTGGTGGGAGCATGGAAGTTTTATCTTGGAGATAGTGCTTCCATTGTGGGAGTGGAGAAATGGAAGGTCATTTTCAAGCAAATTTTGGCCCTCATGCATGTCAGTTTAACGTGAGTACATTGTATGACATTTATGTGGCCATTTGTAGAACTAACCACCATGTTTCAATATCTTGTTAAAATTGTATTTGCATACAGAATTAAGCATTGTATGAACCTGACATGGCCATCATCAGTTGCAGCTGCAATACAATAGCAGACAACCAATTGAAACTGGACAGTCTTGTTGTTTACCAGTTGTATCATGTACCTTTGGTAGTTATATTTAAATCTGCCATCAACAGCATCTTACCCTTCAACTACACACAACTGTTCATCATCCTACTTCTGAACTGCCTCTGTATTTGCTTTTTCTCAGCAGCTGTAAAAAAGGTAATTAAGCTGTCAACCTAGGTAAAGAAACTACACATACCTGCCCCCTCTAGTAATAACCAGGAAGCTGCAAAAGTTTGTAAAATGGCCACCGCAGGCTTCCTTGACAACCCTTAATACTCCCATTGTGTCAGCCATTGGATTTGCCCACCCCACAGTCCTAAGCCCAATTATTTTTCCATTACAAGATTATCTGAGAGCTGTCGGGGACACTTCTTTCCTTGTTCTTGTTTTCTTCCACGAAGCATTCATCCAGTTAGATATCGTTATCTTCAGTGACGACACAGGATTTGATTTGCCAGCTATCTCGTGTGTGCTATGTATTTCATGCTCCCTGTGAAATTGCAGGTTAGGAGCAGTGTATGTGTGTGTGTTAGATTCACTTGGCCAGCAATGGCTTGTAATTATATGTGTAGGTTCTTGCTTCATTCTTGCTAATTTTGAGGCAGTCCTCACATATGAAACAATGAAGTAGGGCTGTAAGATGAGAGTATGGTCAATCACATCCACTCTGTAGAGATCAGATGAAAGTTGAGAAGTTGTCAGCTTGTAATACCTTGTTAGAGCTATGACTGAAAGACTGCAAGCTCCAGAGTTATCTCCATATCTTGTGTCATAGAGTATTTTCTGTTGATTAAAGTGGTGATGTTTTGATTTTACAGCTAGAGTTATGTGTGAAAATATTTCTCTTCGATTGGAACTATTGCTTGGGAATAATTTACTGTATTTCCATAACTTATGTTAGTGAACGAGTTGGAATAATTTCAATGGAAAAATTAATTTCTGTTTGGAATTGAGAAAATTTCTGGTGAATTTTGGTTGAAAATTTGTATGGATGTGGCCTTTTGGAAAGTGTAAAACATATGTGCCATGGGAATAATTTTTAAAGTGTCAGCAAGTACTTTGCAAAGTGCCTTCACTGAAGTTGTTTTTGTGGCCATGTGACATTTGCCAGTTATCTGAACTACTTTCACGTGATTTTGGAAGATCTTGTGCCTACTTTAAGAAAAAGTCTGTATGTCTCTCTGTGTTAATTACAGATTTTAGTATCTTTAAAAGTGCAGCTCTAGATGTTTTTTTTTCAATTTGTGACACAAAGTGGTCTACTGTAGATGGCCGTAGTCAGTTGATTCTTATCAAGTTGTAGGTATTATGGTGTTGCAACTTTTGAAAGCTGTGATAAACCTTGTGTAGATGATAATGTGAAACAGATATCAGTCCACCCTATGAAAAATATATACTAAATTAATTCCAGAAAGGGTCACTGGGAAGGAGTATAAAGTGCAAAGTAGAGTGGTGTGGTATTGAGGGAGGGGTGATGTTGAGTGGAGAAGAGGAGGAAGAGAGCTATTTGTCATGAATCTGATGTGCACTTGTTTTTCCTTGAGAATGGTGTAAAGCCAAGTGTGTTTCCCTTATCCCCCTCCTCCCCCCCATTGTGACAATGGTAAGGGTACATTAAAGGGTCATGTTTGCATAGAGTATAGTCAATGTCCCTAATTCTGTGAACCCCCATAAACAGGAGCCTAATACAAATCATAGGCATATGGGGCGGGAGTCTGGGGGGCTGCAGCCCTCCCAGAGCAGGGAAAATGCTTATTTCAGGGCACTGACACTGGTATTTTCAGGGCAAGGGGGGAAGTGCAGTGGGCAGTGCGGCAGGCAGCGGCGTTTGCCAACAGGATAAAATGCTTATTAGTTGCACAATGCATACTGTTGAATATGTGGAGTAGAAAATGTAAGTTTTATCATAAGCAATACTCAGTGCACACAGCAGGGCACCAACCAAGCTTCTGCTTCACACGTTCTTTCTTCGTTTTAACTTGTAGTGTTCCATCTTTATTGCTTTAGGGATTTATTGATATCGTCAATAGGCAGCCCTACAACCATTTGGGACATTTCCAATTATCTTACTTGCATGTGCACCCTCTTTCGCAGCAGCCGAGCGCGTTATAGATATAAGTTGTTGCACAGCAGAACGTGCATTTAGTGGGTTACAAAGAATGCAAACTTATTTAAGAAGTACAATGGGTCAAGACCGGCTCAGCAGCATAGCTTTAATTAATATTGAACGGTCTTATGCAAACGAGGTACTTAAAAATGATGTTGAAAAGGTTATAGACACCTTTGCAAAACACAAACAGAGGCATACATATTTCTTCTGAATATGGGATAGGGTTAGCAGGGGATTGGTAGCCTGGCAGTGGCAAAGCTAAAGGGGGGAGGTCCCCCCCCCCCCCGCCACAAAGCCTCCAAAGGCCTCTGTCGGAAATTTCGAGTCTCTGTCAGGAATTTTTACCACCTTAATTAAAAATTCTTACAGCGGAAATTAGTAGCTAAAATTATATTCTTAGGGGTTCACTCGTGACACTTCTTATGTTTTTAAGCAGAATTGCACATCAAAATGGTTACTGACAAGGCCTGGAAGTGTCATTTAAGGCAATCTCGGAGATATTTTAATCTAATTTTTTCTGCACGCTACACGCCAGATGATGGTGGCACTACGCTTAGATAGTACATCATTACTTCAAGATAATAGTCTGTCGGAAATTTTTTACTTTTGCCCCCCCCCCCCAAATATCGAGCTATGCCACTGTAGCCTGGTAGGGGGCAAACCAATGTTTGAAAATCACTGCTGTAATGATGTATGAACCCAATACAAATATAAACCAAAACTCTTTCTTTATAGTGGGGGGGGGAGGACTCATCCATACCCATCCTGAGTACTATCGTGGTATAAGGGGAAAATCGGGCAATTTGCAAAATTTTCAGGGGAAACACCCTCCGCCCCCCTGTGAAATGTCTTCCTGTATGCCTATGATACAAATTACTTCATATCAATGTTCCAAATTCTGCAAACCCCCAGAAAGAGGAGCCTAGTAATTACTCCATATCACAGTAGCAACACAAAGCCTAGCCATACTTGACTGTCGAAGCTGAATTCGGCGACATTTTTCATTGAAATGAATCCATTCAAGTTTGTTTTTCTGCTAAATGTCTTTAGAATGTTGAAATTTATTACCTTGCTGTCTTCTACAACATTTTTTGAGGGAAACTATAAGACAGGTGTTAGAAGTGCACCATTTTCTTGGGCAGACAAAGTGTTCAAGACCTAGCAGTTTTGCAGTCAGTTTACATGTTTGTGCTTCCAAAGCTGAATGAATTAACCTCCAAAATTCACTTCCAATGTACACCATCACTTTAATCTGGGGTGTACAATGTTAAGGAAAAAAGTAACACGGAACCTTGCCTTAAGCGCTTATTTTCATTTGTAAAACTCCCTCGATCATCTGCTCGTTTATGGGTATTCAAGGCTTCCTTTCATTCTTCTAACTTAAACACTGCCCTCAGTTTTTGTTGCATCATATTGCACCAGCATAGGTGTATAGTATTAAATGCTGGAAAATGAGGTTATCTTAAACTCAAAAACCTTTCAAACAAGTAACAATGACAATCAAAAAAATCCTTAGACTGATGATTTTATTGCTATATTGGTACTACTTAACAGGACTTTTGCAATATGTTTTGTCACATGTAGTAAATAATCACCCCAATTTTCAGTATTTGCAAGAAACTTATGGATAATAATAGTACCAGCTTGATGTACAGTTCAAAGATGCTCTGTCCCTACATTGTACTTAATAGTACTATTAATTCAACAAACCATCACTTGTGAATTTCACCAGTTTTTAATACTTGAACTTTTGATGGCTACATCTCCCCCACACTTGTCATGGGCCATATTCTTTGTGAATTTGCCATTTGAGTTATAATGTACTATGGTACTATGTAACAATTTGGCACATTCCTTCATCCTTGACATAGTGTTCAAAGACTCAGTATCTTTGGAGCAACTTTGGAAGTATTCATTTTACCATGAATGGTTCTATAAAATGTACATACTTGAGTTGAGTGTGACATTTCTACATGCAGTCATCTGCAGATATTTAATTTGCCTGGATATTACCAAGATATTCCCAGTGGAACTCATAACCACTAGAGCAGAAATACAGCTAAATTAAAATATCATAAAACCATCCATATTCCTCCATAATTTGAATATTTCTTTCACTTGTATATGAAGCCTCTAGGGTGTTTTTATGATAAATAGTTCTTTCCTGATACCAATGGAAAATTCATTATAACTTGTTTTTCCATTGAATTGGCTGACATTTTTAATTCTCTTAAGTTTTTATGTTGAAGTGATGGTTATATATGGAAGTATGGTTGTATGGAATGGTTTCTACAACCACAACCCTGAAGCTGTCAGACAACATGCCCACAGTAGGATTGAAAGATTATACTGCTGGGTGCCAGAGGCAGTGTGATTGAAGCTCTTTTAAATCAGGGATTCTGTTACTCATACACTTATGCAGCAGCTGCATAAAGATATGCAACTCTTAAACATTCAAAGATGGGAGCAAAACTTGTATAATCAGTTACTGTTATATAATGCAATACCAGTGGTAGAATGTACTTACCTGTTGTGGGATATTGCGCCAGGTATGGGATGCTTATCTCCCGTTATTTGATGGAGAACCTATTGTAAGATGCAGTGCCTGTTGTAGGATGCATGTCTTGCTGTAAAGTGTATTATTCTGTTTCTGGATACATTACCTGTTTTAGGCTGTATTTTTCTAACTGTTACAGGATAAAGTATCTGTTTTAGTAGGATACATGTGGCCTGTTATAGTTTGTAGTACCTGTTGGAAGGTTTGTACCTGATATGCCTGTAAAAAGTAGACTAGTAGCATTTGTAGGATATTGTAACTGTTGCAGGAAGTGTCACCTGTTCGACTTGCTGAACTCATCACCTATTGTGTAACTTGGTCTTATTCCTTATAAAATAAAATTTTAATTGTCACTGTTCATCTAACATTAGTTAATGCATCACTTAACCAGCTGAAATATTTAAAACCCTACTGAATTAATCATCTCTTGCAGAACCTCTAGGCATATGCTGAATTTTTGTTGTAGGTGAAAATTGATTGTGTGCAGTCATGCTGTCAATGCTGTTCATTACTTTATGAATTAGTCATTTTAGTTCAAAGAATTAGTGCTGTGGATCTACAGTACATCTGTGGGAGGTATTTTATGAACAGTATTAAAGAATGTGTGGGTTTGTATTACAACAGTCAGTTGGTAAGAAGAAAAAGCAAATCAACTCCTTTTGTAGTCAAGTCTGCTTTGTTGTGAATTAATTAAATTCAGCCTTGCAGCATGTACAGTTGTGTTAATTTACCTTGATTGATAACAGATTTGATCTTATGAGCTTGCACCTGCCATGATTACTGGCCACATCTACTGTACAGCATATATCCCAAGAAGCAACATTGCATTCAAGATTCATCAGTCGTGTAACATTGAGATTTCCGTGCTTTCACTTGAGTTGTGAAGCATTGCCAGCTGATTTTGAATGCTTTTTCAAAAACCGTTTGAAAGTACCAAACAAGATTGCCCTTCATTACCACCTGTATACCTATGTAACCCCTGTATACCTATGTAACCCCTGTATACCTGTGTAACCCTCACCAACCTGCAATGGATACCTGGCTCTGGGGGAACAGGGAGATTTGTGTGAACATTTGTGATGTAACATATCTGCATCCTTAATTTTATATTAAGGAAGAAAAGGAGAAATAACAAACTTTTTGGTAACCATTTTGAGGCATTTATCCAAAGATTGTTTCAGTTGTGGTTTCAATTGTTGCTTGTGTTCCATAGAAATTCACTGACTGTATTATTGCACCAATATGCCTACCAGGGTATTGACAAAAGCAAAAGGTGTTCTTTAATGGTAGTGCATAAAATATAATATCTCAAGCACCTTACAAATAAATCTGAATAGAATGAATGCAGTTATGAGCATGTGTAGTATGCTTGCCAGGTAATTCACTATCGGCATAAATTTAAACATGAAACATGTAGAAAGAAAAATGTAGATGCAAGTCTTTCTTGATTGATTTCTTCATGCCATGAAGTTACCCATGGTAACAGCAGTAGTTGTAGGAGACACTGAGGCTGTTTGTAGGTTCTTTCATCAGTCCTTAACAGCTGGGAGATACATCTTCATCAGTTGTACAACACAACCCTTGGATGATAGTGTCTTTATTAACAGCTGCTCAACGGAATCTTGTATGTGTGTAGCATGTCCTTCACAACAGGACATGCAAATTGAAATTATGCTACAAGGGCCACTATATGCATGATTTAACTTAGTAAAATGTTATCTTGCTTTTGTTGTGACATTGTAATAATAATTTCTTGGTCCTTCCTAAAGATGTGCCTATGGATGTCTAATTATGTCTTACAAATGTTGTTTCATGTAATAGGTCAATTACCAAAGGCAAAGTTGTCTTCTTAAATACTTCTTCAACTTCTAACCAATTTGAAGTGGTGGTGTAGGTAAGATTCAGGGGGCAGGGGCACCCCTACGTCTCATGCCACCCAGACACCCCTTTCTGGAATATGTATGTAGGCCTATATAGGAGTCCATATTTGAACCCACCCCATGAAATGGTAGACCCCCCCCACAAAATTTTTTATCTATGCCACTGACTTGAAGTGATAATAAAAAGCATGCTTAAAACGTGTTACACGCATAAATAGTCCCCCTAATGATAGTGTCTTTACAAGGTTGCAGACATAGAGATGGAAGGCCTGCGAGACCAAAGGTCCATGAGATGAAATGGTGATGAGAATTACTAAACTAAAAACATATTCATGCCTGTCAGTGTAAAAGTAACTGTTTTCCCACTTACATGGCTTATACCTCAAATACATTTTACAAGCCAGGCGGCTTCTAACACCGACAAATGTGATTCCACACCAGTCAGGAGGACAGCTGTTTCAGTTGAAGGAAAAGCTTGTATTTATTGAAATTTTGGCTATCTCACAAAAGGAGCTTGAAGCTCTTAATGTTTGTTGCAGAAAGGAGCCATGGTATGAGTAAATTGAATAAGAAGGGAATGGCTGTAACCTAACCCCAGCATTTTGTGAAGATCATCTTTCGTATACTGAAGTCAGATTTGGACGTAAGGACTTTTGTATTACAGTACACAACATTGGAATCCATTTTCCTTGCAGTGGAGTTGTATTTACTCCATAGTAAACTTTTGGTCTCATGAACCTGCTGCTGTCTTGCGGATCTAAAGTCACTTTTCCTTTGGCAGACCCAAATTTAATTCCAGCCTCATGGACCATCGGGCTCACTGACCCTGATTCATTTTTGGTCTTGTGGGCCCTAATACACTTTAGGTCTCTCAGACCCTCAGTCTGTCAGACCCTTATGCATGTTTGGCTTCGCCCAAGAGCACTAATGCAGTTTTGGTTTGGCAGTTCCAGTCTCGTGGGAAACCCTCTATAAGGCTTATTATAAGGTTTAATAGTATTTTTGTCACGTCCAATGCTGCACACAGTTTGTTACACTGTAGGTGTACATTTGTACTGTTTTCTATGAAAAATACTTCAGCAGCATGTCTAAATTAAGAATGTTATATCAATTACATTTGGAAGTACAAATCAATATTTTCTATGATTTGTAAGCCAATCCAGAGGAGATATACAGTATCTTGGCATCCTGGCTGCCTTATCTTAATATTTGTTCAGTTTCCTTTAAATGATACAGTCTTTGAAAGGAAGCAGTTTTTAAGTTGATGAGAGAATTGTTTGGCCGTCTTCATCATGATAACCAGAATCTACAACCCTGAACCTATTCTGTATCTAGCAGCTGACATAGTTGCTTCTATTGTGAACATGTTCCAGGGTAAACTCTCTTCATTCTCTTATCCTTTAAATCAGCTTTATTGGTTTTTGGTGTCTGTGAAATGTATATATGAAGTAGTAATACTGGAAGAAACAATTTATACTTGAAATGCTGCTCCCTGGCTTTTATGGAGCCTGTGATAGTGATCCACAGAGGATTATGAAAGATTGTAGTGCTGCTTAGTATCCTGAATCAGTTTATGATGAATTGGTTGGCTATCCAGCACTAAATTGGATTTAATCTCTGTTAATGTTGATGTAGCGTACCTAGGGGATATAGATGAAATCTTTTGTTCATTGTCTGGGACATCAGTAGCAGTAGTCTGCATATCAGATGATAGGCACTGATAAAGAGAAGACTTCTCACAACACTGTGAAGAATTATAAAAGTTAAAGATTGAAAGGATGATGGAAAAGATCTTGGAAAGATAGATGTATTGTGAAACTTGGCATGTAGCTTCATTATTGTAGGCTCTGTCCCCATTTGTCTGTAGTAGAATCACTTTAATACGTACCTTTAACTGATTGACACATTTTGTGGTCAGGTCACTACAAGCTTTTGGAAACAACAAAGTGAAAGTGAACTGTCAGATACAGGCATGTCCTTTGAAGAAATAGCAGGTGTTAGTGTTACAGCATATTCATGTATACTAAGTCCCAGTATGCTTTTAACCTCTCTGTACATGTTGTTTACTTTCCTGTCAATTTGTAAATGGTTGTAGTGTGGCATTAGGGTTGCACTTTGAATTTCTAGCAAATTGTTGTCACTTTGTATGCTATTAAACAAAATGTCCTTTTAAGCAAGTTTTAGAATAATGATAATAATACTTGGAGCAGGGGTCAAAATTTAAATTTTTTGCTGGTGTTCCACGGAACAGCGCTTTTTCCAAAATTACTGTTCCGGATCAGATTTCACTGTTCCGAAGCACAGAACCTCGGCATACGCACAGTTCGTGCACACGTGCAAACTGCAAAGGTGCAAATTGCTGTCTACTGTATTCGAGTGGTATGACAGCACGACTTGACCGTAACTTGGGGAGGGTGAATTTTTGCCTGCAGTGGGGATTAGCCAGTGGGATATCCTGATCATCTTTTGGTTCTTACTTTTTAAGCACAAATTTGTCGCCAATAATCTTGCAGTGTCCCAAAACCTACTGTAGGATGAAATACACTCAAAATTGATGCAGAAGGCACAGCAAGCAAGGCAAGTGGGATTTGAGTGAGAGCAAAAAAGTTCCACGGTAAAGGAATATTTTTGCTTGATTCATCCTTTGCATTGCGGTCTATTACTATAGCAAAGCAATGAGTGGGTTCTCCAACATATGAGTGCACATACTGTTGTTATTTTCTGGCAGCATATTTACGTGAAATCGTTCTAGTCGTATCCTTTGCCATAACCTTGATTCAAGTATCATTCCACACAGTAAGACAATGGGAAGATCTTGCAAGGAAAAGCAAGCACTTAGGACCCATTGACTTTGGTTGCGAGATATCAGCAGTCAGAATTGTTTTAGTCGCTTCAAGTTTCAGTGCTTAGTTGCTAGCTTGGAGGGAATATTAATACTAAACACTCTAAAAACACAATAAAGTGGAGGGAATATCAATGAATAGTTAAGAGGTCATTTGGAACATACCATGCATGACAAGGGGTGATGCAGGATGACCTTCGCTTGCAGGGCAATAAATGACATATTGTACTAAAAGTTTTTTTTCTGCGTTTGGTAGTAAAACTTCAGTATGTGCGTTTACACAGTACTGTACCATGCAGCATAGGGAATAACACGTGCAAGTGTTACCGACATTAATTGATAACGGTGGAACGAGATTGCATTTCATACTTAAGCCAAAATTTACGGGGATTTTTTTATATTCACGGCGTCATTAGCCTACTTTATCAGAGATTAGCATGTGTGTATATTTATATGCACTTTGCTTCTTGTGGAAAAACACTGTTCCACGGAACAGTGGCTTTTGAAAAGTTACTGTTCCGGCACTAAAAGCACTGTTCTCGGAACAGCGGAACAGTGGGAATTTCGACCCCTGCTTGGAGCCTATTGGGAACACAAATCCATTCTGTGGAATTCTCAAGGTGCTACACGTTAATAGTTCACATTCTCTCCATTGAACTTCATAGATCCATGTCAAGCCTTAGGCCTCGATAAAAACCAGGTTAAACAGGAGTCATGTTATATAATTGTTGGATTGTCTGTGAGGGCATCATAAATTAATCCATGTCAAGCCTGAGGCCTCGGTAAAAACCAGGTTCAACACGAGTCACTTTGTACAATTGTTGGATTGTCTGTGAGGTCATCATAAACTAATCATCAAGTTAAGAGATTTTATACCTGCAGTTCACATTCATATTATACAGATTTCCTGAAATTACAGTCAGGCAGAATTATCACCAGAGAGAAATGCGCCTCCAACAAGGGTGTTGTTAGTCTCATCCTACTTTCTTTGCCTATATTGGACTTTATTTAAATGCACCTTGAAACATATTTACCTTCATTCATACTCATGCAATCCTTAGACTCGTACTATGAGCTTTTTGAGTTAAAGTATTAGTGCTGATAAAAAATTTTTGTACTACTTGCAAATAAATACAAAGTGTGTGTACTCATAGGTGACATACTGGTACTCACAACTACCAGAGACTACTATTGTACTGATACATTTCACATGATATGTACACTACACATCTGGAATGATGAGAATGGTTCTCTTCAAAGTAAATTGTGTGAAAACTTTTAGTTATATTTGGAACAGTTCTTTATAGATTGTTTGTCAATGGCTTCAGGTAATTGTTTGCCTACCAGTTGAAGGGTTTGTTCATAAGTAGGCATATACCTCAAGTCTTGTTTGTCCTATTTCCTCAGCAAATATCCCTACTGAAATTGAAATAGTGAAAATCCATGCTTAAATGTCTCTGTTTTCCTGACAAAGCTAGTTTTAATTGATGATCTGAACAAACTGCTGCACTACTGAAGGTGTCAAGTCAGGTGTCCATGCATAATAGTGTGATACTAAACATATGCTGTTATTCGGTGTCTCTGCCAGCAATCAGTAGGGAAGGCTTTTCTATGTCAAAATTCTATGTAGAAATTGTCCACCATGAGAGGAAGATTTGGGAGGAGAGAGGTATGTGAAAGTATAATATTAAAAACTAAAAGTTTAGGTTTTACTTAATTGTCATAAGTTACTTGCTTGATGGTAGTTCAATATCTGGTGGAAAGTGGTTCCTTACAGGAACTTGGATGTTTTATTTCTGATGTGATGATTGTCTGAAAGTGCTGGTTTCCTCTAAACACTGACATTTAGCACATATCATAATATTGATGTAGTCTATTTTGTGTTTTAGCAGCTCTGCAGCTCTGGTACATTCAACAAACTTTTTTCATTAGCATTACATCATACAGTTCTGTACTATACATTCATTCATGTAAGTATGAAATCTGTGTAGGGTATAAAATGCTGAAGGGAATATATGATTCAGTTGTATTAAATACTGTATAGAGGGAAATTTTCGTTATTTTAGGGGCTGTGAATCACCGTAGGATATGCAGCAATTTTTTCTATTGTTAGTTTTCATCCCACAACCCCGAATTTTTGGCTGTACATTCTAAATATCCATATTTACATATCTGTTCTATACTGTCTGTAAATCAGTGAAGCCAGTACTGAACCATGTGGGGTACAAGTGCATCAAACTTTCATACACAGCTCATCAGTGCCATATTTCAGGAATTTTACTTTGTGAATCATATATGAACAAGCTAGCACACTTGTATACAACACCAATTAGTGGATATTTTTAGCTTACGATAGTCGTAAGCTTCTGTTGCTGTACTCTACTTTTGGAGCTCTATGACGTCATCAAACAATAAAATACAAAATATTTTGCCGATTTTCTCTTCACACCCTGTTGAAGAATGTTATTACGACAAAAGAAAAATAGCACCAAATGTGTGTCCCCAACTGACAGTGCCCATTGTGAAATTTGCAGTACCCTTTTGCAAGAAAGAATTGATCATTTAAAGAAAGGTACGAAAAAATCGTTAAAATAATTCACAGTTTTGCTAAAAATACAATTTAGGAGCCTTATAAAGGACATTTAATGTATTATTCCGCGAACGATCTGCTGCTGTATACTAGTGCACTACGTAAACCTGTTAGTAAGTCTGCAGTACGTATATTATTCTCATCACCCGTGAAGTTGTGTCCCATGACTTGTACGTAGCTTCTGTTTGATGCGACGGGCGACCACCAGGGACAAAAAATATAGAGTCCAAATCTATTAAAATTGAAGCCATCTCTGCAACATTCTGACAAATTTATGGTTGAAATGTTCAATTACATCTAAAAGAGCAATATAATGATGAAAATATTCGCACCTGACCTTTATTGCGTATGTTATATGATGTTTTTCTTTCGAAGTTTGAGATCGTAGCAAGAATGTTTACATACTGAAGGCACTGCAGATATTGTGTGCTACAATGCCGCCAGTGTTCTGCGGCCGATTTCTGTACGGCATATTCCTTGTTTAGTCACATCCCTGTTTTGGAGGTCTTAATTTAAAGGGGTCCGATCAAACAGAGTCTGTTCACGAGGAAACTATTCTTTGTAACCAAACTAAGTGTCATAATATGTGAATATGGTAACTTCACTTTTTTGTATTTTCGTGCTTTTTTCATAATACAAATGCCTCCACTAATTACAGGCTGTTCCTACAAGCAGATAGATGGATTACCAGCTCCTTGCTGCAAGGGACTTTTTGAACTGTGCGGCGTGCGTGTTGGTACAGTGACATCTCATACTGCATACCTGCCGACTCACACAGTTTCACCGTGAGTCTCACGGTTTTTTAGGTCATCTCACGGTCAAATCTCCAAGAAAAACGAATGAAGACAGAGTCGTTAAAAAATAGTATGTTATTGCAAATATTAGGCTATAATTCAGGGATGCAAGTTTTCCTTATTGAGGCATGACGTTTGGGGTGATTTTTGCACAGTACAGACTAGCTGTGCCCTACCACGATGGAAGATTCTTGTATTTTATAGTTTCCAATGGCTATGGTTGAAGAGTGAAAACCAGGTAGGTACCCAGAAGTGTTCTGCTCCCAGGGGGGGAGTTACTTTCCTAGCCTTAAGGAGCGTCAAACTGAACTTGACAGACTGATCAGCCTTTAGAACTCTACATGAAGGGTCACTGTGCGTGGGTCGTGCGCGATTCCATTCTTAAGTGTCTACAGATAGGTAGAATAAAGAATTGGCTTAATCCTCCGTCGTTTTCTTGTATTTCTGTTATAATTTTTCCAGATCGGAAGTACAGAAAATAATCTGGAAACAGTGGATTGAATTTTGTTGAAGTGCAAACAGAAAAACCTGCTAAAAAGAAAAGAAATAAAAAGGAAAGACACTAAACCCTGAACAGTGTATCTATATCAGTGCTGTACGTAGCGAGACCGGTCTCGAGACCAGAAATTGTCGGTCTCATCTCCGAGATCGGTCTCGAGTAGTTCCTGTGCAAACAGTGTGAAAAGCCCATTGAGAGGCCGGTCTCAGTCTCGGACCTTCCGGTCTCGACTACAGCACTGATCTGTATTGTAGCATCGTGTAAATTGGGTACCTGTACCGTTCAAATTAATCTGCTACACAAATAAAAGGCTTGATTTTAAGATAGCATCATGAATTGCCTTAATTTCTTGTATTATTTTAAAGGTTCAGTTAGGATAATATGTTGACCATATGTGACACTGTTTCGAGAAAGTACTCGAAACTTCAGACAATCCCCATGAAGACATGCTTGGACAAATTCTGATGAAACTTACACACAGTGATGACAAGATGGTTGGTTATCCGTGATGGCAGGGATTTTGAATCAAAGGTTATCTAGGGGTCATTTGGGGTTACTTTATCTAAAAGTAAAATGCCTTATAAATGTCCTTATAACATAGGGATATCTTTTGGCTGTTCATTGATGTGATATACTTTGGCACTCCAATTAGGGATGGTCAGAAATTTAAGGTCAATGGTCATCTAGTGGTCATTTTATGGAAAAACAAAAAATACGGGCTTGGTTTCTATAGATGTAGTGACAGTTTCTTGGGGTGTTCATTGTTGTGATACTGTATAAGTTTGGAATAGCCCAATAAAGGGGGTCATTTAGTAGTCATGTTGCGGTCATTTCATGGGAAAACAAAAAATGCATTGCCTTCTACTAATGTAAGGAAGATTTTGGGTGTTTAACTTTATTGGAAGTTCTGCATGAAAGGTGTTCAGAAGTTTTTTTACATCTTGCCACAGTGATGTTTTTGTTCTCATAAAAACAGCTGGGACTTGAGATTTACAGTGCATCATTTTGCACCTCAGCTGTCCCCTGAAAGCAAAAATTTTCCAAAAGGGGATGGGGAATCCCCTCTCCATTTACCCACCCTAGGATGGCATTTTATAAAACCTATAATTTTCAGTATTTTTTTACCCTGCAATCACTCTGCAAATCCCTGCTATATACATACACAATGATTGCAAACCAATGCATAGTTAAAACCAGAAACGGAAAATTTCCCTTAACGTCACACCATTTTCAGCCGCAGATTCCTGGGAACAATCTGTCCTTAAGTCTTTCCTAAAGTTGATAAATTCATTGTTCTTGTGGCAGAAAGGTAAACCCACCAAGCTCAATTATTCTTACAAGCAGAGTGAATGATTTTATTTTATGAAAGATGTTGAAAGGTTACAGATTTATGACTGAGTTTCAAGTTTTTCAAAGTCATACAACAAAATATGGTTATAGTGTACCATTATAACGATTAAACTGAAAACCCTTATTTTGTTTGATTTTTTAGTATAAGATATGTTTAGAAGTACTACAGAAAAATGTTAATCTCCAGGTTTGAGGTGCCATTCTCCAGGTTTTTGTGTGAAAATCTCCAGGTTTACAAATTTAGAGGTTGGCAGGTCTGATACTGTCATAGTGACTATCGTAAGCCTGGAAGCCAATGGCTTTTGATTATTAAAAGCACCCACCATTGCCATTGCAAAATATGAGGTAACAACTAGAACTTTAGCGCTACAAGCAGTGAGTGAACATGTATTGCACTTCAGTGTACCAGGCCCATGCTCTTGGGAGGCACATATGTCAACTTCTCTACACAGCCTAATGTGGCCTACTGTGTGAGTGTTTGCATACAGTACGGACCTACATATGGACTAACTTTAGTGTGCTTTCACCATATGTTTCACATGGGCATAGCTGAAGTTATCGGAGAGTTTGCAAACGTTATGGACTTCTACCAAACTCATGGTTATTGAATGCAAATTAGTTCCTCCCTCTCGTTAGTGGGAAAGTATGTAGACAAATGCCGAGCATTCATTGATTTTGCATTAATTCAAGGGTGCTGTAAATGAAAAAAAGAAATGTATTAGAGACAGCAAAAAAAAAAACCCTTTACAAGCAAAAGGCATTTTTATACAAGAAATTGTCATCATGTTTTAATTGCTACTATGGCATCATCTTGAAAACTTATCACGACAATAGCCTGATCATTTTCCACATTGCACAGCTAACAGTGGAAGTGAACCTCATCCATGATGGTGATCTCCGTCAAGCCCTCCATTGTGATATGGTGGAGGGTCCAGCATGATGCAGTGTAGTAGAAGTATTTTCCCTGGTCTTAAATTCTTGAACGGGCATAACTGCAAAAAGGGCGATCAAAAAAAATGTGACCACATGTTGATATTATGTGTAGAGGTGTTTCACCAACGTCACATGGTTGTGCATCTCTTTGGTTGTTGGACATTTTGCCCTCCACATGCCTATTGTGTCCCAGTAGTATCCATGGTCATGCCTAGTCCACAGTCTGCTGACCAAGTAGTGAGGTTACTTTGGGATTCCCTTACTAGGTCAGCAATATACGCCATTTGCAAAATTAGGCTACCATATCTTCCAGGGTTCGTAGTATCTGGAAAAGTCTGTGAATTTCAGCAAGTAGCTGAGCAGTCTTTGAAAAGTCTTTGAACTTTGGTCATTCTTACGTAAGGTCACAGAATTCTGCTTTACAATCACAAAATTACATTATTAACTTTCAAAATTCCATTTAAAAAATAGACAAATTCCGGGATTTTCAGTTTTAACCCTACTGAAGATTTGTGACCTATCCTAACACACTATTGCATAGGCAAAACTGGAGCCTATACCGATAAAGTTTTGCCGATTTTTCGATAAGTTGTTTCTCAATTTGGGATCGTAACTTCGTAACTTTGAAGGAATTTGATAATTTAATAGGTCAATTGCCATTAATATAGCTGATAAAATGTCTCTTTGATAATTGTAGGCATTCATTTGAAATATCTTTGAACTCAAGTGTTTGATTAAATATTACTTCTTTTTGTGCTGGGTAATTTTTAGAGCTCATACTGACTAGTATTCTGGTGTGAGCCATTGTGACCATGCAGCAGATCTTCCTATCTGCAGACAATTGTTCAAATCTTCCTCACAAATCATGCTTTCTATTGATTTGTTTGAAATGTGGACACAATGTTCCCTGGGTGATGGCCCTTTTGGTGTTCAGTGATTTGTGGCCCAATATCCCATGTAGGACGTGTGGCCTATTTTATAAAATTCTTCAAAATGCTTCTCCTACAGATTCTCTTGTATGATGTTGATGGTTTGACATAGTGATACTCAGTTTGTGGTACCTTCAGGTGTCACAGAATTTTGGATCCAAGGTCCAAGATGGGCCCTTGGATCCATTTTGTGAAATATTGCAAAAATTGTTTTACCCCCTCTCTCCAATTCTGTTTAAAGAGTTAATGGCCTGAAGTAATGATAGCCTACTTGGTTGGTTATCGCTTTATAGTATTGTGAAAGTTTTGGTCCAATGTCCCATGTGGGCTCCATATGGCCCATTTTATAAAATTCTTCTAAATGCTTATCACCCTACAAATTTTCTTGTACAATGTTGGTGGCTTGTCATGAAGATACTCAGTTTGTGGTGCCTTCAAGGTGTACGTAAATTTCGGGTCCAAGGCCCAAGATGTGCCCTGGGGTCCAAATTGTGAAGTGTTGCAAAGTGGTTCTTTCCTCCTCCGTTAAATGTTAAACAGAGTTGACCGCCTGTCATAATGATGCTTGGTTGGTGGTCCCTTCAGGGTGTTCAGGAATTTGGGGCTCAATGCCCAAGACAGGCCTTAGGGTCCATTTAAATATTGCAAACTATTTAACTTCTTCTCTGGTACAAGTTTAACAGAGTTGATTGTATGTCACAATGAATCTTGGTTAGTGATCTGTTTATGGTACCCTGTGATTTTGGCCAAGGTCCCATATGGGCCCTATTGCCCATTTTATGAAATTATGATTACTACTTTTCCTACATATTCTCTTGCACAATATTAATAAATTGCAATGACACTCAGTTGTCCTTTGAGGTTGTTCAGGAATTTTGGTTCTAAATCCCCAGATTGGACCTAAGGTCTATTTTGTGAAATAAAGCAAAAGGATTAACCCCTCTTCCAGTTAATCTTTAACAAAGTTGACAGGCTGCCATAGTGATGCTTGATTTGTGATCTGTTTATGGTATTCTGGACACATTGGTCCAAGGTCCTGCTAGAGCGCATAAACCGTTATAATAAAACCATATAAAGGCAGGTATCAACCTCTACTACTGCAGATGTCAAGATTGCTGTTGTGTTAATTTTAATGCTATTGCGACTATTTAATAAACAGAACATGTTGTTCATGTAAAGATGGATTTGTTGCATTAAAATCGTTTTTATTCCAGTCTATATTATGTAGTCTTAGGTTGCATATGCCTGGTTTGCGTAATGTAGAGTTGGTCATGGAATTTTACCAAAGAGTCTGTGAAAAGCCTGTGAATTCACTAGACCATTTTTGCTACGAACCCTGATCTTCAAAAATTTGACTGGCCTTGATCTTTCTCAAATTCACATACACTCCTAGGTCATTGATCTCTATGGATCATTTATATGTTTAAGACCCTTCTTTCTAAGATATTTGCTCTTAGTGTCCAAATATTTTGATTTATACAAGTAATCCTGTTTCCTTTTTTTTAAACTTTCTATTAAGCTGCTAAATCTTGTTACTAGGATATTCACACAGTTGTATGCTAAATAGCATGCATTGCTGTCCAATTGTGACATAGTCCATAGCCATGGTTATGTTAGTACATGCGTATACACATATGGAGCAACACTCAGTGCTGAAATGCACACAGACGCATGTTACTCTCACTGTAACATGCAGGGAAAAGAGTTGAACAGCAATAGCCAAGACCTAGTTCAAAGAACACAGTGTACATGGGAACTAGACCTACAATCCTCAACAACAATGATGTGACAAAACAAGTAACAGTGAGATCACCATCCTCCAATCTGCATCCCCATTCCCCTGCTCAATGTTGCAGCAGCCCAACATATTCTGAGACTTCAACATTGATACGGGGAGTGGGGTTTGTCCCATGTACTTTGACGAGAATTGTAGGTACCATAGGCTAGGTCATGCCATGTGTGTGTGTTCTGTCAATATGCTTCACTGTGTGTGTGTGTGCTGCGCCGGCTTTGCCAGTCAGTCCCAATTGCATGACGTCACAGGAAATAACTCTATACTATGTATGATAAAATGAGCAGATGTACAGCATTTTTCCTATACCACATCTGCTCAGCTATTTGTTATAACTGTAAGATACCTGCATATTAGGCACTATAGGAATATTTTGACCAGTTTCAGAACAATCAATAAAATTGCTCCCCCAAAATCTGTCATCCTTTTGAGCTGCTTTCTCTGATTGGTTTGTCAAGAATTGATTGAGAAACAGAAGTTTCCCAAAATTATTGTAATCAAGCTTGAGAAAGATCTATATTTGGTCAAAACCTGACCTCGCCACTCAGATTTCTCAATATTTTAGATGTATTTAGAGAGATTTGACATTTAGGACTTCCTCTTGTGAGATTAATGGAAAAAGTTGGAAGTAATTAGATATACAGTCAAGATCACTGTGATATGAGTACTGTCAGAAAGAAGGAGTTGAGCAAATGTTTGTTTTTCCTGGTAAAAATTAATGTTGTTAGGGGTCATAACATCATTCTTTGCCATCCTGGAATTACTGAGAGCTGGAAAACAGTGTCCCCTTTCTAGTCGGGGAAGAGTAAGGCAATTTGATCAGTCTAAAAGAGAAAATAGTCTGTATAATGTTGTCTCATGTCCACACAGTCAGCTGGATGATTGGCTGGGAAAATAGCTTGAAATAATTATCCTGGAATTTTGAAAATTCATCAAGAAAACTGGAAATTTTTTATCATTAATTGGTAGGGACAGTGAATAGTGATGGTGCCTTATATATCACAAGCATTGGAAAATAAGACATCTTTTAAAACCCCATTAAAGGCTGTAGAATAGTACACGTTTGGAAGGTTAAAATTTAATCTTTGGTAGGTGATTCCTCTTTCCATAATTTAGCATTAAACAGTTTAGAATTTAGCAAGTAGCTTTTAAGCCTGGTTTGGTATAGCAACTTTTTGGAAGTTTTAAGAAAGATATGTCCATAAAGTTAATCATTTAGTGTTAAAGCTTTCTTTTTCAAAGAATGCCAAGAATGTTGCATGATGGTAGTGCACATGTTGTACCTTACCTGTTTGCCACACTTTTCCTATGTTGGTCAAACATCATCTCACCATTAGTTTCTGGGGCAGACTTTCCAAACATTTCAATACATGGCCTCTGAGCCAGCTTTGAGTTTTGTGAAATTTGATCATCACATGGTGGAGGACAGGGTCCATTGTGTGAGTATCATATGTACTGTTTGAAATATATAAATATAGACATTTCAGCTTCTTATGACCTCCTTGATATCATTTATGTCCCTCATTTGATTTTAGTCCTCTAAATTTAAAAAATATAAATTGGCACCTTCCATGACTATACCCAAGTAAAAGTATTTATCACATCACACCCCTGAGTTTACAAAATCAGTATAGAACCAGTCTGTATGGCTCTTTGTTTATGCAGAAATGTCCCATACCTCTGAAGACTTTGTTACCAAAATCCTGTATCACCTCTCCCTCACTCTTTCACTCCTAAATTATTCTTTACCTTTACAACCTGGATATCATTCCATACCCTAGCGTTTATACACAGCTATAGAGTGTATGCATATAATGTCACAGAAAAGAAAGTGCACCCTCGTCTGAGGTAAGCACGTAGCCCAGGATGGAAAAAGTTGGGAAGCTGGGAGGCTCCTTCCCAGGAAATTTGAGTATTTGGAGGGAAATTTTGATCATTGGAGGGAATTCACGCCTTTTGTGTACAAGAAGTATGGGAGGAATTGTGGAAAATTTGACTCCCTTCCCTGGAAATAAACATTTTTTCCATCCCTGCACGTAGCAATACAACTTGCACCAACACAAATGGAGACAGCTAAGTTTTGTATTGGTCAGATACGTGCCTAAGTCTATGTGCCTTTTGTGAAGGCTACATCGTGCATACAGTATGTGTGCCAAAGTTATATACCTTACTATCAAGAGAGCTTCATTGTTTATCGTCTTACACGAGGTCAGGGTGATGTCATTACAAAGGGTCTATAGATGTAGATGAAGGAAGGACCATGTAAAAAAATATTTTCAATTCTTGTCACTTTCTTTTGGAAGATACCACTTGTTTTCTCATGCTGCCTATCTCCCACATTTAATACTTCCCACACATTCGGTTGTATCCATATTTTACATGTACCTTTATACTTTTTGAAGTATCATTTCAAGATTTATGTTAGACTGTCAGCTAAGATCTTGACTGTCATATTCATTAGTGTTTTGTCTTGCTTGCATGTATCATGTCCATTCTGGTTCACAACAAAGCTATCTTCAAAGTGGGTCTAGTTTACTATCCATAAATGCATCATTACAAGATAAGGAGTTTCTGCTGTATGTGTGGATGTAACATTAACCATGAGAGAGTCTAACATGTACAAAAGCCTGTGGAAATTTTCCTATCACTGTCACTCTATCAAGACTGTTTACATAAAGTGAACTTTTGATGAGGCCTAGCAATAAAACACTTCAAATTTACCATCTGAAGAATTTCTGATGACCTGCTTTGCATTTTCTCTGGAGACAGTGACGTTTGACCTTAGCTTGAAGAACATTGTGCATCCCTCATTAGCTGAAACTAAAGAAGCTACCTTTTTAATGGCTGGTTAATTTCTAGGTCATAATCAGTGAGAACAGGAAAGATTGATATATTGTTTGAAGAGAGAGTTGTGTTGGGTGATTCACAGTTTATATTACCACATGTCTTCTAGGCTGTCACTTGTATTGCTACAATACAAGCTTCACTCCAGCTGTGCGGGGGAATCTGTTGCAGTAGTAATGCTCACAGATGATTTTCACAGGGGATTGTTGTAGTGAAGTGGTTGTGCTCTTGAATTAGAGAAAGTTTACAATTGGGAATATATACCAGGAATGGCAGCTGTGTGTGAAAATATGGTTGTTGAAGCCGGTAATCATTCAGGACTTATGGAGGATGGAAGACTTGAAAAACCAGAGATAGAATTTGCATTTGAAACATGGGTAAGTAGAGTGATGTATTTATAATATGATGTGATCATTGACATAAAGATAAATGCTTGTGTGTGGTAAGTGTTGGTTGCAGAAGTCATTGACAGGGACTTTATTTTGCAGTGTACAGGTAGCTGTCATTGAGTAGACCATACTTATTGATAATGAGGGGGTTTCCTGCAAGACCAAAGGTCCACTAGACCAAAAGTGAATTTGGATCCACAAGATAGCCAGTTCATAGCGAGTCAGAAAGTTTCCAGTGGAGTCAATTTAATGTCATATGGAAAGTGGGCATCATTGTGCACTAGAAAAATCCATGTACTGTAGGCCTGTAAGACCAAATGTGACTTAAAAGCATACAAAATTCTGTCAATCTATTTCACTCCTACTAACCTCCGCTATTACTTCTATTGGATAGTCCAAGCATACAAAATTCTATCATTTTATTTATTTTTTTTTTTTGGTCTGTGTTGAAACTCCTTGGCTTGCATTTGAGATTTAATCCACAAAATTAGGAAAACAGCTACTTCTACATCTAACAGTACTGAATACACTTCTAGTGGAGAAATTCCAGTGGCCCTTTGTTTACATGGACCATCGATCTGGTGTGCATCTTTGGTTCCTGAACATTCGGTCTCATGCATGTTCTGCCTCCTGAACCATTGGTCTTGCAGACTGTAACCTGATAATGAAAGGACATTGTTTAGTATACTATTGTTACTTTTTGTGAATTAAAGTTGGAAGTCAAGGATCAAGCCAAAGATCCAGCTAGCCATCATCTGGATGATTTGCCTCTTGGGTACCACATTTTTCCTCTACAAACATTTAGAAAGACAGTTAAAATGTGAGGCAACAGGTTTGCCTCACAACAAAAATGGACAAAATTAACAACTTTCAAGAAATAACATGGAATGTCTTCACTTTTTACCTTTAGTTGCATTTCCCTTACCTTTACTTCACAAAGGGAATAGGGGAGGGGGAAAGGAGGAAGGTCCTCTCTTTCAGCGTCTCACTACAGGACACACATGTATATGTGGATTGCCTGATTTGAAATCCTCTGTAGCCCTTTTCGAAGTCATATTGTAGGCCTATAGGTCAGTTTGGAGAAAACAGATGTATCTGTATGGGATAGGATGTAACCATGATGATCTGATTTTATTTTCAGCTTTTGTTTGATTGTAAAAGAGAGTTGGGAAGGAGAGCCTAGTTATCATCTGCTCTGATGTATATTACTGTACATGAGGCTGATAGTTTTCCTCAGCATGTTACTTTGCTTAGAAGTGTTGTGTTGATAAGAGCTAGTAATGTTGGAAGTGGTAGGTGTTGTGGAAAATTATGTGCTTAAATGGTGAACACTCAAGTGTCTGCATAACAAAATTTCAGTCAGTTTATGTAGATATAGCAGAGTGCCTGTAGATTACAGTTATAAATATGCCAATATCTTTTCACTTTCAAAGAGAACAGTTGGTCAGGCATATTTTACATTGTGTATCCATATAGTTTCAGTTATAGTACCATATGTTAATTATCATACTTGGTACCTTCCTGACATAACACAGCTGCATGGCATGACATTCCCTGTGATAATATTGACAGGATTGCTGTGTATCTCAGCAGAGATCAAGGTCCTGTGTGGATGTCCTTCACCTGTACAATATAGATTGTCATTCAGTTTGATTCACATCCCAGATATAACTCAACTCAGAGTAATTTGGCGAACAAGCCTCGATCCCAAACAGCTGATGATGGTTATCGCTACTAACCCTTTCCTGCTTGAAACTCAGCTGACAACAATCCTTGAAAACATCCATTGTGAAAGTTGTTTGCATAAGTGGCAGAGTTATTGGCAGTTCAAAGCCATTGTTTTGGAAATCTGTATACTTGTAGTGCCCAATGATTAGGTTACTTTGAAGACCATGTGACCTTTTTAAGCACTCTGATACAAACTTTGCTGGTTGCATTGGCTGGTATACTAGTCACATACAACAGTGTAGCTACCTCAAATCATAGACTTAACCAGACAACTACAAATTCAGGTCAAGGTTGGGATACAACATTTATGACAATTATCTAAGGTCTGTTGACATTAAACTCAAAGCCTAGTTCAACATTGTCTAGTTATTACACCTAAGCATTCAGCTGCTACAGTTGAGGAGTGACAGTTCCGACTGTGTATGGTACTTCACCTGTTGTTGCAGATAATATGAATTTATACTACATACAGTATTACAAATTAAATGAAGCACCACTTACTGTTCACAGTTAACACCACAAAAGCCACAAGGAGGAGTTTCCTTTATGGTACATGTACTACCTTTGTTTATATTCACATATTCGTCGCGATCAGCAAAATGTATTACTGCTACAGGGAGGGTACAAAAACATAAAAGAAAACAAAGAAAAAACGAGCATTACTTGACCACCTTAACATATGATGAAACCCATTACTGTAGGTGTAATTTAGCAATGGAAACTTTATCTGATTGCAAGCTTAATGATTAGGAAAAAGCAGGTTCAGGAAGTTTTTTATCACTGTTTTGTCTCAGATAGTGTCTCGAAAAGATGAAACATGCTTAATATATGTAATGCTGGACATGACGGAAAGTAAAATGCTGTATAGCTTCTTAGAATGAGGAGAAAGAATTGTCATAGCTTCCACTGTTCATGAAATGAATACAGTATCTGACTGCATATTCAAGACTTCTCCAAGCATTAAAGGAGATATGGCATCCCCTCCCCCCCCCCCCCCCAAACCAGGGAGTTGCTAGCAACTCCTTGCCCAAACATATTTAGGAATAGTCCTAGAGATCTAAATACAGTCGGTGACTGCACTTTGATTGACATTCATTCACACAATATAACGCCACTCTGGTTTGGCATTGATGACTTTCATGTCCAGTCACACACATGCAGTTGTTTTTCAGTATATGGCCTTGAGCATTGCAGACTACTGTGGCTCTGTGTTAGAGGTGTATCACACAGGTGTTCTTTGTACAGTTAAATTGGAGGTCAGAGGAGGGGCTAGAAGTAAACTTTTTTACTGACTGGGGGGAGGTTAGAGAGCCTTAAATGTATGCACACACTCTTATCCAGTAACATTTCTTTCAAAAGTCCAAATGGTCGTGGCTAAAAGGGCAAAACAATGTCCAAATAATGTAAGGTATACAGGTCCCTTCACACTATAGGTGCCACAGGACAGGATGGGATACCATATGATAAAAAAAAAAAAAAAAAATATTAAAAAGCGGTGAACTTAATACTAAGACCTTTCATACCAGGTGACATACAATATAGTATGATGAGATGTCAGTTGAATTGAAAATTTTAACCACTTGTCTTCAAGCTATATTTTGTGTGACCAGTCTTGGGGAAGAAAATGCTATTTTGTTAGTGGGATCAATGAAACAAGGCGAGTCTTAGGGAATGTAGCGAAGATATGTGTATAGCACCATCTAGCAAGGGTAAGAATTTCGTTGCTAGTGACCATTCCGCGGTATATGGACTGTCCAATAGTAGGTCTCATAGGCCTCACAGATTCATAAAACAGGAAGTTTTGGATATTTTGTTAGATCACATGACCAATTGAACATTGGAATATCAGTGAGAGATGAAGTGAGGGGTTGCCTACAGTCTGAAAGGGCTGGGGGCATTTTTGTTTTGTGGTTTCACATTGTGTCACATTGTATTGTGTACAGTGTGAAAGGGAGTGACTTCACCCGTAGAACTTTGTGAAATTTGGCTGATTGGTCATCATTCATTTTGAATAGAGCCACACATGACAGAATGATGATAGAAAGCACTGTGTACATTTGGATTATACCATTAATTGTGTATGTAGGTTATGTACCAGAAGTTGTTCCCCTAATTAAAGCCAGTGGCATACTGTACCTTATCATGGTCATATTACCATGAAGCAGTAGCATACAAAATTGGAATGGAAACTAGTTGCATGCCGTTAGTAATGCATTAATTTATATCACACAGAAATGTACAAGAAATTGACTTGCTCAAGTCATGAACAAAATTGCTTGACATAGATTTACCATCAGAGCTGCAGCTTGTATTTTTGGTTGTAACAACTTGGTTCAGAGCATAGTAGATGCAGATTTTTTTTAATAGTGGGATTTGATTCAATGCTGCATGCACTGTGATACCCATACTTCCTTCTTTTAATGTGCGGAACCATCTCATGAGTGTTGACTGCTCTTGATAGTATCTGGCAAATTTTGAACACAATGTATGGTTCATACCCCACCTGATGCATCCTCTTTGAGGGTGAATCTCCAATGCTAAATGTGTGTATCTATTTTGCTCCTGCTTACCTCACCTATTACTACTATTGGACAGTCATTTGTATGTTAAAGGAAATGCACAGATAGTGTCTGAACTTGTTGGTTCCCAAAGCAATGAAGGAAATAATTATTTTGGAGACATTTCAAGTATACTGGAAGCATTTGCACATATCAAGGATTCAGTCCCTCTGATATTTGTGCATCCACTCTTGCATACCTGGCATACAACAAAATCACACACGCAGAAAGTGCATGCAGTAATTCATCTCCCTACATATATATGATTGTATTTTCTGAGGTCATTGCAAGTACAGTAGCACATGCATTGATAGTGAAACTGTCTTATTCTAACTTTTGTTTGCCATCACATTCAGGATGAGAAACTGATAATATTTGCAAAATTGCTACAACAATTATTTCCCATGCATAGAGTACTACGCTAAAGTAACACCCACAACATGGATGGTATCAACAGATGGGCAGACTTGATTGTGCTAATTTGTGTTATTAGTTTCATAGAAGGCATGCATATAGGCTAACAGACTATCTCAATGATAAGAGTGACAATTAATATGGCTAATTGCCAAGCCATGTAACTGTTTCATTTTCATAATAGCTGATAAGCTTATCAGCTACTTTCCATTTCACATCTTGAATATTTGTTGAAAAGTGCAACACCTCTGTAGGTAAATGGCAGCAGCTGATCTGGCTTGTATTTTATGAGAACTTCTAAATGAGCAATTTCTTTGATTTCCCAAGAGATCTGATAGAAAGCTCTCATGGCTCAATGGTAATGCAGAGTTCTTACCATCTAACAAAGATGAAGAAAATACTGCTAATGGTTGCTTTGTTTCTCTGAGAATTCAACATTTCCCTATAGATTGTGTCACCAGTAGCATGCACATGCTTTTTTAAAATCATTTCTATCAACCATAACTTTTGGAAAATTTAGGAGTATAACAAATTTTTAAGATTGTTTCTTAGGTGAGTTTTGCCAGGGTGGGTTTATTTGCTAATTAGGCAATCAGTTGAAAATATGTTAAGACAGGGAAGCTGAAAAACAAGTTTCTAAAATTACAGTACTACTAAAGCAAGTCAAAATTTGAAAATGGCCAACAATCAAAAACTTGAACATTCATCATAATTGTTGGATGTAGGCTTTCACGGTTAACTGATTATTATATCGATACCGGTTTTAACCAGTTTCAATTAGGTATGATTATTGCATGAAAAAGAAACTCGAAAAATCAAAAAAATCGAAATAATCGTGAAAATCTAAGTAATCGTAAAATAATTGAAAAAATCGTGGAAGCTCAAGCAAATTTGGGGAACATTTAATGCCATAAAAAATCACATTAAATTAAAGAACATAATATAAGCTGGATTTGTGATAGTTTGCATGGCTAGACTGGCCCTGATTTGGTGCTCATGTGCAGGTCACATACAGTACACACTGTTTGGCGAAGCTGCAATTGGTGCAATGGGTTACTTTAAGCAAGTAAAGAATGTGGGAAAAAAACTGATTATAATCGAATTTTGATTATTAGGGGTCTGATTATATCGATTCTTTTCTGGAAATATTGTGAAAGCCTAGTTGGATGTTGCCATTATGAAACATACAGCTTGGTGGATACTCTTGCAGGAAGAGTTACTGTATGAGAAAAAATAAATGATGCATAAAATTAGTAGCAGTGTTAGTCTACTTTAAATAATCTAAATGTTTAACCTCTTGTTTTGAATTGTTATCACACACAGTTTGATATGAGTTTTTGATTTGAAGAAAGAAAGTTGTGATGGCGTGTATATGTGTGTGTTTGTGCATGTGTTTGTGACACTTAGCTCATTAACACGATATCTCAAATAGGAAACCTACTTCACCCCTCCTTACCTCCTATTTACACTTTGTAATCCCCACTTACAGTAAGTTTTGGGAGTTTTGGAAAACTGACTATCTCATACTTGGTATGTGGATACCCCATATTGAGAGGAAGAACTGAATAGTTTTGGTGAGGTCACAGGTCATTAGGGGTTACCAGGGGTCAAATTCTGAATTGCTAACATAATATCTCAAGTTAGGGAAGATGGATACTCTCAATATTTAGCATGTGGATGCATTACATCATAAGGAAGAGCTGTATTGTTTTTGGTGGAGGTCGAAGGTCATCAGAGATTAAACTCTGAAAACCATACTAACACAATATCTTGCAGTACGTAAGAAGCATGGATACTCATCTTACTTAGCTCGTAGATGCATTTTATGAAGAGGAAGCACCCTGATGTTTTTGGTGGAGGCCAAAGGTCATCTGAGGTCAGAAGGGATCAAGCTCTGAAAACATTGTTAACACTTTGTCTCAAGATAGGAAGAATGGATACTCTTCAAACATACCATTTAGATTCATTATTTAAAGAGGAAGAACTATACTGTTTTGGTAGAGGTCATAGGTCATCTGGGATCACCAGAGGTCAAATTCTGACAGCCTTCATGACAGGTATCTCCATCTGGATAGTCTTCATACGTAGCATGTAGATGCATTATATCAAGAGGAAAGACCCTATCACTTTTGGTGGAGGTCAGTGGTCATCTGGGGCCATCATAGGTTAAACTCTGAAAACCTTCTTAAGATGATATTTCAAGGTAGGAAGCATGGATACTTTTCATTATTAAGATGTAGATGCAATATATAAAGCAAAAGGTAATGGTTTTTGGAGGGCCAAAGATAATCAGGGGTCACCCAGAGATCAACCCTGAAAAGCAAGTAGACAATTAGCTTAGGGAGCATGTATACTTACCATACTTAGCCATGTGGATGCATTGTATTGAGTGAAAGTGCCCTACTTTATATGGTAGAGGTCAAAGGTCATCTGAGGTCACTAAATTTCAGCATCTGAACAACTTGCATTTCAGGATATTTTATGATTTAAAACTTAAGATAACTTTTATACATGGTGTTTATTTATCATATTTATTACAAAAATGCTGTTGTTGCTTTGGTGTTCAGTGAAAAGTCATTTCAGGTCACCAGAGCTAGGTCAATGTATGAAAACCTTGTTTTTAGCATGCTATTTAATGGTAGATATCATAGCAATTTCTAACATGGTAGGGGATGCATCACATTGGTCCAGAACACAAACATTGTAGAGCCTTTGTAGTTCTGGATGAGCTCAAGTCTACAGCAACAAGTTCATCAAAACCTTAATGCATTTTTGCATTCTGGTTTATAATTCCTTGCTAAAGGGAACAGGTATCAATGCTCTGGGTATGTCGTGTGTGTGTGTGTGTGTGTGTGTGTGTGTGTGTGTGCATACGTAATGCATTGCTTGTAAACATGATATCTCAAGAAGGATCATCTTGAGGGATCTCATGGCAAGTGGATACCCCATATGGAACAGATGATCTTTATTTTTTAGGAATGCATTAATGGAACAGCCTTCCATTTGTCCTTGATCTGCTGTCCTTGACTATGTCAGTGCCTGCACTTGGCATGGCTCAGATGGGGTACCACTCGAGCATCTTTTTATGTCCAGCTCTCATTGATGCAATACTAAAGTGCAATGATGTCTAGCAAAAGTAGCTCACAGAGCAATTCCTCATGGAAGCCAACACAAATATGGATGTGGAGTGATAAACAGGTGCCTGTTTGTATTCTCTGTGATAGGAGACACGGTCAAATGGATGGCTAGCTTTATTATATACATTGCCAACAAAAATATCAAGCAGATTCCAAGTTTCTTTCAATCTTGCCAGCATAATTGAAATAAGAGTTAAAGCTGTATACACTTGTTAGCAACCTTCCTTGGAACTCTCTCTCTCTCCATCCATCTAGGCCCTGTGAAGTTTAACTTTTTATGTGAGAAACATCCTTAGTGCCTTGATTATTCATATTATTTATTGGAGTGATTTATGTTTTCCTATGATGGACTTTTCACGTAAGAAATTTTTGAGGGAGGTTAGAAGCTTAATTAGTAAAATTTATGTGTTGTACTCAGTTTGGATCAACTGCACTTGTTCATTAAAAACTCTAATAGTAAAATTGTCTTCAGTTATCATGTAACATGCAGTCCCATTTATAATTCATGTTCCTGTAATTGGAAGACCATATTTTTTGATGAAAGGAGGGAGTTCACGGGGATTTGTAATCAATTTAGATTTCAAAGTATGTGTACATTCAGGGAGCCAAGTTGTTAAGAGCTACTTGTACAATCAAGAGCACATACATATATATGGTTGTGTAAATGAGGTACAAATGAGCCCTTCATTTTAAAATTTTTCCCAGTAAAATATTTTAGAATGGGCAAATGTACTCCATGCAAGAATTAACTGTGTATATTCAAGCAATTTGAATGAAGAATGTGTTTCTATGTTACTCATCTCCCCTATTTATACTACAAATGGACCGTCCTTATACTGCAGAATGATCACTAGCAATGAAATCCTTCTGTAGATGGCGCTCTATTGTTACTGAACAGCCCACTGTAACTTGCCCTTGTTTCATTGCCAGAGGAATGGTCAACCAAGTTGCTTTCAATTTGCAATGAAATCCTTCCCTAGATGGTGCTCTATCCTTACTGAACACAGCCCACAGTAACTTGCCCTTGTTTCATTGCCAGAGAAATGGTCAACATAGTTGCTTTCAGTTTCTTTATTTTCTTTTTTCCCTTGGATTTCTGGGGTTCTTCGACTCAATCACCCTGTGATTGGAAAGATGACAGAAAATGAAGAGCCACTGAATATGTTGAGAATGAGTTAATATTGAAAAAGTGTTTGATGCATATATACAGTACTTTATACTTAAACAGTTGGTTAAGGTCTAAAACTTTTTATTTGTTGCCCTGGTGATGATGAAGTTTATAAGTTTATGGGGACTTAGTGTAATTGTAGCTCCATGGTGCAACTCTCTAAGTGATATTAACATGCTGAAATAAAGCTGCAGGTAGGTGAACATGTTTTTACTACATGTACTTAGGAGGTAAGTATCAGGGCATGTAGATACCTAAACCAGGGGATTTTGTAGATTTTACTACAAGTACTCTACCAAATATGAGGTCATCCCTGAACTGGTTTGGGAAACATCACTTTAAGAGATACGCTCTTTGACAAGCAATATTATTTCATATTCATTTCACCTTGTGTTTAGGTAGCTTGTATATTGTAGTGTCTGTGTAGAGATGAGAAGTAGACACCAGATATTTGTTACAAATAACCACATTGTTACAACAGTAAGTGAAGCAAAGTGTTTGTGAGCTCCATACTTAGATGTAAAGTAATAATTCTCCTTACTTTTAGGGGACTTCTGATACCAGATATATTCTCTAAGGGGGCCAGTCAAGTCGCCCCCTAGCAAAGTCGCCCCTCACAAAGTCGCCCTCTATAAAGTTGCCCCCTAACGAAGTCGCCCCCTTGGCCAACAAAGTCGCCCCTTACAAACTCGCCTCCTGACAAAGTCACCCCCTGACAAAGTCTCGGTAATACTACAGTACATACGTACGTACGTACATACAGGGATATAGAATCGCGTACTATGTTCCCATACCTACTGTACTTACGTGCTCCCGCATTTTGTAGGAAACTGATAGACTGATCGACAGCGTTTGCGCGATATATGTACACTTTTCACAGAAATGTCGCTAAATTTACACCTCTTATTGAACGTTACGTAACATTCGGTATAAAAGAAGTTAAATGTTTTAAGTAATTGAAATTACAAGATTAATTTTTCTAAACTTCAAAGAAGGAAAAAAGTTGCAGTTAGATGTAAGTTGGTTTCAAAAACACTGTAGGCTATGCGTAAGGCTAAAGTCTGACGTCAAATCAGCAACAAAAGCGCGTAGGCACTTCATAACAGCTAATAAAAATGATTACTGTATCTTTGTATGTATTATTGTTGTTTTTAAGAAATTTTGCCAGGACCACTGAGGGGCGAGTTTGTAAGGGGCAAGTTTGTTAAGGGGCGACTTTGTTGGCCCAGGGGGCGACTTGACTAGCAACCTCTCTAAGGCTCTGCATGTAATGAAGTTTACTATGAAAGTCATTCTGCTTCAGAGTGCGCTATTGGTGTGTGTATCATTTCCATATGAAATAAAGATTTCAAAGCCTACAACTACACCTCAAAGCGATGTGATTCACGTTCACAGTCATTAATGATGACAGAAGGGATTGATATCCTTTGTCACCTGTCCAGAACAATATACTGAAAGTGTAGTTCCCTGGATGTACACTAGAGAGAGTCAAAAATGTTGTCTCATTGTGCTATTTCTTGCAAGTGATCGGCAGTAAGGGAAAAGTTGAAGATGCATTACTGGTAATTTGACCTACATGTTACTGATAGAGGGCAGGGTTTTTGATTTAGTGTAATGTATGTAAGGGAGAACATTTGGACATACTATACAATAAAATTCAAACACTTGGCCCCAGTCAACAGTAAAGAAAAAATAGCTATGTTGAGTAGACACTCAGAAAAATGTATATAAGTTCATTTGAGAAGTAAAATATATGCAGGAATCTATATATTAGTGCTAAATATTTATTAATGATGTAAATAGTATGTAATTTAGGTTTAAACCATGTGTTAGTGTTGGCATTATATGTTGCTTACGTACTTCATAGTTACAGTATCATGTGCTCTACCTGTAATATAACTGACCTTAATATCTAGATAAAGTGCTTGGGAGTGCTCTTTCAGTGTTCCACAAACTGAATCCGTCCATCTTACCATGCATATACCACCCCTCTGGGTTTCCTGAATAGAAAATCATTAAACGCAGTTGGAGCTAATGCAGCGTGTTGATTGGTAAGAGACTTGAGCACCATAGCAACAGACCCATGTTTGAATTCAGTGGTAGTGTCACTCAACTGTAAGGTGTGATATAGTACAATGCACCCTGGAGTGTTCCCAGTAGTACAATGTCAGATATCAACATGGTTAGCAGTAGCCACAGAGAAGAGGGATCTGATTTCTTCTTCCTGTCATCAGTCTGGTTTCTGATACAGGTTCTCTGTTTGATGGCTTCATATGTGGCTGAGGGAGTAATATCCCATCTTGAGAAGTTTTGTCTTTGGATGAAAAGGAATGATGCCACGCTCAGACTTAAATAGTGTACTCTTTGCGGAAGCAGAAACGTCAAGTTTTAACAGTTTTCTGTCATCCGTTTTACATGTAATGAAACTACTAAAGTCAAAGGAAATCCTTGTGATTGATGATTAATTTATACAGAGAAAGAAAGCAAGCACACTTTAAAGGGGTTTGCTGGGGACAAAATTCATTGACTTCAAAAAATGCAGAAAGTTTTCCTGTTTTAGGAGGTGAAAATCATATCTTAATAGCATGTGTAGCATTTGGAAGATACTAGTTTTGAAAGAACTGTAAATTTTATAGAGATACGGTGCAGTATGGGAAATCTGTGATGTCATCGGCACATTGATAGATAAAGTATTGTATTTCTGTCTGACATTGGCACCACTGTAGAGAATATTTGACAACTTTGTTGCTGTCACCTACATATGGTATAGCCTTATACTAGACCTACAGTACATGGAAAGATACTCAAACATGCCAACAATATCAAATGTCAAGGACAAACAGCCGGGACATTCAATTAGAAAGAAGAGCAGAAAAGAGTCTGAGGCAGTGTACCTACATTACAGTACATTCTGTGAGCTTGATGAGAACTGAAGGTATTTTTGGACAGAAATAACTAATCTTTTATAGGAAAGGGTATTGCTACAGTGTTTGAAGGACATGAATAAGAATTTTTTTCATATGAGACCATTATGAAATGCTGCTGGAATATGCCTTTAAAGTTATGGTGACATGCTACCAAAAAGACCAGTTTTTACTTTGCATTTAAAGAGGGAAATCCCTTACTGAAAGATTTCTTGGAGTTATTCCAATATCTTTTACAGTTCTCAAAATATTGCGGTGTCTGGAGTAACTGGTTGCCTATGCAAAAATGATGACATTAAGTGTTGCAGTGTTAGCATTTCTTTTGATAACCCAATATAAATTTAAATTATCTCTTAATTACTCATCAGATAGTTTACAGTTTGGTGAGTGATTTTAATGTTTTTCAAGAAAACAATTTTAACTTCCATGATTAATCCCTTAGGGGATACCAATGCAACAAGTGTCCTTGAAATGAAGGTTAATTGGAAAAACAAAGGCTAACATTGGTTGTATTTTGTGAGTCCATCTTTCAACATCACAGATTTGCATATTTAGTCAATCATGGTTATTTGTGATACTAGTGTAAAATAGAAATTAATACCCTGTAAATGGTGAGTGTTTGATGGGAATTGTGGCTATTTTCTGGATTTTGATCCCATATACATCAAACATACAACTATGTAATTTTCATGTCACCATACCTTTAAGGGCAAATCTTATGTAATTCAACAATGATATCACGTATGCATTAGAACAGAAAGAAAACGTATGTAAGATACAAACAAAAGCAAGCTCTGGAGAAATAAAATCAACAAAATCAACAATGGATATAAACTTTAAATTTGTATAAAAGGATGAGGATGAAATTAATCTTTGGTTCAATTTCTCTCACCAGTTACATGTGCAAAAGTTAAAGGATTTGTCAAATTTTTGCATGAGCAGTATTGGATGTATTAGTGATTCCTGATATTCATCAGATCTTTAGCCTTAATTGTTAATACTGTATCCATCAAATGTTACAAGATGTATAGTTCATATATGTGTGCAAATTTTACATTATTTCTGCTGTCATACTTCCTGGTACTACCATATCTGAACCAACAATCTGCAGCACTATAATGAGTACATCTACTGTATGTGTGTACTGTACTTTACATAATTTCCATGTAATTATTGACATAGTGAAGACATAAACCAGCTAGGCACAATGGCCTGGTTTTGTGTGCTGTGTATGAAGTGTTGTAGTGGTGCCTGCTCAGAATTGCACCATCACATAGGGATACTAGCGCAAATATCTTATGGTCCAATGGCTCCTCATGTACGCTTGTGTTATATCATTTTTCAGCCTAACATATGCCATCCTACAGGATGGTATATTGTAGACCATGACAAAACCTTTGAACATGACCAGTTATGAATTCTGTTATATGTTAGACACTTCTGTTCATTGTGTGCTCTGGTACCACATTTGATTAAGTGTTTCTTGATATTATCTCCAGAGGAAAACAAAGTACTTGAAAGTTATTGTATCCATTCCAGAAATTGATAGGGACAGCATCAGCCACTGTCTGCAGTGTGATATCTTTATAATGAGGTTCATTACTTCATAGTAGACAAACCATTTTTTCTTTTTTTTTTATTTTTTTTTATTTTTGCATAGTTCTACTGGTAGCAACGAATTGGTGTCATCAATTCTTGCAGCAAGATTGAGTTTCCATAGTGTGGAGTGTTGTAATGGAAAAAGATAAGCTTATTGTGAAGCAAATTCAGTAATGCTTTCTGCACAGTGGTGTATTACTGTGAAACTACTCTACTTTCATGTGTTTTGTTTTTGTTTTTATTTTTGTTTTTTGTTTTTTTTTTGTAGATATTTTAAGATTCTTGGGTAGCATACTGTGATACAAATACATTGTGCTTCCTTCACAGTAAAAATATATTTGCTGACAATTACATATTAGGTTCATGTTTTCCTTGTATTTTCATCCTGTCGTAATATTATGTAATATATTTATCATTGTTACTCCTCAGGTGTCACTCAAATGATTATATGTTCTACTATCCCATTTATAGCAAAGCTCATTACTGTGTGGTTATGTTGTTGAATTGTATAATCATATGACGTATCACATTATATTTTCTTGTTTATCTACAGTTGTATGACAAAATCAATACTAAGTCCAGTGAGCAGATGCCCAGTAAACAGAATATTCCCTCTGACAGTGTACTTAGAGCCAGAGATGTAAGTATTACAGACTTCTATGGAGAAACTGAGTTTTCGGTAAGACTTCCCTATTTACAAATTTTCTTCAGCGTCCGCAGTCCATCAACCATCCACTAACAAATCTCTATATGCACTAATTTGATGCTCGACAACATTTCTTGCTGTCCTACAAGAAGGCAAAATCATTAGAAACACTGTGCAAAAAAAAAAAAAAAAAATAACCTGCAAAAAAAAAAAGCATTAGCTTGCCTGTCTTTGGTTTGGATGATAAGGGAAACCTATGCATTCGTGATGGCATGTGTGTGTATGAGGGTGTGTGTGTTGTGACACTTTGCTTGTTAACACAATATCTCAAGGCAGGAAGTTTGGATAGATTTCATACTTAGTGTGTGGATGCCCCATGGTGAGAGGAAGAACTATTGTTTTTGGTGGAGGTAAAAGGTGATCTGCGGTCACTGGGGTCAAACTCTGAAAACTTGTTAACACAATACCTCAAGGTAGGAAGCTTGGATAGATTTCGTATTTAGAATGTAGATGCTCCATGGTGAGACAATGAATCCTATGGTTTTTGTAGAGGTCAAAGGTTATTGAGGGTCACCAGGGGTGAAAATCTAAAACCTTGTTAACAGGATATCTCAAGTTAGGAAGCTTGGATAGATTTCACACTTAGTATGTGGATGCTCCACGGTGAGAAAAGAGTGGTATGGTTTTTGGGTGAAGTCAAAGGTCATATTGGGTCTCTGGGAATAAAACTGTGGAAACCTTGTTAACACAGTGATTCTAGGTAGGAAGCTTGGACACATTTCATGCTTTGTATGTGGATGCCCTGCAGTGAGAGGAAGAACCCAATGGTTTGGTGGAGGTCAAAGGTTATCTGGGGTCGACAAAAGTCTAACTCTGAAAAACTTTTTAAGGCATTATCTCAAGTTAGGGAATATTGATACTTTGCATACTTCCCATGGTGATGCATTAAATCTAGTAGAAAAACCCTATTGATTTTGTTGGAGGTCAAATTTCATCTGAGTTCACCAGAGGTCAAAAACAAATTTTTCAAGAATTCCCAAGGTGAAATATGAATACAAAACTGTATTTTTCCAACACATTAAGATTGCATTCAACCATTGACTAAAAAAAATGGGACATCTTGGCGTCAGTTGGGATTAATACCATGTATATGCTAATCATCGAAACCACAATGCTTTTTTGCATTCTGGTTTATTCTGTGCAGTACGTGATAAAAGTTTTGAGAAAACAGAAGTAACGAAATGTCAATGTGAAGTGCTGCTTAGACTGCATTGAAAAAATTAGAAATAAGCACTACCTGTGGGAAACTGCGAAGAAAGGCTGGGATATTGAAAACAATGACATACCATCTAAAGAAGCATTAATGACAGAAGTCCAGGCAAAGACTGGATAAGATTGTATTTCCAGTTTAATTATGCTGTTTGCATGCCATTGCATGACTTCATCATTTAGCTTGGCGTAAATGTATTAAATTCATGTATTTCACTTAGTGCTGTTTTGTATACCCTGGAGAAATAAAGTACTGTGAAAGTTGTCAAGCTTCATTATGTATAATTGTTTTTAGCCTAAGCTGGTATTATTAACCCACAATTTGTTCTGTCACTGTTGTTATTAATGATTAAGGATTGCATACTCCACATAATCTTAGGATCACAGCTTGCTGTCATCTATCAGTCAAAGTCTGTTCATATGGAGATGAACAGAGAGAAGCTTAGATTGAGGTATAAAATAAAGATTTCATTTCATATGCTGAGCAGGAAGCTCTCCCAGTGAAAAATGTTTTTTTATTTTCTGAAAGGTGACCTGAAAGGAAACATCAGTCATAGGATCTTAATAGACTGCTGCTTTGTTTCCGAAAAGATAACTGTTTGAAATTTCCCCAGGAACTTAAAGGAGAAAGAAAAGACATTCATTCATTCATTCGTTTGTTCGTTCCTTCATTCATTCGAAATATTAAGTCAACAAGCTTTGAAATGTGGTGTGCTTTACTGAACAATTTCTCTGTATAAATGCTAAAAATTTTTAGACCAAGGTGATGTAGTTGGGGAGATGAAAATTGAAGTTAAGTTCTGTCTTTATCAACACTGCTACATGAAATATGAAATGTTGATGTTACAAACAGGGCCATTCTTATTTACACAAAAGCCCGATTTACTTTTGAAATACTCAGGGTGGCACCAAGTATGGCCATGGTCCCACCTCACCCCACCCACCCCCCTTCATATTCAATGTGCTATTACAAATGTTTGTAATTGTATGGCACTGACTGTACTGTATGGCATTCATCTATTACTACACATCCCTTTTCTTTATATATAAATATATATGTGCGTGTGTGTGCCATTCTCATGATCAAGCACTGAAGAAGAGCTAGTATTTCTCAAAAGCTTTGCAAAAATCTTTTATGGCTGTTTTATTCACCAAATGAAATTTCAAGCCTTTACCGCTGTTATGTATGTCTTTCAAGATTCACCATTCATTCTTGTAGCACTGTTGTTATACATAATATTAATATATATATATATATATATATATATATATATATATATATATATATATATATATATATATATATATATATATATATATATATTTAGCGTATGCTTTGCCATTAATACATCCAGGGTTCAAAGTCACTGACAAAAGTTGCAGAAAATGAATTTCTAATTTATAGCAATCACTGAAATCTTAGTGAAGTTCAGAAAAAAGGAAAATTCTTGAAAAACCCTTGTAATTTTAGCAGATTATTGTTTTTTTTCCTTTCACTCTTGCTTACATGTATCTGGTGTCTACAGGTGCATTCTTCGACTGGCTACGTTGTAACCACTGAGAGTGGACACATTTCTCATTGAATATGAAAAGTTTTGTGGGAAAAATGCTGGGAACCCATGCATAATACTCAATTATTTTATTCATTGTTTAATAACCATCAGTAAGATTTACAGCTAGATCTGCAAATAACATACTGATTTATGTAGTTGCTTAAAAAAAATCTGTGCATGCATGCTTCTGTGTTATACCACCTACTACAGTATTACGTCTTCCATCTAATGTAGTTTCCAACATGTGATTCAGTGTAAGTCAAAGTATATTGTCACTAACCTTACTGCTGATACCCCTCGTGAATCATTTGGACAGCAGCATATACAGATATATGTTCACTAGCACTTTACAAATCTCCTTTTAAGCTGACTGTCCAAAAGTCTATCTTCAGCTTTAATCAGAATTTTATTAACCACAGGACGAAACCAATATACCCTTTATCAGCGTCGTTATGTGGGCTTTGACATTGTGTAATCTGCCAGGAACGACACACTGAGAGTAGCTCATGTCATATTAAGGTTCAAGGAAGGAATATTTGGCAAATAAGGGGTGGTATTAAATATTTGAAGGAGCATTCCCTATACAGACGATGTCAATAATTGATAAGAAAAGAAAATGTTATACGAATTTGGTATGAACAGTGATAGTAATTGTAGAAATGCCTTTTTTGGTTTCTAAAGGCAATGACAGAATGTTACAATTTAATCAGGGTATGCTGATAGGCTGAATTATGATACAAAGATAACATGAGTAAATGCACATTGAAAGATTCATGAGCAGGTGCAGAATAATCCATACTGAGTTTGAACAATGAAGAACAAAAAGAAAAAAATTAGAGACAAAAAAAAAAAATCAGAGACAATGATTCTCAAGATAGAAGATTCTGCTGCTAGCACCATAGTAAGAAATCAATATGTGGTAAAAATAGTTAAGATTTGATTGGAATTATTGAAGGCCTTCTGGTATCACCTTAAAGTGGTTTTTCTTTGAACTTAGGATGGAAGTAGTAAAATAACCTTCACTGCCTTCTAGCAAAAAATTGTGTCTTATTTATCCTGTCTTAGGAAGGGAGGATATAAATTGCATGGTTTGTTAGTCTGCAGGGTCCACCAGTAATTATGGTAGTAGAATGACTTTAGTAAGTTTAATTCATGATTGTAGTGATTCCAGTGTGCCTTCAAGGAAAGTAAACTTTTCGACTGCAAAATGTTATGGAGTGGTATTATGACTATAATGCAGCAGGACCCTCTATGGCATAAAGTCATTCAATTCCTACATTTTTAACTAATACAGACAAAAATAGTATAATATAATTTTAAGAAATGTCACAAAAAACATGAAAAGTTGTGAAGATGAAAAGTCATGTGCTTTGAGGTTAAATTGGATGTTACTGTATGTACACAATGTTATGCATCTAGTAGCATGACCATTGATACCCTCAAATGAACATATTCATCAAGGTGTACAGTAATATGAACTGTGTATATACTTGACAAAGGAGCATGAAAGCACCAAGTTTTACATTCAGTAATATCATAAATAGTACAATTTTTGGAATAATATGTCATAAAATTATTTTAGAAAATTTCTCAAAAAGTGATGGAAGATCACAGGAATGGCTTGAAAGTTGAAAACAAGCTGGCTGACAGTATGGTTTCAATATCAGATTGCTGCATTGTATCGATGCAGATGCCCCCATTGAAAATGTACAAATGCTGCCCCTCAAAACAAACTCTCTGCCTGTACAAAATTGACTTATGACCTGATTAGTAGGTAATCCTGAAGCAAGAACAAAATATTAGCGGTATTTCACATTAAAAGTTACTGTAAGGTTGTAGGTTTACCTTCATTAGTACAGTTGGGAATGGACATTCTTGTAGAAATATGGTGGAAAGGTTATTATAATACATTATGATGTCCTCCAGTTGTGCCTGAAAAACTGAATTTTTACTGGAATTATTTAATATGAACACAACGTACAACATTAAAAACTGAACAGAATATGAAATTGGTCAGTTATAGCTTGCCTTCATTTCTAAGTAAGGTAATTTGAAAATATATGAAGTTTTCAGTTTGTTAAGACAATATGACTACCACCATAAATATTTTGTTTGTTCATCTGTGGATCATCATACATGAGTAATGTTGGTTTTGACAATGCATTAAGAGCTGAGTTATAAAAAATATACACATTTTATGCTGTACATTAGTCATATTGTTTCAGTGCTACATTATTTAAGATAAATTAGGTCAGCTATTGGCTTGATGTAATTTGCTAGGGTAGTGAGGTTCATACTTGGTTGCATAATTGCATAAATAGTAAGTACCAGAAATGAGTTTCAAAGAAAAAAGCAGCTGGAGAAGCTGTATGTTAAAGTAGCTATAATTGGCACAGTCTACAGTGGCTTATATTTTTAGCTCATACCAGCATGCTGGTGTGAGCTATTGTGATCACGCGGCTTCACTCTATCTGTCTGTCTGTCCACACTTGTTCAAAATGCTTCTCCTCCCACATGCTTTCATGGATTGTTTGAAACTTGGGCACAATGTTCCTTGGGTGGTGGGCCATTTGGGGTGTTCAGGAATTTTTGGTCCAAGGTCCAATGTGGACCCTAGGGCCCATTTTATGAAATTCTACAAAATGCTTCTCCTACAGATTTTCTTGTACAATGTTGATGGTTTGCCATAATGTTACTCTGTTATTGGTCCCTTCGGGGTGTTCAGGAATTTTGGGTCCAAGGTCCAAGATGGACCGTTGGGTCCATTTTGTGAAATATTGCAAAGTAGTTAACTTCTCCATTTAGTGTTTAAAGAGAGGTAACAGCCTCTCAGTATAATGCTTGGTTAGTGATCTCATTATGGTGTTCTTGAATTTTGGTCTAAGGTTCCATGTGGGCCCCAGTGGCTCATTTTATGAAATTTTACAAAATAATTTTTCTCCTACAAATTGTGTTGTACAGTGTTGATGATTTGTCAAAATGAAGCTCTGTTAATGGTCCTTACAAAATGCTTCTCCAATTTGGGATGAAGAATACTTTTGATACCTTTCTAACCAATTTTGTGCCACCGCTCTATTTTACCAGTCTCACGAAATCACTTTACTACCTATTTTTCTCTGTACTGCACCCTCTTTAAAACTGTCTGTGTAGAAGAGGTCAATCCTGTGCCCTTGTTTAGGTTAGTTTAAAGGGAGCTGCTTAATGGGATTTCCATTGGGCATTTCCATTGTGTGTGCATTGTCAGAGCACGTGGATGTGTTTGTCATAGTGATCCTCTGTTGATGGTTCTTTTAGGGTGTACAGAAATTTTGGGTCCAAGGCCCAATGTACCTTACGGACCATGTTGGGAAATATTGCAAAATGGTCAATGCCTCCTCCAGTTAATGTTAAACAGAGTTGAAGGTCTGTCATAATGATGCTTGTTAGTAATCTGTTTATGGTGTTCTGGAAGTTTGGGTCTAAGGTCCCATGTGGGCCCTATGGCCCTTTTTATGACATTTTGCAAATTGCTTACTCCTGCAGATTCTCTTGGTACAATGTTGATGGTTTGTCATAATTATATTCGGGTAGTGCTATCTTCAGGGTGTTTAACAAGTTGGGGTCCAAGGCACAAGATGGACCGTAGGGTCCATTTTGTGTAGTATTGCAAGTGGTTAACTTTTCCTCCAGTTAATGTTTAACAGAGTTGACGGTCTGTTATAATGATGCTTGGCTAGTGATCTGTTTGTGGTTTTGTGGAATTTTGGTCCAAAAGCCCATGTGGACCCTATGGCTCTTTCATGAAGTGTGCAAAAGTGCATTTTTAACTACAGCTTCTCTTGTACAATGTTGATGGTTTGTCATAATGATACTTGAAATTTGGGGTCCAAGGCTTAAGATGGGCCCTAGGGGCTTTTACTTTTTAAATTGTATTCATGAAACAACTTACAAAACAAAAAGAGCATGACAATTTTTTTGTGACATTCAGGAAGGTGCCATCAGGGTATGTGAGATTTGGGGTCATAAGCCATTTGACGTCATTTAAAGTCATATGATGCTTGCACTAACAAAGACTAGAAGCCAGGGACTCTTAATTGGTTGAAGGTATGAGCTTCAGCACCATTGGTGCTCTAGTTTCATTACTAAGGTACCTCTTCAAATTTTCAGCCTCTGTGGCATGGGGTTGGGGTCTGTGAGACCTGCCGTTACTCTGCTCAAAACCATGACAATAAAGGATAAAATTCACCTCATACTTTGACATAAAGTTAATGAGCAGTCAGCATTTGAGCATGCATTGTTGCTGCTTGCTGGAGTATGACACAAAGGCAGCAGAGTTTTGACATAAAAAGTTAAGTCGGTGCTGCAGATTACTGAAACTTCAGTGATACGGACAGGTATGATAAATGTAAAAACAAGTCGCCATGCAAATGACTAGACACTTTTAAAACTTGTCTAACCATACCTGTGTGAGGTAGATAGGCAAGTTGCAGGGGTAGGTACTGGCTACATATATCATCCCGCCCCGCTGGCTTGATCAGGCCAGTGATTTTTGTGTCAGGATAGTCAAATTCATGAATAACTAGTCCCCAGAATAACTAGTCCCCAGACTTGCAAAGTAGAAATGAACAAATTTAACTTGAAGATAAGTGTTTGTTGATGGGTAGCCACAGTTTGAAATTTGCTTGTCCTTGGCATATCTTGATTTTTCAGTACACAAGGCCACAAATTTTAATTACCTTTCATCAGAGAAGATTTTTTGGATTTAAATCTTGGGGTTTTAGAAGCATACACTAGTAATTATCACAGTGATAATCAACAACGATTAGACCTGGTAAATGTTGCACAACTTGTTTTATTCATCCATATGTATCTGGAGTATTTGGTAACTGTTTTGGCAATTTCTGGATTACCTCATACACAGACTATTTATTAAGGTCTATTTGAGCATGAAGCCGGTACTTGATGCTCCATTTCTGTAGTTATTGGAAGTATAGTAAACATGATGCATTGACCTCATTTCCATAGCTGGTTATTTAACTTATGGTTATGAGAAACAATGAATATAATATTCCGTTCTAGCAGTTTGAAATGTGTAAAAATGTTTCACATGAAATCATGAAGAATGATTTGGGTGGGGCCTTCCTTAAAAATGTGCTTAGTTCACTGACTGAATGAAACTTCAGATAGTGGTACTGCCTGTCCATCTCACACTTATCTCCACAAAATAAGTCAGTAGCCTGGTAGTGTGTGTAGTAGCTATCAACACACAGATTACTATTTGCGACGACAAACTGGAAGCCAAACTTTGTGTACTCCACAGGGAGTATGTGCAGTACATGTTTTGCATCAACCAGTCAGAGTGGGTATTCTTAATTCCACCTGAATTTTGTGAGCTGCAACTCTTTGTGGTGATCATTTATGTGGTAATGGCTTCCGAGCCTAGGCACACATTTCATGTATTGTAAAGTGTGTGCTAAGAGCAGTGTTAGCACTAAGCTTCAGAATTAAGGAGAGAAATGCCCTCCTTCAAAAGAAATTTAGGAGGGATTTTCACTTTTAAAGGAGGGACTTTGAAAAAGTAAAAAAGTCAACTTAATTTCAAAGTAGTCTTTATAGACCCTTCAACAAAGGTAGATGACTCAGTAAGCCTAGCTTCTCTGCATGTTTCACAGAACATTTGTCTGTTTTCATAGCACAGCTATGGCCAAAGTTTGAACCAGTTTGTTTGAAATTTGTAGAGTCTGAAACCAGGTTAGTGTAAAGGAAATGTTATTCGTCGCTGTTTACACTCTACGTCATGACCATTATTAAGGTAATAATACACAAAACTGTTCTGGTCACGACACTTTCTGAAGAACAGAGTACATCTCCAAACATCTGTGGGGACCTCGCATCAATATGGGATCTTTCAGTCTAATATGTGGCATGATGTAGAAGGTTGAAAGTACGTATCTGCCGTTATACGTTTTTCAAAAATTTTTACCAGAGCTTTGCCAGTTCATACTGAGCCATTATCGGTATAGATGGTGATTGTTAATACACATATGACGAAAACAGCACTCTGTTATGCTCTTACTAGTCCTTCACCCGTTTTGCTACACCTATCAGGGAGGTCTAATATCACCTCCCTGCACCTATACTCTCCCCCCCCCCCCCTCATTTTTCATTGCTGGCAGCTGTTCGTCCAGATTTTAGTTCAAAAGTAGTAAAAATACGATAGTTGTAAAGCGTTCGGCATCATACTCTACATTATCATATTGGATGTCAGGCAGTATACACATTGTCATTGTCTCCCCCCCCCCCCCCGTCCCAATTAATATGATTAATGCAGAGCTTCCAGAAGCTCTTATTCAGGTATCTGCTAGCCTTAGATGCCCTTTCATAATGCACAGTGAAGGAAAGGACATATTTCGTAATAACTCAAGAATGTTTCTGTGGGCTCTACGCACATATTTTTGTGTAAAAACTTTCCCGAAATGGAAGGCAGTAAAATAGACAAAAGGGAGGGGCTTCAGGAGATTACCACTGAAATTAACCCCTTAAAACAGTCTTCCTGGCACTTCTGAGACATTAAAACCCAGGAGCTTCCAGGGGTTCACCCCTGGCCCCCACCGGGGCTTTGCCCCTAGACCCCACCAGGGGCCCTAAGGCGGGCCCCTGGACCCCACCCGTCAAAAAAAATAGCAAAGAAGATTTAGTTGATAAACCTGCAAGATTGCACAACAAATTGGTTGACCCACGGAAAAACACATAAAAGTGCTCGTAGTACATGCACAATTGCTGCATTGCATGTAGTAAAATGTCATCTAGCCAACAGTGGAAACTGTGCATCATGTACTTTTTAAAGGAAGGCCCTGGGCGCATGCAAAAAACAGCTGTACAGTAGGCTACATCTTGCAGTACTTTGCAACAATGTTGAAAACTATTTATGAAGTACAAATCAGCAGCATGTGCGGCAGGCCGCACAGCGGCTATGGCTGCAGGCTTTAGCGTTTAACCCAATAACATAAATACAAAACTTCCTCCAACACAATCAACATGTGCTCTACGTTGTAGATACCTTCAATTAACCAGTTAGAGCGAGGGTATTCTCTTTCATGTCCGAATTTACAAGTTGTGCAAATTTGTAGCAATAATTTTGTCGGGGATAGCTTTGGAGCTCAAGCGTACCTTTTATGTACCGTTAACTCAACAAAGTGGGCAGGGCTTACCTTGTGCCGTCTTATACAGAAAGAAAGCCATTGTGATGGGCTGTGTGCACTGTTGCTTCAGTTTGCAGTTCTGAATGCCCACAAGCTTACATAAAGGGAAGGCTCTGAATCATAGCCTACATCGCAATTATTATGGCGGTTTAGTTGCCACAAATTAACTAGAGACATAGGCCTAGTCATGTTTGAATTTCAAACTGGGAAAAATTAACTGTAGAAACCAACAGACTTGTGTCTCACCCGATTTTTTCCTGGCGGGTTTTAAACTGTTTGCAATTTAATGCACTTGTCTTCATCTGAACTTTTTACACATGCTAAAAATCACGGGATGGTGAAGTACGACATAAACAACAGGGAATATACAAATGCGTTGGCTTTTTTCTGTGCGCTTACATTTGGGTAAAAAGATTTTTTTGTTATTTAATTTTAACTTCATAAGGAATTAAAGGAATTAAATTCTGTTTGCTACCATTAACATTCTTAATACAATGTAATTTGAGGGTGGTTCATACACACTCGTCCAACTCTGTTGTAATTCTAATGCTGATCGCCTGATCACACAAACCTGTGACCTATGTAGCATTGCGCTTGTCCCAGTTGCAAAACTACTGCAGAGTGCAGGCTGTTTTTCATTTCAATATTTCCAGTCTCACTGCTGTAAGGAAAACAGAGCAATAATAAACGATAGCAACGGGCCAATTTCTTACGCCTGTGACTAAGGCAGTCTTTGTCACAAGTTACGTCGGCATTGGGGATCGATGTCCCACCGATAGGGCCACAAGCCATGTACGCCAGTTTTTGACGTGGTGCTTCAGTAAACACGAACAGGATCCACGATATTGCGATATTGTTTGGGTATTGAAGGCAAATTTTTCGTGATATTGATAACAAAAATTTCATATCGCAACAACCCTAGTATCCATAATACCCAGAGTTTAACCTTACACTTATCCTAAAACTGACCTCACTGTAAACTTGTTGTAATATTGAGATGTAGGAACAAAGAGACATCAGAACAGAGAGCAGTCACAAAACAAAAGATGGTTTGGGTCACGTAGGCTTTTGGACTTCCCCACGGTTAACTTTTGTGGCACAGGAATCTCACCAAAAACATAAAGATCTTTTCAATGTAACTATTTTGTATGGGAAGACATTCATAACACGATGTAATGTGACGTTTTTACAGATTAGGAATCAAATTAGCTGCTTTTCTTTCATCTGATCAGCAGATTACAAACCGACACTGGTGAAATTTTCAAACATTAGTTGTTTTTTTTTTGTTGGTGTTGTTGTTGTTAGAGCAGGTTTTCATTTAAATACTCGCAGCTGCTGTGAAGCAGCTTCCAACACTTATCAGAGGAGCCTGTTGTTCCTTGAGGAATGTAACGGTTTGCGGTGTTTGGGAGATTTTTTACGTGCATTGCTAGGTCATTCTTTTGTTCGCAAATTACATCGGCTAAATGGGGGCATGGCAATATGGCTATGGCGTTATTAAGACAGCTATGCAGCGGCCATTGCCAAAACTTTTGATGTGGTACCTAGCATATCTGTGTGTGATTTTCTGATTGAAAGTACTAACGGTATTCAGTTCAAAGTAAAAATCTAATATTAATTTAATTTAGATTTCGTTAAAAAATATTGAATGAGTATTGTTGAGTTTACTTTGAATTTTGAGTTTCATAGTACACATAATACCAGTATTAAATGCCTTCAATTGTAGTGGCTTCTTTTCAGTCTGCTTTGTTTTAGCACCATGCACCCTGTCCTATGTGGTATTTTATTCATAGGAAGAGAGTTACAACATTCTAGACAAATATCTCCTGTATTTTAGAAAAGAAAAAGAAAATGAAGCTGAGTATTCCTCAGACAGCTTTGTGTTGGAACATGGGAACTGTATTCAATGTGTTATCCTTTGGCTATAAGAAGCATTCCTGTCATTTAGACTGACAATCTCGACACAAAGAACGGTTTGCAGATCTTCTTAGATTTCAAACCACATAGGAGTAGCGTATTTGATGCAGTGTTTGCGGCATTCCATCCCTGAAGCCTAGAATCCTGTACATGAATAACTGTCACACTTGTGATTGACAGGCATACCTATGTAACATCCAGACATATGAATAGACGGAATACTAAAAATGACAGAGCTCTTTGCTATGCCATGTTTTACTATTGGCCCAGGAAGATGCATGACAGTTTTAGGATTGCCATTAAAAGCCAGTTGTGTCTTCCAGCTCCCTGGTTTTGTAACATTATATTCAGTTTAGTTTGGGTTTTGTTGGACGTGTCAAATTTCTCAAACTCTGATGAAACTATCAGAGAGGTATGAACACACAGTGACATGTCTGAGAGAAAATGTTGATCATGTGACATGTGAAGTGCAGAGAGCATTTTGAATGGAACTAGCTACAATTAGTCTGGGGATGATATCCACTCACCTGTGTATTATTTTCTGTCTGATATTGCAAACAAGATGGAGGAGTCCAGTACATATAGATATGTGAAATGCGATAAGTGCATGGCAGTTGGCTTGGGCAGAGGATCTGATCAGAACTGCCAATACAACGTGCATTTCACATGTGTTACATGCATGTCATGCTTCTCACAGGCTCACACGCTGTTCACTATCACACGCATAACAGCTTCAACTACTTGCTATAAACTGAAAAAGGCCAAACTCATGATCTCTGATACAACAATCATCACAGCAAAGAATATTCTAGGCTAAATCTGAAATACTGTAAGGTGAATATGGCCAAATGACAGCACACAATTGCACCAAATGATGGACAAGTGGTGAATGATACCGACGGGAAAATGACGCAGTACATGAGATGATTAACAAGCATATTGGAAGGGCGCCCTCAATAGAATTAAGCATTATAAGGTTTTTATTCAGATACACATCATTGTTATAGAAAATGACAGACAAAAATTAAAATTGCATAAATAAAAATTTACCTTCAAAGATAGAAAAATATTGCACCATTAAGCATCCTGAGGGTGTTTAAAATTTCTTTCATGTTAGAAAGTGTGCCTGACATTACTTCAGAGTCACGACTTATGTCCAGGAGTTGAGTGTTGATTCCTCTCTCCTTAGAGTTATTACTCTTGGGAATCTGTAGTATTGTTAAACAAGCATGAAATCATATTGTGGGTTTTTTTTTTTTTTTTTTTTTGGATGAAGAGTCTGTTTTCTCCTTAATTTTGTCCCTAGTTTTCTTATCAGTAATTAATTGCTACAATTCTCTGACATCAGCGCTTCATTACCTCAGCGACTGAAAAGTATGTAGTATAGGCCTACTGGTGTATTAACATTCATTGGTAGGCTTGTAATCAACACTTCATATATGTCTGCTGTGGTTTTTGTTCCTGAGTCAGTTATGATGTCTAGACTCCCAGGTGCTACAGCTACCTGTCTCTAAAAATATTGGAGTTCCTCAAGCTTACTAGGCAGTTGGCCATAAGAATAATCTAGGGGGTACCATGCAGGCGGGAGATAGTGGTAGTCTTTGTTGGACATCTTTACTTAAAATTTCATATCCAAAACCTGTAGATGCATCCATGGAAGGACCTGTCTGCTCCTAAATGAGCATAAATACATTTGCCAGTTTTAACTTATATTGGCTGATACAGCGCATTAAACATGGTTCAACTGCCAGTTTTTTTAAAGACGATGATATGAAACTAGGTTAGGAGGACCTTCTTTAGTTTCATCTTGATAAATTTTTCTAGGTGCAGCTGGCTTTTTAGATGAGAGGCTGTCAAAGTGGAGCTTAAAGGGAGATAACCTTGTGTCCTACCTAGTACTATTTCTTTTGGTTGAGGGACTGGTATTAAAAGTACCCTGTTAACCTTTCACCACCTTCCATGTAGAAACTTCGATCATTGATTGCCAGAACACTGTATACTTAATACACATTTATAGTTACACCATGGCAGGTATCTAAAGGGAAGTCTCATACACTTGGAATGGTACATATAAGTTAATATTTATATTAGTGCCAGGTGTTGCCTTCGCCACATCAAAGGGAGCTCACGTTGATCAATAAAAAAGTTGCAAACTCTTTTGATGAAAGCTTTCAGCAAGGTGTCACTAATTGGTTTTTTGTGCTCTTGATTTAATTAGCAGCACAATCAGGAGATCAATTTATAACACAAAAGGAAAGAAAGAGACATATATAGTAAAAGGAAACAGTCAAACACAGATCAAGGCCTAGGGTCAGCTAGAACAATAGTGATGGCAGTAGTTATGCTCACAGTTCATGTCCAGTTGAAAAATATAACTACTCTTAATAAGATGCTATGGTCATGTTTTTATCCATACAACTACTGTGGTAGCAGTGATGCATAGGGACCTTAATACAAATCAAATGGACAGGAGCAAGGGGTTAGATTCCCAGCTGGAAAGTGGGTTTTTCATCCAAGAGCAATCAATGGTTTTTGGTTTCGATGATAAGAGAAACCAATGCATTCGTGATGGCGTGTAATGTATGTGTGTATGTGCGTGTGTGTGTATGTTTGTGACACTGTTCATTAACACGATACCTCAAGAAGGGAAACTGTGACGGTTCGTAAACTTGGTACATAGATGCCCCATGTTAAGAGGAAGAACCTTATTGTTTTGGTGGGGGCAAAGGTCATCTGGGGTCACCAGAGGTCAAACTCTGAAAACCTTGTTAACACGATATCTCAAGATTGTAAGCTTGGATAAATTTCATACTTAGTATGTAGATGCATTATGGTAAGAGGAAGAACCCTATTGTTTTTGATGGAGGTCAAAGGTCATCTGGGGTCACTGGGGGTCAAATGCTGAAAACCTTGTTAACACGATATCTCAAGTTAAGAAGCTTAGATAGATTTCATACTTAGTATGTAGATGCATTATGGTAAGAGGAAGAACCCTGTTGTTTTTGGTGGAGGTCAAAGGTCATTTGGGGTCACCGGGGTCAAACCTTGAAAACTTGTTAACATGATATCTCAAGCTAGAAAGCTTGGATTGATTTTATACTTGGTATGTGGATGCGTTATGGTGCGAAGGTGAATGCTATCATTTTTGGTGGAGGTCAAAGGTCATTTGGGGCACTGGGGGTTAAACACTGAAAGCATTGTTAACACGATATCTCCAGTTAGGAAGCTAGGATAGATTTCATACTTGGTATGTGGATGCGTTATGGTGCGAAGGTGAATGCTATCATTTTTGGTGGAGGTCAAAGGTCATCTTGAGGTCACCGGGGGGTCAAACACTGAAAACCTTGTTAACACTATATCTCCAGGCAGGAAACATGGATAGACTTTATACATGGTATGTGGATGTGTTATGGTAAGAAGGTGAACCCTATCATTTTTGGTGGAGTTCAAAGGTCATCTGAGGTCATTGGAGGTCAAACACTGAAAACCTTGTTAAAGTGATATGTCCAGGTAGGAAGTTTAGATAGATTTCATACACAGTATGTGGATGTGTTATGGTGTAAAGATGAATGCTTTAGATTTTAGTGGAGGTTCAAGGTCATCTGGGGTCACAGGGGTCAAAAAGCAAAATTTCCCAAGAATTCCCAAGATCATCATCTTGAGTCATCAGCGGTCAAAATGCAAAATTTCTCAGGAATTCCCAAGATCAAATATGAACCTAAAATTATTTTCCAATATGTTAAGATAGCACTTGACCAGTGACTGAAAGATATGGGACATCATGGCATTATTTGGAATAGAACATATATCATTGAAACCTCAATGCATTTTTGCATTCTGATTCTATCAGAAATGACTCCCTATATTGCAAAGGTTCAAATTTGAGCTTAAAGGTTGAAGTAGAAGCCAGTCAACATGAAGTTATGTGAGTTTTTGCTGGTTTCTTTCCCACTGATACCATATTAACAACAACTTGTGAAAAGCCTGATCTGTAGCTGCCAGTTGATTTTGGTACAGTATTAAGTTTCATACAGCAAAACAAAAGACTAACCATGGTAGATGGTAGTCAGTATATCTATAAAAAGTGAAGAGTCATGGAAGTGTATTGGAAAGGAGACTATCTCACTTCCTACTGTAAACATTGAGATACAATATTAAAGAAAATGCTGTTAGTATTGGTATCAAGCCCATCTTATGTGTACTGCAGGGCTTCTAACACCTCACTTTGGGGTAGCACATCTTACTGAGATAGGGGGTGGGGTGGTAAAGCTATAACCTCTTTACAAGAAATATTACATTGCAAGTAATATCCAAAGCAAAGTAACTTGTTTGCCCACAATATGTTCTTTATTTGCCTTGGAAGCCACAAAGCAAGAGGTCAATTTGTTTCTGATAAACTCTTTTTATTTCATTTATATCTTATTCTTAGATTCTTGAATCCTTACAAGCCACAAAACCTGACTCCCCAGAGGCTGCTGAGCTTGAAGTAATCCTTACAGAACCATACTTCAAAGTAAGTAATTAGCAGCATATGACTGAAGACTAGGGAAGGAGGGTATGATGTGTATTATTGTTATGCATAGAAAAGGTTTGTAAATTGATTGAAGGGATACACTAAGTAGTGGTGACTTCAACTTTTGAGTCACTGCTTCAAAATTCATAAGTGTTAAACTTCCCTTTGAATAACATTCTTTCCAGCAGTGTTTTATCATATCTTGTATGCTGTACAGTTTCCTCTTAAAATAAGGAAGCTATCCCTTTCTGCACATACATTTAATTTGTATCCTAGTTGAAGTATAATGTTTCATACATGTTGCTAATTCTTCATTTTAGTGTAAAGTTTCAACGTTTTTGGTCTTGTGTCAGTTCCCAGATCATGTATAGTGATGCTTTGACTTAAAGATGCATCAACTCATATGTCACTTACTCAGTTGTAGATTACAAGAAACCTTTGTTATTTTGATGGCTTGTATTTGTGACACTGAGCTTGTACAGGGGGGATCCAGAGGGGGACTTTCGTAGCTCCAGTCCCCTTTTTCAGCACCAATTTTTTTTTTTTTTAGAGACAGTCCCACAGCTGCTGTAACAAATATGTATCCTTAGTTTGATTACCAGATGTCAGGAAATACCAAGTGTCTAAATTTCAGGTTTTATCCTTGACACTCCCACCTATTAGCTCCGATCTGTACATTTGATGCTGGTAGGTGTTTCAAATGCCCTCATGGATTTATCCCCTCATTTGTGAAATCCTGGATCCACCCCTGTTGTAAACAAATGCCAGTGTTGTAGTTGAGGCTACTGTCCTTGAGGCCAGGCCTGCAAAAATCATGACATATTCATGGTAGATGGGGCCAAGTAATTCTGGAGCAGGATGATGAAAAATGTAACATCTGTTATTTCAGAACCTTGCATTTGGTTAAGCAGTCTAAATTTATTTAATTATCAGGCTCTTTTACAAGCTCATGATGTGGTAGCCCATGAAGTGTACAGCACCCATGCCATTCGTGTTACACCGCCTCCTGTTTCGTGCTTTCTCAACGGAGAGCAGTCTCCTAACGGTAATATGGAAAATGGGGAAAAGGTTACAAGGGTACGTCTGGTCCAGTTCCAGAAAAATTCTGATGAGCCTTTGGTGAGTACACTAGAAGTAGAAGTTCATTCTAAGGTTTGAGTACTTAAATAAGAACTGAAAAAAATGGTGAAGCAAAATAGTTTTAGGTGGAAGAAATTTAACAGGGCACCAAGGCATGGAAATTAAATTGAATATTTGGAAACAAAGCACCAAATAGCATTAACATGGAATAAGCATTATGGCCTTAGGTGTAACTATAAGTCATCAAGACATAGCCAAGTGGCTTGACAGTGGGCTTGGATGACTCCCATTTTTGGAGTCTGGTAGCCACAGCCCTAGTAGTCACAACTCCATTAGCAATGAAGCAACACAGGAACATATACCTCAGCAGCTGTAAAGTATCAGTACTAGCTTACCAAAGAGGTTTAAAGGTACACCACAGCTTCTCATTGGACAGGTTGCTAGAGTGCTCATGTTTGTCTGAACTTACATAGTGGCTAAGTGATGAGAACTTTTATGATTGAGTACAGAATCAAAACTATGATATGCAGTGTTTCCTAAAAGGGTGTACTCTTCAAAAGGTGTCAGAAATTCTGTATTACAGAAAAGAAACAAGACAAATATTTATAAAGAGCTGCAAGTTGCCTGTTTGACAATGTTAAATTCAGTTTCTGGCCTACATGTACAAGGATAAGGTGGTGTGGGTGAATGGGGTGTGGATTTAGTGATTCACTTGATAGAAAGTATTTATTAGCACTGAAAAGAGTGTACACTCAGTGATATTACATAAAAACTTCCTGCAGACATGACAACAAAGCAGTCAAGGATCGACCAGCTGAAAATTGGTACTACCATTGTCTTCGACTTAACGTACAACATATCTACCATTTCATGTTCGGCGAATAAACCACACAGTAATTGCCAGTAATAGTGGCAGTGAAGTTGATAGTCATTTCTGACTTTGCAATTTGTATAACATCTGATGACCCTATTATTCATTGGTAAAATTTGCCCACTGGGCAGACGTGTATTACTCCTGCATCTACATTGGCTGCACTCATTAGAATGTGTACATCCAAAAGAGGTACATATTGACACCTGCCGTGAAGGTTATGGTACAACTACGTCATTGGCTTTATCACAGGAAAAACAAATCTGTGGAGCAGTGTTGACCACTGATCCATACTGATAGTAGTTGCTAACTTCTTGATCCGTGTGGTACAGTAGTTATTTTCTGACTTTGCAATCTGCAGCCCCCTTCAAGTTTTTGCAAGGTCTGTAAGAGCTGCTCCGAAGTTTCCCTTTTGGAAAACCAAAAAGACCAAAGGAGCCAGAACTCCAAAATATGATTTGTGCATATTTCTGATGGTGTCAAATATCCTCCAAGAGTTAGCAATCCCATGGAAAGTGGAGTTGCTACTTGACTCCCACTCAGGGGTTGTGATCTGAAGTAGAGACTGGTAACTTGCCCATCCCTTCTTGGCAGCCATGGCATGCTTTGCCTTTGTTATTGTGAGGCTTGCTGAAATGATGCATTTCTTTTCAAAAGCTTTTTAGCTGGTTTGTGAGTTCAAAGTCTGAAAGTCATATGTACAAGTGTGTTGTCTCTGGTGATGAGAACAAGTAGAAATACACTTTTCATGTGTGTAACTTAAAAATTTTGCATGAGTAGCATAGCATTTAGCAGTGCATCAGTAGCATTTGTAACAGTCAATTAGTGACAGTGCTGTAGTAGCAGTTCATTAAAAACAGTGCATTGGTAGTGGTGCATTTTTAACAGTGCATTAGTAACAGTGCCTTCATAGTAGTCAGCATTTGTAGGTGTGCATAAGTGGTGTTGCATTAGTACTAACAGTGCATGAGTAGTAGTGCATTTGCAGTGCATTCATAGGGCATTAGCAGAAATGCTTTAGTAGCAGTGCATCAGTAGGGGTGCATAAGTGGCAGTGCATTAGTATTAGCAGTGCATTACTAACAGTGCATTTGTTGTGGTGAATTAGTGGTAGCAATCATTAGCAGTAGTCCATTAGTAGCTGTGCAGTTAGTAGCAGTACTTTAACTTTTAAGATGTGTATTAGTCTCATGAGTATCAATGCAACAAACCTGCCAAAGCATTAGTACTTACTCTCTGAAATTCTGCATACAGGTGTGGACTTATGGAATTAAATCTCTGAAAGTTAAAAAGGGGTGAATTGCCAGAGGAATTGGGATGACTTTTCATATTTTGAAATTGACTTCTTCACCTGATTACCCCTTAATTCATATCAAGTGAGCTGGCACCCAGAACCTCTTGGATAAATTCCTTTACCAAGCTTAAAGATTGTATTCATAGCATGATGTCATTTCATATCATGGTGGTCTCTAGTTCACCTTGGCTGTTCCCTCTCATTGAAGCAGAACTGGTGAACTTGTTTATCAAAATTATATTTGATTCCATTTGTCAGTATATATTCCAAGACTTAGGGGTAATTGTGGCCATCTTGGGAAATTAGAAGCATTTTCTTTCATCCTAGAGTATTTTTACTCTCACAGTCTCACCAGTTGGAGTTGAATGAAAGGAACAGGAAAGCAGCCTTTGTCGGTCGTTCTTAACCTAAAGCAAAACAAAAATTATGTAAATAGTTGTAAGAATCTTAAAAAGTGCTTGCAACCTAGATGAAGAGAAGGATATGAAAGAGTAAGCATCACGCAATCCTCTTGGGGTAACTGTAACTGTCACAACATTTGTAGAGTGGCACTTGCATGAGATTCCTGTCTCGCAAATGAGAGTGTGCTTCAGCCATGACTCATTGAAATTGTTAAAGAAGATTTATAAAAAAGAATGATACTCCATTCATTAAACCAGTCACATAAAACATGGTCTTGTTTCTTGCTTGCAAGCTGTAAAGAGGCAAGCTGTGGGGGGAAATGACTTGAGTATTATGTAAAAACATTTCACATTACCTGATGATGGCTGGAAGTTGCCACTGCTGGAAGAAAAAGGTTCCTTTAGTCAAGGTGGAAAAGGTCTGAAATTCAGACTTGTGTTTTGGTAAGACAGAATAGTCACTTAACAAAATTAAGTTTTTAGAAAACCTTAAGTTCTGGAGAAGATGACGGGACAGGGATTGTAAGGCGTTGAGTAAGATGAAAAGGAATTTCATTAAATCATAAGCAGTTTCTGTGAGCTGGTAAAATGAAAGGTTTGATGTTAAAATGTACGTGTTAAAATCTGTATTTCATTTTGCATGTTCTTCAGTAAAATTTCAACTTTGAACTCTTTCATCTGTTTATGAGTGAAAGATTTAAAATTGCACATGAATGGTAACAAATCCATCAAATGTATAGCTCAGAGTCTTCATATGATAGTAGAAGAATCAAATTGAAAGAAGACAAATGATGTTTAAATGTGTCATATGGGGTCAACAGCAGGAGAATCTGTGCTGCCAGTGAAAATAAAAATGGTGGATTTAAGCTGAGTTACTGCAAGTGTACTAGCCTGCAAAGCTGGATCTGGATCTGGATCTGCCCTACATTAGGTGTGTGGTCATTTGTAAAATATGATGGAAGGTATGAAAGCCATGCAGTCAGAGCTGTCAACTTGTGTTCCAACAGGCTGATATCAGTGCCTGGTATAACAATTGGCAGATGTTGTCTCTCCTGTGGTAGGAGATACACTTGCAGTGCTTTTTGACCTTTTTAAACAAGTAATGCTGTGGCACAAAGGTGTGGTGCCACACAACACAATACAGTGCAATAGAAAAGGTTGAAATCATGTAATAACTCTTTCTCAGGCTAGGTACAATAGATGGAATATGATGTGATGCGAAAAAAATGAAAAATCAATGGCTTGGGGCATAGCCATGTTTTAAAGTGTGACCAGTCTTGGAGATGGAATTGCCGTTTTGTTAGATCTCATGACTTATGGTATCAGTGAGCCATGAAGAAAAATTTGCCTTTTGTGTGAAAGGCTGAGTAATGTTTTTATCGTGTTGTACCACCTTGGGTCATACTGTATCCAGTATGGCGTTAATTGGCTCAGTGGTCTCATTTAGGTAATGACTCCTGGACGGTAGATAGTGGTAACCAGATTACACATACAGTGACTGAAGCAACCATAGCATTTAATACTAAGATACACATAAGTGACTGAAGCTACCAGGGGCGTCAATCCGTATTCAAATGTGGGGGGGACGGGGGACATACATAACTTAGCACAAACCAATCCCTTTGGTTTTGAAGAGGGGGTGTCTTTCTATAGGCCCTTTCCGCCTCCCCCCCCCCCCATGATGACTGATGCCCTATTCTAGTAAGAATTATCATTTCAAAGTTAACATGACCATCATAGATGATCTGCTAAGTGAAATACACGGAGTCCACATAATTACTTCAAGATCTTATTTTTATTATGTCCCAAAATAGCTGAAACCATGCTTCGCAGCATGGATCATTGTCAGAGATCATAGACCCAACCAGGCCCATTGCTAGGGTGATATGTTTGGGGGTGTGAAGGTCCCAAATTCCGACTGGCTGGATGGTTTTTCCAACTGAGTGGAGGCGTGTAAATTTGCACTTTGTTTATGCGCTCTGCGTTTTGTATACAGCAGTGGGGATCCTTCCTTTGTCACTATAATAAAGGTGTCATCCTGGGGGAGGGGGTGCTGAGATATCTAACGTTAAAGACTGCTTATTTTTGTCCAAAAATACCTCCACTTCTCATCAAGGTCACAGAATGTTATGTAAAGTGGGCACATTGCCTCAGATTTCTTTTGATTTTCTTTATAATTGAATGTCCTGTTGTCCTTGAAATTTGATACTGCTGGAATGTTTGAATATCTTTCCATGTAGATTTAGCATAAATCTACAACATATGTAGGGCACAGTTAACAAAGTTGATAAATATTCCCTACAGCGGTGTCAACATCATAAAGAAATTCAAGGCTTTGTCAAATTAATGTGCCGGGATGACATCACAGTTTCCCATGGTGCACTTCGTCTTGAGGAAAAAATTGCATTTCTTTGAAAATGTGTATCTTCCAAACGCTACAAGCTATTGAGATGCGGTTTTCACCTCCTAGATGAGAAAAATTTTCTGCATTTTTTAAAGGTATTGATTTTTGTCACTGGCAAATCCCTTTAAAAATCACCATCTATATCGATAATGGCTTTGGGGAAGCATTCTGTATAATTTTTGAAAAATGTTTAACGGCAACAACATACTTTCAACATTCCACTTCATGCTACAAATTAGACTGAATGCAGTGGCGTACCCAGGATTTCTCTCAAGGGGGGGCATGCAGTATGTTGTGTGACCGCCGGCTTGGGGGAGGGGTCTAAGGGAGGGGTGTCCCCTTCCCCTTTGAAAATTTTGAAAAATTTGGTGTCCTTACATGCAATCTGGTGCCAAATATGCTACCTTTTTGAAGTAAATTTGTGTTAAAAAATTTACGTATTTTTAGGAACTTAAAAAATCGGAATCGGTGAGGGGGGACATGGCCGAGTGACCCTCCCCTCTCCCTATGCCACTGATTGAATGATCCCATATTGATGCGAGGCCCCTTCAGATGTTTGGAGATGTATGTCTGTTTTTGGAGAGTGCTGTGATCAGAATAGTTCCATGTATAATTATCTTTTTAATGGTCATGAGAAGGAGTGCAAACCGTGAAGCATGCGCGCGAAGCGCGCCGAAATTTTGTCATTAAATAAGATTTCCCTGATGAAATCTGCATTCAGAATCTGCATCGAGACACTTAACAATTGCCCAACAAACCTACATGCCACTCAAAAAGCCAGTCAAATAGAGCCACGACACTACTCTTTTATGCAAATGTAGGGGGGACATTTAATATTGTGTCCCCCACCCATCTAAATGTGGGGGACTTGTCCCCCATCCCCCCCAGGAATCAAGGGCGGATCCAGCCCTTAGCTGAAGGGGGGGCAGTTTGAAAAGGGGGGCGCCAACATCATGCAGGGGCCGCATACTCTTGAATTTGACCGACTACATTTCGGAGACCAACTCCCATTGCCATAGTTATATATAGCTATACGGTTCGAAATTCTGAGGACCTTTTTTTTTTTTTTTTTTTTTTTTTTTTTTTTTTTTTTTTTTTTTTTTTTTTACTTTTCGGACAGTTTTTACTTAACTTTTAGGACGCAGGGGGCGCATTTTTCTTGTATTGAGGGGCGCTAGACTGGTCATAGGGGGGGCAGTTGTCCCTAGTTGCCCCCCCTGGATCCGCCCTTGCCAGGAATGATGCCCATGGAAGCTACCATAGCTTTACCAAGATACACATACAGTGACTGAAGCTATCATAGCTTTACCAATGTTCACATTAAGTGACCAAAGCTTTACCAACATCATCATCATTGAGTAACTCAATAGCTGTCCCTTTCAGAAAATGAAGAAGTGCTCTATTTGGCTTTATTCGGATGTAAAAATGTAGAGAATATTGTGGTGTGCAGCATATGCTTTCTTATGTTTATCTAACAGGTAATGTCAAAGGCAGCAAATCACAGTGTTATAGTGATATTTCATATGTGAAGTTAAGTTGGCTGTTTATTTTTGAGGTCAGACATCTTGCCAGTAGATTTCATGTTGATGAGCCATTGTATTGGAAGATGAGGTTAGTCATTACTGTTGTCGGTGATAAAAAAGGTGGCAAATTGATTGCATTCATAGTCATAAAAATTGAAGCCAAATCTAGTAATAGTCCCTGGAATGTTAATTTATTGGGCAAGGCCTATACTTTAGTTTGGGTACAGGTGGAAGTAAGTTGTTACTGCATTATCTAAGCTCTGTAGAGGTTAACTTCCCTTTTTCTTCTGTTGAGTGGAAATGGCTGTTTCATAATCTATGCAGCCATGAATACTAAACCTGACCAATTTATCATTCGACAGGCTGCTTTTGCAAGTTTAATGATTTGAAGTGTGAAAGCTTTCTAGAAGTAGGAATGGATAATTTTCCTTATATTAAAAGTCAGACAGACTTCTTGTATTTTAGAAGTGCCATCCATTTCTGTTTTTTCAAGTGTTCTATTTCATTGTGGTATTTGTATGCCTTGTAAGCATTCATATTGTGTGGTGTGGTAACCATATTAAAGGCAGTAGGCAGTCACCCCAATCAGAGTGAGTGTATCCTGTCACTCTAGTTCATGATTGGCCTATTTTGATCATGTGACAATATATTTGTTGGTGAATTATAAAATTCAAGCAGAATTTCTCCTTGCTTTACCTATTGTTTGTAATAATTATGTTTGAAACATCTTCAGAGGTGCTTGTAATGCAATAAGAGGAGATTTGCAAGAGTTTGCTGATTTTTCAAAGAAAATTTTGGGGCGACTGCCTATTGCCTTTAAACCTAGGGAGAAGTTAATTCAAGAGTACTAGATCATTGTCATTAACTAGGCGATTTCTTGTTGCTCACATATCAGTGTTTTATAGTCTAGTGTCATCTCTCATAGCAAGGCAGCTTCTGTCTGGGTTCCCACACATCAAAGTTGTTGGGTCTTGTCCCATCTCTCACAGCTGGGCAGCTTCTGTCTGGCTGCCACACATCAGTATTTTTAATTCTAGTCCTGTCTCTCATAGCTAGGCAGCTTCTCTCTGGGCTAACTCTCATCAGTATTTTTTATTCTAGTCCTGTCTCTCATAGCTAGGCAGCTTCTGTCTGGGCTCCCGCAAATCAGTATTTTTGAGTCCAGCCCTGTCTCATAGCTAGGCAGCTTCTGTCTTGGCTCCCACACATCACTGTTGTTGAGACTAGTCCTGACTCTCACAGCTGGGCAGCTTCTGTCTTGGCTCCCACACTTCGGTGGTGTTGTGTCTAGTCCTGTTTCTCACAGCTGGGCAGCTTCTGTGTTGGCTCCTACACATCGGTGTTGTTGTGGCTAGTCCTGTCTCTCACAGCTGGGCAGCTTCTCTCTGGGCTCCCTCACATCAGTGTTTTTGAGTCTAGTCCTGTCTCTCACAGCTAGGCAGCTCTCTGGGCTCCCTCACATCAGTATTTTTGAGTCTAGTCCTGTCTCTCACAGCTAGGCAGCTTCTGTCTGGGCTTCCTCACATCACTGTTGTTGAGTCCAGTCCCCTCTCACAGCTACTGGCAGCTTCTGTCTGGTCTCCCACACATCACTGTTGTATTGTCTATCTCTACTTCCTCTTGCCCCATCTCTCTCTTGGTAATCAAATGTGAATGTCAAAAACACCAACATGTGTGCATGTCAGTCAAAGGTAATTTGTTCCATCTCATCTGTGCACCTCTCACTGAGGAAGAAGTAGTAGTGTGAGATGAGGATTGGAGACAATAGACCTACTTCGATCTGGGAGAAAAATTGCTTGAAAGTGGAAATAAGATTAAATTTGGCAGGAAATATGCCATGCCATGAAAAGGTTAATCATGCACTAACTTAGAGATCTTGTGAAAACATTTGATTGTGTAATTATTTGGGACCACTTACAAACTGCTTGTATACTTAAGTCATGTGAAGGAAGGGCTTGTACCTAGCAAATAGCATCTTGTGTGCACCTTGTGTAATGTGGCTTTTGTGTGCCCTGAACCAGGTTGATAATGGAAATTTTGTGAAAATTTACTGAAGCTTTTTACCTGCACAAGTTGTGTGAAAAGGTTTTGTCAAGACAAAGTACATTATTTTGGTAGTGACTAGAAGAGTAAATCCAGATAGTTAATATTAAAATGGATAGAGACACTCTTTTAGTTCATAAGATGACTTTTGTGGTAAATAACATAATGAATTTGCGATGTCTTTCTTTGCTTTGTGTATTTAGCTACCATCTTGTCATTTCATTTTCCCAACAGACAACCTATTACACTCATATTTTCCTTTGTTTTTCCAGGGTATCACTCTAAAGATGAATGAGGACAGACGATGCATTGTGGCACGCATCATGCATGGTGGTATGATACACAGGCAGGCTACACTACATGTGGGTGATGAGATTAGAGAGATTAATGGCTCATCTGTTGCCAACCAAACAGTGGAACAGTTACAGAGAATGCTGAGTGAACTAAGGGGAAGCATCACCTTTAAAATAGTACCCAGTTATAGGTCTGCTCCCCAGCCTTGTGAGGTATGCAATCAACCATATTATTTTCATACTGACTCTACCACAGTTTGGCAAAGAATGGCTGTTAGCATGTTAACTGCAGCTTGAGAGATGGTAAAGAAGTGTTTGCTGCCCTCATGATGATAAGTGGGAAGTGTTAGTGTGGCCTGCAAAATTAATTAGGTGCACATCCCTGGATATAGCAGTGGGTATCAACAGTAGGAAAAGTCAGAAAACAGTCCAAATATTATTTGAGTGATATTCAGTGTAGTTTGAAGATCATTGTGGGAGCTTCTGCAGGTACTTAAGAAGTATTGTTTCTATTTTTTACAGCAGGATAAATATTATCCTTGGGTGTTACTGCTGTAGTTACATGTGTTTATTTACTTCATGCAGTAACCTTTGAAATGACCTCATTGACATGCTTCTTAGGGTTTTGTAGGCTCACATCATATGCTTCCTTACAGTACTCATTCTTTGTTCCCCTTTATACTGTTTGTGTAGCAGTGTGAAAATTAGGGAAAAACAAAACAAACTCTTGCTGTATTAGCTAGTATTAGCTGCACAGTAGTCACGTTGCCTCCATCCTCAACCTGGTTCAGGCTTTATATACACACTACTCATGGAAGGTGATTACACTTGTTATTTTTTATTTTTGCTTTTATGGAATGAGCAAACATTTTAGATAAGTCAGAACATTTTGTTGTATCTTGGAATTTAAATGTTGAATGATGTCTGACGTGGTTGTTTTGCAGATTTATGTCAGGGCTCAGTTTGACTATGACCCATCTCAAGATGATCTGATTCCCTGTCAACCAGCTGGCCTTCTCTTTAAATGTGGGGACATTCTACAGATAATCAGCAAAGATGACCACAACTGGTGGCAGGCTAGGAAGGAGGGAGATCCCCTAAATGGTACTGCTGGACTCATTCCATCACCAGAGTTACAAGAATGGTAATTACCTCAGTCTTCTTTCAAAGGGAACATGCAGTTGAATTGATGGGACTAGCTAAAAATAAAATACAAACACAAATTTAGTACATGGAATAATGTTACTAGGGTGAATGATTGTTGCTTTTAAGGGCAATTCCAACTACCCTGGATTGAGTTAATGGGACTAGCTTGTCAAATGCAGTAGTGTCTTTTGATATTGTGTGTTGTTGTGAAGGTTTTTGTCTATGAATTTGAGAAGTGGACATTGCATAAGAGCTGTCAGTGTGTTAATATCAGCAGTCCAATTTTTTGTGCAGGGTGTGTCAAGATATGTAGCTCTGGTTGACAATCTTTGCAGAAAGAAAAAAATCGACATTGCACATCATTAATTATATCAACTTGGTTTTGATAGCTGTCCATCTGTAGTGACAACCTATTACTAGCTTGTCATGAATACTATTTTAATAACATCTTATTCTTCCCTTACTGTCTTTTTACATGTATTTTGTTAATTGCATACAGTTGCTATCTGGCAAAGCTCTTGAAACAGGGGGAGTGCCATCTTTCTAGTGCCTTGGTATTCTTCTTTTCCAGTCTCTTTGTAAGGTCCCAAGTTTGTGTACTTTGTAGCATGTCATTGTGTGGTGTATATTCTGTCCAAAGATGACTAGTTGTCATATTTTTGATTCCTTGCCGAAGGCAGGCAAGGAATCTATGCGATGGTGATGTCGGTGTATGTGTGTGCGTATGTATGTGTGTGTGTATGTATGTGTGTGTGTGACAACATCTCGTTATCACTCTAGTTTTTGAAGGGAAAGGGAGAAACACTTCAAAGTTGGTTTGTGGGTAAAGCATGTAAAGATCTCAGCTGGGATTGGTTTTGGTGTGGTTCAAAGGTCATCTGAGGTCACCGGGGATCAAACTCTGAAAACTTTGTTTACATGGTATCTCAAGGCAGAAAGCTTGGATAAATTTCATACTTAGTATGTAGATGCCTTATGGTAAGAGAAAGACAGGTAACATTTTTTGGTGGAGGTCAAAGGTCATGTGGGGTCACCATGGGTCAAAGTTTGAAATCCTTGTTAACGCAATATCTCAAGGTAGGAAGCTTGGATAAATTTCATACATGGTATGTAGATGCTTTATGGTGAGACAAAGAACTATTATTTCTGGTGGAGGTCAAAGGTCATTTTGGGTCACCGGTGGTCAAACTCTAAAAACCTTGTTACCACAATATCTCAGGGTAGGAATCTTGGATAAATTTCATACTTAGTATGTAGGCTACATGCATGTTGGTGAAACAAAAAACCTGGTTTTGGTGGGGGTTAAAGGTCATTTGGGGTCAAACTCTGAAAACATCTTTAACACAATATATCAAGGTAGAAAGCTTGGATAAATTTCATACTTAGTGTGTAGATGCATTATGGTAAGACAAAGAACCTGATTGTTTTTGGTGGGGTTCAGAGGTCATCTGGGGTCACAGGGGGTCAAAACCTGAAAACTGTTTTTGCACACTCCACTTTTTGAACAGAATTCATGAGATACTCTTTTTTTGTGTGGTTCAAAGATAGTTTGCAAATGGTACAGTAGGTTACAGGTGTTATGTTTACTCCAAACGTTCTATATGTTTTCTGCCTTTCACTTATCCCTATGATTTTATTGCTTTTGATATAATCATTTTGAACAGTTCCATTTACAGTTACTTGGGTTATGTTATGATTTCACAGGTTTTAAGGCTCTAATTTATTTTACCTCACACTTGGTTTGAGATGTAGAGATGTTGTGATTGATACAACATATTTCACCACAAGAACCAGAGGTAATAACAGTTCCCCTCTATGCCCACTGGGGATAAAACTGTCACAACTCACCTGTTTACTGATACTGCTGGCCTCTGACACCTAACTTGTTGGTGGTCTGTCCGAGTCAAAACCAGATTGATGTGTAATTGCTAAGTACTGTGGACCAAGCATTATACATCTTTAATTAACAGGTGCAGAACATCCCTTGTATTGATACTGTACAAAACTTGTATAAGTTCATTCATTCATTCATTTCGTCCGTACAAATATATACAGAAATACAAAAACGGACAGTTATATGATGGTAATACAGTATTCTACAAAGTATCAGTCAATGTGGCTCAAACTGATCTGTTTAGTGTTTTTAACTGACAGACCATATCATTGTAAACAGATTAGGAGAAACTACTTGACCAGTGACCTTTACAAGTGGCAAAAGAGAGCCCACTTTGCTGTCCTTTGTCTGAGGAGCCTGTCAAAGATATGATTGATTAACAGCCCTATGATTTTAGGTAGGTGACAGGAAAGTGGAGAGAACTAAAGTCCCAGAAGAATAATTACCAATACCATCAATAGTGGTACACAGCTCACCTTGAAATGATGTGTCCATGTAAGTGGTGCTGACATGGTAACAGCAAGGATTCACCACAGCAAGGAATTGCCTGATTTATATGAATATACAGTCTCCTTATTCTTGTGAAGGATAGGAGTGGCAAACTTCACAAGTTAATGTGTAAGTTCAATGTTCAAAGAATTCAGTTGGGATTGTTTTTAAGAGACATCAGAGGTCATTTATGGTCACCAGCAGGCAAGGTATAAAATCTTTTGTAACCACATTATCTCAATAAGGGGTGTATAAAGAAACTTAATATGTCATACATTTACTGTATTAATTATACAAGTCTACAGTGATGTCCTCATTGATTGCAAGGAAGATTTAAACCTATGCGCTAATATCTTCCCCATCTCTCAACTTGGCAAGGAATCACTATGCCTCTTGGCGTTCTTGTTCATGGAAGGCATACCAAAAATTCAACAGCTTTGCACAAGGATGTTAAAAGAGATAAAATGTACAATAGAACTTCAAGTGTCTGAAATAAACTTTGAGGTAGTGCGAGTGAGGAATATTTTAATAAGCTTTGAAATAACTGGAATCATAATCAATGAAACTACTGTTTGCTAAAATGAGTACCATTTATCTTTGTTTCCTTCCATTTGTTTTTCACAAATCTTTTAAGTCTCTGCATATGAAACTGAACCTTACTTCCTAGGATTTGCTGGTAGTACAGTATTTGTATACCACAGTTACATGTTAACAACTCAACCATGTAGGAGATACCAAGCTGCTTACTTCAATTATCTGCCAGCATTGTAGGAGATACTGAAGCTGCTTAACTCACCTGTTAACAGAGTAGGAGATACTGAAGTGTAGGAGATACTAAAGTTGCTTCCCTCTGTCTGTTGATAGTGTAGGAGATATAGAAGCTGCAAGTTTTTTGTGTTACATTAACAGGTTGACAGGTTAATCATTTCATCATAGAAATAAAAGTAAGGGAGAATGCCGACACAATGCATCCATGCGTGTTTAACTGGTGAAGCCACCAAAATTGTGAGGGCACTTTCGTTGTACAGCAAAAGACAGGTTGATTGGTGTGTCTCCGCACGTACAGTGTGCATTCTGCTGCAGAAGTTATAGCTTATTTTATCCATTTTTCTAAAGATTAGGAGTAATTTGAACAACAAAAATCAGTCATGGTGCCTTAAGTATTTTGTTTTATACTCCTAACTTGAAAACTTAGTTTGTTTGCCAGTACTTGGGGCAAAAGCAATGATGTGATATTTGTATTACGCGCAGGTATCCTGTTGCCGTACAGACTAGCCAAATCAGTGGCTTTAGTCCAGATCGGCAGACGTCATTCTCCCTTGCTTTTATTTCTATGTGTTTCGTTCAACACATTTGAAGCCTAGGCAAGAAGGCACAATTGATTAAATATCAGTTGTAAAGGAGATAGTTGGAATGACCTTCAGTACATGTAGTATGTGTAATGCATGGAGCCTTTAACTTTGTTACATAAGACAGATCCCTTTTGGCTACTTTATCTTTCAAGTTTCATTACACTTTCAGTGTTTAATTTGACATTGCAAATTTTAGGGGAGACGTCCAAAATACCTACGTTCATTTGAGTGCAGCTTCGTTCAGATTCATTCAGATGCATGCCCAACTACTTCCAGGAACGAATATGCACCCTTTTGAATGCACCGCCGAGAAGAGATACGTTCAAAAGCGTTCGCCGTAAGAGGGAGGATTTTAATCCTCTTAGCAACGCAATGGCTGTGCATAACAATGGGAACAAAAGAGTATCGATCTGACTGGGAGCTCAGTATATCTTTCCCTGAGTGATGTTATTTCCGTTCAATTTCGTTCGTTTGCATTTTTTTGAGTTCTGTTACGATTGATAGTGATTATTCTTTCCATGGCATGTCATGCAATTTTCGTTCGGCGGCAGTAGTTTTCGTTATGCTGCATCCTTTTGAGTTCATTTCCGTTTGGCATGGTTCTGTTACGTTCGCATGAGTGCAACTTCGTTCAGTTACGTTCGTTTTGTGTTACCTTGCTCTTTGTCATGCATGACTTAAAACATGCTGATTGATACTTCATATTTTCGTTTTTGCGTATTTTACTTTCATTCATTCAATTGCAATGTTAACTTGTTTTCTTCTTTCGCATATAATCATGATTTTCGCTACTAGGTCCTATTTTGTTTTTCAAAACACATCAAGACTGTGGTCTCGACGGTTGATACCAGCGCTCAAACTAGCCGACGGCACCGGCGGCGTAGGTCTACGCCGTTGGTGCCTTCCCTATTCGCCGTGATGTCCCCCCCCCCCAAATCGAGACAACCGACGACAGTGAACTGCCTTGCCCCCATTTGAAATCGCCGCCGGTGCCCCTTGGTCAGCCATAGCATCCCCAAGTTGTCCTGCAATTTCACTGATTTTGCAGGGACATACTGACAGTATTACTACAAAGACTGCGACTTTTCACGTCACTTCGATATTTCACTCGAAGCAGTATTTCAATGCAGCTATGTCTATCAAACACCATCCTACTGTGTATTACCTATACATAAACACGTACGTGCGTACGAGTCGAGTATGAAATCGAGTGTGTCGAACTTTGTGCACATCGCAAGGGACAGGGGCCATGTTTTAGACACCGTCATTGCGTAAATCATAAATGTACAAGGTACACTATAACACCACACAAATTAACATGCATGTTTTACACTAAAAGCCCCCACAATTACTACTGCATCATATTAGGTGACAACTAAACGTTAAGCGGCACAAGCAGCGATCGAAAAACTACTGAACTTCACATGCCATGTCTTGTGTTCTTGCGATGTACGTAAACTTCTCTACAGAGCTGGAACATAGCCTAATGTATGGGTGTTTGCATACAATTACGGACCTACACATGCATTTGACTTTACTGTGCTCTCATCGTGTTTCACTTGAGCGTCTGTTACAGAACACGGATATGGCCTGTTTGCGCACATTACAGACATATATAGCAAACGTACAATAAATGACTGCCCAAATTCATTTCGCTCTCTCCTCGATGGACAAATTTGGAGAGAAATGAACTTTCATTGATTTTACATCAGTTCAATGTAACAAAGAACGTCTTCAATAACAACATATTTTGGAGACAGCATTGAGAAGAATTAAGACAACACAAGGCAAATAATTTCACTTTGTCACAAGAAATCGTCATTTTTTTGAATTACTTGTTATCTTATCGTCTTGCAAAAGTTACCGCGGAATACAGTATCGGGTTGGAGAGGGGGAGGGGAGGAGTGTCGACTGTGGTGATTGGATGATGAATTCAGCCCTTCGCAGTAATGTCTGTAGTCAACACATTTTCCTTGGCCTAGCAAATTATTTGTTGCCATTCTATGAGTCTGATAATACTGTAGCCTAATATAAAAACTATATAGTCTGTGAATCATTTTTTTTTGGGGGTCATTTCAATATTATTTCGAAAAAAAAGCCTTGGTGCTTTGGCTGAATTTCGTGAGATGCCTCGGTGCCCTGTTTCGTTGATCAATACTGCCTGGGTGCCATGCGTGTTGGACAAAAATCCAAAAAATTAATCTTTTATGTATCCCCCACCCCCAAATTACCTTGCCCTTGCAGGTTAAACTGTGAATCATGATAGGCTAACCCTGGAGTCCACGGTAATTATCCGAAACGAATTTTTGTCAAGTGAGCTTATATACTCCTTAAATGATTTAGAAGTTTAACAGAGCAACATGAATTGCTACTCCCTCAGTTTATTTTCTTTTCTTTTCTTTTTGTGTGTGTGTTTTGTTTTGTTTTTGAGCTCATGACAGTTCAAGCTGCTAAAGTAAATAAGGAACGAGATAAAATATTTTTTCCTTTTGGTAGCACCTCTGTGGCCCTGACCGTTGCATTACTAGCAGGCTCACCACTACGGAGGAGGTGGATCAAATTAAAGAAATCTCTTCTACCCTAATCATTCATTAGGAAATCCCGCCCCACGAAATGTACCAGTCCTCCTCTCCCGAGAAGTACCGAACCTCCCCATGACGTGCCTCACTTTCCCGTCCAACTCTCACGGTACGACCTCTTTGCACACGATCGTGCGTGCGCGCGGGCATGCCGCCAACTAAATGAGCCCGCTTGAGTGATAGTGTGTAAGTACGAGCGCTTAACGAGGAAGGCACCCCCCTCCCAACCCCCACACACTAGGCCTATTATAGGCCTTTCTTCAGGGGCGGATACAGACATTTCGAAAAGGGGGGGGACTGAAAGCCCCCTTGAATATTCTAGATTAACATTAGCCTATGCTAATTTTCGCGTATTTGTTATTGTTGATGTGGCGGAAAAGGGGAGGCTGAGGCTGGGAAAGCCCCCCCCCACCCCCAGGCTTGGATCCGCGCCTGGTCTTAATTGCCTGGCAAGGCTTCAGATCTGCATTTCTGCGCTGCAAGATTTGTAGTTTCCTCAGTGGACTTACGCCGTCGACTGTAATTTATCACAACACACATCTTATCAGACGCGCATTTGGAAATTTTCATCTTTTAAATCCAACTAGGCCTAAACGGGGCAAAATAGTTTGGGCAATCTGGTAGTACAGTGAGGCCAGACCACCTAGTCCCTGTGTAGGCTATGCTTAAAACGTATTAAACCATTCAATCCATGACTGTGTAGCCTAGCCCGACTCAGGAATGCATATTGTTGCAACGTTAAACCAACACTGCATGAGAACTCGCGGAATCGCACGAGAAGGAATATTTGTATGTTAACTTTGCACCTAACTTGTATCGTTAAAATTCGAACACCTAGCGATGTCTGAGTCAATTATGTCGTTACAACAAGCAATTCAAACTAAATAATGGGCACTTTTAATGAATGTTTCATAGCTATCAAAATGGCGCCGCGATAAAGCTATCGCGGGAAAGTGCTGACACGTCACAAGTCACATTCGTTTCAATTTCGGAAACGCTCAGCTTACGTGAAAGCCTGCGTAACGGCCCATGCTACAATTACGCCCGGGGATACTGCAAGATTAGGATTAGCTGAATGGCTGAAAACGTCCTCCCTGCAGGTTAAGGGAGAGTCACGACATACCAGACCACATTGCAACTAGAAGAGTTTGTGTTGATTCTAGGCCTACTTGCACTTAGTGCTATTGAAATACCGTGCAAGTACAAGGTCACGCACAAAGCAAGGTGTGTTGTGTGGGTTTAAGTGAAGCTTGATTTATAAGATCGTTTCACTCCTCTATGGAAAGAATACAAGGAAACGGCCCCTTAACTCTCCTGCCCCCCCCCCCCTCCAGTGACATTCCCCACTTTCAGTGTTAATTTTTCTAAAGCTACCGTACAACATTAAGTAGGCCTATGTGTTTTCTGAGGTTGGGGCCATTGTGAATGATTGCACATGTATGTACGGAACAGAGCAGTATGGGGCGCGGGGCGGGGGGCTATGGAAGCCGCCCCCCAAATGTCAGACACCTGACTAAATTTGGCAGATATTTCGTCGCAATGTGTAGGAAAAATGGACAGTTAAATTGGGTCTGGAGTCGGGCAAAAATCACCGCCCTCCCTGAAAAAAGCCCCGCACGGCCATGGTACGGAATATAAAAAATTAATATGGCAATTTGACGAAACTTGGCAAAATGAAAAGCAGACTTACCTGCAACAGAAACTTCAGCTGAGAGTCCAAATTCCAAACGAATGATGAGAATTTACCACAATTTCCTTATGTCGTTTTTACTCACCTTTTCCGGGGGATATAGTGCACATTAGTTTTCCAAAATTAGTGTTTAAAAAAATTCTTGAAGTTACTGACCAGACTTTCACCATGCATATTTGTGATAGGCTATATATAGACACTCGTGAGCATCACAAGGTACTGATATAACACCACATGCATGGGAAATCTAAGAAACCTGTTTCATCGTTACTTCTTTTTGTATTGCCATCTCTTGGAATGCACTAATTTTTTGTGTCTTTCCAAGTCCGCTTTTGACGCAAATGAATACGCACAAAATTCACATCTGCCGAGTTTAAGATTGTTATATTTGGGCATTGCGATTTCAGGATCGAGGTCCACAGTATTCTGGTTTAGGTTCAGATACTCCAAAAAAGTGATAAAGTGTCCATCGAATTCCTTGCATGCAAGAGGGGAGGGGAAAGTTGCCTGGGTCCTAAATAATTCGACCGATTTTACAGACTTGACAGGCTGCAGGGAGCAGTGTTCACATGTTCTTTCTTTACATTTCAAAACGTTAGACTTGCGAGTCGACGGTCCATATGTTTAACTGCAAATGTGTAATCATTTCTTATGTTATGCAACCGGTGGTTTTCGAGATTTCCTACTGGTCCAACAAGTGCTTGCCTTAATTCCTCATGGTCCTTGTACCCACTTTGGGGGGCATTACATTTTACATAACTACAGTTAATGTCGTGTCCATCGAATTGTTTCCCGTGCAAATACTGGCACACTCGACCCATTGCCTCGTTAAAGACAATTTCTTCTTTAGCTTTTCGTTCGTCTTCTGATAAGTTTCGTTGCTTGCAAGGAGGCAGTGATTCACCAGGAACTTTGTCGGGAAGGGTAACCCCTGTCAATAATTTTGAAATAGGTGCCCATGCATGTTCTATTGGGTTCATTGCAGAATTACCAGCTGAAAAAGATGTCAAAACTAAACCGTCCAGACCGCAGTCCTTCCACAATCTCATACACGCTATTTGGGTTAAAGGCGACGTAATATTCCAATCGGGCCCGCCATCTGCTATCAAAACGGCGAAGGACTGGCCACGGCTAGCGTCACTCTTAAGCAGTGGTTTCAAATCGTTCATATGTGTTTCTATTGTGGCCTTTGCGAAAGGTTGGGCGCGCAAGACAATATTTAAGGGTCCTGTCACAGGATATTCAATGTGATCTCTCCCGATAGAGTCTTTTGTAATTGTTCCCTTTTTCACTTTTGGTTCAAGTTTCATATATCCACTAGGAATAATCAAATATCCAGGGGTTGGAAAGTCATGGTCACTGTAATTCGGCCTATCTTCGCTTGGATAGATACGGTTTAATTGATGATATCTGGAGACAGCCAGAGTTCCTACTTTCAATTTGTTCATGTTATCACAGCTGTATACGACACACTCAGATTGAAAGTGAGAACACATTTCTCTCATATACTTGACTACAGCGCGGTGGAAATGGTCATCTCTGTTTTCTTCCCTAAAGTCATTGCGTTTTGAAGGAATTTTCGCATCTATAAGTCCTTCATATCGTTTTGATGCAAAGCGACCTTCATGTGGTGCTTTCATCCAACGTCGCACAGTGCTTTTACTAACTCCGGTTTCCTTCAAAGCTGGAACGGCGTTGCGCACGTGGTCCGCTATGTCTTGAACTGACACCCCAGAACTCCTGGAAGTAACGCCCCTTCGACGCGCATCTGCCTGAAAACCGTTTTGCTGGATAAAACTAGCAGCCCTTTCAACGGCATCTGGGTGTGTAGATGACAACGAAGGCCTTCCACGGGGGCGCTTGGTCTCAGGTTCATGATTCTGATCGTCGTCAAAAAGCCACGAATAATCAAAATCATGTGATAGTTGGGAACTGTCCTCAAAAGCTTCATCCACAAACATCCACTTGAAATCCATGATAAGTATCAATAACAACGAAAAATATAAAATATTCAATAACTTGAATTATATAACACCTTATTAATTTCTCTACATCTGATTGGAAGATTGGTGGTCACATGCCATGCGTGATTCGGCACTATCATCAAGATAGCGGTGCTCGACCGTGGGTTAGTATACAAATAATGAATGTTTATGAGTGCGATAGTATGAATTATATTTCATGAGTTGAAAGATTGAACGTTCTATTCAACGAGGCGAAGCCGAGTTGAATAGGACGTTAAATCTTTCAACGAATGAAATATAATTCATACTATCGCACGAATGAAAAACATTCATTATTTGTTTTATATAACACCTTATAACTATCTACCTTGATCTAGTCGTTGGTTAAAGTTGTGTTTTGGAGGTCACGATGGTTCGTGTTTGTCCGTGTAGCGCAGCCCCATGGTTTGCCGTTTGCTGGCTACGCGTTTACGTGCCTATTACGCACGATATGCAATGTACGGTCCCCAATGCTGCGGTGATTTTATTGAGTCGCGGCATAGCTTGTACGTACCGCAATGATCGGTGACGTCATTGCCGTTGGTTAGTATTTACTAACCAACGACCGTGGGTTAGTATATACTAACCAACGGTCGAGCACCACAATCTTGATGATAGTGCCGAATCACCAGTGGCATGTGACCACCAGTCCTCCAATCAAATGTAGAGAAATTAATAAGGTGTTATATAATATATACTAACCCACGGTCGTTGGTTAGTATATACTAACCCACGGCAATGAGTCAGCGATGTATTGAGCGCGCTACGTTCAAGCTATGCCGCGTCTCAATATAACACTGCAGCATTGGGGATCGTACATTGTTTCACCAACGTCAAGTGATCGCGCGTCTCTTTGGCTTTGAAGGACAAACGTCCATTGTGTCACAGAAGTATCTATAGTAATGCCGTGCGCGTGTGCTGTAAATACGCTTAAATTAATGCGTATGTGTGTTTTGCCCTTCAGTGCCTGAGAATCCAACGCGCTTGACGTCACAAAGAATCCCTCTATATCAGGCAGGCCTTCATAAACGCGCAGTTAGAAAACGACAAACCATGGAGCTCTACTACAAGGACAGACACGAATCCATAGTGACCGCCAAAACACAAATTTAACCAACTACTAGCAAAATTATAAGGTGTTATATAAAACAAATAATGAATGTTTTTCATTCGTGCGATAGTATGAATAATTTCATTCGTTGAAAGCTTTAACGTTCTATTCAACTCGGCTTCGCCTCGTTGAATAGAACGTTCAATCTTTCAACTCATGAAATTATTCATACTATCGCACTCAAAAACATTCATTATTTGTATATTAATTGTTTGAACTGTTTCATACGAAGAGCTCAAGGTAAATAAAGCAAAAATACAGCTCCGTACTGCTCAACAAAAGCTTTCCTCCAGTTTTCGATTCTGTTCATGGTCAAACTCAGGAAATCGATCTATTGACCAAGGTTCAATGTCGTTTTATTTGTTGTATCATGTATTTTAGAAGGGGCATTTTATCACAGAAGGGTGAATTAAATAGTCTACGGCACATCATACTTCTCGCAATAGGGATGAAAGGAAAGCTTTAACAAATCCGTTCATAAACTTGCCCTTTGAGAACATTGTCCCAAACGTGTCCCTCGCGTGGAGGGCCCTAACCACAACGTTAATCCTCCAGCTGGCTTGAAATTGGCCAAATTAGTACACCTTGTGTTACGGTAGCCTACCTTATTTCAGAAAGTTGAAATAGCTGAAATGTTTATTAGTGCTATGACCGTATAGCATATGCGGTTCATGAAAACGATCGCGTACAATGTGGGTGTAAATGTTTTTTAAAAAAAAAGATGTCGGAATTGCACGAATTCCCTACCCTCCACTTTATTTATTTTAATATTGGCAAATGATCCAATATCTCTGGAAAGATGACTGCTTCTAGCAGAACCACGTTACCGTTTACCATTTCGTGGTGTCTTAACGCCTAAATACTTCATTACGAGTTTGCAGATACTGTAGGCTACGTGATACTTCATTATCTCACAAGTGTCTTCCTCCATAGACTCTTTGTGTAAGCTTTAACCGTCTCAATCCGCGGCATCATCGCGATTCTCTTAATTCTGTATGTCAGTTTTAAACTAATTGACACTCTAATGTAGCTTGGCAGACCTGCCATGCAGGCTACACGTAACTTGCAACATGGACAACGATCGGCGATCGTGGTCGCCATTTTGATAAAAGAAAATTGCTCGAAAAAGTAGCGCATTGGCCATCTTTTCAGAATCTGTTTACATGGAATGTTAATTTTAAATATTTCATACATGTTAATGACTGTACTCTGCATACATGCGTATTTTCGCCGCAAATTCATTCTCCGATATTTTTGTCCAGGCAGCATGCTTCGTAATGACGAAAGTCCTGTTAGGCTATGTTTATTTAAGCACATCTATGTTGACCTATACCCGGAAGAGAACAGGGTGCAGTCATCGCAATGTTATTTATAGCTTTACCAGATTTTCTTGGGAATATAACACATGGCCTAGGAACTTGACAAATATTTTTTCGGGAATGTACTGAAAATTTACGGTTATCATGTTGGGCCCTGTCGAATGATTTTACTCATCTATAGTCATGTCACGTGTCCGTAGTCCGAACCAGTGTTTCAGCTGAAAAAAATTGCCGAAACTGATAGCCTAGCATCTTCCTATAATCTCTCTAAATATTTTTTTAAGTAACGCCAAAACACATTTTGTACCGGCATGTTGGTGAATCGATGCTGTTGGGGGGGGGGTGTCACCTTAGGAACAAAATGCCATTGTCATACGCAAAAATTACTCAACCAGAACTGCTTAAGTTGCAATAAACAATATTAAAAACATATAACTTAGGGAATCCTAGGCGTAGGGAGATGATCTCAGCTCAGTGGGGAGGTCTTGACTCAGTGACGTAACTGATTCAGGGTGCCCAGGGGCAAAAATGTTGGTTGTCCCCTGACCAAATATCATGTGCACATGATGCAGCTGCAGAGCAAATTAAGTTATGAAAGTCACTTGTACTTACAAATAATAGGCTACTTACCGTTTTAAATGACTAATCATTTTAAAGATGACGGGTCGTCATATTCAGCGGGAGAATGATGATCGTGTTGGCCTATAGTTCGAAAGTTGGGTGACTTAGTTGCTAAAATATACTGCACAATTATAATAGGGATATGTCTGTACTACAATTGCTGAATTGCAAACAAAGTATCATCGTGGGTACGGTACAAGAACCGCCGGGTGACCCCTAGCAGTGCCAGGGATTCGCCCCCTCAACGCGCATATGAGTTACGCTACTGTCTGGACTTAACATTGTTTTGGACCACCGTCTTGGGGAATGGGTCAAAGGGAATGGTGAACGTTTCCCTGCATGCTTCTGGGCTGGAAGCATTTCCAAGTCCTCGCCGACGGGACCCTTTGTGTTTGCGTTGTGTGGTGTTGGAAATGCATCTCAACGCATAATATTATTTCAGTGGCTTCCCTAATATTTACAATGGCGCAGAAACCTCTACAAAGCTACAACTGCTTTGCACTTTCAGAGTCTAACAGCCTTCATTCATTCAATGTCCTTTTCGTTGCGTGGGGAAAGACACGTTTGTTCCCGCTCTCGTAGTAAAATATTGCTCATAGTTTGAGGAGGCATTGATAAATACCGTATAGAAGTGACGAAAAACAAGCACACATAATCAGCTGTTGCAGCGATGCAAGATTAATTCCTACAAAAGAGGAAGAATTAATTGTGTAAGTGAAAGACCAAATAAATTTTCGAAACGCAAAATTTACGAACGGTTGGTTGATAAAAAGCGCTGCTATATAGTACGTAGCCTTACTGACTTTCGGGCCGAGTGACTGTGTATAGGATATAGGCTTTCCGACGCAGTAGCTCACTTTAGTTTATATTGCATGGAAGTACTAGCTTCCAGGTTTATTGATTTCCGTTTGTAAGTGCGGTCTGTTCACACCTCCAAAACCCACAAAGCAGGACACTGCAAACCCTCCCTTTGTTATCTTTCCGTTACTGTCAAATCCGCGGAACCTAAGCGGATTAGTGAACAATAGTGCGAAGTTAATGAGCATGCAATTGAACGTATTTTAACGAAAATGAACGGTAGAACGAACATGAACGCATGGCTGCAGCGGAACGAAATTGAACTAGTTCGAACGATTATTTTGGACGTTTCCCCTTATACATGTCCAAATGATAACTTAGTCACTGCGGCATATATATGTAGCTTAACAGTTTACACACACACATGTGAACTCATTATAGGAATGATTTATTCAAACCTGGGTAATATCACATTTTCGTGGCCTTGATGTCAACCAACCCTGAAATCATGAATATTTGTATGTTACAGAATGTTGCCTGACAGTTGTATTGGTTGTTTTACAGTAGCTTGCTGTATCATAGCAATTATATTTAAAGTCAACATGTCAGATTTCCCTGTAGGAGGAATAGCTGTCCCTGTCCAAATGGGAAATCATTCATAAATGGAACATTCTGAGAGCCCTGCTTCATTTGTCTGTTTTGCCATTGTCAAATAAAAGTTACCAATATAATTTCAGTGCAGGGTAATATTGTTGTGGTTTACATTTTTCATGAAATTATATTGTGAAGGGAATAAGCAGCTTCCCCAAACGTATATCGAAACAAAAGGATAAGTTTTTGGTTCCTTGCGTTAGCAGAAGGAACCTATGTAGTCAGCTTGGCGTGTGTGTGTATGCGTGTGCGTGCGTGCGTGTGTGTGTGTGTGACACTTGCTTCGGTACACTGTAACTCAGCAAGGGAAAGTTGGACTAAACTGAAACTTGGTATATGGATCTGTCATAGTGAGAAGGTGTGCCCTATTGTTTTTGGTGGAGGTCAAAGGTCATGTGGGGTCACCAGGGGTCAAAGACCGAAAACCTTGTTTGCACGATATCTCAAGGTAGGAAGCTTGGATAAATTTCATACTTGGTATGTAGATGCATTATGGAGAGAAGATGAATGCTGTAGCTTTTGGTGGAGGTCAAAGGTCATCTGGGGTCACCAGCAGTCAAACACTGAAAACTTGTTGTTAAAACAATATCTCAAGGTAGGAAGCTTGGATAGATTTCATACTTGGTATGTGGATGACTTATGGTGAGAAGATGAATCCTGTCATTTTTGGTGGAGGTCAAAGGTCATTTGGGGTCACTGAGAGTCAAATACTGAAAACCTTGTTAACGCAACATCTCAAAGAAAAAATCTTGGATAGATTTCATACTTGGTATATAGATCCACCATAGTGAGAAGCTGTGCCATACAGTTTTGGGTGGAGGTCAAAGGTCATCTGGGGTCACCAAGGGTCAAAAACTGATAACCTTGTTGTTAGCACAATATCTCAAGGTAGGAAGCTTGGATAAATTTCATACTTAGTGGATGCCTTATGGTGGGGAAAAAATTTTGGTGGAGACCAAAGGTCATCTGGGGTCACTGGAGGTCAAACTCTGCAAACCTTTTCAACTCTATATCTCAGTGTAGGAGGCTTGAATAGATTTTTGCTTTGAGGTGTTGCATTAAATCTAGCAGAAAACCCATATGAGATTTGTTGGATGTCAGAGTTGAAATCACCAGATGCCAAAAAGCAAATTCCCAAGAATTCCTAAAGTCAAAAAATATAAGCACAAAACTGTATCATTGACTGAAAGATGTGGGACATCTTTCAGAGATGCCAAGTATCTCAATTTTAATTGAAATTATAGTATTATGATTTTAATCCATAATCCTGCAATTATTAAAATGTGCATCAAGTACTACTTTTTAATATTGCAGAAGATTCTCTGCCCACAAAGCAGAGGACTGTTGTGAAAGTTCACTAGACAGACAACATTTGTCCTTAGATTAGGACATGTGAGCTTGCAGGAATTGGAAATTAGAATTGATTAATTAAATGCTACTATGGGTTGTTAGTTTTATAAAGAGAACCAAGTTACTGATCATTTGGATCAGATACCATTGAGCGTGCATGAATTGTGATTGCTTAATTGAATAAAACAAATTGTAACTGTATACTGTCTGAGTTGGTATCCCCTGAAGTGCCTGTAGGCTGTATTTCTTCAGAACAATTTATTTATGCTTGAATGTGTTAACACAAGATGTGCATTGTCTACAGAGCAGATTTTGTGAGTCAACAGAAATACTGGTTCATTCAGTAGTTGGCTCAGTTTCATTACATTCAGCAAGGAACCACAGTGCCCATTGGGCTCTTGTTAAAGTTTGTCTTACTTCCCATGTTAGTATGGATTATGATGTTTCACAACATAAATATTGCATATGAGTTTTGAAAGTCACAAGTAAATGAGTTATTTTGCATACATGAACCATGTCTCATGATCAAAATGAGCACTTATGAATTAGGATGCATACTAACAGAAACTGTGGTGACTGTCTTAGCCCTTTAAGGAAATGACAAGTTTTTGTATATCCATGTTGGATGAATGCCAATGCAGCTGGCTTTTAGTTTCCTGTTAATGTGATATCTCCGTCACATAAGGAGAAGTAAGATGAGGAATTGGCTTGCATAGGTAGTTGTGTGACCTCTGGGAACATTCAGAAGTACTTTGAAGTACTTATATTTGTAAGACCTGGAAAATGATTTGATATTGTATAATTATTCATTGGTTACCTTGTAATGTTATAAGCAGAAACATATTGTAGGGCTAGACTTACCTCATCATGACATAAGAATTAATTGACCCAGATCCTATATTATTTGTAATTGTGATAAACATTGAAAGATAATCCCTGCCACAATTATTTTTTTTTCTGTATTCCTAGTCATTTTGTGGATTTTCTTCCTTTTCAGGAGAGTCGCCTGCTTGGCCATTGAAAGAGCAAAGAAAGATTCCCAGGCCTCATGTACATGGTTTGGTCGAAAAAAGAAGCAATACCGTGACAAATACCTCGCCAAACATAATGCAGGTAATGATGGTAATTATGTCATTAGATTGGATGAGAAAGTAGCAGGAGGAATCCTTTGTATGTAAAAGAAGAATTGTTGTAAGTTGGGGATAGAAGATCTTAAACATTCTTGGAGTAAGACTGTACTCCTAATCATGCACAGTAGCTCATGAGATGCAATAAACATTTCATTTTACGATTGTTCACTATTCGTGAGGAATACGTGATAGTACTAGGAACTGAAATAAAGCAAAAAAAAAAAATGGGTGGGGAGTAAAATTGTTTGGGTCATACTACCCAGTTAACTACTTACCAGTTAACTGGCCCAAGCTCTAAGCTAGGCACAGGTAATTATGTTCATTGTGGAGTTACCATTGTTCTATCATCATACTGGTATAAAACCTGAGCTATTGTAGACATGATGATTCCCAGCTCATATTTTTACTATATACTATATGTAAATACCATTGTTGGTGCATACAGTACCACTACTGTCTTTGCCAGCCAAGCCTGAATTCTCTAAAAGCATCCTTAATTTTAACTCAAAGATTATATGTTTATTGAAAAGTTAGCCCTTGCCCTCTCTCTTAGAATCATCTTTTTACATGGTACATACACAAACTGATTTACAGTACAAATCTACAACCAAGAGTTCAAAATGGTTTCTGTAAAACTAACTGATTGCTACTGAGTTTTTTACATTTTGCCATCCAAAATTTCATCCTCTAACCATACTAGTACTGTCATACCAGTGTACTTGTGCTTAAATCCCCCTTCTAAAAACACCTCCTCCCTCCTCCCCCCCCCCCCCCCCTCCCCATTTACCACAAAATCAATTTTAACTAGCATGGCAAAGTCTAAACACTGCATTAACTTCTTCTTTAAACCAAAAACTCTTTAAAACAGTTGGCTTCCTTCTCTGTGCAAATTTCTACAACATTCCCTGCATGGTCTGAATGGAATCTTTATTCTCCTTTACATAACCCAGATACAGCACCCCCCACCTCCATCCTGTCATTTTGCTACATCTCTCCTTTAAAATACACTTGGCTAAGAATTCTAAAAAGCAACCACTGAAGATATGCCTAACCATCTTCCTCTACTAACCTCTGGAGATCTAGTCTGAGTCAATTCTTTCAAATTGACTTACAACTGCAACTGTTCGTTCCATTTAACAAATGATGGTGCTCCCTCAGGTCTTCATGACCCAATAAATCTATCTTTAACACCTTTATTATCTAGCACCCTAGCAAAAAGAGTGTATGTATGGCTACAAGGTTGAACTTTAATAGCTAATTTACAACTGACCGTAAAATCCTGACAGTGGACTGATAGTGTCCTTTAGTTTATTTGAGCTTACAATGATCTTTTGCATTCTCCTACCCCCAGAAGAATATCTTTCAATCACTCTGTATTGCCTTCACTACAGAAGATTAATCCCACATTTTATGCTGAAGTTAACACTTCGTTAGCCTCTACCCATATCACTGTTTTATTAAGTGGTCATATCAACACAGAAATGTAAATTTTGATGGCAGAAGCTATACAGGGTTTCACAAGATTTAACTTTGAATAGGTGCTAGCAGTACAATATACATGCAACCTGTGTGTACACATTACCCCATTTCATGGTAGAGCAAACATTGTTTTTGGATAGCCCTGGATTTAGTTTTGTACACCAAGACTTTTGACTTGAAAGTGTGTTTCACTGAAGCCAATCAGAAGACACCGTAATGAAAGTAGCATATCATAAATGATGTAAACCAGTAGGGGAAAGGGGGAGAGGAGCATTCTGTAGCTGTGTTTGAACTTTTCATGAAATTTGTGGTATCAAAAACATATGCTGAAGGAGAATTGATGCAAATGCCACCCAGGTAAGAATTCTCCTTCAAGCAAACACTCTGCATTATCAAAATTGACAAGGTGTAAATTGGACCCACTTTATTGTTTGTACGGTGGATTAGCTTACCAAAAAGTAAAAGGCTACTCTAAAAATTATGAAATAGTGAACATTAGGGGTGGTTACAAAAATGAATGGTAATGAAGTTAAGTTGATAACTTCAAATAATAGTTTTGCATTTTTTCGCAGTTTTTGACCAGCTTGATTTAGTTACATATGAAGAAGTTGTGAGATTGCCTGCATTCATGAGAAAAACATTAGTATTACTTGGTAAGTCATCATCTACAATCTTTTAGGCTTCCCAGCCATTTTGAAAATGAGGGAAAAGGGGAATTGTGAGAAGAACATTACAATTCAGGGAAAAGTCAGGGAATTTGATTTGCCAAAAGAGAAACAAGATCATCTGTTAAGTTCTGTCTCATGTCCATGTAGCATTACCACTGTATGATTAGCTAGGGTAACTCATGTCAAACTGAGTATGGTTATTCTTAAATTTTGAAAAATTCGTGAGGGAAATGTGAGGGATTTTTTTTTTTTTTTTTTTGCAGAAATCCTGGAAGCTTTGTCTTTGTATCTTTTGATGAAAAGTATTGAAATATTTTTCTTTATTCTTTAATATCTATTTCGTAGAAAACAAATTCAAAGTACACAATATTTAAGCTGTACATGTATTTTGAATTTATTGAACAAAGTGCAATTTTCAGAAGTGGATGTCATATCTAAGTCCCATTTAAATGTACATAAAACATTCTTTACTATAGTGTTACTTCATTCCATCATTGTCTGTAGATTCAAGCTATCATGTTTTCTTCCTTTCTACAGGGGCACATGGTGTAGGAAGAAGGCACATCAAGAATACACTTATCACACAACACCCCAAGAAATATGCATACCCAATTCCACGTAAGTGTCATCACTGAATACTAATACTCTAGCAGCCATTTGCATTCAGATCATGGATTGGACAGAGCACTGTGTGCTGGGTTCAAACTATAGTCTGAACACAAAGTGTTGCTGATGATATTTTGCAATTTCAGCATCTCAGTAGACCAAAATGGAGGCCTCAGCTGTGTATAAAAATTAGAGTTGATGTAGAATCAATTATGACCTCTCACTACTCATATTCACCATCACAACAAGACACTGTGCATCTCACCTGTAGCAGCTGGATGACAGTGTATAGCACCTACTGCTTAGCAAATACTGCAGAATTTCCAGTTTTAATCCTGAGTGCATGGTGTGAGTACAATTACCAGTTCAACCATGCAAACAGGATCTGTCTGCACTGTAGTCTCAAAACTTGAACCAAGTTATAGTTTAGCAAATTTTGGGACCCTGGGCAGAGTACAAAAATTGGGTTCTTTATACATACAAACTTTGATGTTTGAGAAGCTGTCATTGTGCATGACTTAGAAATCTAGTAAACCTTACTGCTATGTAATTGCATATTGTAGAAGAGGAGTGGAAAGGGAACTTATCTGTGATAACCAGTGAATAACTGGAATGCTACAAAGTACATTGTTTCCTGTTATTCAGGAACAAACTTTTTGAAATGAAAATTAGAAGCATCTGTCCTTCAAAGCTCTCCTGGGTTGCCAATTTTAGCCAGTAGATGAAATAGATCTGGGTAGGAAGGGTGATTTGAGAGGAATTACTGAATTTCTTGATTTGTCATCAAATTATTCAAATTTAATATTTACAGTATGATATTATATTCATGTCCATTGCATCACTTTCTTCAGTGAAGTATCTTTTGCATATTGGGAGATAACGCATCATCTAAACCAGGGTCATCTGTTTGGTTGCAGATTCCATTACCTCTCGTATCTTCAGATATGTTGTTATTTAGTGGTAAAGAGCGAATACCTGAGACACACAGTATTGATGATCTCTCTGTGTTGGTAGATAGATGTGCTCCACAGTCATACAATTATAATGGGGGCATCTTTCAGCTTTTAGAAGGTCATTGCCATCAAGGAAACTGCAGATTTGTCTGCACACAGTACTCAAACCTGTCTCATAAATTCTTGGCCCCATTGAAATGCTTTTGCCCGTAACCTGCCTTGATAAAATGTTAGTTATTGCCCCAAATGATGAATGTTTTTATGAAAATTTGCAATGAATGTGATGGTTATGTGATACTTACAGATACCACAAGACCATGCAAGAAAGATGAAGAGAATGGTAAAAACTATTATTTTGTGACCCATGAGGAGATGATGAATGACATTGCCAACAATCAGTACCTGGAGTATGGTACCCATGAGGATGCCATGTATGGTACCAAACTAGATACCATCAGACAGATTCACAATAGAGGACTAATAGCCATACTGGATGTGGAACCCCAGGTAGGCTCCAGATCCTGTCAAACAAATGTACAGACCCCATTTTATTTTTTGTAATGTTAAAGATAAACTGAGCATCTGGATGAAACTTTTATTCAATTTCTATGCTAGGTTCTCTGGATTGGTCACCATTGAGAACCCATGACATCACATGCGTCCACATTTGGTGTCAAATGTCATAATTTAAGCTGCTAATATATCAAGAACCAACCATAGAAATGGGATGAAAGCTTCACCAGAGTACATAGAGAAAGTGTCTATTTAATGTATCAAATTTGGGTCTGAATCATGCTGGAAGCACCACCAACTGCAATACCAAAAGGAGCATTTTAGCTTCATGAAGGGTTTGAAAAGATTTGTAAGTAAAGTCAGGGAAAGACCTTGAAAAGTGTCGTTTGTTTAATGAGATGTGTACTGCATTAAGAGAGTGTTTAATGGTAATATGCACTATAGGCCTGGCTGGTAAGAACAAGTAAATAGTGGAGGTCTTCTTTCTAAATTCTGTATTCAGAGTTGCTTTCCAGGGTGAGAGGTTTGGCCCAATTATAGAAATGACCTCTTGGAGGGAGGGGGAAGGTGGTTGGTGAGGGTGGGGGGGGGGGAGGAAGTACTGACATTCTCTAAAATATACAACTGTATAATCTCATGTTAGAATGAACAGAGGTAAGTATGCACCCCAGATATTTAGAAGTCTTACTGCAAATTGAAGCTCTAAAATGTCCTTACACCCGAGTTCGCAATTTTATTATCGTTATAGACCCCATGTTACATGTCATGTTTGTTTACTCTGCTGTTGGAAGAAGATATCAAGGAATTGTCATGTTATTTGTACAATACACCATTCAATGTATAGAAGTTAATGTACATGTTGAACATACAGCAGGGGCACAACTGCCTTGCTTTGTTGAATGTGCAGGCATGCACAACTGTACCTTGTGTATGCTTCCAATATGACAGCTTTTATGTATTGCTAAATTAGAAATGTTGCATTTGTGAAATGGATCTGTAAACTTTGAAAGAAAGAAGATGTTGAGGATAGATCTAACACTGTATATTATACTTGTTCTTGCAGGCTTTGAAGGTGTTAAGATGTGCACAGTTTGCTCCATTTGTTGTGTTCATTGCAGCACCTTCCCTCAGTAGTATGAATGATCCTCATGTAAGTTACTATGTATAACACTTAACTTGAGTAATTGATAATATCTGTAGTCAGCAGTACAGTGGGGTTTACATAAAGAATTATGACTAAATAGAGAAACTTCTTGAATTACGACAGACATGATTGTTGGAAAGGGTTGGTAAGCTACTGTAGTGCCTGCTGCAGTATAGAATTATCCCTGGACATTTTGGGAGGTGCTAAAGATAAATAAGAAGAATGGAGGAGGAAGGACTTAAGTAAACATTAATGGGAGTATTTGAACCATCCAGGTCCATGAGGAGTCTAAGGGATATGTTGTGTTTGTTGTATAGAAAATTTTGAAATTGTTTAAAACCAATACATAAGGATTCAAAATGATAGATAAGTCAAAATAAGGCAGTACAGTAGCTTTCATTTCAAGAAACAAGATTCTCACAGAAAGGAATTCGGTTATTTGTTGCTCTAGAATAGTCAGTTGCCCCAAACTTAAAAATTTCAAACGATGCAACATCAGTATAAACTCTTGCAAATGCATAACATTTGTAGGAGATAAAGCTGTTGGTGGAGTTTATTGGTGAGATTGAATTAAAGTGATTACAGCTATTTCTGTTGTATGCCAGGGTGGTGCATTTAAACCTTATGTTCCCTTAATTAAGAGTAGACTGAACCCTTTTTGAAAGAATTGAAAGTATTTTAAATCTTTATCTTTTACAGGATCCAAGTTTGGAGAGACTGGCCAAAGAGTCAGAACTGCTGTCACAAGCTTACGGTCACTTCTTTGATCTGACCATTTACAATAATGACATAGATGAGACCATCCGCACATTAGAACATGCCATGGAAGAAATCTGCACTACCCCACAGTGGGTGCCAGTTAGTTGGGTGTATTGAATCTCAAGGGATGTTTACAGCAAGATGGGTACCACCACTGTAGAAGGGGGTGATACCAATGCCAGCCTACTCAGAGTTGCTGTTCTATCAAACATTTGTGTCGTTAGCATAAAAGGAAACTCAAAAGAAGATGATGCAGTGATCTTTCATGAGAGGAATACTGACAGAACAAATGACTTTATAATTGCTCTTTAAGGAAAAATGCCTTTTTTCACTGAGCAAGAGTCATTTAATGGTGTCTTTATTAAGTTTGTCTGGTTAGATTAACCCCTAATGATAGATATTATCTGACTGCAATGTGTATACTGCCATGTAATTGTACAGCTATCATGGGGAAGTATTGACTGTCAGGATGTATCTGTTGGTCTGTGAAGGGTCTTTAATTTAAGGAATAATAAATCTTAAAAATTTATATCTAGATATATTTTTGGGGTGCAAATGAAACTTTTCCATCATGGTGTCTGAAGAAGGTTAATGCTAATCTAGGGATTTAGAAAGATACTTGTCAAGGAAAATGAAAATAATGTTACCATTGAATTGACAAGGATAGAATACTTGTTCCTATCCACCTCTTCAGTTGAATGCCTCGTAAGTTTGGAGGAAATTTTTTGTCTATTTGAGTGGTAATAAATTTTCTTGGGTATTCATGGGCAAAATTAATCTCAATATTGAAGTATGATTTTGCATTTAGTTTGTTTCTTGAAGACATTCTTGACTTTGTGCTTACTGTGAAAGAACTTGAAGCCTTTTACGAATATTGATTAAGAGAACTGCTAAGCCGTCACTATACCATCTTATCGGAACATGCTGTTAAAGGTAAAGTGGAAAGAGGGACTCAGGAGGTATGGCTTATGTTATCTTTTATTAATTTAACCTTTATTTCAAGGACAGGTGTTATGTTGATAAACCTTGAGGGGTTTATTTTGGAAGTAGTCAGTAATTACCATGAAAATGTCAATATTAACACCAAACTAGAAACTAGCTGGTAAGTAATTAACAGATAATATTTCAAAGGATTAACAAAAGAAATACGGAACCTATGCAAAGATTTCGGCATAACAAATGAAAACTCTCAGAAATGGCGATTCTTTGAAGAGGTATATCTTGAGAAGGTTAAAAGATATTAGAATAATTCTAAAGGAATTGTCATCAGGGGATCTGAATCTCTCATTGCTGAGTAAAACAGCTGTTTCGGTTACGTGTCCAAAGACCTTTGAAAAGAATACCCCTGCACCTTCATTTGCTTATGACAGTGTACTGTCACTTATGTCAACAAGCTGGTTCCTGCATCGTAACAGTCTAAGAAAGTGAGAAAATTTTGAAAACTTTATTTTGAGTCCTAGAAAAGTAATGAAATGTTGCAGAATATGTATGTCTTGACAAGTGATTGAATTTTAGAAAGAGAAGTAGAAAGTGCCTCATTAGAGATATGTTTAATTGTCAAAATCTTATAAAAAAAAAAGAAAGATCCTGAAAGAATCCAAATGAAAATTATGTTGTGGACACTCTCGTAGTGGAATTGTTACGATTATTAAATATTTACTTGAAATAAGACAGTAAAGGTTCTGAAAGGAGGATTAAACCTGAAATTATGGTTTAACTTGATCTATGCATTTATGTGAAATCTGCATTTCAATCCTATCCGCAGTTCTGAAGGTGTTAATAATTAATGTGACAACATCAACATTTTCTACCCACAGTGAACTTGAAACAAGCAGTAGTGACAAAGTAACCTTCATACTGTAAAAGCATGTTTTGTTTTATTTGAAGTCTGTTTTAAATTTTCTCTTCCACATCCCACTATTTTAATAATGTGAATGCAAGAGGAGTTTTGGAGTTTCACACTCCTAATAAGTACACCTGCACCTTCATTTTATTCAAGGTCAAAACAATGGATTAAACAACCCCCCTGTTTATCATTGCGAGGAGATGACATCACTCTTACTTGCTCACTTTGGGTAGAAATTTGATAACTTCAGATGCTAACATATCACACACTGTTTGTAGGAATTGAATACAATTTTAATGAAAATGTGTCAACATCAGCATTCGTCTTTATAATATACTGAAAATATATTTTTAGGTTAAACCTTTCTGTTAACATGACGTTGGGAAAAAATGTGGAAATGATTTCAAACACTTTTGTATGAAATTTTGAGGTAACTTGGCCATGATCTGTTGATTGTGTCATTACTTCTTACCAATATGAATTGCTGCATGGAAAGTTTGAGAAAATTGATGATTTAGGTTAATTTTGAATTTCTTTGACAGGTTGATAAAAGAATATTTCATTTAGTAATTAACTGCAAAAAGAGGATGTTTGAGGGGCACTCATTATTAAAATTGAACTTAAGCTCTGCTTTGGCATTACAAATTAAATATTTGACCCATCCATAAACAAAATGTTTTCCTTTAAAATGGATGCATGTTTGAATAATAGGTCAGTTCTTAGGCAAAGTGCTCATTTCTTCAGAAAAAGGTTGGAATTTTGAAGAATGATTGAAAGTCTCAGATCAAATGCATATTCATTTGCCAATATTTTGCATATTTTTACCAACATTTTGAAATTTGTGATTTGAAAAAGGAGTGGGAAAGGTTGCTAACATTTAGTTGTGAAGAGCAATTTTCCTCCACTTAGGCAAATTTACGATACGGTTAGTGTTAACTCGCCATGAGTATTTAGTATGTTTTAAATCATAATGCTTTCATGATGTCTTTTGAAATAATGTTCAAAGTTTGAAAAGTATAGTGAAGCTTTTGATTTTATAATGTAAATCTTATTTTTTTTTAAGGATTCCAGTGGGCAGTTTGGATCTTTTGTGGAGGAAGTTAGGGGGATGTGTGTACTAGAGTTAAAAGTAAAGGTTAGGGTAGGACTTAATGATGAAACTGGAAGAAACTTTGATTTAAGGAATTTTGTATGGTTTTGTTGAAAATTGAGGATGTACATACTAAAGTATGACAAATAGATTCAAAGTACAGATGAATAACAGGTTTGTGTTAAGAATAAATGAAATAGAGTGCCCACCCATAGAATTAGACACAAAAGTATGTTACCATCTGCCAGCATTTAAAACAGTTCCAAAAAAGGGTAAGAAGATAGAAGGAAATTTGTGTCAAAAGAGTGATTGATTTGATTGAAAGGCCGAAGGTTGTGTTTGGAACTACTTTGCAAGTTGGCAACATCCTTAAAATATATTTCCTGAAAAGTTAATTAACTCTTTTCCCTTTTCTTTTTTATGTTTTCACTTTCAGTTGTTAGAATCATCTGGTGAACTATTTTAAGGTTGTTTCCACACATGGCTTTCACAACTCATTAAACTTTGCTTGCAGTATGCCTTATGGTGGTGAAAGCGTTTCGGTTTACAATTTGTTAGGTCTGAGGTAGTCTGTCTGGTAGGACAATAGCTCTTTGAATTTGAGTAATTGCCAGGCAGTAGAAGTAATACAGACCTAACATTTATCGATGAAATTTAATAATGTGAGGGTTTTGAAAATGTTGAAATCCAGCTTATATGTAGCATGTAAGGTTCCTTTTGAGCATCACATGCCTGTTGTAATAAAAGAGATTTGTTTAGTAGGGCTATGAGGCCAATTTTTGTGTCGTGAAGAACTATGAGTCAACTCTCTTATTAACTGTTTTATCCTCTTTAAACCAAGCAGTTGATTTGTTGCCATGGCAACAGCTTTCTGTGGATGGTTTGAAAGAAGTCTAACAGCAAGGTATGAAAAGAAAAATCAAAAGTTATTTTGTGGAGGAATTTTTAAAAATTTTCTGCACAAGCTCTGAAACTATCAAAATTGACTAGCAACAAATAGTTAACTGCCGAAAGAATGTCCAGTCAGATTTCTTTAAAATTTTCTGTCAGATGAATATTTTGCTGTCAGTTCTATTTGATTGTAATTATGAGTAACATTCTGCTGTAAGAATCAACAAAGGACATAGTTATGTTGTAAGAGAGTATTAATTATGAGTCAAGGCAGAGTTTTAAAGAACAGTATGGTGTGAATATCAACATTAATTTTATTACCTTAATTTGTTAACCCAGTACTAATGTTAATAACCACATTCAAAAGCAGTTTATTTTCTTTCTGTGATTGAGTAGGGATACTATGATGACAATGAAGTGAACATAAATTTGTAGGTACTTTGACCCAGAAGCTGCTATTTAGAAGGAGATAAAACAGCAGCTTTTTCCTTTGAACCCACCTCTTTACTGCCAAGGTCACTTGCTTTGTATAGCACTTGAAGATATAATAGCCGTAAAGCTATTGTTAGTATTTAACAATGGGTTCATGTCAACTTATGTGCTATAGCATTGCCAGTCGCTTTCCTTGAAAGTTAATTTGCAGCTCCCAATGGGATCCAATGCTTATCACAGTAAGGCTAGTTAAATTTTATGTGACATGTTGAACATGTATACAATCTCACAGATTGGAAGAGTTTGCAGAAATTAATATAATACTACAACAAATTTTAGTCTTACACCTCTCTTTAGTCATTTATGCATTGTATCTGTAAGTCCTTTTTCTTACACTTCTTCTTACACGTTAGTCTTTCCAGACACCCTGGAGAATAGCAATCATTTTGGTTTGTTAGACAGTGTTTCTTACTTAACTGTCAGTAACAACATTTGGATCAAAGCATTGTTCCACCTAATCTTATTCATAGGGTGTAAGTAGGTGTAAATGAGGTTTACTTGGGTATCATGGTATCAATTGAAAAGGACCAGACAAAAGAGGTGGGTACTCTAAGCTCCAATAATCACTCATGAATTGATACTCTCCTAACGAAGAGGTGGATCTAATTAAAGTTTCCGATATGTCTCCTTCTAAATAACAACTCCCTGCTTTGACCAGCAGTGTACTCACCACTGTCTTACCCCCTCCCCTCACCCCTCTTTGTGCCAAGGTGTAAGACCTGCATTGAAGAATTCTTTTTTCTTTTACTCGACAAGTAGCAGCCATATCCTTAAAAAGTATGGAAGGTATTTGTTGACATCAAAGTATGACTCTTGTCTTATCTTAAGATGTAAAATAAATGACATTATGAATGACTTTAGTTATTTGTAAGCCTGTTTCTTTTCTTCATCAGGCCAAATTTGTTTTATAGCTTAGACTTAATTCATGTGAAAGTTACTTTTAAACCCTCATGTAATCATTGTGTGTGAATCAGTCGCATCATCTCCAGTTAATTGATATGTATTCCTGTATGTAATAAGGCAATGATAATAATAAAGAAAAGAAAAAGAATTTTATTACCTTTGGTTTTTGAGTTGATGTTCATCTTGTTCAAAATGGAGATCGGGGAAACCAGGAGAGGGGAAGAAAAGCAAGTCATTTTAAAGAATTTACATGGATAATGAAACCTTATCACATTTGAGAATGGTTAAACAGGTAAAGGGAGAGAAATATGACCCTACCCATGTCCTCGAAAAATATTGGGGGTATGTCCTCGAAAAATATTGGGGGTATGTCCTCTAAAAATATTGGGGGTATGTCCTCTAAAAATATTGGGGGTATGTCCTCGAAAAATATTGGGGGGGGGCTTCAGAAACTACATTGTTATGTTCAGAAATTCAAAAACTCTGCCTCCTTCACTATGACTATACACAATTTGATTTTACTACCATGGGAAGCAAGAAAAAATGCCTGCCCTCTGCTCATGCTGTTTAGTATGCTTCAGCTAAACATGTCTCATTTTCAGAGTTTAAAGGCAGTAGGCAGTCACCCCAAACAGAGTGAGTGTATCCTGTAACTCTAGTTCATGAATGGCCTATTTTGATCATGTGACAATATTTTTGTTGGTGAATTGTGGAATTTATGGTGAATTTCGCCATGCTTTACCTATTGTTTGTAATAGTTGTGTTCAAAACATCTTCAGAGGTGATTGTAATGCAATAAGAGATTTGCATGAGTTTGCTGATTTTCCAAAGAAAATTTTGGGGTGACTGCCTATTGCCTTTAAACGTGTGTAAGAAGTATATAACGGACCCAAATCCCGGAAGAACCACGCTGCAAATTTTCTTGGACTAGACTGCTTGTGAGGCAAAGGATTTGGCAGTGTTGCTATGGGGGCTCGAAGTAAGTGAATTATAATGGGGTGTCTAGTTGTCCGACACTAGTATCCTCTACTTCAAGTAGCTCGTTGGGCAGTGGTGCAGATCAATGGCCCTCCACCCTCTTGCCTTTGGGAAAGTCGCTAACGATTTATTTATTATATTTGCCTGTAAAATTGTTTAACATTACAGGAGTTGGCTAGGTTTTCCTGTCCAGTATAGGGCCTGAGTATTTGACGATATGGCGGTCGACAATGAAGTGTGTCTATTCTGTGGCTGATACAGGAATCTTTTATAGGAGGGGTGCAAGATTTTTGTCTCACTGCACATCACAACTCGGCCTACCGTTATCCATGGTGTCGGCAGAATAAAGTGAATATAAAAATAATTTGAGAATAAAGGATTAAGAAGGAATTTTAGTAGTAAGTTGAAGAAATCATTACGGTACTTCAATAAGCCAGCTATTTTAAAATATAGGCCTACATGTTTCTTCAGTGGTCTTCACGTGCACCTAAGGAGGTCGTCTCATTAGCAAAGGACTTCCTCTGCAAAGACCCACTCCCCCACCAATTAGCCCCTCGTATCGTGGAATTGATTGGCCTTCAGTCCTAGTTAGGCTTAAATTGTGTTTTGACCAGTTTAGTTCTCATATAAGGCCATCTGAAGATCCTTAAATGCTTCATTCTAACGCCCGCTACTATGTTAATACTACCGAGCTCCCGGTGCTGTACAGTTAATGTGGAAACCACGAAACGGAGACGAATCCCCCACCTTGTCCGACTGAGTTGGCTGCGTGCCTATGCTGGAGTTGAGCTTACGGAAAAGGGTATCTTAAAACTCTTTTCGTCGTCAGAGCTTATCGGCAGTTTCTCTAAGAATTTCACAAAAAAGCACATGGCCCACGACCAGGCTATGCCACCTGTTTTCTCAACTCTAGTTAAGAAGATTGGGTAAATAAGACCGGTGCTCATCCATGCTCTACTTGATGAACCCAGCTGGCATAATTCCTAGTCCTGGATTGCACAACTTTATCGGGTCCATCTCACACTACCGTCTGCAGATTACCTCGGATGGAATTCCTTAATGTTCACTTTGTACTTGTATACAGGGGCGTCGATTTGATTTTGGAAGTATTGGCCCTAGGGGGACATCTGGCCTAAAACTTCTGTCCTGGTGAGAGTCTAAGAGGAGAGACCAAGATGTAAAATGGTGCCAAATGTTTCAATATTTGAAGGTATACTATGAAAATTGGGGGTATACGTCATTTCCCAAAGGAGGGCAGGCTCAGCCAAGGGTGGTGCTTTGATTTGCTGACATGGGGGCTAAGCGTTCTGACTGGGGCCAGCTACTCTACGCCTGACAGATGCAAATGATGCCGAACTCAAAATATAAGGCGCGCGGAGCGCGCCGAAAAATTTGGAGTTATCGTGAAAAAGATTTCATATTTTAGTTGAAACAGTTTGGGTTATTATTGAAGAATCTGCAAACCAATAAATTTGATAGGGCGACTACATGATCTTCGTCGGGGAGTAAACTCATTAAAGGTCCTAGACGAAACTGAAAAGTCTTTCTTCTTACAAAATATGTTTGACTCGATGGTGAGGTTAAAAAAAGGAATCTTCAAAAAAAAATAGGAAAAACAGGTTAGACCTTCTCAACGTTGCATTTTCGTGTTTCTCTAAAATCACGACTATAATATTTGTGGAACCTTTAACGTTAAATTTAAAATTCAATATGTTTGAAATGGTGGGCTTTACAGCTAGATAAAACTGAAGATGAAAGCGCACGTAGCGCTCGAATTTTTTTGAAGTTATAGAAAGAATTGTTACAGAACTTACTGCCTACGGACCTGATAAAGAGTCATGTTCCGAGAGATGTTCTGAGAACATCAATTTTTTCACTACTACTCGCCTACATGAAGTTTACTGGTTACCACACTTTTTAGTTTCAGGTCACGAAAAGTGGGGGCAAATTTGTTAGCGTCCCCTCCTCTCAAAAAAGTGGGGGACAAGTCCCCGTCCCCAAATTGACGCCCATGCAGCATGCTTGTACAGCAGGCCTTCATGTCTACATGGTGTTCCTGACCTGTCAAATCCAAACCCCGTGGGGATATGGTAAGACATAGTACAGGGGCGAAAGATATTTGCTGTGAGAATTTTTCTGATTGCCTAACATTCATAACATGTAATGAGTTTTATCTGAAAATGAAGTTCCCGTGCCCGAAAATCGAGCCCTGACACTGACATTTCTTTTGTTCTGGGGACTACCATCTCATACTCCCTATGAATACAAGGGAAGGGAATATTGGCCTGGATGTTTCTGTGCATGGAAGTACTACCTCGGTACTTCAATGCTCACGGCAAGTGCGTCAGACATGCGAAAATTGTTCAAACTTTGGTGAAATTCCCTTTTAACTCTGTGGTAAGGAGACTAATTCCTGCTTGCAAGTTGAGGTACATAGTAACGGCGGCGCGGCGGTCCCCTAATGTATTTGCAATGTTCCTAATAATACGAGGGTGCAACTTCAAGCAGGCCGAAAAAATGTTTTCAAACATTACATTGTTTTCAAACATTACATTTCAAACATTACATTACATTGTTTTTTACATTGTTTTCAAACATTACATTGAGGAATACTTTAAGAATCTTGTCCGACACTACACATATATTGCCCGTCCGTGGCCTACGGCATGATCCCCTCTTTCCTAGTATTGTAAGAACATTTTTGGTTTCGATGAAAAGACTTATGCAACCTATAGTGTGTATGTACGTGTGAGGGGGTGTGGGTGTATGTTTGTGACACTTAGTTCGTTAACACGATAGCTCAAGGAGGGAAACTCCTACAGTTCTCATACTTGGTATACAGATACCCCATATTAAGAGGAAGAATTCTAATGTTTTTGGTTGAAGTCAGTGCTCATCTGAGGTCACTAGAGGTCAAGCTCTGAAAACCTCGTTAACACGAGAACTCAAGTAAGGAAGCATGAATACTCACCATACCTATAGGATGTGGATGCATTGCATCAAGACAAAGGACTGTATCGTTTTTGGTGGAGGACAAAGGTCATCAAAGGTCAAACTCTGAAAATCTTGTTAACACGATACCTCCGAATAGGAAGCGTGGGAAATCGTCATACTTAGCACGAAGATGCATTTTATGAAGAGGAAGGACCCTATTGATTCTGGTGGCGGTCGAAGGTCATCTGAGGTCACCAGAGGTCAAACTCAAGAAACATCTTGAGCACTGTATCTCAATGTAGGAAGTATGGATACTCTTCATACTTAGCATGTATATGCATTATATGAAGAGGAAGAAGTGCATCATTTCTGGTGAAGGTCAAAGGTCATCTGGGGCTACCAGAGGTGAAATTCTGAAAACCTTGTTAAGTAACAGGATATATCTTCAGATACAAAGCCTGGCTACTCTTCATACTTAGCATGTAGATGCATTATATCAGGAGGAAGGACCCTATTAATTTTGGTGGAGGTCAAGGGTCATCGAGGTCACAAGAGGTCAAACTCTTTACAATAATACGGTACATTATCTCAAGATAAGAAGCATGGAATATCTCCTGACTTAACATATAGATGCATTATGTAAGTTAAAGAAAGAATCCCATCATTTTTGTCGAGGTTGGAATGTCTTCTGAGGTCACCAGAGGTTAAACCCGGACAAGCTTGTAAACAATTGTTTTTAGAAGTAAAGCATGTATACTTAACATACTTAGCCATGTAGATGCATTATATTGAGTGAAAGTGCCCTACTGTATTTGGTAGAGGTCATCTAAGGTCACTAAATGTCAGCATCTGAAGAACTTGCATTACAGAATATTTTACAATTTGAAACTCAAAGAAACTTTCATACATGGTGTTTATTTACCATATTTATTACAAAAATGCTGTTGTTGAGTTTTTTGTGTTCAGTGAAGGGTCATTTCAGGTCACCATCTTGTTAGCATGATATTTCAAGGGTAATATCATAGCAACTTGTCATACATGATGGGGGAATTGGACTATTGTTCCAGAATATTAACATTGTAGAGCCTTTGTAGTTCTGGCTGAAGCTTAAGTCTACCGAAATGAGTTCATTGAAACTTCATAATTTTTTATTCTTGTTTCTGTTTTTTCCCAGTTAAGGAGAAAGCATCAAAACAAGAAGTTCTAAACAGGTTTCTCTTTGGGGAAAATAGCCCCCCCCCCCCCCCCCCCGCTCTTATAGGCTTATAGCCACCCAAATATGCCGAATGTGCATACATTATGGGCGTTAAGATGAATTTAATACTGTTCCCCAGTTGCACTGGTTGACCCCCTCTCATTTGGTAACAGAAGTTGCCCTCTCCTCATCTCGACACTTAAATCATAATTACATATCTATTGATGTGTGCAGACTGAAGTGCAAGACTGATATGTAAAGACCGAGTTACACCACAAATCTGGTTTCCGAAAACAGTTTTAGAAGGTTTAATACCGTGTTGAATAATGCTATGGGTAGGGCAAGTGAACCATGCATTATATACCAGGATGATGCATGCAGGCTCTGCAGGGTATACTAGTACGACAGGTTTAATTTTCGTAACGAAAGTGACTTCCAAAACGAGGGTTTGTATTATGATTGTGCGGCAAATTCGTGACTGCTTTCAACTTTTCCAAAGTATTGTTACTCAAAACATCGGTTGAATGAATTCAAATGACGGCCTTTCTTTGCATCCTCTCAATGCACGATGATTTTTTGTGGTCTCACCGCGGCGCACCCAAACTTTGTTCTTGTGAGAAAGCGACTACGATTTGTATCGAAAGCAACAAAAATGTTCGTCAGTCAAAAACCACCTCAACGCATGCACTCATGCAGAAATATATAGCTCACTTTTAATGACTGTTAGACTATTTGGAGTGTAACATTTTGTCCCTTCACCAGTTTCCCGTGCCGAAGCCACCATAAGAATATCAAAGAAATTAGTTTGTAACTTTGTTGTACATGATCTTCGCGGGCTGAAGTAGTTGAAGACGTCGTGATCCATATAGACCAGTAGCCAGCTGGTTGGGCGGTGGGTAGGGCCTCCTAGAAAAAAAGTTCGCCCCCTAGAAAATTATAAATTACAACTGCCTTAATGCATTTTAGCATACATCTCCCCTAAAATTTTTTGCCCCCTGGACCTCATCTCGCTCCTTCATTTCCTTGTCTGGCTACGGGACTGAATCCATAGCATCGGTCGTACTTAAAGGGCAAGAGCAGTCACCCCAAACATTTTTTGAAGCAACAGCTAAATCTCACAGTTTTCTTCTTATTTCTCTTCAAAGTATCTTTCATAATATTTCAGGACTTCAATATTTCATATTCAAGGTAAACCAATTAGTTACTTCTAGTAAATTTCACATTTGAGGAGAAAAAATATCGTCACATGACTCTTAAGAGCCAATCATGAAACAGGACAGTCTACTACACTACTTCAAGTTGGGGTGACTGCATTTCCCCTTTAAGTGTTAAATCTATCTTCAGACATTCCATAACCTTTGGAGTCCAAACATCCGAAGTAAATTTTGCCCAAATAGTAGCAACGTCCACAAATGTCAGTTGCAGGGCTTGGAGATAAGGATTCCGGAGTACATTGACTTGGTTCGTGGAAATGACACTCAGTCGGAGAAGACACGTACCAGGATCGTGCCAGAGCCAGATATTGTAGGATTGTCTCCAAAGGGAAAAGGGGAAGGGTTCCTGAAGCTCTGGGTTTTCTAGAAAGTGGCATTACAATGAAACATTTAGTTATCTGCTTTCAAAGTTCATATCTTAATATCCTAAATCTTATTATATCGTAAGCGTATAAAGGGGGATAGGGAAGACCACCGCTACTTTTGAGAAAGCGTGGCAAACAAACACTCCCCGCATACACCCACACTTTCACGCAATGGCGCCGCCAGAGGTGACGACTGGGGCCAGCATCGCAGATGATGATGCCGTAAACCGGGGAGGGAACCTCCGGCCCGCAGGCCGTATGCGGCCCTTGAGACCATTTAATCCGACCCGCGAGGCAACTTATAAATTGTTAAATTCAGAATCTTTTAGATGTATATGTTGTTAACAATCTTTTAGCTCACAGTTTATCCTGCTTATACCATGTTTCGGATATTTTAGATAAATACACTTTGAAAATATCACCACCATTATATAACTAAAACCATAGCATGCACAATATAACATACCTACCGTTTTGTCAGACATAAACTATGTGCAGAACCCTTGTACTACTGGTGGCGTGAGAGATAGGCTACGTGGCATTGGACAGAAGTGCTCAATCACATGTATAGGCCTTCAACAGTACGAAACCCAGTGGACACCGTGTTTGTTCCCTTAGATTCCGGTTGTCAGAACTCCTCTCCCTACGAAAAGTGGATTAAAATTAGAAAGGTGGCTTCGCCCCAGTTCATAATCAGGGTTTCCCCTACCAGGGTCCACTTGGGCTCTTGCATGGATCTGCGCCCTATGGGGAAAGCTTGTTGCGCCCTCGCTTGCCCGCTTGGCGCACGTGTATTACTCCTCCACCTATACTGACTGCATTTTTAATACCTGTTTGTACGTAAAAAAGGTACATATTCGAAACCTGCTGTGAAGGTAACACCCTCGCGGTAGTCTGCACCGTTGACCCGCGAATGAATTATGGCTATCAAAATGGCCCTTCAGAAGAGAAAAAGGTTCTTCATCCCTACCGTAAACGCAGAAATTCGATGTAAATTGTGCGTGTACGCGTATCCGTGGTAGCTTACACCAGGGGCGGATCCTATCTTTGTCCCCTTGTGGCAGGTGACATCCTGGGAGGGGTACAAGGGGAGAGGTTCCCCTCTCCCTTTAAAAATTTATGTACATTTAAGATGTTTTAGATGCAAATTGGGACCGTGGTGGACTGGCTAAGGCGTCGGACTTACGATCCAGGGATTGGTTCGAGTCCTGTCGGGTTCATTACGTTGTGTCGGCAAAATGCTTTATCTCCACCCAGGTGATAAATGGGTACCTGTGAGGTAACTTGTCATTGGCGAGGATAATAGATGCAGCAGTACCGAGGGATTGTCTCTAGAATGAGTTACTGCTGACCAGGGGTAATATTTGTGAAGGCTTTGATACTTCGGTGATAAAGCGCTATAAAAACCGAGTACAATTCAGGCCCGTCGGAACCGCTACGGTAAGTACGGTATTTACAGTACCACTTTTCAGCTAAAAGAGAGAGAGGGAGAAGAAAAGGGGTAGGGCAGTGGTAATTGTAAATACACTTACGACTAAAAAGCATTCTGAAAACGGCCTTGCTAGTCCTTCACACCTTTGCTATACTACGATCAGCTCCAAAAATATCCCAAAGATAGCACCATTTTGCATCTAAGCAACCTTAAATTAACAAAAATTTCTGAAAGGTGAGGGGAACGCCCCCTCCCCTTAGACCCCTATTTCAGGATGATACCTTTATATAGTGACAAAGGAAGGATCCCCACTGCTGTATACAAAAACGCAGGGTGCATAAAAAAGGTTCAATTTACGCGCCGCCACTGCAGTTAGTAAAAACATCCAGCCAGTCGGAAAAATTAGAATTCACTAAATTATGGACATTTTCCAGCCATGTACGATCAGCTCCAAAAAAATCCCAAAGATAGCACCATTTTGCACCTAAGCAACCTTAAATTAACAAAAATTTCTCAAAGGAGAGGGGGACGCTCCCTCCCCTTAGACCCCTCCCCCAAGACCAGGGCCGTAGCGAGCGGGGGATGTGGGGTGTCACACTCCCCAATATTTGATCGCTCGTCGGCAAATTTTCGGTCTGCCGGCAAAAAGGGGAGGAAAGGGAAAGGAAAAGAAGAGGAAAAGAGGAAAGACAGAAGGGAAAGGAAAGAAAGGGAGTAAAAAGGAAGACGGAGAATGAAAGGCAAAAAGAGAAAGAGAGAACGGGAGCGTGTGGCCAGTCTGTTATCGGCTATTTCGATTTTCAGCTCTTCATCTAATTGGCCCAGGCATTCAAGTTGAAGGCCCGTTGGCAGATTGATTATGCATGTGACGGCCGTATCAACGGCCGTCGGTGTAATTGGACGAGTGACTGAGTCCGTCGGCAACTCGGAGAAAGAAAGGGAATCAGTGGTGGCGCCAGGTAGGGGCAGGGGGCTTGGCCCCCCGTCGGGGAAGGCTTCCCTTCCTCCCTTCGGAGAGCTGTTATGTATACGATAAAACATGTAGTCCCCGACAACGGCCAGTCGCCCCGACGATTTACTTAATTTTGGTCTAAATTAGGGCAAATTCTCCAATAAACCCCGAAATTTTCCAATTTTCTTCTCTAAAAATCCAATTTTTTTTTTCAAATTTACCATGGTAAGAGCCCAATTTTTTCTAATTTTCTCGAAATAGAGCCCAAAATTTTCGCTTCGCGCGCAAAATTTATCCTTCAAACATCGTTTCGGCACTCTATCGGCCTCGTTGAGGCTTTGGGTTGTTGGCCAAATCCTGGCGCCACCCTGAAGGGAATTAAAGGCTTCCATATAGGTGCACTATTTCGGATCATATGACATTCTTGAAAAACCACTTCCTGCACATTATCATTAGCGGCTCGCCATAGAGGCACAGGGGGGCACTTGCCCCCCAAAAGTTTGCAAAGTATGGTCTTCAGTTTTCCACAAAAAATAATAATAAATAAATAAAACATGTAATTTGAGATGGGTAAGGTCCTGCCTTTTCCTTGACTCGGTTTAAAATTAAAGAAGTGAATAACTTTCCAATGCAATGCGAAGGTTAAACATTAACAACGGTGCTTTCAAAACGACATTTTTTCGGCGCGCTTCGCCGGCGTTTTCTTAGTTGCTTGTTTGCTACTTACTATACTACTTCAGACATCTTAAATGGACCTACGTTTAGTGCGAAGCTAAGGTAACCAAAACAAATGATGACTTTGTGATATGTGTAACCTGATTAGCGTAGGCATCATAATGTCATTTTCAGAGGGTAACGGTAATGCTGGAGTTAAATACCCATAATTTTGCAGACACTTTAGAACTTTCGGGGTCATTAGATACACAATCCATAGATTATCATCTACAACTAAAAGCAGTTTTGCCCCAGTGTCACCTGGCCAGATTAGCATAGGTACCTGAAGGTGTAACAGGCATGTAGCCTAAACGTATTGTGTTTCCCATAGAAGGAGAGGTTTCCCTTCCCTTGTCCAAATTGACAGCGCCGTTGGTCCACGAGCGGTATACCGTTATACCGTATACCGTTTCAGTTGATTTAAAATAAACACACCATAGAGTCAGTCTAAGCTCAGTGTAGTGATACTTTTGTCCTAGCTATTTGTACAGTATATAGGATGAGACGTCGTTCTGAGTGATGGGATTTGCCCTCCCCCTTTAAAAACTTTCGTTTCGGAACGGTACTGAGATTAAAATAGTGCTATCATTACATCGTTTTCAAGTGTCTTCAGTGCTCGAAATTTTCATTAGTTTAAGAAAACAATCCAGAAAACCCACATGAAAAAAAAAACAATCCAGAAAACCCACATTTTATGGCTTCTTGACAAAGCTGAAACATATTGTGACACAATGAAAGAAACAAAATACTTAAAGGTGAGGCTTCTTTTATACAAATGAATCAAGCTGCTTTGCACGGCATTTCACCTGCCTCTGACTCCCCCCCCCCCCCCCATGGAGTAGCGATCGGCTGATATGGTTGTATTTTTATTTTTAAAGTAGTCAGCTAATGACTGACTGTCTGAAATAGTTTTTGAAGAACTCTTGAAAACTACATGGGGCATCGCTGTAATACAGAATAATAACCATACTCCTATTGTACTATCCGGAGCTGACCATTAATATTGCCCGGGGGGGGGTCTCCCAACCTCCCTTAATACGGATTTGAGTTTGCCCCCCCCCCAAACAAAATTTCTTAGAGCCGCCCATGCACATTATTCGATCCTCATTTTTATCATCACCATGGGGAGCAGCACCCTATTACCCATAGAGTAGGCATCCTTAGCCCGTTCTCTAAACCCTAACCTTGACTTCACACACATTTTGCAAACTCCCGAGGATCCGACTTACCCACAAATTTTTTTTCCAAAAGTCCCCTGACTCTCTGGCGAAGAGCCAGGGGCGAAAACCAAACAATACTCCCGAAGGAGGTCTGCTCCCTGAAGGAGTAACAACGTCCCCAAGGGACAAAATTTGACTTAACTGACACCACCCGACAGTGGTCCCTTTCTAGACTGGCTGAATAGAACAGGTCCCACTTTGGAGCTCCGCCGTCGTGATCACGGATACTCCTGCGCCAAGTAAGTATCCACAAACAGCTTTTTTTCCAAAAAGTCCCCTGACTCTCTGGCGAAGAGCCAGGGGCGAAAACCAAACAATACTCCCGAAGGAGTTCTGCTCCCCGAAGGAGTAACAACGTCCCCAAGGGACAAACTTTGACTTAACTGACACCACCCGACAGTGGTATCCACAAACAGGCTTTTTACGTGCTAAAAACGGACACGGCCAGACCGGCGAAAGGATCACTACATATGGCCAACAACCAAAAAACCGAACACCAACAACACAAACCACCAAAAATCGCCCAGAACACCAGACCGAATCCCTCGACCAGCGAGGACACTCCAGCTCCGGTACGGATTCTTGGAGTCTGTTACCACCAACAGAAACCACCACCACACTCACCACCAACGACCCAACAACACAATCTCAAAACAACACACGCCCAAAGGCAACAACACGCCCCAAGGCAACCACATCGCAGGGGGACATGGGGGGGTCCACTTGTTACATTAAAGTCACTGTTTACAGTTTACTTACAGTATATACAACTATCTACACGTAACGAAAACAAAACTTCCCAAAGAGATCGAACGAGCCCGGCAGGGGATCGGGAACGTCCACTCTCTTCGGGAACCCAAACTGAACTCCACACCTCTTTTCGGGGGAATATCCATGTTGAATCACAGGAGGAGAGATATACCGACGAGTGTAGGAACTTCTATATAAATAACTTGGATAAATTGTTCAGAAACTTCTAGAGCCCGTAGCGTTGTGAACTTCCCTTCACTGCATTCTCATGCTTTTAACTTCTGAACACCAAAAATGAAACAGATACAGAACCCGCCCTGGCGTTCAAAGCATATTTTGAACGCTTGTGTTAAAGGTCGTATGACATGAAAATAACATAGTTGGATATTTGATGTAAAAAGCATTAAAAATCCAGAAAATAGCCACAATTCTCGTTAAAATCCGTCAAACATTGACCATTTTATAGGGAAATTTCTATTTCACACTTGTATCATGAATAAACATGAGCTAAATATGCAAATATGTGACATCTAAAGAGGGACATACCATATATGGCACATGTTAGCCCTGTTTTTTCAACCTTTATTTCAAGGACACTGGTAGGTAAGCATTGTTATTCCCTGAGGGGATTATTATAAAAGTTAAATTTTATCCTTGAAAAATATTGATATCACTCACCAAACCTGAATCTATATGATCAGTAATTAAGAGATAATTTATATAGGGTTAACAAAAGAAATCTTCACACTGTGCAACACTCCACATCATTATTTTTGCATAAGCAATTAATTTCTTCAGAAACCATCAAACTTTGAAGGCGTATATTTTGAGAACAGTAAAAGAAATTAATAATTCCAGCGGATCTTTGATTGGATGACTTAATTCTTTAACTGACAAGTGAAACAGCTCCTTTTGGTGGCATGTCACACGACCTCTAAGATTCTGAACACTTTTCTCCCTTGTTAAACGCCGGACGCCTATTTGAACACTTACCGTATTTGAACGCCTGACGCGTCTAGTGTTCAAATGCTGAACGCATAGACTGCATAGTGTACCAATTCTGAACGACAGGTCCAGATCCTCAAGAATAATAGTGGCATGACGGGACGAATAGCCTAACACATTAAAATTATCCGGAATCTTTGCATTGGATAATGCATTATGAACCGAAATATCCAATCCTGCATGAGACTTAATTTTTACCGAGAAATTATACTACATCCTCAGAGCTTCCGGGGGCTTTGCCCCCTGGACCCCCACCAGTTGCCTTAAGGCGGGCCCAGTGTTTTAGCCAGCCCCTATTTGTGCGACAATCATAGGCGTAGGAGCCTAATTTGATTTAGGGGGGCTGTAACGACTTGCCCGAAAAATGTGACCAAAATTTTTCGCACTCCTCGCACACGAGCACAACTTTCTGTATTGCAGGGGGGGGGGTGAGGGGGCAGATAACGTGTTTGACCAAACTCCCCTCCCCTCGAGAAATTTTTGTTAAGTTAAAGTGGCCTAGATGGATTTGGTGCTATCCTTGAAAAAAAAAATTGAACTGTACTATACTTTAATAATGGTCAAGAAATGGAGTACAAACGATGACGAATGCGCGCGAAGCGCGCAGAATTTTGCATGACATAGATATCATTTCTATGACAAAACTTGCATCTGCATCGAAACCGTTTCAATTCCTCAAAGAAACCTAACTACAAATCACAAGGCGATTCTTCTACCTGATGATTCGTAAAAAGCTATTAACTTTTGCTGTTGTGCTTCTCCGGGAGTTGTTATCACAAGGTAGTGATAACAAGGACAATATTGAGGTTAGGTCTAAAGAAAACTGATACTTTGTGAACCATTTGTGATAGAACACGATGAATAGAAACATGATTGAGTCGAAAACAGACCCCACCCCACTACTACAAGGATAAAGCTTAAACGCCTTTGGGGTGATTCAATGGGGGACATGCGCTCCGTTCCTCCATGTCACTGTGGCATGGAGTATAAACCCGACCACGGGTTTAACCCGTGGCACCTGCGAGCGAAGCTGGCAAAAATTTTGCGTTACGACTGTTGTAGAACCCATTACCGTTGAAGAATGGGAATGTGATTGAGACGGTGTTGAAGAATATCACAACAGAACTGAAGATAGAAGTGCGCAAAGTGCACGCAAAGTTTGGTAATTTGGGAAAGATCTTTGATAGAAAACTATCAAAATACATCCATTATACGTTTGAAACGACACCCCACCGTATCCCCTGCTGACAGAGGATGGAGATATACCTCTTATTTTCGGATCAGTGTCTTGGCCAGAAAACTTTCGTGTAATTTTATTTCCCTAAAATATAATTGTGATAAGATATATAGTGCGAATCGTGACAATGGTAAGGCAATTTGCATTAGGAATCATTTATTTCCATGATAAAAGTTGCATGCAGACTCTGCACCGAGACATCTTCAGTACCCAAAAAATGCGTTTGCCAATAACAATGTGAACTTGATGCCTTGTCATCTAATAAAGCTTTCAAATTTCATTAACAAAACTTTGACAAAAGAAGAGGAGGGGAAAAGAATTCCCTGCTTTGCATTCTTGAATGTTGTGCTGCTTCACAACCACACACATCAGCCTATGCACACGAGCAATCAACCTAATCGGGGGGGGGGGGGGCGATGAAAAGTGTGAATACGTTTAAGACACTATTGATAATAAATAATCAATGACACTGAAAGCGCGCGGAGCGCGCGAAAATTTTGGTACTTTGCGAAGTACCCATGAAAATGGTGTTCTGTGATGCTAACGTAAAACACTGAAACAAGAAAACGTCTACAGCAGATGAGAGATAAGCATGGAGCACCGCCTGTGTAAAATCTCTACTATATAACTGTTTTTTCGGGTAGGAATCGATATTTTTATTTTTTTCCGGACAGGCGGTCGGGCATGCTTAGAACGTTAGTTTAAATTACTGATTTAACAAAACTTTATTATCGCAATTTTTTCTTCCAGTTCCAGAATTTTTTTTTATATACTGCCCGAATTTTTTCACAGAAATATTTTTAGGGGGGCTGCAGCCCCCCCCAGCCCCCCCCCCCGTCTCCTACGCCTATGGCGACAATGTCGCATAAACGGCAAAAAATGTCGCACATTAAAAATCTTACAAGCAAATTCTACCCGGGGGGGGGGGCTGGAACGACTTGCCCGAAAAATATAACCCAATTTTTCCGCGCGCTCCACGCACGTTCGACATGTTACTGTGCATATCATATAGCTTAGGCATGCATCGGTTATCACACCGCATGCCAATTACATACAATAATTTGCCGTGTTCCTACCTTCTTTATTGGTTTTAGTTTTGGCCGAAGTCGGGGATCGCCGCCCTGGGGGAGGGGTCTAAGGGGAGGGGTTCCCCTCCCTTTGAAAATTTTTGAAAAATTAGGTGTCCTTACATGCAATCTGGTGCCACATATGCTACCTTTGAAGTGAAATTTGTGTTAAAACATTAACGTATTTTAGGTAGAAAAAAATCAGCATCAGTGAGGGTGGGGCTTACCCAATGGACCCTCAGATATACCACTGATAATCATCATATTAAGTTCAACCATTAAAAACACACTGATATCAAGGGCGGATCCAGAAATTTCGAAAAGGGGGGGGGGCTGAAAGCCCCCTTCATAGTATTCTCCTAGATTAACATTATGCTAATTTTTGCATATTTGTTATTGTTGATGTGGCGAAAAAGGGGGGCTGAGGCCGGGAAACCCCCCTTAGATCCGCGCCTGGATGTATAGGTGCTGGCGCATTTCAAATCAGAACTTTATATTAATTACCAAGGAAGTTATTTTTAAACTATTAATACCCTTTAGCTACATCATTGCATTATTTTTCTTTCAGAACTTGAAGGTGCCCGAAAAATTCTCAGCATTTTGCCCGAATTTTCACAAAAGTTTTGGTTGGGGGACTGCAGCCCCCAGCCCTCCCCCCTCCTCCTACGCCTATGGTGTAAAGGAAGTAGAGTGTGTTTTCTAAGTGAAGGGTGCATGAAAACTCATCCCCCTGAGAAATGTTTGTGTATGCACAAAGGCTTAGATGCAATATTATGGTATCTTTGGAGAATCTTTCAACTAATTACATGCTTAGAAATTACCATTATTTTAGTGAAATTTCGGCTGGGGCATGGCACTCGTTTTGCAAGAAATGTATAATGAGGACTGCATGCTACAAATGTCATCGTATATGCTACTCATAATATTAGATTGCTATAAGATTCTTTATAGATGCTGGATCAATACGATGTTGGAGGTGTGCCTCTATTTTTAGGAATAGTGTTTTGGTAAGAATAATATAACAATGCCCTAATAATGGTCATAAGATACAGAGTGTGAAGCGTGACAAATGCACGCGAACCGAGCCAAAATTTTGCATTGAAAATCATTTCCATGGCAAAAGTTGCATGCAGACTCTGTACCGAGACACTTTCCATTTCCTAACAAAATATATCCGAAAATGAGAGGGCGAGTCTTCTGCCTGGTAATTCGTAAAAGCTTTGAATGTTCATAAAGTAAGTCTTCCCCCTGAATTCCTCTGTTCTGCATTCTTACAATGCTGTGCTCTTTAGCGTAATGACCCCTATGCACACCAACTATCGGCATAAATGTAAAACCCTCAACGATGAATATTATGAAAATGATTGAGATGATATTGATGAAACAGAGCGATGCTGTTAGTCTAGAAACCTTTTGGAAGTTTGCTAAGGATTTGCGAGGATTTTGATAGTTTGAGAACGACCGACTTGTGATAATGAATGATTGAAATAGATTTATCACTCAGTGAGAAACACACTGCACTCAACCCCTTACAAAACACTATAGCTTGAACGCCTGTTGCTCATTCTAAAAAACAAATGGAGGAATTTTCAGAAATCGATTGAGCGTCCCCCCTCCCCGTGCCGGTCCCATTGCTTTCAAGTATGGTTACCGTAATTTATAATACCTGCAACACGCAAACATAATGCTTTTTAAGGTATTCAAAATTTTTCCGTTTATTACATATGAAGTCCATTAATTTATATCATCAAGAACTAAAAATATTTTTCGAGGGCAATGTCTCTCCATTTTCCTTTTATGAAAAGAAAGATATAAGTGTAAATTTCATCAGTCTGATGAAAACTGTCTCTGATGAAAGAGTATAGTGTTCATATATTTTAGAAAAATCCCTTTGCCGATACTACGCTTATGTTGTAATTTTTGTTCGTTGGTTTCTTTACACTTCGGTATCTTTTCACATGTAACTGAAATGAACTACCAAGTTCATTACGCAGTTAGGTGCATGGAGAAAACTCGTTCCGCAGGCGGTATGTAGCCTGCGTCATTGATCTGGCCTGAGAGACACTTCACTATTACAATTTCATTGAATGACATTACAACTATTCCTGGCACAAGAGAGGGACAGGGGCTGTGGTGCCACCGTTGGAGAATTTTCCATTTTCGTCGTTAGTCACAGTGAAGAAGGTCGGTATGATAAAATGTAATCCCAGACTGCGATCAGTCTCCCGACTGTTTACCTTCAGTTGCTCTCAACGAGCGCAAATTCTTCAATATAACACCATATATATTATTGGCGTGCTGCATTTGTGGAGTTTCTTTGCTTTATTTTAACAATTTTCTTTTATGTAGTCCATTGTAAATGCCCTTCCACCTTACTCATTAAATCTAGACCTGTGTAATTATCCTCCATCGTCAGATCGTCTTTGCTGTTTAGGTTGGAGAGTACATCCTCAATCTCATATAGTTGTTCTTTCGCATGTGGCAAGATACGATGCAAAACAAGTTATCCCCTGTCAAGACGAGTTTTACATTTGCTCACCATCAGTACATATTTTTTCTTACCCTACGCAATCCTGCAGACCATATTTATATAAACACTAAATCAGCACTACCCTGCTACGGAGTAGGCTTTGTCAGTGGGGAGAAAAAGGCCTTGTCGGCTTATGACGAGAAGCGTTCGTGTTTGCGTTATTCCGAATATGTATTGTTTGTTTCACGAAAGGTATTCTTTTCCTTTCTAGTGCTGGATAACCTAGAGTAGCCAAATAATAGCACCATTTTGCATCTAAGATCCTTGCAGGTGCAACAGTGTTCAAAGGCGAGCCTGTGCACACTCCTCCTAGCAGGTCCCTCCCCCGAAACGGTTGACGCGAAGGTCCAAGTAGGGAGGTGATATTAGACCTCCCTGGTCCAAGAAGTTTTTCATAGAAAATGCCCCCACCCCGGATTATGCTTGCAAGGAAATGTTAATTTACTTTTCCTTTGGAAGTGTAATAAATTTCTTCAACAAGGGACCTCAAAAGGAAGAATGTTTAGAAGCACTTTCAAGGTCTGGAAAGTGCAATCTGGGAGCCATTTGGGCCAAAGTGTTCTTGGTATGCCTCACGCAATTATGGTGGCGCTCTGTTCAGATGGTATCTAAAGGTACTCTAATAGTATCACCAGGGAGGTGATATCAGATATATCACCTCCCTGGTACCACAAACACTTCAAGAGGCCACTAACCATACATTTCCATTTCGCAGCCACCCCCCCCCCCAAAAAAAAAAAACCAAATACCTTCTTACACTCATGCATGCTGGTTGAATTGACGATGCAGGCGCTAATTGTTTGTCGACAGAATGAATAATGATAAAGGTGCTGTTGTCTTTGGACTAGCACCCAATACTTTCATTTAAGCTGCCCCCGGGAATTGATGATTTATTATCTAATTAGGATTAGGATATATACGGTTTCGGTCGTGGTACATGCGGGCGAAGGACGCCAAAAAGTAACATGAGTAGTTATGATATACCTGTAAAGTCGGGGACGGGCTCTGCCGTTGAGCACAAAAAACATTTCAGGACTAACCGGGGCTGGGCTGGAGAGTCCCCCCCCCCCTCCCTCCGGGGCCGTTGTTCGGGTAAAACCTATTTCTAGGACAATTTGTCGAGGAAAAATGGACAATTTTTTCAAGTAATAGTATTTTCTTTTATCAAAATGGCTCCGCCCCAGCAAAATAGTATATACCGTATGCCTAGAATTCATCACTGAACATGGCGTAATGTGAAGTGAACATGACTTAAATGGAAAGCAAAACTTGCTACTCTTCAAGGCATATAAACCGGCGAGATATTGAGAAACGTGAACTTCAGAAAGCCAGCCTAAGCAGGACAAAGAGTACTACCACCCTCACCATGTGTAAAATGTGTTTTTATGTAATTTAGTAAATGTGCAGTACACTTATACAAAGTCTCACCATCTGAAAAAACAAATGGGTATCAAACACAGGCTCACGAGCCAGGGGTCTGGAGAGCTGCATGCAACCCCCCTCCGAGTTCAGGAAAAAACCAGAGTCTTCTGGCATATTTATGGAAAAAATCGGTCAATTTTCTCGTTCAACTGAAAAAACCGGCCCAGTCTGTTCTCCCCAAAATGATCTCATGTACTCATTGTCACACAGCGAAATTGCATAGTAAACCATATGCACTAAATAGTCAGGTAAATTTGGTCGGTATGTTGTTTTACTTTCAGCTTTATTTGGTAAATACTTGATATGATGTAGAGTAGAGATCAGAAAATCAGAAAAGTATGTGCTCCATTTTTCCATGTGCAAGGGGGGGGGGGGCACCAGCTTTAAATGGCGCTGTCATTCATCATTTTGGTTGTCACGGTTCAGGTTAGCTCAAGAAAGGTTCTTTTGCTCCAACATATACGGGTCTACAACGTTTTGAGGATGAAAGTTGTAAAATTAAATTATGTGTGTGTTAAAAATCTACTTTTCTTTAAAAGGTCAAAAGCTGTCGCCCCAAACTCATTTTGAAACAATAGCTAAATGTCACAAATTTCTTCTTCTTTCTCTTCCAAGTATCTTTTATAATATTTTAGGACATAAATATTGCATATTTAAAGTAAACCAAGCAGTTGTTCCTTGTAAATTTTACAATTGAGTGAGAAAAATGCTGTCACATGATTCTCAAGATCCATTCAGGAAATAGGATAGTCTACTAAACAATTCATATCCGGGTGACTGCATTCTCCCTTTAAATACCAGAAGTTAGTACCTCTAGTTATTTAGTTGACGATAATATTAGCGATATACCATCCCATATGCCAAAATTGCCAATGAAAAACAAAGAAATTGCGAACTTTTTCAGTACCACTCATGTCACGTAGGTTTGAATGTGGGTGGCTAAGTTTTCCTGATGTATTACCAGTGGCGTCACGGGGGGGGGGCAGGGGGCACGTGCCCCCCGAAAAACCTTGTGCCCCCGTGTGCCCCCCAACTGAGATTTGAGATTTTGAAGAAAATATAGATCTTCTGTAAGTTCTGTATTCAGAATATTTGACTACCATGTTTCATATGATTTGATTCCTTTTAGGAGAAGAAAAGGCAGCAATTTGTATTTTTTCTAGTAACAAAATCGACCCATCTCATGAAGCACACAGTGTTCTCTGTGTCGGAGGCTGAGCATCGGTCTTGGTAATCTATCCATTATCCTCGCCGCCTCAACAGGTGTGAGTATACGCCTTGATAAAGAGGAGCGGAAATGTCTGCCTCGCGGACTCATCAACCAAAACAGTGAATGGTGTTGTTTCGTACGTACAGTACCATGGAACTCAGGCTTGCCTGCCACTTGCGTTGCGAATTGTAATGCAAGCTCAATGCCAGCAATTTTAAGGAAATTTTCTGTATTTTCTTCTTCGAAAAAATAATTCCAATAAATGTTAAAAGTGAAATATATGATACAAAATTCGATGATCACTTTAATCCCGTAAGACTCCAATCACTCAGTTTGTGGATCATGAGAATTTCACGTTAATTGAAAAGTCCACAATTGAACGAATATTTGATCGTTGATTCGGCAATACACATGCACGTTTTTTTCAATATCATGAGAATTTCTCAATCCATGCATAATTTTTTTTTTTTTAGTTCCTAAAAATTCGTTATTTTTTGACACAAATTTTACTTCAAAAAGGTAGCGTATGTGGCACCAGATTGCATCTGAGGACACCTAATTTTTCAAAAATTTTCAAAGGGGAGGGGGACACCCCCTCCCCTTAGACCCCCCAGGCCGGCGTTCACACTTCATACCGCATTTGCCACTATCTACTTGTGCCCCCTCATCGAACTGTTGTGCCCCCCCCCCCAGAGAATTAAAAGTCTGGTGACGCCAAGCTGTGTATTACCTATGCTATGCCGATACGGTAGTGTAGTTACATACTGTCCTTGGAGAATTTGGTACTCAACCTTGGCCGCAAGAGCCGGAATTGCTCTTTTTTCGGCGGAAAGGGCCGCATATTCGACAAGTCAAAAAAAAAGAAAGAAACGAATCTGGGGGATCTATCAGTCTATTGTGGAGAAACTCTACCATGTTTCATCCTACAAACGTTTTAGACCCAAAACTGCCAGATGTCGGTTCATGTTGGTGCAAAAGAGCCTTTCTTGGACAAAAACAGCCAAAATGATCAAATTGGCGGCCATTTTGAAGTTGCCGGCTATCTTCTTGCACATGAAACTAAGAGAGCACATTCAGGAAATCTCTCTCCTTGTCCCTCTTATCTCCTCCCCTACCCGTTCCCGGCTCCCCCTGGCAACTACGTTAGTTTTATCACACACCTGTAACTGAAGTGTTCAAGGTGCACTTCGTTGGTGGTCATGACGTAACGTTGTGACGTAAGTATTTGGGGATATTTTTAGAAAAGTTTGAGAAATGATGTAATTTTAGCAGCACGCCACCTATTTGAGTTTCGATCAGACATATTTTTGTTTTGGTAAATTTCCGTATACATCTAGGCTCATACAGTATACTGCAGACGTACGTGGTGAGCTCGTGATACATTTTGATACTTTTCAGGTAGGCTACTATCTCTACCAAAGTTCAAGTAAGCAACACAAGTCTTGGTGTCATCACACTGTCTTTTTAACCTTTTTTGCGGTAAGTATTTAAGAAGTCAACCAAAATTTTCTGTTTGGAAAACGTTTGATAGGGTTTTGTGAAGGGGAATTCTCGTTACGTGGTCCTCTATAAGCTAGCCTAACGATAGGCCTAAGCTACAGTAACAATGTTACTCGCATAGGCCTAACGTTAGAGTAGGATATGGGCAATTACGCAGTAAACCAACACAATGATCCTTATTATGCATATTTTGTTTAGTTAATTCGTTTCATTTGTTTTATTATGTTCAGGGCTAATCCTTAGATGTACAGAGATAGGCCTAGGCCCTAGCGTAAAAATTTTATCTTGCTACCACAATTTTGAAAAAACATTTCTATGTAGCCTAGGTCCTATGGAAAATATAATGGGCGAACATTGACATACATAAAGGACGTAACACATTGACATACAAAATAGAAATGGCTATTTTTCAGAAACTTTATCATGTACATACTGTTTGCCATTTTCTGAGGATGATATGAAGCAATACTTAATAACTAACCCATTGGGGGCACTTTTTGATCAACATTAAGCCCAGGGTGCATTCCATGTAAGGCATACGCCGGAGGTACGCCGAGGTTTTTGTGATCGTACGCCGGGCATATGTACACCGGGCTGATATACGCCGGGATTTCCTGTACTGTGCATATACAATGCATGTACATAGCAATCCGTAGGCGTGCGTACGTACGTACAGTATACTTGTACGTGATGCATACAGGGTCACTATACATTGGCAATGCACGTACAGGTATATAGTACGCACACGTTAGAACTAATCAGTAGCAATCCTGTACGTACGTATGTATACATGTATCTAGTATTAGTAAGTTTGCTGATGATACTAAGCTCTATAGGAAGGTTAGTGATAAGGATGATGCCTCATTACTGCAAAAAGACTAGGATAGGTTATTTTCATGGTCTCAGACTTGGCAAATGTCTTTTAATGCAGATAAGTGCAAAGTCCTTCACTTTGGTCCTAAAAATTTCAGCTATGTTTTTAACATGAATGGTAGATTCTGAGTGATGTGACTTTTGAGAAGGATCTGGGTGTAGTTATTACAGGTGATTTAAAGCCATCTAGACAGTGTGCAGCTGCTGCTGCTAGGGCTAATAGGGTGCTTGGATTGATCAAGAGGAATTTCAGTAGTTTTAGTAAAGAAATTGTACTAAATCTGTATAAGCAGTTGGTAAGACCCCACCTCGACTATGCAGCCCAGGCTTGGAGTCCCTTCTATGAAAAGGACAAGTTTCTTTTAGAGCAAGTTCAGAGGAGAGCCACTCGCCTAATACCCGAGGTGAGACACCTGCCTTATCTTGTAAGACTTAAGCATCTTGGGCTTACCACCCTGGAGTTGAAAAGGATTCGGGGGGACATGCTTCAGGTGTACAAATTTCTCTCTGAAAGGAATCCTTTGTCATCTTGCAATTATTTAAAGGTTCAGTGTGATTCTCGGGTTCGAGGCCATTGTAAGAAGCTAGCTAAGTGTTTTGCAAGGCTCGACATTAGGAAGTTCAGCTTTTCTCATAGAGTTGTTAAGGAGTGGAATAGTCTGCCTGAGTGGGTAGTTAACTCCACATCTGTGCACTGCTTTAAGGTTAACATTGACAAGTTCTTCCATAAGTGTGGTAGAATCTAATCGTGCTGGGCTCGTTTGGTTTTGGTTGGTTCTTTGTTTTTCAGTTAAGGCTGTATGGACTTCAGGGCATCTTATGGGGCCTTAGCCCTCCTTTGCCCTTTAACCTGTTATGTTATGTTATGTACGTAATGCATCGGCAACACAAGTACAGGTATATAGCACAGTACTGTCAGGGTTTTCCCTGGGTTTAAAATTGAACGTTGCGGCCTTGACGCGTCTGTTGGTGGATCGCCGGCCTGGGGGAGGGGTATAAGGGGAGGGGGTGTCCCCCTCCCCTTTTCGAAATTTTTTTAATTATAGAAGTGTCTAAACGCAAAATGGTAGCACTTTTGTAGCAAATCTGTCAACACACTTTCTTTAAGTTTCCCCCAAACTATCAGCACTAACGCTCACAAACTCGCAATATTTGAACCTCTCCAAAGAGCGATCATCATCATTGGCTATTGTTACCGTAATTTCTGATACAGTGCGTCAGAGGGCACACATTTTGAAAGGTGTTCATGCCACGGGCCGTGCCGCGCATCTGCCTACAAATTGTACTACGTACAGAGACAAGGGCTTCGAGCGCTCCGATTTTGCCATTTCAGTGAGCTAATCATTTTCACCGGTTCCTAAGTAAAATCGGAAAATGACAAAAAGCTTCCTTTAATCCTGACACATTCACGCCGGCCACGTGGCGTTCGGAAAACCCCATTTTCTACCTACCAAAATTGATCTTATTCTTAATAGCTATGAATACGAGCTGACAAATGCGGCAGTCTGAAATCAGCACTGCTAAGCAGAATCGCTTGGAATTGCCAAGTACAGTACATAAAGTTTCAACGCATGGCGAAGCATAGTAAAGGGCAGTGTATATGTAGGTCCGCAATTGAATGCAAACACCCATACATTAGGCTACACATGAGACCTGTACAGAGAAGATGATGTACGGACATTCGTACACTGGGGCGTGGTACCCGGAAGTATTTTCGATCACTGCTAAAATTGCACTCTTTGATCATATTCTGCATGTCGAATAACGGTTGGTAATTTTTATACAAAACATGCATGTTAATTCGTATGGTAGAAACCGTGCTTTGTTCAAGTTACGATACAGGAAACGTGGCACCGGTGAGCTGTGCAGGAAAGTTTGATACACTCGTACTAATATGGATATATGCTGCGCCCAAACGGTACGAACGTACAATACATACAATACCGAACAGATAATTCGCGTATGGATATGGTGCTGTCAGTTTTATGAAACAACGTGTTAGCCTACATTCTGCATGCATGCCCAGGGAATACATGATAGGATGGTGTGAAATAGCAGTGAAATAATTGCCTGCAACCATTTCCGTTTTATTACCGATCCTTCTTTTCGAGACTTGGGCTATGATTATACAGTTGAACTGAGAAGAAATACTGTGGGCTAGGGTTAGGACTACGGCAGCATCTTTTACTCATCGTGCTTCTCACTCCCTGCAAATAGAGGCCGCTTACCAAGTTTTTGCAATGTTCATGGCAGCATCGGCGTAGCCTACGGGAGAATTTTAGTTGGGGGGGGGCCGGGGCAGGGGCAGATGACTGCCCGAAATATGATAATTCTGTCCGAAAGACTATCTCATGAGAGCGCCACCATCAATTGGTGCGCGAAGCGTAGGCTACAGAAAATTTTGAAAAATTGCGACACCTCAGACAGCCGGAAATGGCATTTCCCAGGCTTGTAAATAGAATCTAAGCAGTCGTTGTTTGCAATAAAATGTTCACTTCAATAAAAAAAGTAGTAGGCTAAATTGCAAAATGATCAGAAAATTACCAGATAAAATGTCACTACCATTGGATGAAATGGTAGGCCTAATTAATTTTGATTTCTTTCGGCCAAAATTTGGGCACTGTATACACCTACACCCTCCCGTGTAATTCTGGCAATTGAAAGCATGCCAGAGCTTTTTTTGCAACTTTCGCCGGAATATTCTACCATTTTCGGACAATTTTGTTGCGCAAGATTATGAAGTGAAATGGCAAGTGAGGAAAAATTGTTTTTCCATAAGCTACCCGAATGTTTTGCGAATTTTGGTTATCTTTTTGATTTTTCATGAAAATTTTACCGTGACTATGTGATGCTTTTTTTATTTTTCGGGCAAAGTTTTGAAAAAGTTCGGGCACGCTGAGGAATACAAGCATTTGATTGCCTACTTAATTCAACCCGGGCTCCAAAAATTACGAAGACAAAAAGTAACACATGCAGCAGTTCATAGTTTGAATTTCTAATAACAGACAGTCCATGCATCCCGCAAATTTCACCCCAAAACACAAAAGAACAGTAGAAGAATATTTATTTATATTGCAGTTTAAATCCCCGCTAATGCTATTGTCCGCTCTAAGAAAGTTCTCGCGAAATTGAAGATCACCTTCGAAAGCACACAGTGGTTATAGCGATGCTGCAGTGCGTAGTGAATTCCCATGCAATCACATAGCACGATCGTCGCATCGTGGACGACTCAGTGCACTGCTAAGGTGTTGTACCACTGGAAGCGAGCCAGTTCACACAGAAACGGCAACACAGATTTTCGATAACGGGAATTTTTCGGCAATTAGTTCCTTTACAAAAAATGTTTTCATATCGTAAAGAAACAAGAGAAGTGTAAATGAACTTGAGTGGAATGTTATGAGGGCTTAATAATGCAAAGGTAATTACGTATTTTTGCATAGGACACGTTTATATGAATGGTATATAGTCTGTCAAACACTAATATTTCGTTCGTTCGTTGGGTTGAAAATTCTGATCCACAAGCCCCGCCTTTGTTTTTGGTTTTGCAAGTTGCATCGCAGGGCGTAGTTATACTGGACTGCGCACTGCACTGGACACAGCCTTCAGTGACTCCGTGTACGTGTGTGGCATACATACCGAACTCCTTAAGCTTAGTTATCTCTGCATCTTGCGTGTGTATGTATGAGCACAAAAGTAGTACTTCGGAGGTAGTACTTCCATGGTATGAGAGTTCGAAGTTCGTAATTTTTCCGTGGCAAGGTTTCGCAAAATTATAAGCTTATGGTTTCAAGGTTCATTGTATTAGGCCTAAGAAAAAGCGATCGTTGATACAGTAACATTTTTTTCAGGACGTTGGAAACATTTTTGAACGTCGCGGCTGTGTTTTGAACGTCGCGGTCTTCTTGTTTTTGAAGTGTGAACGTCGCGGGCCGCGACGTTCAAAAGGCCCAGGGAAAACCCTGACTGTACGTGATCATACGGCGGGAGTTGACCGATTCGGTAAGCCGGGAGTTCTGTTTGCCCGCCACTATGCCGAGAAGGAGTTGGTGCTCACGCCGAAGATCTTCGTGTTGTAGTGCATGGAATGCAGACTGGCATTAAGCTCAGGAGACCATAAATTGTAACGTATAGTCAATGTTACACCTGTTATGAAATTGTGTTTGCCTGTTATAAAAAAATGATGATAAAATGCTGAAATTAAAAAAGTTTACCATATATGACCCTTGCTTTATACCTAGAGGTTAATATGACTGTGATAATTGATAATAAACATGGTAACATCAATTAATGATGTTCACAGGGTAATTTACAATGCCCTTCAATTGTTTGACATACATATGCATCACATAAATGTATGTCAAATAATTTCAAATGTGCTTCATTGGTTCTGTGTACGTCATATTTTGATGTTACCTTGTTTATTATAAACCATCACAACATAGCAACTTAAGTTATTGGCAAGGGAAGTGGTTCGAAGTTCGAACGGGTTCTAATTTCGAACACCTGATACAAATGCTCATATATTCACCAGTCAAAGCAAAGTGACCGCTAATTTAAGCGATAAATACGTAGGAATTAATGTTTTCTGATGAAAGGAAGTCATATCTGAGCAAATTCAACAGTATTTACCCATTAGTAAAGGTTAAAAATTTGAGGCACTTCAGCTCTTATGTGTTCGAAATTCGAACCTACCACCATATATGGCAAACTTTTTGAGTTTCAGCATTTTATTAGCAGTTTTTATAACGGGCAAACACAATTTCATAACGGGTGTAACATTGACATACATTTACAATTTATGGTCTCCTGAGGTTAATATTGATTAAAAAGTGCCCCCAATGGGTTAGTTGTTAAATATTGCTACTAGGGCTGTGCATTTCCGGTTAATTCACTATCCGTTTAACCGTTTTTATTAACCGAACGGTTAACGGTTAACCGAAAATAAAAACAAGTCAAGCTATATATAAAACAAAATAAACATTTCGGAAGAGCGCCACCACATCAAATACCAAAGTTTCTACACTTAAAATGGCGCTGGTAGTGATGATCGTCGAAGTAGCGTGCAAGTTGAAACTTTTGCATTAGTTGCGATGTTTTGGCAAGCAGTCCGTACGCATGGGCGAATCACGCATTTATTCAAACTTTTCACAAACATGCATACTTTTTGTTGTGCCACTGATTACCGTTTGCGAGATTTTTGCGGTCTAACATAGCACCGTAAGATGAGAAGCCTATGGATATCACTGGCTTTACCGCAGTTCAAGACACACTTCTCCGGCTACAGCGATACAGTATCACACACGCCCAGAGCAGTGTCGAGTACAAACGTACCACATACAGTGTACTATAGTGTGCCTTGTGACCTTGCTGCAATTCATACGTAATATACATGTGTCTGCAAAGAATTCCAAAACTGTTATGTCGGAAAGGTGTGAAAACTTTACCCATATGTATCACCGCGTGCTCCGTAAAAAATTGTAACGTTGAATTTTAACTTGTCTCACATCGCCTGCCTTTTTACCAAATACCTACTAAAAACACCAGTTTCTTCGTAATTATGAACGGCACATTTTTTTGATAACGGCAGCTACCCTCATACTTTATGTTATAACGGGACTCGGGCATAGTTGTCTCGTACGCAATACTCTACAGTACAATGTACGTACGGTATGTCATGAACGATCGTTCATGCAACGTGCGAAGCAGCGAAGCACTTGGCTGGCCGGCCGGCCCGGTTCGTTCAGCAAGCTCAATCAGCTCTGCTAATTACAAATTATGTACTGTACTGTACAATGCACGTAAGTGCAGGGCGCCGGTTCGTTCAGCAAGTCCAACGAACTGTGCTAATTATGTTCGAAAATAATATGATTATTCATGAAGTTCACCATTGGAATGCTCCATATTTTATAATTTGGGGTTAATAAATGAAATGGCCGAAAGAATTTCACTCATCTTTGCGAATTTGGGGGGTTGAAACTTTTCCAGGCATTATAGTAATGGTGAAAAAATTATAAAAAATGTTTAAACGGCTTTTGTTAAAATTATTAAGTTAGCTTAAATGGGGAGGCTAACGTAGTTACAAATATTTTAGTTGCGCCTACAAGGCTTGCAAGCCAGGGTTGCATAATTAAGCCCAGGACTACATAGCTTGGTCACTATTTTGTGCAGACTGCATATGTTTTGAGACTGATGAACTGTAAACACGTAACCTGGGAAGTTAAGCCCAGGAAAATTCCCGAAGTGCATTTATCTTGAACGATATTAAGCATATATTTTTCTGCCGTCTAGAGGTAACTTTTTTAGTCTTATCTATCAAGTTTATGGTGCTCCACACTTTTAAAAGGTATGGTGGATTGTTGTAGCGTGTACTGCATAGTTTAATCCCTGCACCCTTGATAATTTTAATCCTTTTCAAAAGTTTTGTGAAAGAGTTTATTGTCACATTATTTCGGCAAACCACTCCCAGATTATGGGGCGAACGGATCAATATACCAGTCAAAGCAACGCAATGCAGACTGTGCAACTGACATTATAAAGGTCTTTTTTTAAACCTTTTGTAATTTTTCATCCAAAGTTTACCCATTGTTACTGGTTTTGGGCAAGCAACTTCTGCGGTTTACTGCATAAACGAGTTTAGGTATAATGGTGAACTGCGGCAACAGATTTATTAGGATGCAAAAACGGTTAAACGAAACAACATTTGACGGTCGTTTAACCGATCGATCGGTCGGTTAACCGGTTAACCGTTTAACCGTCGCAGCCCTAATTGCTACATATCATCCTCACAAAATGGCCAAAAGTATGTACATGATAAAGCTTCTGAAAAATAGCCATTTATATTTTGTATGTCAATGTGTTACACCCGTTATGTATGTCAATGTTTGCCAATGTCAATTTTCCATAGGACCTACATAGAAATATTTTTTCAAAATTGAGGTAGCAAGATGAAAATTTTTACGCTATCTCTGTACATCTAAGGATTAGCCCTGAACATAATAATCAAATGAAACTAACATAGAATGGAAATTAACCCTTATGTGATGCTACCGTGTTGGTTTACTGCGTAATTGCCCATATACAAACTAGAGTGCTCACTCCCCGAAATAGCTGTGATAGCATGGGGACTCGGCCACCACACAGTTTGTACACACATGCTCACACACAGCATAGCTTCTTGCTGCCACCTATAATGGCAGACTAGTGATCTAGGCCATAGGCTTCATGTAGATCAGTGGCTCCCCATGCAATCACAGTGGATTTATGTATGATGGCACGACCTTATAAGGCCACTCTAAGAAAGTTTTCGTTTTTATAATTTCCAGACAAAAGAATATGAATCTGTTTGTACCTGAAAATCTTTTGGCAGAGTTGACCTCATTTAAGAGCTATAAATCTTTACCACGGAATTTTCCTTTCAAGAGATACCATTACGACAAGTTCAGCGTTTCCAGCTCAAGCCTAACATAAGAAGTAACCTAATATTAGTAAGGCCAGCAGGCGCTGTTTACAATTTTTGTACACAGCTGTATGTACGGGTTTAGTGTAGGCAGTTTGTGCATTCAGTGTGAGGCTGCATACCTTGGCGTGCGTGTGCTTGAAATATTAAACAGGTTCACGCGCATTTGCGTGGGAGTTTGCTGTGCGTGTACTGCATCAAAAATTGACACACTGATTGTGACCGAAGTTTTGATGCGCTTTGTTGACTGTATCGATGCACGAAATTCGAAAGTGGCCTTATTAAGTCATGTCACAATACGTGGTATTAGGTGTGCGCACTCGAGTTATCGGGTGCATTTCATGTAAAGCTGACGCTGAAGTGTCAGCGTTCGTACGCCAACAAAACCAAAGGCGTATGCCGTGCCTACAAATACACAATACATATAGGCCTACATATAACTATACGCATAGGTATACATATACGTATACGAAATGTTTACTATATGTACGGTCCAGAAGCAAAAAGTTGCACACATTCTTTCCTATTTGGCAGGATATTATCATATTTTGTGTGAGACTCAGTGTAAATCAAGTGGAAACACACCTGCCACAGAAAATTTTATAGCTGCCATTTTGACTTAGAGCTAGTGTGCAGTACAAAATATATAGTCAATTGGTAAGTTGTACACCAACGAGTGAATACTCACGCCGCTACGCCAAGCAATTCCCTTCGTGTACGCCGAAGATGTTCGGTTCCAAGTGCACGGAATGCAGACTGGGTTCCTTTGTCCGCCTCTATGGTTTCTCGTTCCTCAGTATGAACTATGATGGCGAAAGGGTCTAGAATTTAGAAAGTTTTCATTTTTCTATAACAAGCTGAAAGTATAGGTATCTATAAGCCTGCAAATCTTTGTCAGACTTGATCATATTTGGACCTGTGGTAATGCATATATGTGAGTAAATCAATATTGCTTTATGTCAAAACTGTTCTGTTAATTAGTTTCTTGATTACTGTAGCTCACTGTGATATTGAATAACATCTCTCTTCATAGATAATTGGTATGGTAATGCTTTGAACTTAAAACAGGTTAGTCCTGTTATTTTCACTTGGGGGAAAGGGGGTAAGGTCTCAATTTTTTATTTGCATTTTACTAATGTTGGGAAAGACATGTATATGTTTTGTTTCCAGCAATCACACCATGCAGTGATGTACACAGGGTTTTGCCGGGGTGGGGGGGAAGAGCCGACCCCAAAGTTTGCCCAGGTTTGAGCTTCTGCACCATTGGTGCTCTAGTTTTCTTTCCATGCAGTTATCACATCAAATAGAGATCGATTAAAACTCGTATTGATACAATGATGGGTTTACCTTGAAAGCTTAGATCTCAATAAATAGGAAACAACTATAGTACTCCTGCAAGATCTGGAGAAGAAAAGTCATGTTAGTAAATTCAGATTGAAGGTCAAAAATTTGCTGTGAAAAGAAAGTCAATTTTGACCATCCTACAGATGGCCAATCACTTCCCAATGTCCATAGGTCATTGCTGTCGTAGTAAGGAGTGTGGGGGAACAACTATGTAAACACCTTTACTGAGGACTAGGCCTAAGCCCACTGTGAATGACATGCATTGTGGGAGTGGATTTTATTCACTCCTAATATTTTTTCCCAAGTTAAAAAAGTCTTGTTGCTGAAATAAGGCTGTGACAGTTAGTCCAAAACCAGAAATTGGCCAGAAACTGGTTTCTGCAGCCACTAAAACCGGTTTTAAAATCAAAACCGGTTGTTCAAAAAGTACAATGGCCATGGGTATGTGCCATGCATGGGGTCTTGCCACGTACTGCACATTGTATAATGTTGATATAGACCGTAGGTATATACATAAAACGAAATGTGGTTGTGATCTCCCAAGCCAGTTTTCGTTTGTTTTAGATAATGATTCCTTGATTCCTTTCGCTTTACAAATGGCCTATGTTTAGTTGTTTACAGTATTTAGTATATGAAACCCTAACCCGAAATATCACTCTGTGAACAGTAGTTCGAGAGGCTGTTAAACAGTCTGCTGAAATCACATGGGAGTTCAACTTCTATTCTACTGTGAAAAGTCTGTACGACCCACTTACTTTAGTTCCAATAACGTAAAACACCCATTCCAAACAATAATTTAAGAAAATCACCTTCGTGCAAAGGTGTGAGACAGCCAAAAGTAGAAATTATAAAACTATTGGTTCAAGCTACCTTCATGACCATATGAAGTAACAAACCACATGGAAAGAGAGTTACTTTAGTTGCAATCATTTCACTGACCTCAAGTAGCAGATGGTCTTCATGGGCATTAAGTACATTCTCATCGGCGCCGAAGTACATCATTGTCGGCGCCGAAGTACATTTTCATGGGTGCCAAAGTACATTTTCATGGGTGCCAAAGTACATTTTTCGGTACCAAAGTACATTTTTGTCGGTGCCGAAGTACATTTTTGGCGCCAAAGTACATTACTGTCGGCGCCAAAGTACACTATTGTCGGAACATAGAGACGTCAAAACATAATGACGTCGGAATATAGAGATGTCGGAACATAGGATTGTCGAAACATAGAGATTTCGTAATACAGGGATGTCGGAACATAGAGACGTCGGAATATGGGGACATCGGAACATAGAGGCGTCGGAACATAGAGATGTAACCCCTTTTGTTTTGTCTCACAATTTTCCTTTTCTGAAAAATGCATCCCCAAATAATTGCCACCAAATACACTCATGAACCCGAGAAGGTGTTTGGGCACCAGATAGGCCTGTTATAGTTCCATCAGTGCAGAAAGTAGACCCACTTGCTAAGTACAACATTGTATTATCAGTTCTGGGTATAGGCCTACAATATATGTGTGTAAGGTCAACCTAGTCTAACAATATACCTTCAAACTGTGTCATAAGAGGGTCTTCTAATCGCAGAAAGGTTAGACATTCAATTTGTTGTGAAAAAGTGCACATTTCAGTATTACAATTTAGGTACCATGTGTCTAATGTTCAAAGTTCGTGAAGGTTAGAAAAAAATAACTAAAAATACATGCATTAGGGGCATTCTCTCTGCAAAGATATTTCTAACAAACTGGCGCTTGCCGCCATTTGCATATGCAAACGTCAGGGCTGGGTGTACAGTGTTCATTGGCTTAAAATAATGGCCCTCATCAGGGATTATACGTCATCTGAGACTATTTCGTGACATTTTCTTGCCTCTCGAACGTGATTGGCCAATTGTGATATAATCAAAGAATTTTTCTTGGCAAGCCTTTGTGGAACTCTATTTACTTTTCGAGCATGAAAATGCATAAGTTTTTAAAGTTATTACTCATTCAGCTCTGATAGCCCAGGAACTACTACTACTGACCATCATAAGTTTACAGAGCTGTAGTTTGAACTGAAAAGGGGACATTTCCAGCTCATGATTCCTTGTAAACACTTTTGTTTCATATTTTGAATGTTAGTTAATTTCCCTTTCACATGCTAGGTAGGCCATAAATGGAGTGCGCTGTTCTGTAGTAAAATAATGTGAAGGTTTATGTTAGGGCTGGGGATGGGTGGGAGGATAGCATTTCAACTGCTTAAGGGTTTTAGGTTTCTGAAATTAAGAAAAGCATTGAAGTAATTAAACCAACTTACCTTTGGCCAGCACCTACAATGCAGAATTTGCAATAATAGCAAACTGGGCAAATCTAGTCAAAAATTGGCTAATTTTTTCGGGGTTTAAGGTATTTTCAACCATCCTCCTACAACTAAACTATAGCAATTTCAGGTCAGTGTTTCTATGAGTAATCAGTATTTATTGCACAGGTGTTCAGATAGAAGTTACATATGAATATAGCTGTTAATACATTTGGTATATAAGGCCATTAATTGTATCACATAAAATTATACAAATTGCAGCAGTATCCATGATTTTTATGGTGGTCAAATACCAGGTGGTCAAAAATAGCCTTAAATAACAAAAATTGTTTGTAGAATATGACCCCTTTCAATAAGAGCAGCCACCATTGTGGGGAAGGTTCCTTTCCTGACAGCATCCCAACAACCCAGGTATATCTAGTCTATCAAATTAATACACTTGTTTATGATTTTTTTGGTGTAAAGATATGAAGAATTAATAGTGTGACTTACTGCCCACTGTAAGAAAAGATAATTTTGAAACAAAGTACACATTTGGTTTTCAGGTTTGGATGTTTTGTTTCTAAATGTTAGCTTTGGTCAAAACTTGAGTTATTGGGTTTTCCACTGGTTTGTAGTACTGGGTGGCAGTGACATATCCACTGTTTTGCATCCAAGAATGTTCATGGCCACCGGAAAATCCCTAGTGGTCAGAAATCACCCAGGCTACCCTAGGAATTTGAAGATAAAGTGTTCATAATAAGTGACTCTCTCTCCTTTGAAAGGGAAATACTGTTTTCTCTGTGCAGAAAATTTTTATTATTTTAAAACCAGTATTTAGAGGTGCGGAATGATAGATAATTCAAAATAAGGCAGCAAGGTAGCTTTCTTTTCAAAAAATAATGTTTTCACAGAGAGAAAGTCAGCTGTTTGTTGAAAAGGAATAATTTGTTGGCCCAGCTTTCAAGTGATGCAGCATCCATCACTCTTGTACTGTAATGTGTGATATTTTGAGAAAATAAGCTTCTGTTGGGAGTTTACAGTGAAACTGAATGGTTGAATAATGATTACAGTTTTTTTTTTTTGCCATGGTGATGCATTTTAAATACAGTAATTTCCCTTTAATTCTGAAATGACTTCTACAAAGTGTAGTGAGAGAAAACAATGTTGTGAGCTCCAAGTGAGTATATATTTAACAGTTCATTTCTGATTTCTGTGATGTTGCTCTGATGACTTGTACAATTATTACCCATGCAAATGTCAAGTTCAGCAGCCACATTGATAGGTGGTTGAGGGCCTTGTATAAAGTAGACAGCTGCTGTACTGTAAATTACCATGTATTTTTCAGTGTTCACAATCATGTATTTGTCTAACAGTGCACCTGTTTTATGGGGCATACTATACATAAGCACATTATTTCCATGGTATTCTGCCATATTATGTCATTTGTTATGTATATTTATTTTTAATAGCATTGTGACCTCACTTGAACAAAGATGACATCAGGTTCAGCATCAACACAGATGGTAAAATCAGGATGGATGCAGAGACAGAGTCAGTATCCTTTTTTAGTTTTTCCTTCTTTAAAATTTGATGGAGATTTTGGTTATTAAATGTTCCATATAGGCATTGTCACCCAAAGAAATGAGTAGTTTCACTGCTTTTCTCCTACTGTATGGTGTAAATAGGACATAATTTCATATCCAAACCAAGCACTTTGAGTTATCCTGAAAAAATTTGATATTGTGTAAGGTGACATGAAGTGTGAATGGCTTATTCTTACTCTAGTTTGTGTTTGTTGGTAGTTAAGTTCTTAGGGGAAAGGATAAGGAAGGATATGAAATCCTTACCAAGGATAGTGTGCAACCTGAACATAGGAAGAAAATGAACAGTGTCCCCTGGCTACTAAAAACACTTTTTTGCCAGCTGAAAAATCACCCAAGCACCTTTAGTAAGTTTCAGAACAGTTGCAATGCCAAGTCAAGTTAGTGTTGCATCCCTAGTTGCAAAGAATTTTACTAATGCTCATGTGCAATCACAAGGGACATCTGGTAGTGAAATTTTTCTATCTGCTTGCAAATTAATTTGAGTGTGAGGAAGACACTGTGTGTGTCAGGAAGACACTGCGTGTATCAGGAAGACACTGTGTGTGTGTCTGGAGGGAAGTGGGTGCTAGGAAGTGTGTTAAGACATAATAGCATGCAGCTTAATGACAACTTTTTGTACAGTTCTAATAATAAAAAAAAAAAGAAAAGATTAAATTATTTAGGGCATTGGTAATATGGGAGACAAGAACCACAAGAAAACCAAGTCCCAACAGAGGAAGAAAGTGTGGAAACTAAAATCTACTTTCCAAAGTATTCTTGAACTTAAATACCTTGCACCAAAACATCGGAGACGGACACACAGTGCCACAGATTTCCATCCTTCTGAGAAACAAAGGTTTTTTTATTACCTGTAGAAGTACAATATACCTCTAATCCTACAGGGTTAAGCCTGTTGCATGAGAGACCTGAGCTATTATGAAGAAATCTTCAGATGATAACCTATTGTTGAAGTCAGAACCTTGTACTGCATCACTAGGATAGTGTTACCAGCAGGAAAATCAAGTTAAGGACAAGTGTTTGTTTGAGATTGTCTAGATCCTTTATTATTCTGGTTGCCCAATGCTTTTATTGTACTAGATTAGTCACCTTTATCATTTCAGGTGAGGTCTTCAAGAGATGGAAGAGACAGTTCTGTGTACTTTATTTGGATGGAGGGTTCTCTTACTTCACTGATGAAACCAGAAGAAACTCAGAAGGTTCTCTTCACCTTCCAACAAGCTTGAACTTAATCAAGGTTAGAACGAAATTTAGAATTGTAACAGTTTTATGGCACATTTCACTTGTTTTGCTATGATTGGTGACATAACATTGTTGTACTGTAAGCAACAAACAAAATATTTGTTTGCAGCATCACAGCTTAATACTTGACAATAAAGTATGTGAATTTGTATCACCATTTCAGACCAAAGAATGCAAAAAAGTGAATGCCATAATCTACAGCTGAAAATTATTTTTACTTTGCAAAGGTACAGTACTGTTCAGAATTAACTGACTGAAATTCTGCGTGAAATAATCTTTTAAGCTTCTTAGGCCGCACAGACATGATCGCAGAGGATTACCAACAGACAGTGCATTGTCTAGCATAAGCTAATGACATCGATAGCCCTGTGATTACAATCAACAAAGGCGGAGATGACTACAGTGTTTATTCAAACAGACAATGCCCATAACAAGCAGTACAAGTAGCTTGCTGTGCACTCGCATGAGGCACAGGAATACAGATCGATAAATAAGCTTGAACCCTTACAACACAAAAGTACAAAATTGCAGCAAACAGAGTGCTGTGCTTTACAGTATAGGTTTGACGTGCGCGAAGTAAAAGAAAATTGTGTGCTAACTGCTAGCCTCTGCAACATGGGGTTGACCAAAAAATACACAAATTTTAAGCATTCTGTTACTGTAAACACATACCATTACGGACTGGCCTGCCGGGCAAGCCGTACAAGTTTACCGATAGAAGCGTTATTGCAATAGCAGCCTCGTAATATGCTCTGCACTGCCCCTCAGGCTTGCTAGCTGCTACATACAGTACATTACTGTGATCGTTTAACCCCCGTACAATATTGATGAATCAAATGTCTTCGAATTTGCGCGATTTTGTGCGAAGTTGTTTGAATTTCTGCAATTTTGCGCGATTTCAAAAATTGTACAAAAATTCGACCGCTAAGCCTTTGTGGAAAATTCATACAATTATTTGTGGGTTTTGCAGTCAGTTTTTCACTGTACAAAACCGTGCAAAACATTGACAAAGTCTCTTAAAAAATCAAAGTCGTTCAATAATCGTACGCGAGTTTAAAATGTAAACTGTTGATCTGGAAAAGTACCGATCATTCACTAAACGTTGCAGTTGCTTATGTAGCGGGATAAGCTTTCATACACTTCAGATGAACGGACAAAAATGTGTGTTCATTGCAAACACTGGTGCACTACTCGATATTTATACAGTGTACGCTGTAACATCACGTTAAAGGCGAAAGGTTCATTTTTATATGCATTTTAAAGTATATTTGTAAGTTTGGTAAGTGGAAGTAACTACCACCGAAAATTTTTATTTTTTGGCTGGGGCACCGTTTTGGACGTACCGCCATGCGTGTTCATATACCAACTGTGCTACAGTGTATTGTGCTAACATATCACCTTTCGTAACTTGTTATTAAAAGACATGAAGTAATATTCAATCGCCAAGTTTAAATCTATAAGAAAGGTGCCGTCGAAACATAGATTAGATGACAATCATCAACAACTCAACAAGGACAGGCATTTGCATATTTTCGGGGGAGGGGGCCCAACCGCTTCTGTGTGAAAAAAAGTCTACATTACCCAGGGTTTGACCCAATTTTTCAACAAATCCTCCAAAGAAATAGGTTTGGCCTCTCAGGTTGGGAGGGGGCTGGATTCCCCAACCACCCTTTCTCAGAAATCATACATATTTTCGTGTTGAGGCCTGTTTGTAATAGTTGGCCCCCAAATTTGCAATCCAGTGTTAGCCTAAATTCATGTTTGCAGAAAGTTCTCTTACCTTGGAAAGCATGAAAAGTAGCCTAATCAGCCATCCCGAACCGTCATTCTTTGGATATATATCCTATTTATTTCCTAGTTTGTGAAATGAGTGGCACTTTCCTCTGTGCATTAATTCATCTTCAGAGCATATAGAAAGGCGAGATGCCACTATCCTTTTAACTGCCATGGAAGGATGTTTCCATGTACCTTTCTGCTCGGACAACCGCAAATACAATTTTTCTGCGGCAATACGATGGTGAATGACCCTGTAATAGATAATCGCTAGGCCCACATAAATGAAACGACTGAACAACCCACTTCACTGTTTTATTTTTCAGCCCATAATTCGTTACTGTATTACATTTTAAAGCCCAATGCAGCACACATTATTCGCTTACTGTAGCCCATTGCTACATTGCAAATGTAGACTACAGGTACAGTACTGTGTACATGTATCACTTCAATTCCATGAGAAACCTTCGACTCGAGAATTTCCCAGGCACCTGCAATGGGCCAAACTTACTGTATTTGCATGCAATGTTCTGTGCATTGCTTTGCTAGTGACGTCATTGGATCCCCCCTTTTTTTTCACAGACTTGACGCGTGTAAAATTTCCATTGGCTGCTACCAATCACCGTTAACGACCAACTGTTAAATCCCGCCCTACTAGGCTACACCCACCTCTTGAAAACATACAGCACTGTCTGACTTACTGCACTGTCTATTTACGATCGTACTGTCACTTCAGCATGTAGGCTGATAGTAGTACGTACAGTACAGTAACCTAACGAAGTCAATTTCATATCCTGGATAACACGCTGCTCTACGCATGTTACGAACCAGCTGTCATAGGCCAAAATTCAGCATGCAGATTTTCAGCAAAATCAACCATTACGAGCTAAAATTTGTACGTGCGGGGATCAATTGGGCATACGACTTCCAAAAAAGGTTACGCAAAAATGGGCGCTGGTAGCTTGTGAATGAATGAGTGTTAAACCAAGAGCTACGATAGGCTATTTCACATAGAAGGAGCTACCTTTCCCAGGTATTTGCAGCGGCCCTCATAATAACAGCATGCAACGTATGGTATTTGCACATAACGAAGTACAGTATTATGCCGTTTGTGAATGAATGGTATTGAACATGACTAGACCTGCAGGCTGGCGCCTATAGCGTATACAGCGTGTGACAGTAAAATGACAATGCACCGACAGTTTCGCAAGGGCCGGGTTAAAATTCGGACCATGTTAGCACAGTATGCCGCTGGTGAATGTTAGGGAGATCCCGGCAATACTGTATTGCACTCCTGTGTAGGGCCCTGAGTCAGAGATTCAGAGGCAAAGTCTCAAAAATTGATTGCGGAAGCTTCCATCTTCATTCTCTTGCACTGAATGGACTATAATGGGATTAAGATTTTACCCAAGGACTTTAAAAGTTTTGTTCAGTAGGTAAGATTCAAAATTTTAGCAGTTGCGTCATAGAGGTTAAAGTATAGGAAGGTTGGTTAGAAAGGTTCCAGTGGCTAGGGGTGGGGTCAAAATGGGATCCATATCCATCGCAACATCTGTGTGAAGTGAAAATGAAAAAGCGGCGAGGCCATGGCCGTACGGGCTGGGGAGCTGGGGGAGGCCCCCCAAATGTCAGAAACCTGACTAAATCGGGCAGATATTTCGTCTCAGTTGAATGGAAAATTGGACAGATAAATTAGGTCTGGAGTCGGGCAAAAATCACCGCCATCCCTGAGAAAGACAGTCACGGTTATGGGCGAGGCTTTTGTATTGTACTGGAACATGAGAGTGCTGGAACTATAAGATGTGATACCATTGCAATGGTCACGTTTCCCTCCATAGGTGTACGAGGCAGGGGGTCTGGGGGCTGCAGCCCTCCCAGAGCAGGGAAAATGCTTATTTCAGGGCACTGAAACTTGTATTTTCAGGGCAAAATAGGTCAAGTAATGACGTAGCAATGAACGTGAAATTTCTAATGTTTATTTTTTGATTGGAGCTATATTCATCTTATATTAGGTTTGCAGAATTGCATTCTCATTTCTCTGTATTTTTGTATTTATCCCCTCTCTACCGCGGGTTTTCCCCATGCATAATAACAGCCAGTGGGTTGTGCCTTGCAATTCTTAGCGTACAATTGAGGAATACGCCGTGACTTCTTTCGAAAATAGTGCTCCAAAACTTTTCCAGAAGATCATTCAACTGATAATTATTCAAAATCAGGAGGTACACAAACACGAGAATTACGATATCGCTAGAAAGCCGAAAATGTTCTCTTTAAGGGGATATTAGGAAATATAAATTTTGTATGATACAAGATAAACCAGTCAAAGTTTTAATTATTACAATGTAAAAAAAAAAAAAAAAGTCAAGAAATCGTGCTGATGATCACAGAACTGCACAGCGGACAGCTCGTGTGTGAATCATAAATTATTGGCTGGGAGAGAGGGAATGTGGTTACATATAGATGCATGTTCTGACGGCAATTTTTTTTCTGATGTTTAGTGTAATGAAGGCCTACTATTTTTGGTGATTCTGATCACCAGGATTTTTGGTGATTCTGATCACCAGGATTGAGTTCTGTAAATGTGATCCCAAATGGGACTAGAATTTTGCATCGCACGATGTGCGACGCAGTCCCTGAAAATGTCTTGCAGTTCCTTCATTTTGAATCACATTTCGCGATGCGATACTGGGGAAATCGAACACTGGTCACAAAACACTTGAAGTCTCGTAAAATCCTGCGAAATAAACGGACTACTTAAGTTGTATCTGTATAGGCAATACAGAAGAACAGGCTCAGTATTCAGCGTACATTGCATAGACTTTCGTTTTCTGATCTAGCCTACCAGGCCCTTTTCCTCGTAAAAAAGAAAAAAAAGGCCGGGATTTCAGAGTTACTCTTAGCCTTTGGGTATCGCATCCCCTGAAATTACTTTGCCCATGTGTAAGCTCACCCGCCCCGAACAGCTCCTCGTCTAGCTACAGGCCCGATGCCTAAGTAGGGCAGTCATTTGGCATTGACTCGTGGGTATGCTATAATAAAGTCAAGCCTAGCATAACTTGCAGAAAGGTTATGTACTGTATGCGTGTGTCATGAGTTACTTCAAATGTGTGGGGCCTTAATTAAAAGTCATCAATCTTTTTAAATGAAAGGCTCAAAATTTCACAATTGCTGGAAATATTCGGGATGCTACCAAAAGAATCACGATGCAACTTTGCTGGTTGGTCAACGGAACTTTTTAAAAACGATTCGAATATTTCCGCCATCACGTGCAGAAAATGTACACTCAGCGCGGCCTTCGGCTTCTGGCGAATTTGACGACGGCCATGCAGCCTAGTCGGCAGGTTAGTACAATATATGGTCCCAGTATCGCAGTAACGTTACATGAATGGCCTTATCACATATTATTTCACAAACGGGGTGATTAGCCCAACTATCCAAGCCTTAAAAAGTGATCTTATGTTTTGCCTACAATAACAACGTCCCGCCATACTTCCATGCTGCAAAGAACGTGTATAGTACTGTATATCGTGTACGTGAAGCCTCATCTTTGTGTACCATTTATTACTGCCGTAGCAGGGCTATAGCCTAACCTTATTTAATATGTTCCTTCCTTTACAGCTGTTTCAATTGAAATTGGTCTAGTCACAGTATTGATTTTCTAGTGTCCTGGGCCTTTCATTGCTTAGCCTTCCCTTTGTCTCTTTGAAGTTCATGAACGTGCCGGCAAAGCTATTTAGGTGACAACCACTACTTTAAGCAGCTTAAAGTTTTCGCGAAGATTCGCGCAGACATCTTGCCAATAACAATGAATAATCTCCGTGATCTTTCGCAATGAATTTGTTGGATTGCGGCCGCGATCAGGCAGTTAATTCAGAACAGTACTGTATAAAAAGGAACATTTTGTCATATCCAGCAAGAAACTGGAAAGATTGGGAAGTGGAGTGGAAGGATGAGTTGTAGTTCATAGTGGTTTCGTCACAATCAGTTAAATTTCGGGGGGAGATGTGGCTGTTTCGGGTATCATATACTAGGGTTGTTACGATATGACGATATCGGCCAAAAATACCGATATGTGATATTGCTCGCGATATCGTTTATGAAAATGCCCAAACAATATCATGAAAATCCATGTGTGCAACACATCCTCACAAACTTGATGAGCAGCCTGGTTACATAGTTCATTTACTTTACTACTCACAGAAAAACTGAGTGAAATAGCAAAGAAGATTTAGCTGATAAACCTGCAAGATCGCATTGCAAACTGGCTAACCCATGGAAAAACACGTAAAGTGCTTGTAATACATGCACAACCACTGCTTTGAATGTAGTAAAATGTCAACTAGCCTAGAGTGGAAACTGTGCATCATGTACCCTTTAAAGGAAGGCCCTGGGCGCATGCGAAAAACAGCTGTACAGTGGGCTACATTATTAGCAATTCTTTCCAACAACATCGAAAACTTTCTATGAAATAAAAATTAGCAGCCTATGTGGCAGACCGCACAGCAGCTACAGCTGCAGGCTTTAGCATTTAAAGCAATGAAATAAATACAATTTAAAAAATAAAATAAAATTTTACAAAATTTGAATACCGTAGCAAGGAATTAAATTCTGTTTTTGATTCCTTGCTGTTAGCAGGCAAGGAATCTATGCGATGGTGATGTCGTGTGTATGTGTGCGTGTGTGTGTATGTGACGCCGAGCTTGTAAACACGATATCTCAAGATAGCAATGACCGACACTTTTCCTATTTGGTATACAGATTTGTCATGTCAAGAGGAAGAAGCCTATTGTTTTTGGTAGAGGTCAAAGGTCATCTGAGGTCGCCGGAGGTTAATCTGCGAAAACCTCGTAAATAGCTTGTAAACACGATATCTCAAGATAGCAATGACCGACACTTTTCATATTTGGTATATAGATTTGTCGTGTTGAGAGGAAGAACCCTGGTAGAGGTCAAAGGTCATCTTAGGTCACCAGAGGTTAAACGGCGAAAACCTCGTAAACACAATATCTCAAGATAGCAAAGGCCAACACTTTCATATTTGGTATACAGATTGATCATGTCAATAGGAAGAACCCTGTTGTTTTTGGTAGAGGTCAAAGGTCATCTGAGGTCACCAGAGGTTAAACTGCAAATACCTCAGAATGGCTTGTAAACACGATATCTCAAGTTAGCAATGACCGACACTTTTTCATATTTTGTATACAGATTTTTCATGTCGAGCGGAAGACGCCAATTGTTTTTGGTGGAGGGTAAAGGTCATTTGAGGCCGTCGCAGGTTAAAAGCCGAAAGGGCTCGTAATCATGCTGTCTCAAGATAGGAATGACCGACACACTTCATATTTGGTATATAGATCCATCATGTTGAGAGGAAGAACCCTATTATTTTTGGTGAAGGTCGGAGGTCATTTGAGATCACCTTAGGTAAAAGGCCGAAAAGCTCGTAATCACCATATCTCAAGATAGAAGTGACCAACACTTTTCATATTTGGTATATAGATATGTCATATTGAGAGAAAGAACCCTATTATTTTTGGTGGAGGTCAAAGGTCATTTGAGGTCACCAGAGGTCAAAGACAGAAAACCTTGAAATTGGGATATGTCAAGATAGGAATGGCAGATATAGATTTGTCATGTTGAGAGGAAGAATGCTAACCTTTTTGGTAGAGGTCAAAGGTCATCTGAGGTCACCAGAGGTTGAACTACAGAAACCTTGTAAATGGCTTGTAATCACGATATCTCAAGATAGCAATGACAGCCACTTTTCATATTTGGTATATAAATTTGCCATGTTGAGAGAAAAACGCTATCAATTTTGGTGGAGGTGAAGGTCATCAGGGGTTACCAGAGGTCAAAAAACAAAATTTCCCAAGAATTCCCAAGATTGTCATCTGGGGTCACTGGGATCAAAAGCAGCATTTCCCAAGAATTCTCAGGATTGTCATCCGGGGTCACTATAGGTTAAAAAGCAGTTTCCCAAGAATTCCCAAGATCATCATATGGGGTCATCAGAGGTCAAAAAGCAAAATATCCCAAGTATTCCCAAGATTGTCCTCTGGGGTCGCCAGAGGTCAGAAAGCAAAATTTCCCAAGAATTCCTAAGATCGTTATCTGGGGTTATCGAAGGTCAAAAAAGCAAAATTTCCCAAGAATTCCCAAGATCGTAATCTGAGGTTACCAAGGGTCAAAAAGCAAAATTTCCCAAGAATTTCCAAGATTGTTATATGTGGTCACCAGAGGTCAAAAAGCAAAATTTCCCAAGGATTCCCAAGATAGTCATCAGGGGTCACCAGAGGTCAAAAACAAAATTTCACAAGAATTTTCAAGATCCAAGATCCACTGGAGTTGAATTCCTTTCAAGACACTTTCGTTTTTCTTTTTTGTTATATTTGGTGGGGTTCAAAGTTCATGTGAGGTCAGCAGAGGTGAAATTGTTAAAATATTGTAAAATGATGTAGTCAAGGAAGATAAATTTGAGGGATAAACCTCAGTACAACAAAGCATCCCCATTCAGCAAGGAATCACTAAGCCCTTAGGCTTTCTGGTTTTACCATGTACATTCTTAATATGATATAATTTGAGGGTAGTTCATACACATTTGGACCCTTCCAACTCCATTCTAGTTGCAAAACTACTGCAGACTTTTTCATTTCAATATTTCCAGCCTAACGGTAGCTATGGGCCAATTTCTTACGTCCATTGCAGTCTTCATCACAAATTACGTTGGCATTGGGGATGTCCCACTGATAGGCTACTGCCATGTACAGTACTGCAGTTTTTGGCATGGTGCCTCAGTAAACACAAACGGGATCTGCGATATCATTTGGGTATTGAAGGAAAATTTTTCACCATATTGAAAACGAAAAGTTCATATCGCAACAACCCTATCATATACTGATGTAATAAACTCCTGGAATTTTAAACTTATGGATAGTGATACAATCATGCTTAGCCCAGTTCCTGAAACAACTTTTCCTTTAAACAATTCCCATCTGGACAATCTTTTCCTGAAACAACTCCTCCTGGGACATTTTTCAACAGGAATATTCCAAATATTCTGGTGGGGGAAGTTGTGTGTGGGGTAATTGTCATGGTTGGGAGTCGTTGGTTTATGGTTTGGCCTGCACGTAGTGTGATGATTTGCTACACGGCAGCCTTCCAGTTCTCATACCAGTATATGACTGTGAACCCAGATTATTGCTTAAAAAGTGTTTGATGACATTGTGATACAGGAGGTGGGTCAGGTGGATGGGGGGGGGGGAGGGGGTGGATGCCATCTTGATGGTGATAATGGATATGGCTAACATATAAAAAAGAAATAGAATGGTTCAGAAAAAAAACTAACAAATTCCCAAAAAATGGAAGAATTGTTCAGAGAAATCCATTGCTTTGTCATGGAAAATCATAAAATTTCATCTTCATATTTCAAAATGAGCCCTGTTGTTTGGAACTGTGGACTTGGGTCTGTAGTCAGTGTGTTGGAGGGGCACAATGTTTGTATCTAGAGGGGCAGAGTTATTTAGTAAGTGTTCTCTTTGTTGTTAACAAATTGCACTGACATTACTTAGATCAGTAAAGTTTAAAGAAGTGGGAGGAGTCACATGTACTGTATGTTACCTTTGTATGAAGTAGAAACTTTTTGAAGTATTTTTTGGCAGGTTGGTGTGGAGATACTGGATGTAACTGCACCAAGTGATAGGACAATGAGCTGTCTTCTAGAATTGCAAACTACTTCTTCAAAGTTGGTGTTTTGTGCAGAAAGTTCTGATGATGCAGAAGCGTGGAAGTCTGCCATGGTCGAAGTCAAAAACATGAATGTAAGGAGAGAACTGCATCATACAGACATCTTATATTGTTGTTTGGTTCTAGTCTTGCCATAAAAATGTTTTCTAGAAAGACTGAAATATTTTAAAGAAGATGGAGTGGTGATGTGGAGGGGGAAGGGAGGTAAAAAGTGAAATGGTTGCAAGCACCCTAGAATTACTTTGTTCTAATCTTTCAGGAGAAAAGGTTTTCAAGAAAGACTGAAATGTATTAAAGAAGATTCAGGAGGGGAGCTAGGAACTGAAATGATCCCTTTGTGCTAGAAATTAAAGCAACCAGGTTTTGATGGGCAGTTTATGTTCAGCAAGTGAATACTAAAACTATGAAGATGGAAGTTGGACCAATTAGATTCATTTTGTAGCCAATGTGATTGTAGACTTAAGGTATATTTTGGTTCCTTAATTGTGCACCAGAAGATAGCAATTCTTATTTAACTTATCAATTATTAGCTCAACCCAGGAGGTGTGGGTAGAGCTAATGTGGTACTGTAGGGGGAGATTATGTCTGCTGGCTCTGTTCAAAAGGTTTCATCATCTGCAATCTGCTGGTTGATTTTTCTGAAATTTGCAGTGAAGGTGCACATTGGGATGGCCTACCCATGATGGCAGAGTTCTCAGACAGCTACTGTAACTAATCCTTAAGCAGTTTTAGCATCAATTACACAGCTCTTCGGGCTGGTTTTGTGGACATTGCATACAGAGGGGTCAATGTTCTTCACTAGTTGTTTTTTCCTTGGTCAAGCTGGAGTGATAGTCTAAGAATGTAAGAGAGTTGAGGTTTGGTCTTTGCTCAGTCAAGGCCCTGCACCAGTGGCGTAAACCAGACTTCTTAGTGTGGGGGGGGGGGGGGCTTAAGGGGTAAGTGATTATGACACAGTATAAGTGGAACGCCACCATCAGTTTGCCAAAAGTGCCTCTCATATTGCAGGAAATGACACTTCCAGTCCTCCCAGAGCTTGTGAATTGTAGCCAAATATTATGTATATTTTAGAAACCACATTAATAGAAATTGACACTTCCAAAAGTCAGTCTCTGCAAAAGTGGTGAGTGGAAGCTATAAGAAAAATAAATTGATAAATTTGTGTTCACATCACCTGGGCTAGATTAGTTGAAATGAATTAATGTATTCAGACAGTTATGTTTACTATGCATAGCTTCACCTTTCAAATTTGTCAGCGAAAGCCTATATATATATATTTCATTATAACTGATTCTTTTTCTTTTCATTGGTATTTTTATACAGAATCAATATTTCAATTTGGAATAATTTCAGTTTTTAAAGTATACAAATCCACACTACTTAGGAGCATTTAGACTTTAAATGTGTTGTGTAATTTTCAACCAATACTCTATTGTACCAATTTGATGTGGGGTGGGGTGGGGTGGGGTGGGGGCAAGACATTCGACAGCCTCTTCTCCCTCCGGTTGTGCCAACTCTGCACAAACTGGTGACATTTATTTACTATATAGGTAAATCTAGTTTCTGATTTGTATCTCTGTCCCCATATGGGTAGTGTTGAGTACAAACTAGCCAAGATTTATCTCTAACATGGTCCAGCTGCAAAATTTAATTGCTAGGTCAACAGTGTTACCTGTGTTGATCAACCCAACATGACTTTGCTTATGTACTATGTATGGACCATGATTGTGTTCAAAATCAGTTTAAAGCTAGACAAGTCATAATATCAGAAGGGTTGAGCAACTGCATCGCTGTTGCTCTAGTCTTATTTATCCTAGGGAAGACTTAACTAGAAGACCATGTGATTTTGTTTTTAAAAGAGCTGTCATACTTCTCCATACTTCTGCTATATGTGTATTAAGATGGCCAATAATGGTATATATTATATTTTTTGCAGGTCAGGGGTAGATCTCAAGCTCCACAACAGCCACCACAGTATACGTCACCACCACCTGCACAGGCCCCTTCGTACCAGGCACAGCCCCCTCAGGCACCACCATACCAGGCACAACCCCCTCAGGCACCACCAAAGCCTCCTCAAAACCAACCAGGGTATCCTCAAGCCTATCCACCACCATACCCTCAAGCTGTACCACCATCTGGCCCACCTCCTGGTTATGCCGCCACTCAACAACAGGTAGTGACCACAACAGTTTATCGTAATGGGCGCCGACGCTACCCAACTCAGACTACAGTTTACTCTTACCCAGGCCAGACGTATTTTGGATCAAATGGTAACACAACAGTGTATTCAACAAACCCAGGGACAACAGTTTACACCGCTCAAGGCACTAGTAAGTACAAGCCTCAGAACTGTTTTAAACTCACGTCAACTAGAAAGTGTAAGTATGCTGTATGGATTGATTAAAGATTAGCAAAGGATATTTGTTGGTGCTGTCACTGTCCATACCCATTTATGTCAGGCATTTAATCCCGGTAATACTGAATGATGTCTTTAGTCCAAGTTTTAAATAGATTTGTCCTTTTACTCAGTATGATTTAGGACAGTTAAAGATTTTCATGAAAATCATTATTATTTTGTGACGGCCCATAAGCTTTCATAGAATACTAAGCCATTCTTAACAGTTCTTTTACAGTGGTTTGTTTCCCTGTGTTTTTCCTAGCAACCCAGCAACCAGGTCATACAACAGTAGTTGTACAAGAGAACAGAAACAGAAATGATGCCGCTGCTGTTGGGTTTGTGGCTGGTGCAGCTGTTGGAACAATGATGATGGCACCAATATTGTTCTGGTAAAATGAGCCTACACCATGGGCTGCCAATATGTCTTGGATATGATTGAACTTATTACAACTGTCTCAGTCTGCCCACATTCAGCAAAACTCAGTGTTAGGTCTACAACTTTTCATTCCTTAGATAGTATACTGCTTGTTTAACAAGAAATGTTGTTTTCAAAATTGCATAAACTGTTATGGTAATCCTACATCTCAAAGCTGGTAAAGTTATTATGTATGTTTTGTAGATATTTAATATATTTAGGTTTACTGATTGATTAAACATTTCAAGATATCATAAACCAGGAATTAAGTTTTAAAATTAAGTTTTGAAATCATCTTATGAGTTTCATCTTTCACTAGCTTGTGAAGTCATTGAATTTGAAAATGTGAAACTTGAGTACGATTAAGCTGAGTATTTTCTTGTGTTTATTTCTGATATGAAATTCCTTCAGGTGTCAGCTGATCATGTAGATATAGTAAACTTTTCACTTTTTTTTTTTTTTTTTGAAGACATTAAATGTTGAAATTCACCACTCCTTATCACTAAAGAAAGGAAGCAAAATATTAGTATCCTTTAGTGGCAAGTACACGTAAGGAGTGCTTGCTGTGGTGAGAAATAACATCTCAATTCTAATCTAAGTATGTGTCAAATCTATACTCTGAAAGAGTTCATTTTTTTTACAACACCAGTAGCTCTACACAGAGAAACTAAGGAAATGATCTTCAGGCACTCGGTTAAAAAGCCAGTGTGTGACAAAGCTAATGGGGATTGGGTTGACTGTATCTTGCTTGTGTTATTGGACAGATCATTGGTATCTTCTGAAATACTGTGGTACAACCATCTAGCATATGCTGAATATAGTTTTAGGATATTCATCACAGGTAAGAGTTTTAGTAGTTTATTTAGCACACAAGAGTTTAATAATATTGTTTTTACATAAACTGTTTCAATGTGATACTCTAAGAGTCAGCGGGGTTGCCTGCTATCCTCAGAAGTGAAAAGCATTGCAAAGTTCATTCCAGCAAAGTTTATTAAGTGTTTGAAATTTAAATAGAAGTTGGCAAAAATGTCAGTAAGAGTGAGTATAATCATATTGAAAGCAGTTATGTGATAGGCTTATTGGGTTAGCTTTAGTAGAACAGTCACATAACAGTACAACAAACAGTATTTTACACTTTGTGTTCCATAGCTTGGTCTGACATACTCTCTGATTAGCACAGAATTGTGACACAGAGACTGGCTTTGTATTTCAGTTTTAATCTTTTTTGTGGGGGGAATTATTTGCACAAGTGGAAATGGAGAAAGCATTTAAGCAGGGTCCCTAACTATTTCTGTATGTTTTAAATAACAGTTGCACTAAAAATCTTTCACAGTTGTGTGTTATACAGGGAAAAAGACAGGGTTGTGTTGTGGGAGGCAAAGGTGCAGTAACCTCCAAAAATTGGTGGACCCCAAGACCAGACCATGTTATTAACTCCATTAATGATATTAAAGTTAAAATATTGTAGTGTATTAGGATTGTTTTGTATTTTGCTGCTTGTATTATAATTATGGTATAAATAATAGCCAAAACAAATTGCAATGTTTCAATGTGTAAATATAAGCATAAATATGAGTAAGCTGTTACAGTTTAAATTTTTAGTATTTACATAAGGAGAGAATCTTTGTAAAGATATTTCAAACTTCTCATATCTCTGCTATTTTTCTTACCCTTTAAGGCTTTCACGTATTTTTTTCTGTTTGATAAAATGTATTAAATCATTTACTTTAATGGTTGTTGGAACAAAGAGGTTGACAGAAATGACAAAACATGATAACACAGAAAATCAAAATTACATAATATTTGGAGCTATTTCTCTCTATTAGTGCTTTTATGGAAAAGAGAGAACAAATTTATTTTGGATTTTAGATGAGTTTAAAACCAGCTCAAGTTGGTGAGCATTCTGTGGGTCGATGACCAGAAGCTCAGGCTTTATGTCCCTTCTCGGTTTTGCTTAAGTTTAGGTTAGATGGGAAACATTACTGTGAAACTTTAGACACCTCATTAATTAGTTTCCATGAAAGGAGAAACTTTCACATTTGTGTTGGAGTGTTTAAATGTATGTGTGTGTCCAGTTTTGTGAATGTTTGGGATAATTGTTTACACAGTACTGGTATCTTAAGAGTCTCATGCGGAGTACGTGGGTGTATCATGTTGTGGCAAGGGACCTACCACTTTTTGATGCAGGCAGTGTCATCAAGGTTAATACCAGAGGTCAAGCATTGAAAACCTTGTTTACACAATGTCTCAAGATAGGAATCTTGAATACTTGTACTAATCTTGTAGTGTTTTGTATTAATGGAGTAAATGAAACCTGTTATTTGCAGTGGTAGTCTGGGGTCACCAGCAATCAAGTATGCAAAATGTTGTAGCACAATACCCTAAAATAGGGATCATGGATACTTTTAATACCAGCTTTTAGGTATGTTATATTAAGAAGATGAAGCCAATCATTTTGGCGGCAGTCAAAGGGCATCTGAGGTCACCATGGGTCATATACCTAAAACTTCTGTAACCATGATATCATAAGTGAGGAGTCATGGATGCCATTTGTGCTTTGCTTGTAGACCCATGATTAAATGTGATTCAACTGATTGTTCTCTGTGGAGACTAAAGGTCATCTGAGGTCAACACTGAAAACTTTCAAACCGTTAATTTGAAAATTTTGACGATTGAAGTAGTTCCTGGAAAAAGGGTAAAAAAATTGAAGGAGGTGATAGGTAAGTTTGTGGTCAATCGTTCAAGGGCCTAAAATTTTGGGGCATGTAGGCACTGCTTACTGTGCAGTCTGTGCCTAGGGGTTGATCCGGCTGTGCAGGGGACTGAGCAGTGATAAAACCCCTCAGCTTTAATACATCTAACCTATGGGTCTGCCCTGCTTGGATTCATTCTAGACTGACTGAAAAGAGCGGATACTGTACATGATCTTAGCCAAAAGGACGAGAAGGGCATTGAATCACGTGCAGAGAGCTCCCATTGACCGAAGAGGATGGACAAAAATCAAACGAAACTCCTCCCAAATTGGGTCACCTTCCCAAAACGTAGACTAAACGGAACATTATCAAGCACTTAGTCCTCAGATCTTTACCTGTTTGGTTGATAACTGGCAGAATAGGATAAATGATCGTAGACATAAAGCAGAGAAGCTATAAAAGGGGTCATTGCATCATCCAAACATATTTAGGAATATCCCTATACCTGTATTAACAATTGGTGACCACACTTTGATTGACATTAATTTAAACAATAATTTGACTCTGATCAGTGATGAGTTATGCAGTCAGTGGTGTACTCGATGCAGGACAGACTGCTCTTAAACTGTACTGTGTGGATATAGCCTCCAGTAATACTAACTCCTTATCGGTTACTTCAGCCTGTGTGGTAGGAGGACGGGCTAGAGAAAACTTGGAAGACTTTTTACTGTTCATGCCGAGATCTGTTACCCTTTAAACCAGAGAGCCGGAAGACAGCTCACTCCTTAAAGTAAACAAGCTGTTTGGTGTATATTCCTATAATCAATAGTGCTAGCGTAACAACTCAGTCGTCCAACTACTTGTCAGCCTGATATCTGATAGTTCAGAAGAATTAAGAACTTTGCAACAAGTCTTAAGTTCAGCCTTGTGGTTTGTTCAACAATGATAAATTTATCTCTTTCTTTGATTACAACTTTATTTGTAGTTCATTGTTGTGATGCTGTTAAGGCAAATATGGAACTACAACGGTAGTGCCAAAGTACAGAGACTAATGCTAGGAGCTGTATAGTGAAACTGTAGGCCGGTAGCCTGGGATACGAATGGCCTCAACTGAACGCACTATTACACCACTAGTAAATGGGAATCGGCTGTTTTGACCATGTAGCTCTCCATTTAGTAGCCCACTCATGTTCTTATTACGGAACAGCTGCTAAGAGGAGCAGCTCTCTGTTTGAACGAACTTAAAAAACAACGAAACTGGTACACAGGCTCGAAACTATCGGGGTAACTATCAGATGGTGAGGTTGGCATATCCATTTGAACGGAACTCTGGGTAGAACTTGTAACATGTGAAATAACTTATATGGATGTGAACGCCGTCCTGGATCTCATTATTCAGGGGTGGGGGAGTAGGTTCAATTGCCGTCCTACCTCATTGACCCTCATCTTAACTTACAGGTCTTTTATATAGGCCTATGGTATATTTCTTCACAACGACCGGTTAGAGCATCCGACTTGCAGCCGGAAGGTCTAGGGTTCAAATCCTGGCCGGGTCATACCAAAGACTTAAAAAATGGAACCTACTGCCTTTGTGCTTGGTGCTCAGCATAAGCAATGGAGTAGGGAAAACAAGCCAGTGAGCCACAACTGGAAAAAAGGCCGTGGTCGTCTCAACTTGAACCAATTGGTTGGAAACTGGGACGTTAAACCTCATCTAACTAATTAACTAACTTCACAATGACCGGATCATCCAGATTTAAGTCGTGATGAATGAAGAAAAAGGCTTAGTCCCTCGTCGGAATTACAGAATCAGGAGCCTCCTGAAATTGGACTTAAAAGTTTGAGAAGTTTTTTTTTTTCTTTTTTTGTTTTCCTTCTTTTTTTCTCTCTCTCTTTCTTTTTCTTTTCAATGGAGATATTCGCATGCAAACATCCTGAATTCTCTCCGAAGAAAAAAAGAGACGAATATGCACACAGAAAACACACGATTACAAGCGGTTAAAGGGGAATTTTCATGATCCCAGACACTTCCAATTCTCCCAACTATGCATCTTCTAGCCTCCTCCCATAACTGTATGAGGCTCTTCCTTGTGCAAGAATAAACCTGTTTATTGCTTAAGGCCATGTCCTGGTGAGCATAAAAGGCTATAAAATGTAATAAAAGTACTCTCTCTGCCTGTGTAGAATGTGAGCTACTCTGCATCTTTCAAATTTTCAAACTTTGATGTCAATCAAAGAGCAGTCACCAACTGAGAATTTTGGTATACATACACTAAAAATATACTTTGGGGTGATGACTGTCTGTCTTAAAAGTAAAAAGATTACACAGTTTATTAAGGAAATCCGTAGGCCCTGAGTTTTTAAATGGCGGCTCGCGAGGCGATCCAATCCGGCCCGCAAACAAAAGGTCGAAAACAAAATATGAGGTTTGTTTGCGAGATATATTTTGAGCGGACAGAAGAATCGTTTTTGGTTTCGATGATAAGAGAAACCTATGCAGTCATGATGGCGTGTGTATGTATGTGTGTATGTGCATGTGTGTGTGTGTTTGTGACACTTTGCTCGTTAACACGATATCTCAAGAAGGGAAACTCTGACAGTTTTCAAACTTGGTAGATAGATGTCCCATATTGAGAGGAAGAACCCTATTGTTTTTGGTAGGGTTCAAAGGTCACCTGGGGTCACTGGGGGTCAAACTCTGAAAACCTTGTTAACACAATATCTCAAGGTAGGAAGCTTGGATGAATTTCATACTTTGTATGTAGATGCGTTATGGTAAGAGGAAGAACCGTATCATTTTTGGTGGAGGTGAAAGGTCATCTGGGGTCACCGGGGGTCAGACCCTGAAAACTTCGTTAACACGATATCTCAAGAAGGGAAGCTCTGACAGTTCTCAAACTGGGTACATAGATGCCCTATATTGAGAGGAAGAACCCTATTGTTTTTAGTAGGGGTCAAAGGTCACCTGGGGTCAAACTCTGAAAACCTTGTTAACACAATATCTCGAGGTAGGAAGCTTGGATGAATTTCATACTTTGTATGTAGATGCGTTATGGTAAGAGAAAGAACCCTATCATTTTTGGTGGAGGTGAAAGGTCATCTGGGGTCACCGGGAGTCAGACCCTGAAAACTTCGTTAACACGATATCTCAAGAAGGGAAGCTCTGACAGTTCTCAAACTGGGTACATAGATGCCCTTTATTGAGAGGAAGAACCCTATTGTTATTGGTAGGGGTCAAAGGTCACCTGGGGTCACCGGGGTCAAACTCTGAAAACCTTGTTAACACAGTATCTCGAGGAAGGAAGCTTGGATGAATTTCATACTTTGTATGTAGATGCGTTATGGTAAGAGAAAGAACCCTATCATTTTTGGTGGAGGTGAAAGGTCATCTGGGGTCACCGGGGGTCAGATCCTGAAAACATCGTTAACACGATATCTCAAGAAGGGAAGCTCTGACAGTTCTCAAACTTGGTACATAGATGCCCCATATTGAGAGGAAGAACCCTATTGTTTTTGGTAGGGGTCAGAGGTCACCTGGGGTCACCGGGGTCAAACTCTGAAAACCTTGTTAACACAATATCTCGAGGTAGGAAGCTTGGATGAATTTCATACTTTGTATGTAGATGCATTATGGTAAGAGAAAGAACCCTATCATTTTTGATGGAGGTGAAAGGTCACCTGGGGTCACCGGGGGTCAAACTCTGAAAACCTTGTTAACACAATATCTCGAGGTAGGAAGCTTGGATGAATTTCATACTTTGTATGTAGATGCGTTATGGTAAGAGAAAGAACCCTATCATTTTTGGTGGAGGTGAAAGGTCATCTGGGGTCACCGGGGGTCAGACCCTGAAAACATTGTTAACACGATATCTCAAGAAGGGAAGCTCTGACAGTTCTCAAACTTGGTACATAGATGCCCCATATTGAGAGGAAGAACCCTATTGTTTTTGGTAGGGGTCAAAGGTTACCTGCGGTCACCGGGGGTCAAACTCTGAAAACCTTGTTAACACAATATCTCGAGGTAGGAAGCTTGGATGAATTTCATACTTTGTATGTAGATGCGTTATGGTAAGAGAAAGAACCCTATCATTTTTGGTGGAGGTGAAAGGTCATCTGGGGTCACCGGGGGTCAGACTCTGAAAACTTTGTTAACACGATATCTCAAGAAGGGAAGCTCTGACAGTTCTCAAACTTGGTACATAGATGCCCCATATTTAGAGGAAGAACCCTATTGTTTTTGGTAGGGGTCAAAGGTCACCTGGGGTCACCGGGGTCAAACTCTGAAAACCTTGTTAACACAATATCTCGAGGTAGGAAGCTTGGATGAATTTCATACTTTGTATGTAGATGCGTTATGGTAAGAGAAAGAACCCTATCATTTTTGGTGGAGGTGAAAGGTCATCTGGGGTCACGGGGGTCAAACCCTGAAAACCTTGTTAACATGATGCCTCGATGTAGAAAGCTTGGATAAATTTCATACTTTGTATGTAGATGCCTTATAGTAAGAGGAAGAATCCTATCATTTTTGGTGGGGTTCAAAGGTCATTTGGGGTCACTGTGGGTCAAACCCTCAAAACCTTGTTAACACAATATCTCGATGTAGGAAGCTTGGATAAATTTGATACTTTGTATGTAGATGCCTTATAGTAAGAGGAAGAATCTCATCATTTTTGGTGGAGGTTAAAGGTCATTTGGGGTAACTGGGGTTAAGCTCTGAAAATCTTGTTAACACGTTATCTGCACGTACGAAGCTTGGATAGATTTCATACATGGTAAATTGATGTGTTATAGTGAGAAGATGTACCCCACTGTTTTTGGTGGAGTTCAAAGGTCATCTAGGGTGGCTGAGGGTCAAACACTGAAAACCTTGTTAACACAATATCTCAAGGGAGAAAGCTTGGATAGATTTTATACGTAGTATGTGGATGCATGATGGTGAGAATATGAACGCAATCATTTTTGGTGGAGGTCAAAGGTCATCTTGGGTTAACGTGGGCCAAACACTGAAAAGCTTGTTAACACGTATCTCCAGGTAGGAAGCTTGGATAGATTTCATACTTACAGTACTATGTGGATGTGTTATGGTGAAAAGATGGACCCTATTGTTTTTGGTGGAGGTCAAAGGTCGTCTGGGGTCACCAGAGGTAAAAAGGCAAAATTTCCCAAGAATTCCCAAGAGTTTTATATGGGTTCAGCAGAGGTCAAAGAGCAAAATTTTCCAAGATTTCCTAAGATCGTCATCTGGGGTCACCAGAGGTCAAACTGCAAATTTCCCAAGAATTCCCAAAATTAAATAGGAACACAAAACTGTATTTTTCCAACATGTTAAGATAGCATTTGACCATTGACTGAAAGATATGGGACATCATGGCATTATTTGGAATAGAACATATATCATCGAAACCTCAATGCATTTTGCATTCTGGTTGTTACTTTAAATGAAGTAAAACATAACTGTGTTAAAAACGTCATTTTCGGCGCCCTTCGCGCGCACCTACCATTAGCAGTTACGTCACTATTCATGAAGGCCAGCTTCGGTGCAGTGATTGTTCTAAACCAGTAACGAAGCAGGGTACCCCTACCCATCTTGGTAAAACTGACAATAATTAAAAAATAGGACCTACAGTGTATCTAAATCGGTGAAGTCGTTCTGCTTTCGAACAATTACTGTACTTTCGGATAAAAAGAAAATGACGAATAGGTAAATTGAAAAATCAAAGTAGAGGGGGGAACTAGTGTTAAGGTGACCTGCATATCTTTCTAAGTGCTTGTTCTTTTCATTTCTTCTACCCAAAATCGTCCCAGACTACCAAATGTTCGCTTGCTCCACACGCTTTTCCATTTGAGTTCAATCTAGAAGTTAAAATAAGTGGACTTATTCACGCACCCACTGCATAATCAAAACGATATCGGACAGGATGTCCAGATCAGTGATGGTTAGGCAAGGGAAAAGCTACTTAGACCAAGGTGCATATGCTTATGAATTTTGAGGGACGTATGCCTCTTGGTAGAAGAAAATAGGTCTGAAACGTTGCCTCGCATTTGCCTTACTGGAAATTTTTTTTTTTTTTTTTTTTTAAATCGTGAGATTTAGAAATGAACGACTATTTAGATACATCTTATAAGGCTGGGTAAAAGCCATTTCCAACGATCTGGGAGATATTTTAGCAACTAGGCCTACATTAATTCTTGGCACGCTGCGTACTAACCGATGGTGACGCTCCGAGTGTCATGATTAAGTCCCTCGTCCCCACCCAAACATTCTTTTCAAGGTGAATGTTCACCATGATCTGGCATGAGTTTATTATCTGCTCTGTATGGCCCAGGATTTTCGCTATGGCAGAAAATCGTCAGATTGTGATACTTGTGATCGTATGTTGCCTCAAATTAAATTGACAGAAATGTACGTATATGTTTCATCCATGCAATGTTTCGCTAATATATTTGAGCTTCTGGCGTTCCACGGGAGCGTTGCCCTGGACCATACTAGGGGCCCTTCGAAGCGGGGCTTCAGGACACCATATGCTGTTTGGTGGGAGATTTCGCGTTCCCGTTGCATCATTTAGTCATTTGAAATTGGGACTTCCCCCTCTCGGACATCTTACTTGCCTGTTTTTGGCCCGCGAAACTTTTCATGATGAAACTGGCCCCCTAACGAATATAATTAAGAACCTCTGCCGTAAGCAAAAGATGGTAAAAGTTTCGCGAGAATCTGTACAATATAACTTTAGTTTAAAGCGAACAATTCAATCTTACACTCAAATGCAGTACTCAGTAACGAAAACTGGTCCCTTGCTCGTTCCCGAAAATAATATACAAGTTCCAAACTAACAAATGCACAAAGTTTCTAATGCTTTTAATGAAACAAAGTCTCTGGACTCTTTAACTTCTCGAGAGCTACCAACCTTGTCTATAGATACCGAAATGATTTCCAAACTCTTTCTCCCCGGGCCGACGGCGAGAAATCACTCCACCTTTGAAAAATATTGCCTCCCTGTCGAATGTTCAGTTCAGCAAAATTACCCTGTATTTCTAAACAAAGCAAAACATAAAGTATTCAGACTGAATATAAGGCTTACTAAAAAGCCAGGCAAAAGTAATAAACTACACAAGGCGGCATTTCAAAGCCTAGATTTCTGCCCAAACAAGAGCAGGGCCGGTAAAAAGTATCACTTTGAACCCACTAGTGAGTGCGCCCTTGACTAGTCAAAGCTACAGTTTGCCAGCCATCTAAAGAACATTAACTTCTGCCCAAATATACAATCACATACGATTTTGCCCAAATGGAAGAATACAAGTAACAAATTTTTGGCCACCTTGGTATCTTACATTCCCGACCCCTAGATGCCACGCGTACAAACCCATTAAATTTGACCAAATATTGAGTAACGCTAGGAAGTATCTGTCGGCATCAGAGGGTCCATTACATTTTGCCAAAATCTCGTAAAGCATAAGATGATTCACCCTTCGGACAGGTCATTATACAGTTATAGTTTCTGTCTAAATCTAGGAACACATAACACGTGTTTGTCCACAGAGATGCCATAAACTTGACCCCAACTTGAAGCCAGTACTGACAAAACAGCTGTATTTATCACTAGCCTGCATAACCGGCTGGGCGAACAGCGTTCTTTTATGACCTATTTTTCAAACCGGTGTCTATTGACACAGATTGCCATTGTATTAGCTAAGTGTAGTACCAGTAAAACAGGGCGTCTCAAATGCAAATTTCTCACACCTAATGAACCCTGTTGTGGAACACAACAATGGCCTAAGTCAATTTGCCACACACACACCACAAAGTCCAGTGCAACTTCTGTACTATTATCTGCAGTCCCTGCCTACCACAGCTTCATTACATTGATAAGGGTTTTGTGATAATTTAGTGTAAACTTTAACCCAGTGTAATTTGAAAATTTTAAATAGTTATTCCATTGCCCACAATATGTTAATTTCCCAAGTTTAGTTTCTGGTGCATTTCAAGTTGCCCCTGTGCCCCAGCCTCACTGCAGTTTCTAAGACGTCAGCGAAAATACCATCAGAAGGAATGTACCCCGCCCACGAGACGTCTTCGTTGTCATTTGGGCCATTCGGAGTCACCATGTAGACAAATCCAGGCGTTTGATATGACAGGTGTTCACCGGAAAGCAACCCCCCCCCCTTACAAGTAAACCTAGGGGCGCCACCAATTTCCGTTTGATCAAGGCTAGTTATCCATGTCAAACCATGGACTTCTGTAACAAATCTGTAACTTTTACGACAAATTGCTTAGTTACCTGTATATGAGATTGGACAGTGTAGGACAGGTCAAGAGAAAGAAGGTACTGTCAATGAATTTTACCTGCTATAAATTACACCCAAGGTACACGTGTCATACTCGGTGGTGTGATGATTCGAGTCAAATAATGCCACTCGAGTCTAATCTTATGTGTTACAAGGGAAACAATCTATAAGTATTGAACTTCTGTTTCCTCCTTTTCCCGCATATGTCTCTTACTTTGTATGATTTGTACTGTTTATGACTTATGATTTGCTGGAAATAAACTGTTTCATTCATTCATTCAATCAATCAATCAATCAATCAATCAATCAATCAATCAATCAATCTCGCGTCTCCGTATCCTGTGACTCGAGTCTCGATATCAGGTAATATACACTGCACATAGCCTAGATTATTCTGCGTTAGACATACAGGAGTTGAAATCGTTCGGTGTTTAGCAGGTTTTGCCTATACCCGGGAGCGTCTTGGATAGTTAAGGTACAAGATTTTAACAATGGGCAAAGGATTGCATGCAGCGACAATTCTTTGCCAAAAATGCCAAAATGCATGCCTGATTGCCAGAAATGACACCTCCAAAGGGCGCTCCTCCCCTTCGGAATTTCTGTACATGAAATGTGGCTTAAACGTAACATAATGCTATTTTTGGTACGGTACAGCTTTGAACTGATTAGATATTTAGAAATTTTCAAAATTTAGTGGAAAGTTTTGGCTTTGGGTTAGGTGCTTTGGAAGGAATGTGGTCTAATGGAAAGGCGCATCATGAGTTATGATGACGTCAGATGTTTAAATGTCGATTAGTAAACCGAACACTGTTAGAGCAGCAGGATTTCCCTGGTTGTCGGAAAAAGAAAAAGATTTCGGGAGAATATATAGGGCCTACTTCAGTGTCCTGATATTAAAAGGGCATCAGGCACGGAGCGTGAACAATGCATAATTGCAAACGAAGCTACAATCCTGGACAAAATTATTGGGACACTTTCGGACCTTCCCCTCCACCCCTTGTTCGATGTTGAGAAAACGAAAAGCGCGCTCTTTTCTTCAGCGCTCAACTTTAATTCACCTTCAAAACCAACACTGAAGTGGGCGCGGGGGATTTGTCCCAGATAATTTTGTCCAGGATTGTAGCTAAAAATTTCGTGATAAAAGTTACATACAGGTTCTACACTAAGATACTTGAAATTTTTAATTAAAAATGTCGGCTGCACGGGTAAGTCTGAGTTAAGAATGCCAGCGTTATGCTTTCATTTTTCCTTTAAATATCATCTAAAAGCGGGGCGTCTGCTGTGCAAGGACCGTGATGCTATTCAACTGAAAGTGAAAGCCCGCGGAACGCGCAAAATTTTGGTACCTTCGGAAACACCTCACCCTACCACTGTAGAATAGTATAAGTTAAACTCCTTTGGTTACATGTTTTCGAAAATTTATCGAGGAACGTACGGTACCTCACTGCAGGGAGGGGGTTATACCACCCCTATGCTCACTGCTCGTCCATGATACCGCCATCTTTTTGTTTCCCCTTTACTTTTTTAACGAGGGGACGCCCACCCTCAAATACCCCCTGCATGCGCACCTGTTTATATTTTAAGGACCAACACCAGGGGCCCCTATTTCACAGTAGATCGCAGACGAACCGTGACGTTGGCAAGGACACGGAAGACGACAAACAGTCAAATATTCCTGTCAAAAGTGCGCCCTCACACTTGTCTAAGTATACTTACGAGCTTGCAAAAAGGACGTGTTTCCAACTAAAGTCTTAGGTATGGCTGCTATCCAGTAAGTAAAGACAAAAATTTCTGTCTTCATAATTACAGCACCGATTTCGTCGTAGTAGTATGTAGATGAACTAATGTACAGTGTTTGGAAAAGTAGAAATATTGTTTTACCAGGAGTGACCTAGAAACCCTGCATTGTATTGTAGGCTGTTTTACATGGCTGCTCAAATAGAGTGCCCATTGACTTGAAGAAAAACCAACAGACTTAAGATAATCACGGGCACCAAATCTGTGTCCACAGGTTTTGAGGCGGACATATCACACGACGGGCACAATAGACCCTTGTCCAAATAACAATTACAAAGGATTGTGGGATAAAGCTTTTGTATGCATCATTTTTGTCAATGATATTTTACTGTAGTAAAGAACGGCGCACACCAACACTGTATCCCACAATCCTTTGGGATTGATATTTGGAAAAGGGTCTATTCTTTAACTTTTGTATGTGGGTCAGTGGATAAAGAAGGGGTTGGGACAAATTTTCCGAACATAGGACTTCACATTAATATTACCCCACGCAATGATAATTACTTTGACGGTATTCAGTTTAGAGTATGAATGCGAGATCAGAATAAAGCAAGAGCTGTTAGGCTCTTGCACTAGCAAGTTGTGACAGGGATAACTTTAAATTACCGCAACTGGTGAATGTATCCTAGGCCGGTGTACACCGGCAATCAGGGTCAGTCGATCGCCCTAGGGTTCACAATACGAATTGTGATAGACATTGATGGCATAGATCTTCCAAAAGGAACCTGGGAATGGAACCCTAAGTACCCAAACCTGGCAGGTGGTGGCCCCAATATAACACAAACGAGACGCACTTTCGTATAGGGCAAATATAAATGCTGTTCTAACTTTGAAGTACTGTAAGTTGGCCTCAGAACTCTGAGCCGAACTTGGACCAGGTGACTTGGACCATCTGAAAACTGCTATTTTTGTCACGGTTGGAATAAACGTAACCTGGTAACGTTAGCTACATGCGTATAGCTACACGGCTATGGTTTATGGTTGTTTTGCCTCTAGACTAACGCCAAATCAACTTACTGTGGATTTGTCAGTTTCAATTATCAAATAGTCTGCGCCAACAACGTACATAGTAAATTTTAAAAATTTATCGTCGAGTAATAACTTAAAGTTTTGGCCAGTGACATGCCACCAAAAAGAGCTGGCATTACTTGGCAGGTAAAGAATGAAGTCCCCCACTGAAAAATCTGTTGGAATTATTTCAATATTTTTTTCCGTTCTCAAAATATACATCTTCAAAGTTTGATGATTTATGGAGTAACTCATTGCCTATGCAAAAATAAAGATGTTGAGTGTTGCACAGTGTTAGCATTTCTCTAGTAAGCCTATATAAATGATCTCCTAATTACTCATCAGGTATTTTACAGTTTGGTGAGTGATACTAATATTTAAAAAAAAAACAGTTTCAACTTCCATAACAAATCCGTCAGGGGATACCGATGCAACAAGTGTCCTTGAAATGAAGGTTGGAAAAACAAAGGCTAACATTATCCATATTTGGTAAATCCATCTTTCGACGTCACAAATTTGCATGTTTAGCTCATGTTTATTGATAATACAAAGTGAAATAGAAATTACCCTAGAAAATGGTTAATGTTTGATGAAAATTGCCGCTATTTTCTGGAGTTTTTATGTTTTTACATTTAATATCCAACTATGTAATTTTCATATCACCAGACCTTTATGTAATCAACCATAGAAATTGAAGTTCTATGTATTCATTTTAACTAACGGCAGGTAACAAAAAAGTGAAATTTCCTCGTTCTTTCAAGAACAGGGCGTGGAATGTGGTAACCTTCCTGAAAAATATAGTAATTCTGTAACTCTGTCATCTTCGATCACCGAATGGCCATTCAAATCGTTCGATTTTAAACCATCAGAAAATTCTTGTGGTAACTTTCTTCAATAATAAGCAGTGCTGTAGTCGAGTCCCCACCGAATATTATTTTCTTTCCTTTTATTTGCCTTTTCTTATTTAAACTGTGCATTTCTAAATAATGATACTTCAGAACAAAGAATACGGTATGAGAGATAACTTATGCAACCTGGAAACTTGCTACTCAAGGCAATCTAGGAGGCTTTTTTTGGCAAAACATATTCTTGTTACCCCATACGAGCCAACAGAAAAAGTTACCCCAACCACCTTCTCTCCGGCCATACACTTTTCAAATTAGATTTGCGCCACTTAACCTGACATGGTTTTATTTGTTACCCACTCTGTCAGGCCTGGATTGGGCCTAATGATCAAATTGTCATACCTGTGATCATCAGTTGAGTGCACATTAATTGTCATTTACAGATAGCGTAGATAAATGTTCAGGTTTATGTCCTCTATTTTGCAAGTATCCTATACGAGCTTCTAGGGCTACGCCCTCTTATTCCATTTGGTGCTGCTCTGAACCGGCGTGGCCTTTCGAAGAACCCCTAGACACCACACATTCAGGTGGAAAGCTAACCATTTTAAAATGAGGCCCTTGAGATCTTCCCGATTAAACATGTGGGGGACAGCAGCGAAAATAATTAAGGGCCCCATGTACTTTTTTATCGTAAGACTTTAAGAATATCATCGATACTACTACAGCGCATATTGCAAGGACGAAGATAACGTATGAAGTTGTTTAGAAACTGCAGAAGACAAGGTAAAGCTATATGACGATGGAATTGCATTAAAGAGATTCCCACATTCTGCCGGTCTCGGGAAATTTAGAGCGGAGTCACGAGTCCTCGCCTTCCGAGCCCAAGTCCTTAAAATCGTGACTAGAGACCGGTCTCGGGTACTGCAACACTGAATTAATAAGTGTGTCTCAGGTCTTAGGCATCGCAAATGTGTAGATTGACATAATGGAAGTGCACGTGCCACCATGACGTTTTAAATAAAGCTTCAGTGATGGCGAATTATGCAAAGTAGATCATCCCAAATGATTAGGGGTGAAACTCACAGCATCACCAGAGAGTTCGAAAAGTTTATGGTCCTATGGCCCGCCTTCGGTAGGGTCCAGAGAGATCTCTGCAATTGACGGGATTGTTTCAAATTATACAAGACATAAATAAAATGGGATGGTATCAACTGTCCGCATACATGTAACACTTTGCTTGCGCTTATCAAGGGAAAAAGTCGCATTGTAAAAAATTCAAACAGTAAGTCATACTGATTTTACAGTGAATAAAAGTGGTTTTGATTATTAGGACCGTTGGACCGAGGCCTAAAAAGATTATGCAATTAAATTTTTCGTAATATGGACATGGTGATAATTATTGTCCGACTGTAAGAGTATTTAATATCTGTGCATGACAGAAAACAATCGGGCTTGAATGGCAAAAAGTGTAAAGGTTTAAAGAGAACTAGGATGTTAGCGGTGGCAGCAAGACGCATTGAGTGATTAACCAAGACGCACTGATATAAAGTAATATATAGGCAAATTAAAATGCTATTTCATCAATACAAACCAGGTCTGAAGATAGTTTGTTGATAATTCAACAGCATGTAAAACTACGTGAAAATTTTCTATGGTCACATATACATTACATTGGCTCATCGAGTAATTATTCAAAGTCTTTCGATTCCGAGTACTTAAAGGAGCTATGGCATCCCTCAAATATATTTAGACACATCCCCATAGTAGTAAATCCAGTTGGTGACTGTACATTGATTGGCCTTCATTCAAACAATAATAGCACCACTCTGGTTGGTAATGATGACTTATATCAGTTAGTTAGTTAGATAAGGTTTAACCTCCCAGTTTCCAACCAATTGGTTCAAGTCGAGACGACCACGGCCTTTTTTCCAGTTGTGGTTCACTGGCTTGTTTTCCGTACTCCATCGCTTATGCTGAGCACCAAGCACAAAGGCAGTAGGTTCCATTTTTGAAGTCTTTGGTGTGACCCGGCCAGGATTTGAACCCTAGACCTTCCGGCTGCAAGTCGAATGCTCTAACTACTTGGCCACTTCAGTCGGTCATATCAGTTGCGTTCCTAATTAGGCTCACAGCCACACACAGTTTGTGTTTCAATATTGCCTCGAGCAATTGCAGGCTACTGTGACTTTGTCTTGGAAGTGCTCTACCAGGGAGCTGCCATTGACAGCTCCCTGGTTCTACTACTAGACAGTTGCCTGTGTTTAAATTGGAGGTGGGGATAGAAGTAAGGTTATTTGGGAGAATTGTTACTGTCTGGGGTGAGATTAGAGGGCCTTTAAGATGCATAGGAGTGATACCAGTTGCTTTCATAATATGCAGATTTTATGTAGGCAATATGACAATGGGAAAAAATGATGCATTGGCTTAATTATCAAGAACAACTGTAACTCAGTTTTTACAAACGTGATGAACTTGAGGAAATGTTATCTTGCTCTTCTTTGGTGTCACCCTTGAAGCAAGGTGCCGGTATGTGAGTGATTAAAGTTATCACTAAGTACTACAAAATAGCATAACTTAATAATGTATACAATGGCAAAGATTTCATCAGTCAGTAAAACAGAATCTTCGACAAAACCTAGTAAGTGGCAAAATAAGACGCACCAACGTTTTAATCCTGACGAAATTATTACGGAATTATTTATATATATCCTCTCAAAGGTTATCAACTTCCTTCATGTGAAAGGGGATTTTTAGGTGATGACGTAATTAGACAGAGTTGTTTTTAGTCTACTTTGATATTTATACCGTGCCCACCAAGAAAGGAATGTCCACGTCAGGTATGCAACTTACGTGACGGGGATAGTTTTCATCATTGGTGATTCCCCTGTTATGAGGTCACAAAGATTGATTAAATAGCAACTATCTCGGCCTATTGCAGTTCTGTTTCAATGGGAGGAACTATCGTGTATCTATCGAAGGAACTTTACTAGATAAAAGGCTTTACCAAAACGCTTCAACGAGGAATTTACTTGTCGTCTGTGATATTAGAAGCACTAATAGTCCTACATGTTGATTCGATAAAGCTCGGATGCCATCTTTAAATTGGGTGGTTTACTGCAGTTCAAATGATAGAGGGTGTTTTTCCACCTCAACCAAGTGCATTGTGGGGCGAGTCTAGGTTGCTTTGTCATATAATACAAGGACTCATTACACAACCTAAAGCTGTAGTTACAGGAGGGTAAAATTTCCTCTTTCTAGGGGACCTTATTTTGACGGAAATTTAGGATTATTTTATGGAAACAACGTTTGTCTGCAACGAGCTGAAGGATTACATCTATGTGCAGGTAAAACATTTCACAACTTCATCTAAAATTTGAGAGACTAAATTACTTTGGAATGGTCTAGCCTATCAGTCAAGCCTAGAAGCGTATGAAGAACTGGTTTATATGTATTAATCAGTGTGAATGAAGACATTACATTCCTCTTATGCAGTTTAGCTTTGTTCACTGTTATATAAGTACTGTTGTGTATGACTTTTCTTCCGAGCGCAAAAAGGGCATATGATGTATTTAACATAACTATTGTTCAAAATTATGCTTAAAAGTACCATACATCTGTTGCTGTCTGATGAAAACTTATCCTTCATTCGTCAATTGTATGGACAATCTTACATATCAGAGTGTAAGAGCTAATTCCACGAACTTAAATGGATGCTAAATTGAAATAACCTCCCGAATACTAAAAATATCACTTATATTTACCAAGTCAACACTTGTGGTCGACATTTGATGTATGGGAGGATTACTATCCGTGGAGTGTGTGCGCAAGGATCGCATTAATGCGTTCTGCGACCGCTTAAGACCTATGTCAAATAATGCGTACAGGCAGTCGATGGAAAGAAATTGGCCCCCGTCACTGTTGATCTAATGTTAAAGACTTGTGCACAAGGATCAATATCACTGTGGTCCTGCCAAAATAACTCCTATCAAATTGTGGACAATGATATATGCTGGTTTTATTTGCATGTGGATTCTTCAACGATGTGATTCCACACAAAATTAAGCCCTGGTTTAATTGTAAAGCTTCTCAAGACTAACGTAATTGTTATGTCGGTGGTTCAGACTTCCTGATCGCAAGCAATATGCGTATGCGCTTTACGTATTACGTATGCGCAATGTACTTTAATTTTTGGTTACACCATTTCTGATAAAGGTATGATAAGCTACTGGTCGCGCTGAGCAAACAGAAACAGAACAGTCATTGATATCAATATAATTTGGCCACGTGGTATTGAATAATCCTGAATCCCGCGGGATGAGTGAACAGTCTGCGCACCAGAAGGTATTAAGTATGTATAAAGAAAAAATAAATTCAATATTTTGAGTACCTTTTTCGATGAAAGCAGGTTGTAAATGATTGAATAGTACCAGAGAGGTATTACGATTTTTAGCTCGGATCAGCTGCATGAAGTTTTCTCTCATGTAACAGAACGAAATCAGCTTGGGTAGATCAATAGCCATTTTATATAGTCACGGCTGAATATTTGTAGTGAGGTAGCCAGCATCGTGGATGCTCTATTTCATTGTGTCAGTTGACAAAGAGTAAAGTACTTTATTAATTGTCCGTTACGCATATGAAAACTAAAAGAGAACTTTTGTGTTTAAAATAGGCTTGTTTGTTAATGTCGAGTCCTTTGATGATTAGCTACATAGGCGTCAGCGGTTGCGGGTTTAAGTCTGTAACCCCTCCTTGCTCCCAAAAAGGAAGTTTACACACCATATTCCCCTTCTCTGACTAAGACGATCTGATGTTATGTTCAAAGGTTAGGGAATTCACCAGAACGGTCATCCATGAGTTACATTTTTGGAGCTAGTCTTTACAGCGCCACCACATATAAAAGGCTTATACGTCCATGACATCGGCCCATTATCATGATAGTCACCCTAATGCTGCAATTGGAAATAAAATTGAATGAAGAAAAAGATAACAATTTCATTGGTTAATTCATACGTGGTACTATAGCTTCAAACGTCACCATTATAATCATCGTTCGATGTTTTATCCTTGAACGAGGTCATTATTCGAGAATCGAAGCCGCAGAACTTAAATACATCAGTTATTAGGCCTACCCACCGAAGAAGTTAATTTATCTAGAAAATCGTGGCTGCACTGAAGACAAACTATGGAAGTTGTTTTATGTTTCTGTTCACTTTACCCTCTACATGTAGGAGTAAAGCAGTTAAAATGTCTTGTTTATTCCACTCAGTGGTGCTGTTTCATGCTATTCCTTTTATTAACATAAAGCAGTAAAAGTGACCCTCCTTATCAGTTCTCCTTATCAAGTATGACTTGTATGACTCTAATTCGGATGAATTAAAAAGGACATGTACAAATATGTATGGGGAGAGTTTTGTAATAAAGGTACATATTTTTAGATATTACGACAGTCCCAAAATATACCTACCGAAAGATAACCTAATTGCTTACTTCTTTCTTAAAAGTATAGCAGGGCATTCAGAGTTACTTGTTGCTTGCCTTTATCGTTACAATTCTAAAATGATTTGATCGTGAGTAGGCCTACCGGATTTCCCCTCTATTGCATCCACACTACAGACTGTTCAAGGTGACATAATTGAATTGTACTGCTATCACGTCTTTCAATTTAACCAAGCTCCGGTTGACCTCTGTTGCTTCAAACAAATATTACATCATCCGGTAGACGGGGATTTCCCTGCATTGTCTACTTCCCCGTTAAACGTGTTGTAGATTACCATCGGTCCCCATTTACTTCTATGAGACGAAGGACTGAGGACTATCCGGATAGCCTTGGATGGAATTAAGGTGACTTGGAGAAGGCCTATAGAAGAATAAAAAGAGAGAAGGTAAGAGTAAAAAGTTTTGATGCAAGTTACTAAAATTGAATAGTTGATTGAAATCAGTAGAAACTACGTTCGACTCCTTAATTTATTTATATTTCTTTATTTAATAATTTGTGTGTGTATTTTCAGTGTTCTAAACAAAGATTCCTCACAGTGTGAGGTTTCCTCTCGATACGCTGGTCGATAACTTTTACAGAGTGGACATATACTCACTGCCAAATGTATAGGCAACGATGAGTTGGTTTTAGATTCTGACATAAGTGAGCTTATTAAAACTCGGTCTAGGAGAACTCATATGGACCAATTTGCTAAAAAAAAAAACTGTTTTCTGGAATACCGCGACAACTCTTAAAATTTTAATTGTCTATTTAGCCTATTTGCTTCTACTGGTAAAGCGTTCTTGCACCCTATTCCAACAAAGAATAAAAGAAATAGTTGGCAAACTTATCAAAATAACCGCAAAAATTGTAGTTTCTAAGGTCAGTGAACAACTGCTTATTTCCAACGCCAATCCCATTTAAGCGCGTTTAAAATACGTGTTACTTGGTTACTGCGAGAATATCACCGTAAAAATATTTGCCGTCACTGTAAAAGCGTATTCACTAAGACAAAGGCTCATAAACAGTGCTAGGGTAAAAATATATGTAGGCCTACTTCTATTGTGTTCTCTGGCGACAATTTTTCTGAAAGTGCGGAAAACCTGGTAAACCTACAACAAGGTATTTATAGGAACTGTGTTATTTCTACTCATATTTATCATTAACATAACCAAACTTAACCCAGCCTTCAGATGTTTGTAACACTGGGAGGGAAACTAAACGAAAATAGCAGATTCACCCTAAAGGTAGTCCACTCAGCCTACAATAGCCCACCCTGGTGATGGTCCTCTTGGTTTTCTGGGATTGTAAAAGTTGGCTACGCCTTCAGTCTTGGGCTCACAAGTTACAAGAAGAGGGGTGGTCCTTCAAGCATGAGAATTTAAATCTAAAAATAAATTGATACATTCAATTGCTTGAATCATGCGTATACCAGTGGACTCAAAATGCATCTGAGAAAAATTACTAATTTTGCTTACAACGATAAGTTGTACTAAATTTGATAAATGATTTCTTCACCGTGAACAGGCTCATCATGTCCGACGCACGTGTGACGGGGATTGTGATAGAGAACTTGCTGGGGACGAGAACTTGTTTGAGTACGAAGTTTAGATTTATGACAATGAAATTTAAAAATAGTCTATACCTTGGTATGAAAAGTGTTTGGTGCATTTCAAGAATGTTTATCATACCGGTATCTGTTCTATGCCACAGTGTAAGTGAACATGATGTATGTGGCGAAAACATAATTTGAAAGGAGTCAAGAATGCACTTAGCCTACACACATACAGCATATGATAGTCCATTACTAGTTGCAATTATATATGCTTATATACATGTTATATATCATACGCTTAGCTTCAGGGGCCCAAATTGCAGGGGGAAGCGAATAGGGGAATGACCCCCAAACCATACATGGAGTGGGCGAAATCACCATTTTGCCCCCCCCCCCCCTTATATGTAAAAGTGGTTTTATTAAAATGTCTTTAAACATTCTGTTTGCGCATTTTGCGCGCATCCATCATATATGCTTATAGTCTTATCATTACTTCCCGTAGCACAGTCTGAGTGGAATAATTGCCAACCTCGTCAACTCTTACGACTATCCATCCTTCCCATCCCCCCCCCCCCCCGTCATCATGAAGATATCGACTCCGAAATAAGGCTATTTTGTGGAACAAACTGGCAAACTGCGATGGATTTTATGGTCTGTTTAGAGGGTTTTTAATGTTCCTTGTAGGCAATTAGATGCTATGTAAAATGAAGGAAAACGTAAAGAGGTATTTTTTCAGCACGCTTTGCGCGCGTCCCATCTTATACCCTAAATGTCAAATTGAATCTTCCTCAATGTGAGTGGAACTATTGCAAAACACCGTCCAATCCCTACGATCATCCACCCTCAACACTAATAAACCATAATGGAAAAAACGACCAGCGTCTAATTCGAGTTTTGCTACTTTGGGGAAAAAGCAAACAGATTTTTTAGTGCGTGTTCATTGCTGCTTGTAGATAATTAAATGCTTCAAGTCTAATGCCTGCAATTTTGTAAATATACTAGAGCTTCCGGGCCGTTTGCCCTGGTTCCCTACCGGAGTGTTGTCCTGGACTCTACCAGCGGCTTTACTGCAAGCCCCTGGACCTCACGCCGGAGGTGGAGCACTTCGCGCCCTCGGCGTCTGCTGCGCGGGTTGATCCCCGTTTTCTACCCAAACTTAAAGAGACTTTGCCCCTATTAACTTAATGTTGTAACGTACTTAAACCTAAAATATAAATAAACTATATATCGGCCCATATATTTACATCAATTCAGTTAATTTGAGAAGGCAGAGGTTCAGAATGTATGCATTTATCAGATAAAATTTTTATCATAACATGGCTTTTAATCCAACAGAAACTAATTCTGTATTCAATTGTTATGTCGATCGAAAGTGCGGTAAAATCCGTGGACTGTTACTGGATAAACGAGTAGTCTCACATTGCAAAAGCAACTTAATTGTTTAGATTTACACTGTCAAGCAGTCAATTATTTCCCCTGAGAAAGCATATGAATTGAAAACTCAGTGTTAAATGCGTCGACTCTTTCGTCAAACGAGTGAATGCTGTTCTCTTTCAACAAGATAGGTGACTGTTGTGTATGATCATTACACTAATAACTGAATAAGAGACATCGCACAATGTTTGTGCAATGAAATAATTACAAGACCTAGAATTATTACTTGAAATAGTTTCTGTTACTACGAAACTGTGGCACACTCGAATACACAATTTACCATGAAATCAACACATTGCCAGAACTCTAGTAGATCCAGTCGATGAGACGTCAAATTACCGGCATGAAACGATAGAGGGTGCAACTGCAGGGTAGAGATAGTGGCTACCTATTGTAGAAGGACAGATGATGATGAACATTTTCTGCGCGTCGGCGTTAAGTTGCCCGGCTGGTCTAAAGGGAGGAGTGCTTAGTGAGCAACGACAAATCATGACTCTAGCCTCACCTGAGTAGAAAATTAATGTAAATCAGTATACTAAGCTGATTGGAAAGTACACGTCTACAGCATATCATAATACTTTTGTTGCGCATGAAAGGAGGACCCTTTCAGTCAATTTATGGTCAAAGACGTTGGTCTCCAGTGGAGACTGATTCAAACGTTATAGATTAAATTTTGCGGCAGTGACGTTACGTTGGATAAACGGACAGTAAATTCTATTATTCATTCTATATGTGATATTTAATACAGTGATTCCAATCTGTTCATAGGCGTAGGAGGAGGGGGCTGGGGGCTGCAGCCCCCAAGGAAATATTTTTGTGAAAATCCGGGCAATATGCTGAGTATTTTTCGGGCACCCTCTGAAAGAAAAATAAAGCAGTGATGTATCTAAAGTAATCAATAGTTTAAAAAGCTTCCTTGGTAATTAAAATGAACTTCTGATTTGATTTGTACCAGCGCCTATATATTCGGTATTAATTCACCAGTGTGTTTTTAATGGTTAAACTTATGTTATGATTATCAGTAGTGTATTTAGGGGGGGGGGGCATTGGGCCATGCCGCCCTCACTGATGCCGATTTTTTTTTTAGTACCTAAAATACGTAAATTTTTTAACGCAAATTTTACTTCAAAGGTAGCATATGTGCCACCAGAATGCATGTAAGGGCACCTACTTTTTCAAAAATTTTCAAAGGGGTGGAGACACCCCCTCCCCTTGGGCCCCTCCCCCAGGTCGGCGATTAAACAACATAATGCATGCCCTCCACCCCATGAGAGAAATCTTTGCTCTGCCACTGATTATTATCATTATTATTGTAACGACTTCCCAAAAATTATACTACCAATATGGAAGGGGAGTAACACGGCAAAGTTATTGTATGTAATTGGCATGCGGTGTGATAAACGATGCATGCCTATATGATATGCACATTAACATGTTGAAACGCGCGTGGAGTGGGTGGAAATTTGGGGTTATATTTTCGGGCAAGTCGTTACACCCCCCCCCCAGTCAACTTGGACTCCTACGCCCATGAATCTGTTACTGTGTATGGTAACACTACATGCTTCTCCACGGCTGTCAGTTCGATGTTACCAGCTTACAGCCTATACCCTATGTCTAGGTTTAAATTTTCCTATTGAAATTCAAAGCTGGGCGGCATTACAGGCTACATAGCGACCCTTAACAAACTGAATTTAGTTTTATAGTTTGCCTGTGCTTAATTCCAGCCAAGGTGATGTTATCAGACACCGTGTTATTGAGACAATTCAGTCAAACGTTTGTTTCGTACGGTAAAGCACCCACGCCGTTCAAGTTTGCTTAAAAGGGAATTTCCCTGTTTCACTGATCATATATTACCAATACTATAGAAAAACCGACAGGGTGAGAAGCGACGTGTAGGCGTGACTTCAGGCAAAGTTTGCTAGGATTGGGCCTTTCAAGAACAAGGTTTTAAAAAGTTTATATGCCAATGATTAGTTTAATCTAAAATCACTTAAAAGATTTCGATGGTCACAATGATAATAATAGAAGCAACTGCACTTGTTTGTTCGGTGTTCGTTTCAGCCTACTCATCTCTCAGTACCAACCGATTCAACTATCACTGCAAGTTTAGGCCTAATGATGGAAAAGCTATATACATGGTGTTACCACTGCTGGACAGTGTCCAGCGTTTCCCTCTCAAAGGCTTAAACAATAAAACACGTTTACTTTTCTAACAGATAAATTTGTGATCGAAAGTGAAAATTTACTAGTTATTAAAAAATGTCAATGATTTAGGGTTTAGGTCTATGACTTAAAAGTTTTGAGTGGGAACTCCCGTATATGTATTATTCTTTGTAGAAATATAAAAGGTACTTGCCTCAACGGAACGTTTGTAAATTGAAAAATCTCTTGAATATTGCGAGGTTTCCAGTAGCCCATAATCTACCAGGCTATCATGAAATAAAAGCTAAGGAGGGGTGGCGCCCAGGGTGAGGGCAGCAATCCGAAGCCCCGACAAAGGTGACGGGTTTTCGGGTCCCCAAAATATAAGTGCGCCGAAATTAAGAGCTTTTCTTGAATAAAATCTGCAAAATGTGGATTTCACTGTTGGGAAAAATTTCAAAGTGTTGGGGTTTTCTTGTGAACGAAATTTGAAACTTTTTGCTTCTACTTAAAAATGCGTTTTCCTTGAATGAAAATCATGTAAACCGTCGGGGCGACTTTTGCCGTGGGGGTATTATGCTTTAGGCTCCCAGACGAAATTGGAAAATATTCCAGACGGGAAAAGGGGCTTCTTCGGTGGGGTCCATGATCCCCCCTCCTCCCACCTGACGCCAGCCCTACAGTTAGGTTGTCACAATATTCCCAAAACACTTATATGTTGCTTGAATCGGTCTGCACCATGTTTTCAGGCCCGGAACTAACTGGGTGGGGAGGACGGTGGTATCGCCCCCTATAGGCCTAAAATTCTCGATCCCTGAAAATTTTCTAGATCACAAATTACTTTTACCTGTAAAACATTTCGCCCACTGGAAAACATTTCGCCTCCTGAAAACTATCTCGCTCCCTTGGCCCCTTTGAACACTTTTTTTTGCGACTGTTTGCGTCATGTGGGGTGATGTTAGCACAGAGACGTACTTTTTCTCTGCGGTATTGGATACTCCTCATTGGATAGTAACCCACCATTTGGAATAACTGTAGCGAGGGCGTATTTCAGTCCTTGCAATCTTTCCACATTCGTCGGTGTAAAAGCCTAGTCTTTGTCGAAGTTGACATGCCTGAATTTTTATTAGTTCTGCATTTTGAAATTAGAAAAAGTAATGCCCGTACAACTTGAATACAAGACCAAAGTGACTGAGTTCATAAGATGCACCAGATTAAATCATGAAGACAGAATCCGACTACCTTGTTGGAAGTTGACAAAACGTAACGAAAAACTTTGGAGGGGCACTTAACAAAAGAACATTTCGTAATTTGGATGGGGCAGCAAGACCGTAGCCTGCCCGGGGCAGGGGGTACTTGTCCCCCTGAGACTTTCAAAAGTAAATGAAAGTTGTCTAATTAGAAAATATACTGATATGCTGAAAATTTCATTGTCTAAATTATGATTTGCAAGATTCAAAGAACCTGGGAAATCGCAAAAAGATTCATTTTTCCCGATTTTTCCCTGGGAGGTTCCCGGGCCCCCGCCGCGGACGCGTCCTAATGTGGGTTTCTCTTCCTGAAGAATAAACCCTCTTCCTCTTACATGATACACGGCTTGAACACACCTACATGTACGCAGGCTTAAGATCTTTAGTATTATTTCTCAGACCGTGCCAAAGATTACTTTTAACCTTTATGGTTACCTTTAATTATAAGCTTAACTCAATAAGCTTGTAAATTAAGTTTTAATTTAATTCAAATCTAACTTTTCTTCTCGAAATCTAATTTTTTTCTTAAGCATGGAATCTAATAATAAACTGAAACTAGCAAGATCTAAAATGTGCCATTTCCCTCACCTGGGAGGTATTTCGACCGAACTTTTTCTTGCAAGGCAGTACGGCAGCGAGCCAACCGACGGTGGTTTCCCAGTGGAGTACTAAGAGGGCGCAGCCCGCATATCGGGGTACCAGCTTTATAGGCCACAACCGAAAAAATCAGTAAATTACCGTAGTAGAATTCAAATCATGTAATCGTCCAAAGCTTTACCAAAGATAGCACCATTTTAGAACTAGGAAACCTTCTAACAACAGAAATTTCTCAGAGAATAGAGGTGTCATTCCTCCGCTTAGGCAACACCCCCTTTAAAAAGTATGTGGCATCCCCTAGACCAGGGAATTGCTAGCAACTACCAACCCAACCATATTTAGAAATAGCCCTAGAGTTCTAAATGCAGTTGATGACTGCACTTTATTGACACTCATTCAAACAATATAGCTCCATTCTGCTTGGTCAACAATGACTTGTACAGTCAGTTGTGTTCCCAATTAAGCTCACACACACACTTCTGTGTCAATATTGCCTAAAGCAATTTTAAGCTCAGTGCAGGCTTCTGTGGCTCTGTCTTTGAAATATACCAGACAAGTGGTGTGGTTTCAATTGGAGGAGGGGCTTGAAGTACACTTATTAGGGAGAATTGTTCCTGTCGGGGTGGGGTGGAGAGCCTTTAATTACACCCTACCAAAAAAAAAAAAACTCTAAATAATGAGGATTCCTAAACATATCATCAGTTTAAAGCTTTGCGAAGCTCAACCAAAGAGGACTATTTTGAATCTAAGCCACCTCACACAAAGAGTAGGGTTGTCGTTCTCTTAGACAGCACCTCCTGCATAACGCCCTGCCACAATATAGGCAGAAAATCACTTAGCCAAATAACGACAATTTCTAAATATATAATATGTTTGAAGCTTTGCCAGCGATAGCACCACGAGAGCACCATTTTACACCTAAGTCGTCCCTTACATGTATTCCCTCAGCACCCTCTACCGGATGGCACCCATGCAAAGCTGAAAAAGGAAGGGTCCCCTCGAGTGTCAACTATCTATAGGCACGCCACTTGGTGCTCCGCTTAGATAGTGTCGTGAACTGCCCCGAGGGATTTCGCCCAGGCTACGGCCGGCCTGGGGTGGCTCACATTATTGCAAATAGGCAAATGCTATCATCGTTTCCCATACAACAGTAGTGCCTCGTGGGTTCTGTTCTTTTGTTGGTGGGTGCATAGAAGTACTTTACCTCGTGCAAGATAATATGTGGCACAAAGTTCCCACATTCGATAAGTACTTAGGCCTATGTGCAAACAGAATTTCTTCCCATGTGATTGCTTATGTAAACTTTAGACGAGGAGGTATTTGAACATTATTTGAACTTATAAATCGATTTTGGCAAAGGTAATGACCATTATTTTCCCAATCGCCGTGCAATGTAATACTAATTAATCCAGTTTCATTGTCTACTTTGTCTAAAGTCCCCTCGACTCTCTGGCGAAGAACCAGGGCGAAAACCAAACGTTACCCCCGGAAGGAATTCTGCTCCCCAAAGGAACTACGTTCCAGAGGGACAACAAAATTTGACATAAACAACCTCTTGACCTTCAGATCTCTACATCATGGGTCTGTCAATCGTGGCCCCATCATCTACACTGGGGGTCTGTCAATCGTGGCCCCATCATCTACACTGGGGGTCTGTCAATCGTGGCCCCATCATCTACACTGGCTGAAAAGATACATCGATGTAAACATTGTTCTCAATGTTCTCGATCTGCCATTTTAAATCGAGTGAATAAGCTTCAACATTTATATCTCAGTTCGGGAATGTTCTATGAAGATGGGAGTGGGATCCTTTGGATGCATGTTTCAAGCTTTGTAACATATATTTTTGAAAAGTTTAGACTTTAGGTACAATTTATGTATCTGGGCCAGTGGCGTAGCTAGAGGGGGGCAGGAGGGCGGTAGCCCCCACAAAGCCTCCGAAGACTTCTGTCGAAAATAAATAAAAACAATCCATTTGAAACACTTACAACACTTCTTATGTTTTTAAGCAGAATTACACATCGAAAAGGTTACTGACGAGGCCTGGAAGTGTCATTTAAGGCAATCTCGGAGATATTTTAATCTAATTTTTCCGGGCGCTGCATGCCAGAGATGGTGGCGCTCTGCTTAGATAGTACATCATTACTTCAAGATAATAATCTGTCGGAATTTCTTTGCTCTTGCCCCCCCCCCCAAAAAAAAAATATCTAGTTGCCCCACTTATCTGGGTGGAGGAAATTTGCCCTTTAATTACCTCTGTTTTATGGATACCGTTCCCTTGACACTCTTTCCTGGAGAAGCTGTGACTCTGAGGTATAATTCCATCTGCTCTTTGTTGAAAACCTATTTGCACATCACCTTAAAGTCGAATATGAGAAATACAGCCCGGTTAAAAGGTAGTTTGATTTCTGAAAGAAAAGTTCGACATCCGCCGCAGATGAAATATGAATTAGTTCGTTTGAGTTTTCTATTCGGCCATGGCCGTTCGCACTTTTGAAAGAAAACAATGGCATATATAGACAGTATGCATACGACGTCACAGGACCATAGAAATCAAAGTACGCTCTTGGTTGAGGAAGCCCGTAACTATAGTATACTTTGCATTTTTTTGTTTGTCGTCTAACATGACGTCATGATCGGTCTTCAAGTAGATAAAGACTTCAATACCAAGGGTCTATTATTTTCTTTCAAACATTTGTTGGCTTTTGTGTTTTAAAGTTTTTATTTTTCAACAATGAATTTTATCTCATTGCTTATAACAAATGATGACTGTTATAAAGACAATAAACTTACAAGCAAAACAGCTATTCGTTTAAAGGTAACATATCATCAGTGCAAACTACTTTTTAGAGTCTCTCCTCTGAATTTGCAACATTATTGTATACGCCTCTTGGGATATACATTATGCTGAAACATTACAAAAACATTTAACCTAGGTTCCTCATACATGGGGTTAGCATGTTGAATGTCATTTGTAATAACATATTTAAATATAAACAAGCCAACACTTATAATGCGACGTACTAGTTTGAATTTCGTGTCATAATACTTGTTTGTGTTAATATGTTGTGTGGAAAATTTGTCAACAAGTGACAGGGATAACGGGCATTTGCTTGCATGGTGAGATGGGTCTTGGATAAAATTTCCTTATATATATCTTGATGTCTTATTATTGTTGCTGTTGAGCGTTGTAGACATTCAATTCCTTTTCAGGGCCCCCGGTGAACTGAGAAGCTTGCCAGGATCTACTCTCCAGTTTCTCACTATCGCCTTCCGTTGTTTCAGCCAGCTTTATTTGATAGAAGGTTCCTATACAATCCATTATGACCCAAGACTGCAACGGACATGGGAGAAGTCTGCAAGAGCTTGCAAGGTACTTCTTTTATTTTAAATTAAAGTTTTATTTTAGTTTAAATTAACTAAGTATTTTGAAAATGAAAACAAAAAATTGTTCTCACCTTAGTAACTTCATGATGTCTTTTTTCTCTCTCTCCCCTTTTTTTAAAAAAAGGACTTTTAAGAACTCAGCTACCCTGACCCTGAGGTGAGGGAACGTGTTTTCATCTGGTCTTTTCACTTATCCCTCGACATCAGGAAGCATTTTGTTCTGACTGTCACTCGAAGTGAAGGTGGAGTTTCGAGTCCAAATATACGTACTTGCTATTGGTCAATTGAAGCGTCCAACCAATAACACTGATAACGTACAAGGTTCGAGTGGCAGTAAACAGTGACGTAAAGTTTCGACGTGACAAACTAATTCGGAATATTTTCAATGTTTATCCACGATGAACTATATAGATATTCATATAGATGAGCGTTCTTATCCCTGATTGGCCCTCCACGTTCTTTTTTTTTTTTTTTTTTTCTTCTTTTCTTTTGGTTGGGAAGTGTGTTTGTTCACGTTTTGCTCGCTAACGTCGAGGGATGAGTGAAAAGACCAAATGTACACACGTTCCCTCGCGTCCAGGGCTACCCTTACCAGTCAGCTACGTCAGTTCCTGCATCTACCGTCTACTTCTGTGGAAATTTCAGTTGCTCCTGCACCTGCATACAAGCATTAAATGAGAAAAAAAAAGGATTTACGACGGGGTTATCACGAATTACACTCCTCTTATTATGTACAATAATCAGTTAGAACTATGTTCAAATTTAAACAAAGAGTGTGAAGCGGATGTTACTAGTTGTCGCTACCGTGTGCCAAACAACCACTACCCCGCGGAGCGGACGAAGTTTTTTCGTTCAGCTCATCGCTGCGAAAAAAAAAACAAACTGAGGGGCGGCAGCCTACAAAAGAGGCGGCAGCCACAGAGGCGCTACGTAGGCTAAACAACCACACGAATAGTGTGTAATCCGTTACTGGCTCGATAAACTATGGTCTCTCCGTTATTTGAAAATCTTTAGTAGACTTCAGGGTATGATACAATTCTGTTATCTCCTCTCATGTTCCTTCTTACTTTTCAGATGTGTTACAGTAACAGTAGTCCCCCTATCCAGATAGGTTGGTGGGTAAGATGGGCGCACACTGCACAGACCCGACTGCGACCCGACGCAACTGAACCTGGTTCTCGTCGGGGGCGAGTTACATGCAGTTGTGGCTTGTAACCATTTGCTTCGGGTCGCAGTCGAATCTTACGTTAGACGCACGCTAGTTTTTTTTTTTTTTTTTTCGTAAGATGAAATTGGAAAAATCGGTCTTTCAAAATTTTTAAGTTTGTCTCAAAATCATGGTTGGGTTAATATTAAGGTAAGGGTTACGTGGACAAGGGATATTTGACCTGTTCTTTCATAATCCGGCGTCAGAATTACAAAAAATTAGTCGAAAAGCGGTTATTTAGGAATTAGGGGTGTGACCAATTTCCAAGAAGCTGATTCGTCCATTGGCATGATTCTTCCATTTTCATCCTACGAAAAAAAACACTCTCTAGCCGCACACCACAGCGACCCAATTACGACTGCGACCTGCAACTCATGTTGATTCCCCCGTTTCGGAAAACAAAATGGCAGATATCACCAGTAAGTCGTTGTGTATACGTCTGCGTTTATTGTTGCTTTTACCTGCTTTTAGCTGAAGACTTGACAGTTAAATTAAGCCGAAAGGATTTGCGAGGCCGTTGATAAAAGAGCGAGGCACACTGGGAGCATACCAGAACCTTATAAGAAATTTATTGCCATAGTGTCGATGATCTGCGTCATATAGACAGGGTACTGACTGCCAAAGCTCCAATAATTTCACCTCTTATTCTTCTGTCCACATGGGTCCGCCATTTTTCCTTTCTGCAACTGTAAGATGATTTCCCGACGCTTTGTTATTGGTTACACATTAAAATCGCTTCACAGTCGGGTCAGTGACAGCCGCACACTGCCAAGACCTTGCTCAACTACGGACACCCCCTCCCCTACTCCACGACGAATATCAGTCATGTTTGATAAGCCCGATTTGGTCACGAGGAGGACCGGCTGTTGGATCACAGTCGGGTCGGGAACAAAATTTGGCCCACATTGAGCCGATCCGACTCGGACTCGACAGTTTTTCAGTCGTGTCACAGTTGTGTTGGTGCAGGTGCAGGTGCGCCGGCCTTAAAGGGAGAAAGCAGTTCCCGAAGTTTATTTTCAAAAATTATCTAGATCTTACTGATCTCCTCTTCTTTAGCTCACAAGGATCTTTCATTATGTTTCTGTATATAATAAAATGAATATTGAAGGTAAACCAAGGAGTTGTTTGCATGAATTTGACGAATAAGTAACAAAAATACTGTCACATGATTGATAAAAGCCATTCCTGAATTAGCATGACGGGGTGAACTAGTTCAAATTGGGGGGACTGCATTTTCCCTTTGAGGTGTAAAACAAAATGCTGCCATCGATTTCATAATATAATGTATATATATATATATATATATATATATATATATATATATATATATATATATATATATATATATATATAGCACGTATACTATCAAAGTTACCGAACTATGGAAAGAAGGCCATTAATATTTTGACCGTTCCCACGTTCATTTCAAATGATCAGGTATGCTTACACTGATAGACTGAAGTATATGATACTGTTGATGCAGTGTATTAAAATTCATACACATGTGAGCAACATCAGTTTCTTTCTAAGTCCCTCACGCGGTAGTTTTTCCCAGGACGAATGGGGGTCAGATTTTCAGAAATTTCCATTGAAATCATGAAAAATGATGCTCAGGTTAGGGTTAAGATAAAAATGAAATTGCCCCCATTCGTCCTGGGAAAAAACACGCATCCCGTACTGCCAAATAGCGGCACGAAGTACAGCGGTATATACAGCGTCTTTTCTCACCTGAAATATTTCTTTACTCAAGGTTATATTTTAGGAATATTTAATCTCACTTACACCAATGGCTAGAACAGGATAAAAGCAGACTTGTACTACGAGTACCAGTACAAGGCCTCGAGTACGAGTACCTCATTTTCAAACCCTCTGAGTACAAGTGCAAGGGTGTGAGTACGAGTACGGAGTACAAATGCCTGAGTACTGGTACGAGTACTTGATTTTTAAACCCTCTGAGCACGAGTACGAGTACAGTCATGAGTACGAGTACAGAAAAATGTACTCGAGTACTAGTACGAGTACGTACTCGAGTACTACAAGTCTGAATGAAAGTAAGGCTGAAATTCCAATAATTTGGCTGGCTAACTTTAAATGTCAAGTGCCACCCAGACTGTGTTGAGGTAATTGAACTTGTACATGGTAATGGAAGAAGGCCCAGATGACAGCAAGGACTGGTGTTTGTGCCAGATTGATACATACAAACGAATAATTACCACGCACGAGAGAAAACTTTGAATGAAGCTTATCATGGAATATGGGATCTATTTGAAGACACAAGGCTCACGAGACGGTATGAAAACATTCAATGAATCATGGCCCGGGGGTGAGGAGCTGCACTGATATTCGTAGGTAAATTGACACTCTCGAAGCGTCCCCATGTTTGGTTGGCACGTAATGTATAGACAGGAAATTAGGTTAAAAATGACTCCTAGTGCCTCTCGGGTCTTGAAAGCTGCAGATAAAGATTAATAAACAGGATTTGCCGGAAAATACCAGTGCGGAAAATACCGCCTGGTATTTACCGGTGTTCTCCGTGCAGGAAATATATCCACAGGTGAGAAATATGGAAAATATAAGGGAGTATGCAACAAAGTAATGTTTTTCATTTTGTCAACTTGCTTTTTCATTCGCAAGTGTTCTTAAAGCTAAAACACCCCAAAATTGATAAAAAAAAAGTTAGTTGAATGTAATATAAATATCTTGAAAAGTTTGCATATATGGCATTATAGTGACACAAACAATGCTGAACACTTGAGGCTAATACACTCTGAATTTAGGCCTGTATATAGTGCCACACATTGTCTCTAAACCTTCTTGTGGAAAACGTACAGTAGTTTTGATGTTCCATCCATCATTTCTAGTGAATTGTAACATGCTGTTCACCCTGGTACATTGACTCTTTTACAAACTCTTTTATAAACAGAAAATAAAAGTTTCTGCGTTCTTTTCACTTATGGGGCGGGGTGGGGGGGGGGGCAAACATACCTTTAGCCCTTCCTTTCTTCTGGTTGGCAGGTTCGGGAGTGGGTCGTCTGCTACTGACACAAGAGATTTCCAATCTTACCCAGTAATAACCAATCACGGCAAGAGCCTACCTGCTGCAATGATGGAATAATATTTTGTTCACGAATTAGGTTTGGTACAATTTTTATGAATGCATGCAGTTTATAGGAGAGAAGGAAAACAGGAAATCTTAAGTTGATATTTGAAGCATTGAGAATTATAGAGGTTGAAAATAAAAGCGGGTGCTTGGCCCAATTCTGATTTTATGGCATATAGGCTATTTGTTCATTTCTCAACCTTTACAAAATTCATTTCTTAAATATTGAACCTACGTTAAACATTTTATGCAATATAAAATGCAATTATGTGTGGGTAAACACGAGCAGCAACAGTACAGTGGTGTTTTTAAACTTACCTTAATGTTTTTATCTTTTACTGAGGTGTTGCACATTTCATCAGGTCAAGTTTGTCTTACTCATGAAGGACGAGTTGAAAAATAAACGCTGCAAGAGCAGAAGAATGAAGTTCCTTGCTTCAAAGGTAATTCCATACATTTAGAGCAATTTAAATGAACATTATTGCTTGAATTCAACTAGTGGTGAATGATTTTATTACATCGGTTTGGCTCGAAACGTTTGAAATCCTCTTTCTTTCAAAATTAAGCTTATTTTGTCAAGCCCCTCCACGCAATCATACATTTGGTCAAACACACCATCATTCATTTGTATGAGACGATGCTATCAGACAAACGTTTGATACGCTTTTCCAACAAATTTGAACAAGGTACAACACGTATGAAGGTGTTCAAACTTAAGAGTTGCATGTTTTACATTTGTATGACGATGTTCATGGACAAATGTATGATTGTGTATAGACGAGCGTTTTAGTGAACTCTTATTTCTACTGCCGTCAATTTAGCTAGAAACTTGCAGAACAATACACATTTTTGTATGCACTGTAGCAGCTATTGTATACTCAATACTCCTTACTAAACATAGGGAACTGTTTGAAACCGAGTTAGTAGTTTTGTGCCATACGAATAAAGTGCAACACGTACATATCCAAGTTGGATGCAAGTTCACAAAACACTATTCTTGAACACATCAATCATTGCAGGCAACTTCATCACCTACTTTACACAAGAAAATAAATCACATACTTTTCTGATTCTCTGGTGGCTGTCCTGCATGAGATCACATTTTTGAAGGCAGGGCAAGAAATCTCCGCATTCATGATGGCGTATGATTATGTTTGTGTGTATGTGCATGTGTGTATGGGTATGTGTGATATGTGTGCGTGTGTGTGTGCGTGTTTGTGACACTTTGCTCGTTAACAAGATGTTTCAAGAAGGGAAACTCCGACTGTTCTCAAACTTGGCAAACGATATGCCCAATATTAAGAGAAAGAACCAGAACCCTATTGGTTTTGGTGGAGGTCAAAGATCATCTGGGGTCACCGGGGTCAAACTCTGAAAACCTTGTTAACACAATATCTCAAGGCAAAAAGGTTGGATGAATTTCATACTTGGTTTGTAGATGTTTTATGAAAAGAGAAAGAACCCTATTGTTTTTGGTGGAGGTCACCGGGGGTCAGACTCTGAAAACCTTGTTAACACGATATTTCGAGATAGGAAGCTTGGATAAATGACGCTTTTCATACTTCGTATACAAATTTGCCATGTTGAGAGGAGAAACCCTGTTGTGTTTGGTGGAGGTCACAAGTCATTTGAGGTCACGAAAGGTCAAAAACTGAAACTTTGTAAACATGGCGTTACAAGGGAGGAAGCACAGATAGATCCCTTCTAAGACATGTTTTTTTTTTCATCTTTTTGTTCTTCAAGTTTTGGTGGGGTTCAAAGGTCATGTGAGGTCAGCTCTCTGGTTAGAGAATACAGCAAGAAAAAAATACACAAACCCGAATTTTCCTGACTGTTCGGCACTCCGACTAGTTTTCCAAAATTCGGGTCAATGATTCTGCACTAACGCCCTCTACTCAAACACGGAAACTTCGGTCAAGTTTATCAATTGTTTTATGATGATAGGCATTCGAGGGCTTATGTGGAAGGAAACACACACTTTAGGCCGCAATATTTGAACCGTACCACTTCATGGAGATTCTAAGTTTGGTTTACTTGTTTTATATTTCCTAGTAATCTATGCCTGGTGACAAGGTGTAAACTCGTGCATTATGTAAGCACAAAATGGGTGCAATCCCGGTCACTCTTATTCCGAGTCATAACATTCACTACAGTTGCTAATGAACAATCAATTAGGTGGTGTTTGAGCTGTTTTGTAACAGGCCAGAGGAAATAGTCAACTGAGTGTTTATGTTAAACCATCCTTCCTGGTGTCTGCGCATGGGAACTCAGAACAGACCACAGAGTACGTTGTTTTAAGTGTTAAATTAGCACAGTAGCCTACACCTTTCAGAAAGACAAATTGTGTGATTTGATAGGGTGTTGTTAACTCCCTAGACTAACTATGGGCACAGGTTTGGATCAAAACATGTTTTGAAAGCTTATTGTGTGGTTGTTATGTCTATCTATTGAAGAAAATGATGCAGTCCCTGGGCCAAACCTATTTCTGTCCACGATGTGTCAAGCGGCACGACACGCAAACCCTGGTACTAATCTGTTAAAGGAGTCGCAAGTTAGCTTTATCAACTCCTATTTTAAAGGCTTATAACGAAATTAAAGCCAGGAGATGGTCTCAACTTGTCGTTTAACTCTGCATATATATATATATACATGGTTGTTGTACGTGACGGTTTGCGCCGTGCCTCTGCCAAATGGGTTACTGGGGTTAGATGCGATGTAATAGCGACACGCACGCAAGGGCCCCTGGCAGTGAATGCCCTCAACTTTGTTCAATTTCTTTTACGACCACTTGATTCTACAGTGACGTCATGACCCCTTAAAGCTGTCTTTACGAAGAACAGGTTCCAATGTTCACCAACTTCACGAAACGAACATTTTTGGGACAAGCTTCTAGTAAATGATCGGCTATCAAGGTTGAAAACTGGTCCTACAAAAAGAGCAGTAATGAAGGTTTTTAACGTCTTCTGCTCATGACGTCGCTCATGATGAACACAAAATCACCATTAACAAAATGTCAGTACTTCGTTTATGCGAGCTATCCGAACAATTTTCGAACTTATTCCACATCATGAGTTATAGTTCAACACAGAGGTATAGTTATCCCCCCCCCCCCCCCCCTCGGAATATAGCTCTGTATATTTACATTTCAGTTTTCATGTCCATAAATAAAGTAGAGAGGATCTATAAACTACACGAAACTTCGATGAGGGATCAAGTCCTTATCAGGTTATTGAGGAGATCCCAAGTAAATTAATTTTAGTCTGCTAGCCGTTACACACCTACAATCGTTGCGGAGATCTGTTTGTAGTATTGAACCAGAACCAAACATAGAAAAATTTCAGTCAGCTATCACCGCAATCAAGAAAGCCTTGTTGAAAACATAACCATCCTTTCCAGTTGTTGTGAGTTTCACAGAAATGAAAACCAGGTATGAAATCCTGTAGCATAGTGGTTTCCAACGAGGCGTTATCGAACCCAGGGGCGTTTTAGGAACACGGGGGGTGAGCACTAAAGTGGTGGCCGGGGGTTAAAGAAAATGAGCTACTCAATTTAAACCTGGCCTTACAAGATTCCAAAAGGTTTCCTCTAGCTGAGCTCTCAAATTGGTTCTCATAAAAAAGGACATAAATGAAGCCAACAAGTCGTTGTCTAACATTCCCTCCTCTGTCAGATGCACTACACACAGACAAAGTTTGTGAATTATCTTCATTGCCAGATGCCATGAAATCGCATCTAACAGTTTTTCACTTCATTTTGTCTCGGCGAGGACCCTCGTATTCCCATCAGTGGCATGTGAAAGTGGTGACCGATGGGGCCATGCAAAAAATTGTCCCGCCTCTTTTACCTCGAATCTATTTTGTCTTATTGCCCATAAACATGGCATACTGATGGCATACTGACAAAAATGACAATTGTAGGTAGGCCTAACTGTAACATAATACATAACTTTTGTAATGTAATATGGAAAAACGTTAAAATATTTTCAGGCATGCAATTTTTCGGTGCACAAGTTTCGGTTTTCTCATTATTTTTACCTGTAGAACAACTTGAGTTTGAAGCCCCATGCGCCCTACTATCCTTCTTCCTCCCAACAACAGGACAAGCCCCTTGCAGCAGCAAAGGGAACTTTCGTTAGTAACTTGTGAAACGCAAACTGGTATAACGGTGATTTTTGTAATCCCTTTAGTTCGCATTTAAGGTTATTAGGAAATCCGAAGATAGTCAAAATTTGACTGACAGTCCCTCATTCTTGTGTCGACAGTATCAAAAATATTCCAGAGCTTCCGGGCGCTTTTCCCCAGTCCCCTATTGGGACGTTGCTCCTGGGCCCATTAGGAACCTTGGAGGGACGGTCTACCTCGTTGGGGCCTCTGCCAACTGCTAATGAATTAAAAAGTCCTCCGCCCTGATAGCAATCAAGCCTTCACGCTTTCATCAATCGCGGGTTACTGACGATTCGGCATCTCAGAAGGAAGTCACTGCCGTACCCTGAATCGGATTCACTCGTGACAGCGATGTATGTGTACGTATATCCCTTATTTCAACATGTGGCTTCACATATTGTAGTTTCATTCATAACAATACTATGCTATGGACGGGGGTGGGGTGGGGGCCTTTGCCCAACCCCATTCGGTAAAAGGGGGCGTGAGCTGAAAGAGGTTGGAAGCCACTGCTATAGCACATTTGCCATTGAGCAAGATTTTACAAAGAGAATTCCACATATTCCATAGGTATGACGTCATTAATGGTACATATTCACGTTTTTGCCATTACCAGCAGGCTGGAGGTGGCAAGTAATGCCCATCACAAAAATAGCACTGAAATAATTCGACGACACCAAAGGTGCCGCAGGCCGGGGGCGCGAGGGCGCGAGGCTCGGAAGGGCTTCTCCAGAGGGTGTGGGGTCCAGGGCCCGGTTGAGTCTTAGATGGGGTACATGAATCATAGTCAGGTGGGGACAAAGGAGAAAGACACTTGGAAGCTCTTGAGGTATTTACATAAAATCGTGAGCATTGCAGTTGAGAATTAAACTAGATCTAAATGGATTTGGATGCGAATTTAACAGAAAAGATGATATTTTTTAGCGTAAAACCAAGTTGGAGCCGCACCGAGTGGGCTCCAGAGCCTTTTGTAGATTCAAAGGCGTCTGAGAATCCGCACTAGCTCAAGTAGTGTTCCCGTGAATCGTCGAAGAAAAGGGACTAGGAGTAAGCTCTGTGCCCTCTGTAACGACTGAACTGAACGAGGCTTTTTACAAGGGGATGACAGAAGGCACATAAGCTCCTTTTGATAGTATTTAAAAACTTATTCGGTTTGTGTGTTAATCTGAATAATCTGTTGAATTCAAAGACCAAATAACAATGTTATAGGAATTAGTGACTTAATGCTGAAGCAGCAGGGCAAGTCGAAGTAATCTACCATCAAAAGAGGACACTACAAAGGACGTAGGTAACTGAGCTTCTGTAGGCAGATTACAAACAGTGGTTTGGGTTAGTAATTGCATATATAGACTTGCTCCGTGGTGAGACTATTATGCTTCAATATGTACTGCATCTTATGTTGACTACACTTATACAAATGACAAAAAATAGAAATAGGCTGTTCATCATACTTCATGGCAGGCCCGTGGCCAGACGGGGGTACGGAGGGGGCACGGCCCTCGTGTCCCCGCCTGGCTACGGGCCTGCTTCAAGGCCAGAGTTGCTCCAGAGAAAATAGCAATGTTGTCACTGCCTAACATTTCAATCATTTTATCGATTACACACAAAATTCCTTAAACTATCGTTTACACATAATATCTAGGCCTATACCGTCATTCAGTTTATTCGATCTGTGGTGTACAATTAACAAACAGCGTTTTCTTATTTGTTTCTTTCCTTTTCCTTTTAATCAGTCGCTGGAAAAGGATCGGTCTTGCTGTATTTTGGGATTGTGGAATATGATATCTTACTAACAGGTAAGGCAGCAACAATTATAATTTCTCCATTGACTTAATCTGACATACTGTGCTCTGTCCATTTCTTGCCCTCTTAGCCATTGTGAATATTTTCAATAGGTGGCTACCCCTTAAATAAAAGTTCACAAGTAGGCTTTTAAGATTTTTTGTTGCAAATTGAAAGTTTAAGATGAAAGAGCTCCTATAATATGCTGTTGCCCCCCCCCCCCTTCAACCTATCACTTACAACAAGATTTGCACAGAGGTGATATATAGTTCCTGGTGCAAAAATGCATTATTAACGAGCAATGTCATTCAATTGCTATATTCAGCAATAACATATACACACAGATTGAACACATCCCTTCAGCTGCATACAGTAGTCTATAGCATAGCCTAGAAAAACAAACGTTTCAGGGACTAAACTTATCAGATTCATTGCCATCGTATTGTTACTAAAATGAAGGAGGGGGCTTAACCGTTTAGCTCCAGATGTTGTCAGTTTAATAGGTAATTTTGGACACTTTATAGAGAAAATGCACCCCCCCCCAATTTGAATACGTGTACCCCGTCATCCTAATTATATGGCTCCTATTTATCATGTGACAATATTTTTGTTATTTATTTGTTAATTCCTGCAGAATAACTCCTTAGTTTACTTACAATATCCAATGTTTTTACACAGAAACATAATGATAGATGATTTGTGAGCAAAATAAGAAGACATTTGTAAGATTTAGCAGATATTTGAAAATAACCTTGGGGTTACTGCTTTCTCCCTTTAAGAAAATAAAAACATTCAAACTGAAAATTCGTGGGTGCCATTAACATTTATATTCAGAGAAAAAATTCTCAGGCTTGAATTAGTGTTGACAGAGCTAAATGGCCAAGTGAATGCTCCCCAAAATATACAAGTTACAACTACACCTCTAAAACTTGCAGGCTGCAGGATACCATGAAATAATATTGTACATGGACAGTTTTATCCAGGTTTGACCAGACTAGTAATTTACGGTATGATTGTGAGTCAGAAGCAGACAAGGGTAGCATTGCAACAGGGAGTTGCTTTTAGGGGTACAACGTAGTGTTCGAATTCGTACAGTCAGGGAGCTGTAGTAGATCCTGACACAGTGATTACTGGAGTTTTAAAGACAGATTTGCATCACCCTAAGTATGACTTTAAGTTGGAGGTTAGCAAAAGTCTCAGTTGGTGACTACTCTTTGATTGACATCAGAGCTACAAAATTCAAAAGATGCAGAGCAGCTCATATTACACAGCACTCACAGAGAATGTTTTGTTTTGATTACACATGGGGTCTTTTATGCTCACCAGGATGACGTGGCCTTGAGCAATGAACTGTTTGTGCCACAAGGAGAAGCAGTAAAGACAATTATGGGCGGGGCTTACCACCAAGTAAAAGTCATACTTGGGGTGATGCAGCTCCCTCTTTTAACCAGTTTACCGCAGTTCCCGGGAGTCATTTAATCACCTACGCGTTCGCACTATGGAGTGATAGCCTTGTGCTCCCACGCAGAATTTCACGAGTTTCTAGCTCTGACTGCGTATGCGAACTAGTCAGATCCTTAACCTCGTGGTCAGACCCCCCTTGCGTACTCGAAGTCTTAAAAATGCCTACAATTAATATTCTTGGCTGACGAAACCTCCCCCGTCAGTCCAAGTTACCATTACTTGTAGAAAACCACTGCGTTTCTGAGTGCACTGTAAGATAGCCTTGTGAAAATTGAACTGTTTGCTGTAACCGCTCTTTGGAAACATTAAAGAAAAAGGTAGTGCCATAGTAGTAAATGTTATATTTTATTGTTTGTGGCAGACATGTACTAAGTTGTTTTAGCAGTCTACAGGGATTTGGCTGAAGTTAGTAGGCTATAACCTTGAAAAGAGGTCAATACTTCAAGACGAATTACTAGTTGCAAAACTTATGTGTTCCTTGGAACAAAGCCAAGCAATATATGCAATATATACGATGTGAGACACTTTCAGAAAATTAACCTCCAGTAATCTGGTTATACAGTAACCTTTGCCACCCAATGCTTACAATCATTGCATACTATACACGTTCTTTGTAACCTATTGGAAACATTTACACACAAGATTTCCCTATGCAGCTATGCCGTATATCATACCATGTGTAAGGTATGTAACGCAAGGGCATGACGACCGACGAGCTAATCAAACATATGATATGACGAAAGTTACCACTTCCATCAAGACATATTTTTCGACTTTAAGCACCATAGTATGCGGAAGTTCATAATATGCATTTCTTGAGTTCAGGCGCCGGTGGAGTCAAGTTACTTTCATTGGTGAAAAAAAGATAATATGCATTTCGCTTCAGGCACACTTATATAAGCAGGCGCGTAGCCAAGGAGGGGGCGAAAGGGGAAGCCGCCCCCAACTTGAGCATATTTTTGTATTTTTTAATGATTTTTTATGATATTGGTAGTAACTCAAAATAAAAAAAAATGTTTAGATGCAACTTTCAAGGCCTGGGAAGTGCCATTTCCAGCAATCTGGGAGGCATTTTTGGCCAAAATTTTCTTGTACGTTTTCGCCAACCTATGGTGGCGCTACGCTTAGATTTTGTCTACAGACTTCACCCCCTCCTAGGCAAATTCCTGGTCACGCGCCTGGCTATAAGCTTTCATTTTTGTAACAATGTCTACTAAATCTGAAGGTAGTTAGAATAGGACAAGCTAGAAACAAAACTTCATTTTAATCATCTATTGAAAAGCACGTAATATGATTTTTCTCAAACGGTGGATACAGTAGAAAACTTACAGCTTGTCAAAGTAAATTTGGGTGGCTCATGTGGAGTCTTCACGGGATCACCGTGAAAACAAAAAAAAAATCAAACTTCTTTTAGAATCACACTTTGGATATTGATAGAAACTGAGTGAAAGTCTCCCTTTTGCTATGGATAAAAAACGGTATTCCTGATGTCAAACAAATTCTCTTTCACTACCATATATGTTTTACACTTATCTCTTCAACAAGTAACCGTTAGTTTCACTAAGAGAAGATCAGTCTCTTTTGTTAATGTAGTCTTAAAAAATGTTTCCAAACACGATTCTTGGTATGTGCTTTACTTTATTCCTTCAAAGAAGAAAATTGGCAGGGAAATATCGGAATGTTTCAAAGCATCTACAATCGTCAATATCACGCTAATCCAGTAAAGCTGAGCGAGTTTTGAAATTTGTGTTCACGGTATTTGTGCAAATTATTTCTCAAACCACACATAATTCAAAGAAATTGTGAATGCCGACTGTTGTTCTGTTTCGTTTCGTTTCAGCACTCATCATAACTGTCAATGCCGAACCACAGTACAGCTTCTTTCTAAATTAGTTTCTTTTCCAAATAGTTGCATAATAAACAGTTTGCTTGAACTAAATTTAACCTCTCTTTATTATTTCAAACCAGGTATATGTTTCCATCCACCAGCAGAAACAAGGCATGTCGACAACAGATAGGTCTGGGCTCAAACTGATTACTCCAAGAACTCTAACTATGAGGTTAATTTCATGATACACACATGTATGTCAATTTATATTATAAATGAAAACATCCCCTGAAATGACTTGGTCGACTACAGAGAAGCCTAGTACCTGACTGACTTCATGAATACCAATGGGAAACTTAGAAGTGTCTAATTTTACACAAGAAATCAGGTTAAAATTTGCACAAATTTCCTGCCCACCAACTGATGACAATTAAAGATAAGAATAACAATGAGAACAATGTTACATCGATGTACCTTTTCAGGAAATCGGTCGTTCAGAACCAACCACAGCCGGGCGGAAAATCTTATAACAAAACGGTTTTAATGATTCTTTCAGACATGATGTTCATTCTACCTCATCTGAAATACGACGAAATCAACTTAGTTACGGTACAGCTGTACGGTGATCTGCGATCGTGAGTCTCTTCAGAAGTTATATTCAAACGAAAAATATAAGTTTACTCAGTAACTGATTGAATAAAACAGAGTAATGTGACTTTTGTCAGGAGCAACTTAACAATGGTAGAGCAAAACAAAGTACTGTCGCATAGTACGCAGTTTCTGGCAATGGTCAAGGGATCTTAATTACGTTTGAAAAAATCTCCGAACGGCTACTAGTGCTTGAATATTATTAAAGAACGGTACTAGAATATCGCATGTTACTGTTACACTTTTGTCAGTTTGAACTAGGAAGCACTTTGCGATGGGACTTACTTCTGTACTTATGATTACGTCAAACTGCTTTCTAGGCAATTAGATGAGACTCCTACAGATAAGATACATGTGCGCATGTAGCTATGAATGTGTGTGTAAGCCATTGGCTTCTTGAGCACAACACGGTAACTCAAAAACGGTTAATATGAGGGAGTTCCACTAGGCTATTTGTTATGTGGGTGCCCCATGATGGAAAAAAGAAACGAACTGCTTTTCGTGAAGGTGAAATGCCATCGAGGGTCATTGGAGATCAAACTAAAAATGCCTGTGAACATGATATCTCTCAGGTTGAAACTTTGATCAAACTTGATTACATGTGAGTGCCACGTATTGAGTAGTTAGTGAATGCCAAAGTTTTGATGAAGGGGGAAAGTTCATTTGAAGTCACGGTCGTATGATATCAAAAACTCAGTCAAAATCTTACAACTACCTCACACAATTAAAATCTTCGAAATCTTATAGAACTAGACAGAAATGCCAAAATTAACTGCTTGTTCTCTTAAAATTTGCGTGGGGTTCAGTGTTGCTTTTGATGTACAGTTTCGTTCTTCGGCCTTGGCTTTTGACCTTTTTTGAAAGAACTGAAAAAAGTGTTGAATAGATATTGTCATGTAGTTAGGAAAATTGGTCAGCAACTTTAGCTGTTTAGTTTCGAACGTTTCAGACGATTTAGACTTATTTAAATCTAAGCTTTGTTTACATCATAAGCACAAGCAACGCGTTGCATTCTAAGCAAACCAATCCAGATGTAATCCACATTTAACAGACGTGCAGTCGACATATGTATGTATAAACCATAGAAATAAAAGTAAGGGAGAATGACGTCAGCCGACCTGGACTGAAGCCATTGATTTGGCCAGTCTGTACGGCAACAGAGCACCTGTGCGTAATACAAATATCACGTCTTTGCCTTTCCCCCAAGTATTGGCAAAGAAACTACAAGTTTTCAAGTTAGGATTATAAAACAAAATACTTAAAGGGGAAATGCAGTCACCCCAACTTGAAGTAGTGTAGTAGACTGTCCTGTTTCATGATTGGCTCTTGAGAGTCATGTGACAATATTTTTTCTCTTAAAATGTGAAATTTACTAGAAGTAACTGATTAGTTTACCTTATATGCAATATTGAAGTCCTAAAATATTATGAAAGATACTTTGAAGAGAAATAAGAAGAAAATTGTGAGATTTAGCTCTTGCTTCAAAATAAGTTTGGGGCGACTGCTCTTGCCCTTTAAGGCACCATGACTTATTTCTGTTGTGAAAATTACTCCAAATCTTTCGAAAAACGCATAAAATAAGCTAAAGTTCTGCAGCAGAATGTACACTGTACGTACGGAGAGACATCAATCAACCGGTCTTTTGCCGTACAACGAAAGCGCCTTCACAATTTTCGAGGCTTCACCGGTTAAACATGCATGGATGCATTGTGTTAGCGTTCTCCCTTACTTTTATTTCTATGGTATAAACAAAGACCTCGACAAGGCCAAGGAATGCACGTATGGCATTTTTATTTTGTAGTGTTTCAAAGAAAATTAATTAGGCCGAAACAAGTGCTGAAGAAAAAAGTTCAACAAAGTGCCACAACTCGTGAAAGACGGCCTGTAATCGCCTGGTTAAATGTCAACGGTGTGCTGCTTTCTGACAATAACAGGTGGAGCGAAGAACGACCTTTTGTTCAAACAGTAACGACGATCTGGTAAAAGATCATGATTGTTGTTTGGCTAGAACCCTTGTACCAGGTAACCAGGGTATCTTATAGATTACTCTGAGCGCCCTCGCGATAGGGCATGTAGGGTTAACACATTCACCGATGAGATCTTAGGTGATTGTATGTCTCTTTGTACCGACTTTGCAAAATGAAGACAGAGTTTAACTGACAGTTGTAGCTTGCTAATTCTGTTCAGCATCAAGGATAGCTGTGGAGTGGACATGGGCGAGACATCAGGAGACTTGTCGAGACTTCTCGTGACCACGATTCCATTGGATCACGCTCACCATAGGGTGAAACCAAAACTGTTGAATATGAATTTTACACAGGTTGTTGTAGTTGTGGTTGTTTTAATGTTTGTTATCGTACTTATAGACAGGTACGGACATATGCAACACATTGGACAGCTAGAAAAGAAACAACAAGACCAAGAGGCCCTGATCCGGAAAATTCAAGAAGATCTACAAAGCTTAAGAGACATCGTCGGAGGAGGTGGCCCATTAGCCAGTTATGACACTACCGAAGCCGAAGAGCAACTGCAGAAGACAACAATCTTGAACGAAAGACAAAGTCAGTCTTACTCTGTCACGCGACACAACCAGGCTACTGTAAGCGATGACGGAGAAGGAAACCAGGTAAGATCCTTCATCTTGACATATTGTAGTATTGAGGGTCCATCATCAAAACCATGGGTGGTTCACTGTTAAAAGTTATGGCAATGGCGCCGGCAAAAAAAGTTAAATTATGGCAATGGCGCCGGCAAGGAAGGTGAACAGATCGGCCCAGTCACTTTTCGTCCAGAATTTAAAAAGAAGCAAAAGATATTTTAGAGATAGATAAGTAGAGAGTGCACCGGGGAATGAGGCAGGGAACTGCCGACTCGTTAGAGTGGCAGCTCCCTGGATGAGGTATCTTGTGAATAAAGTGATGGGCGTTTGTTACTATTTTTTATGATTGTCAAGGATTCCGGAGAATTTCAAAATAACGGACATCAACGACCAGTCAAGGTTTCATACGAATAACAAAATATATTGTTTTTCCTTTACAAGATCTGAGTTCTTTCGCTTTCATCTCCATAATGGTGTTTTCGTTTCGATGATAAGAGAAACCTATGCATTCATGATGGCGTGTGTATGTATGTATGTCTGTATGTGCTTATGCGTGTGTGTGTTTGTGACATTTTGCTCGTTAACACAATATCTTAAGAGGGAAACTTTGACAGTTCTCAAACTTGGTACGTAGATGTCCCATGTTGAGAGAAAGAAGCCGATCGTTTTTGGTGGAGGTCAAAGGTCATCTAGGGTCACCGGGGATCAAGCACTGACAACCTTGCTAACACGATATCTCCAGATAGGAAGCTTGGATGTATTTCCTACTTAGTATGTGGATGCATTATGGTAAGAAAATGAACCCTATTGTTTTGGTGGGGTCAAAGGTCATCTGGGGTCACCAGTGGTCAAACACTGAAAACCTTGTTAACACGATATTTCAAGTTAAGAAGTTTGGTTAGATTTCATACTTGGTATGTAGTGAGAAAATGAGCCCTATTGGTTTTGGTGGAGGTCAATGGTCATCTGGGGTCACCGGGATCAAACAACTGAAAACCTTGTTAACAGGATACCTCAAGGCAAGAAGCTTAGATATAGACTTCATACTTGGCAAGTTGATGCGTTATACTAAGAAGATGAACCCTATTGTTTTTGGTGGAGTTCAGAGGCCATCTAGGGTCACCGGGTCAAACAGTGAAAACGTTGTTAACACGATATCTCAAGGCAGGAAGCTTTGAAAGATTTCATACTTGGTATGTGGGATGCGTTACAATAAGACGATAAACCCTATCGTTTTTGATGGAGATCAAAGATGATCTGGGGTCACCGAGGGTCAAACACTGAAAACCTTGTTAAAACGATATCTCCAGTAAGGAAGCTTGGATAGATTTCATACATAGTATGTGGATGCGTTATGGTAAGACAAAGAACCCGTTTAACTTTGAGGGACATCAAAGGTCATCTGGGGTTACCAGGGGTCCAACACTGAAAACCTTGTTAACACGGTATCTCAAGGTAGAATGCTTAGAAAGATTTCATACTTCGTATGTGGATGCCTTGTGGTAAGAAAATGGACCCTATCATTTTTGGTGGAGATCAAAGGTCATCTGGATTCACCGGGGATCAAATACTGAAAACCTTATTAGCACGGTATCTCCACGTAGGAACTTTGGATAGATTCCATACTTATTATGTGGATGCATTATGGTGAGAGATGGACCCTTTTGTTTTTGGTGGAGGTCAAAGGTCATCTGGGGTCACAAGAGGTCAAAAAGCAAAATTTCCTAAGAATTCCCAAAATAATTACATGGTTCACCAGAGGTCAAAAAGCAATATTACCCAAAAATTCCCCAAGATCGTCATCTGGGGTCACCAGAGGTCAAAACGAAAAATTTCCCAAGATCAGATACGAACACAAAACTAATGTTCCAACACATTAAGATAGCATTTGACCAGTGACTAAAAAATATGGAACATCATGACATTATCTGGAATAGAACATATATCATCGAAACCTCAATGCACTAGTTTCCAGGCTTAAATTTTTTACAGCTTAAGCAAAACCCAGCTTAACCGTATGGGTTTGCCATATCACATACCTCAACTATTTTTTAAACAATGTATTTCAGTTAAATAAGAAGTCGCACTCATTCACCCTATTCATTTGAGCCTATGCAGCATTGCCTGCATTAGTTATGACATACCAACAAGGTACGATAAGAATAATCAACTACCGAAAGAAAATAATATATACAAATTATACAAAACAAAGTCACAGTGACCCCAGAATAAAGAAACTGTGTCCCACTGTGACAATTTTGAATCGCTCATAAGCCACCAAAATTTCAGCACCAGAATTTTATTACTTTAATACCGTAATAGACCAATAAACGTGTAGTTGCATTATTCATAGGTAAGGGATTAAATTATATTGGATGTATAGTCTTGGTTACGAAAGATCACAAAATTTCCTGAAAGGAAACCCTCTCAGCTAGGTCGTCCTCCTTCAACTTTTTGGAAGACATATATTTCTTAGAAAATTGAAAGCAAAAATCGAAAACTTGTGTGTAAGTACAGCGTCTATTTAAAGGTTTGTACCATGGAAAATCAATTTGCATGCGTTCTTGTCCGAAGTAACCATATAAAGTATATGCCTGGAGATAAACAATTACACAGGAAATGGTTCTTGTAAATCCAGGGAGGTGGCTAATACCACCTCCCTGGCGAAACCTACACCCCTTCTGTGTCTACCAGTGTTTCGTTGTCTTCTGTTCGACTTATTTACTGATCAAAAATAGGTTTACATTCAACTTTTGTGATAAAGTTAACGCACACTCAAACAGTGGCGTAGCCAGGGGAGGGCGTGGGGGGGGGGGGGGCCCCCCCCCCCCCCCCCATGAAAGCTTGTCGCCCCCCCCAGTCGCCCCCCCCCCACTGGCGATCTGGGCCAAAAAAAATTCACTCAACTCACTACTCAACTTGATAATAATATACGATATACCTATTTTTTTTTGCTCTGAAGAGGGCAATTTCCCTTATAAATGACCCAAAATTTTCGGCGCGCTTCGCGCGCTGTGAATTACTCTTGTTTCTCCAATATATTGTAAGTTCCATTCCACATAGCTAGATAGCATAAGTCCTGTTCACTTTACAAGTTACACGGTAGGTAGAGTACACAGTTTATATAGAGATGATAGTAAATATCATCCCAAGATTGCAAAGCCTATAGTTGCTGTTATCTTGTGTGTGTCATACGGTACGGTCGGTTGCTGAGTTACTCACTGAGCAAAGTTTGGCTATTTCATCTGGTAGTCCAGGCATGGCCGTACGGGCCGGGGGAGGGGGGCAGCCGCCCCCAAATGTCAGAAACCTGACTAAATCGGGCAGATATTTTGTCTCAGTCGGGCGGAAAATTAGACATTTAAATTCTATACTCCAGACTTTGAGGCAGGGTGGCGCCAGGGTGGCTCCAAGAGGACAATTTCTTTCATCAGAACCCAAAATTTTTGGCGCGCTACGCCCGCTTTAGATTCACTCCAGTTTCTTCAATAGTTCCATTCCACATAGCTAGATAGCATAAGTCCTGTCAACCTTACCAAGAAAAATGTAGGCACAGTACACAGGTTATAGATGTCGTCAATTGCATCCCATATCGCAAAGCCTATAGTTGCTGTTCTCTAGTGTGTGTCATGCGGTAGGGTCAGTTGGTGAGCGACTCACAGAGGAAAGTTTGGCTATTTCATCAGGTAGTCCAAATGGTGTCGACACAATGTATGTTTTCTCCGATACGGTTTACAAGTTACAACCCCAACCGTTTTTATTTTTTGTCTTTGTACTCAATGATTTCATATGGGTTTTGTGTAAGCCTACCAAAAATTTTCACGCGATTCGCGCGCTTTGCAGTGTCAAAATTCAAATTCAAAAGAACACTATCAGTTCAACTCGGCTGTTAAAGTATTAAGTAATGTTATGCAAAATATGTCCTGCAATGGCGTTGGCCGATAGTTCGGCTCTTTCATATCCCCTTCTCACCACCCCTCAATAAAGGGGCTGTCGGAACTTGGGGTCACTGGCATGACCCGGCCCCTGTGGGGAAAATTCTGTCGCTACCCATGGTCCATTTACTATTTTGGCTTTCAAAAAGATCGTTTCTGCAATAAAACCCAAAATTTTCGGTACGCTCTGCACGCTCTTCCTCAGTTCCGTTACTTATAGCTAAATTTAGTACAAACCCTTTCCTCCTTTTCAGGTAACTTAATAAGTAGAATACATGGATTTATGTAAATGTCGGAAATTTCATCTCATTTCGCTAAACCTATAGTTAATGTTCTTTTGTGACTGTCGTGCGGTACGGCTAGTGATTCTAGAAGGGAAGTACAATATACGTTATGCAAGATAAGGCCCAACTGCTCGGACAATTGGACCTATATAAGCTTTAAATAAGTAGGCCTACAGACTTTTCTAATGTAAGCTTACCCAAAAAAATTTCGCGAGCTTCGCGCGCTTTGCAATTTTAGAAGTTATTCTGAAGTTATTCTGCTATTGCACGTCGTTTGTTTTGTATTTCCGGGGAGTTCATATTTTCAAGCCCAGCAGGGTTTTTCGTGTACTTCCCTTCACCTCATGTACATATGTTTCTATTACCATTCATCATGTATTTTTGTATGAATGCGTGAAGTGATAAAACAAATAAACGAAACGAAAAGGGAAACGAAGTTAGATTCCGGGAGAAACATGAAATCAGTGCCTCTGCTTCTCTAGTATATACAAATTTTATGCAATATATCAGTATGGCATGGTATAGTACACAGATTTTCTTCAAATCCCCCTCACCAACCCCTCAAAAAATCGGGGATGTCGTCACTTGGGGTCGCTGGCCCCGCGACGGGCAAATCCTAGCACCACCCCTGCTGTGAATTACAAAGAGACCAATGGTACGTGAACTTCACAATTTACGCCGAGTGCAATGGTTATCATAGGCTATAAAAGTACCCACCATAGTCTAGGCCTAGGTGCGTGGCTTTTGTCAATGACAGCGAGTATCAGTATGTGCAGGAACCTAGCCCACCGCTACCTCGTGAGAATAAAATAAAATGAAACTTTACGTTTTTTCACCAAAACTGCACATCTTGATGGCTGCTATCAAGCCTGGCAAGTGCCATTTCCGGCGATCTGGGATGTATTAAAATCTCAAATTTTCTTGGTACGCTCCGCGCTAACTCATGGTGGCGCTAAGCTTAGATAGTAACAAGGCGCCCTCCCATGAAATGGTCAAGCCCCCCCCCCCCCAGCGCCCCCCTACTAAAAAAATCCTGGCTACGCCACTGCACTCAAAGCGATTTTTAATAAGTCCATACTAATGACTTCGATTTTAAGCAGTTCAGAGTTATCACAGCTCATGCACAGTGGCTTCAGGTCATAGGTCATAAGGGTACATAATGCATGTGCTTAGGTTCGTAAATTGTGCACTGTGCCCAACAATCACTCTGAGTGTCTTGTTGAAAGTCTTTCCTGTTAAATTTCGTTAGTGTATCTGAAAGCACCATTAGGATAATGTAACTTAGTGTAACTTATCAATGACATTTATACCTGCGTTCTGTGCCCATAAGACCTATGACCACAAGCCACTGTGTGTGGGCAGTAATGACTCTGCCACCGACTGTAGTGGCCAAGTGGTTAGAGCATCCGACTTGCAGCCGGAAGGTCTAGGGTTCAAATCCTGGCCGGGTCATACCAAAGACTTTATAAAATGGAACCTACTGCCTTTGTGCTTGGTGCTCAGCATAAGCAATGGAGTAAGGAAAACAAGCCAGTGAGCCACAACTGGAAAAAAGGCCGTCGTCGTCTCGACTTGAACCAATTGGTTGGAAACTGGGACGTTAAACCTCATCTGACTAACTAACTAAGTAATGACTCTGGGCTGGCCGCTATCATTTAAAATTTTTTGGTGACCAATGACAGGCTACAGGGTGATGCCAGGTGCATACAGGAAACAAAACAAAATTTATTCTGAATTTTCAGGTTCATAATCCCTTTGTGTAAGCAAAAATATTGTCAAGTAAAATTCAAGAGGTGACCATCATCTTGTAACTGCCATTTATCTTGAGCAACATTTGTACCATGATTTGAATGATTTCAAAAATTACTGATTACGTAAAATGTACCAAAACATTCTTTTCCAGGTGCTATGGCGTTCTATTGCACCCATTATTGACCGATGGATAACGTATACCACACCACTACCAGTGGCGGATCCAGGATTTGGCAAAAGGGGGGGGGGGCCCAGGTCATAGTGGTTTGTATAAAAGTCCGATCTGGGGGAGGGATCTAAGGAGAAGGGGTGTCCCAGGGGGGCAGTGCAACGGTATTTTGATAGGGGGCAAAGCATGTGATGAGTAATCGCCGTCCTGGGGGAGGGGTCTAAGGGGAGGGGTTTCCCCTCCCCTTTGAGAAGTTTTTGTTAATTTAAGATTGCTTAGATGCAAAATGGTGATGTTTTTAGCCTATTTTTGAACTGATCATATATCGCTGGAAAATGTTCATAATTTAATGAATTTTAAATTTTACTCTAAATTCACAGTGCATTCCATCAAAATAAATTACAAGGCTTAAATAAGACACGTACTACAGGGTAATATTGCAGCAAGTTATAATTAAAAGCCTGATGTTGTCGAAAATATTCGTCTAAATATTAAAGAATTCTGAAATTCCCTTGAAACTAGAAGCAGTGCTCCCAATGCTGTGGGCCTGGCCGGTAAAAGACTGAAGTTAGCAATCCATTAATACAGCGCTCATGAGTAACTCCTTGCAATGCCCAGAGAAAGTTACTGAGGCCAATATAAGCCAAAATGTTATCAGCTGAAAGTCAGTAGCAGAGTTATTAACATAACACTTATTTTCTGAGGTAGAAAATAATGAACAAGTTTGAGTTTCACTCTGGCACATCTCATAGGCCTATTTCATTGAAATCGGGCCTTGTCCTTTGTTTTACGAAGTTGAAAAAACTTTCAAAATTTTTTGGAAGGGGGGGGGCCCGGGCCCCCTGGGCCCCCCTCTAAATCCGCCCCTGACTACAGAATGAATATTTAGAAAAGTTCCAACCAACCATTAATTATATCTCCTACCCTCCCTTACTCCTTCAGCTTGAAATCTAGTAGTTTGTTATTCATCAAACTTGGTGAAATTATGATTTCGCTTAGGCTGATGGTGTTCGTCCAGTGTCGTTTAAAATAAGCTATAATATGTCATGCTAGCGTCCATTTTGCAGGGGCGGATTTAGAGGGGGGCCCAGGGGGCCCGGGCCCCCCCCCTTCCAAAAAATTTTGAAAGTTTTTTCAACTTCGTAAAACAAAGGACAAGGCCCGATTTCAATGAAATAGGCCTATGAGATGTGCCAGAGTGAAACTCAAACTTGTTCATTATTTTCTACCTCAGAAAATAAGTGTTATGTTAATAACTCTGCTACTGACTTTCAGCTGATAACACTTTGGCTTATATTGGCCTCAGTAACTTTCTCTGGGCATTGCAAGGAGTTACTCATGAGCGCTGTATTAATGGATTGCTAACTTCAGTCTTTTACCGGCCAGGCCCACAGCATTGGGAGCACTGCTTCTACTTTCAAGGGAATTTCAGAATTCTTTAATATTTAGACGAATATTTTCGACAACATCAGGCTTTTAATTATAACTTGCTGCAATATTACCCTGTAGTACGTGTCTTATTTAAGCCTTGTAATTTATTTTGATGGAATGCACTGTGAATTTAGAGTAAAATTTAAAATTCATTAAATTATGAACATTTTCCAGCGATATATGATCAGTTCAAAAATAGGCTAAAAACATCACCATTTTGCATCTAAGCAATCTTAAATTAACAAAAACTTCTCAAAGGGGAGGGGAAACCCCTCCCCTTAGACCCCTCCCCAGAAAAGCATCTTTCACCCAACCAAAAATTAAAATTCACTGAATTATGAACACTTTCCAGCCATATAAGATCAGTTCAAAAAATGCACCACAGACATCACCATTTTGCATCTGAGCACCCTTAAATTAACAAAAATTTCTCAAAGGGGAGGGGGACACCCCCTCCCCCTAGACCCCTCCCTCAGGACGGCGATTACTCATCACATGCTTTGCCCCCTATCAAAATACCGTTGCACTGCCCCCCTGGGGCACCCCTCTCCTTAGACCCCTCCCCCAGATCGGACTTTTATACAAACCACTATGACCTGGGCCCCCCCTTTTGCCAAATCCTGGATCCCCCACTGTGTTGTCCCCCCTCACCCCTATAGACCTCCGAAAACTCTAAAGCTGGACCTGGGCCCTAAGTTTTTTTTTTTTTTTGGAGAGGGGGCGCTCTGCGCTCCAAGAGTACCACACAGATGTTGTGTACTCAAGTCCTGTTTTGGATTCTTTATTACTTCTCTAGATCTCAATCCAAAGAGGAGGGGGGGGGGGTCCACGCATCTCCCGCGCTTGTCCGTATACTGAAACTAATGAAGATAGACCAGTAGCGTACGTATGCCAATTTTCGTGAACTGTGGTTGATTACTAGGCGTCTCCTTTGCAGTGCACCCATCACAAACCCCTGGTGCAGCCATTGAAATGGCTTACCTACCGACGAATATGTAACGTGAAGATTTCACCATCAAATTTGAATCGGAAGGGATTGACTTTGCTTATCATGACTTTTTGCACTTGAGGGTAGACCTTTGAGACCTGAAAAGAACCATAACCATTATCTTTCTCGTTTGAGTGGTCAGGCATAGGGTCTGTCTTGAATCAACAGTGGCGCCGGCACGGCATGGGGGCACGCCCCAATCGAATTCCGAAAATTTTCCCATTTTATTAAATGAGCCACAAAGGCATTTAAGCTATAGATTTCTGTAGGGGGTAGGGTGAGGTGTGTTTTTCACTGAACGACTTATCTATTTTAATCATTTTTTTATGACAAGTTGTTCTCAAACTATCAAAGTTCTAGCAAATCCTTCTCAAAGTAACAAAAACATGTCTGTGTTAACTATCAATACGGTCTCAAACATATTCGCTTTATTCAATGGTGAGGGATCTACATTTACGGCTTTCAATTCCTCTTACCAACTGCTATTGTGATCAAGGCTTTAGTTGTATACACAAGTTGTATACTCAAGAGAGGCTGGTCTATGAAGGGCTTGCCATAAAAACTACAGTTTCTCACATTTTTGGTAACTATAGGAACTGATACGAACTAATGAGGCTAATTAGAAGCATTGCCATGATATGATTTCCTTTACTTGTCACAAACTAATTGATACCCTCAATGAAACCCTTTAAATGGACACAAATTTCTCGAAGGGGAGAGGGACACCCCCTTCCCTTAGACCCCTTACCCAGGACATAACCTGCACAAGGTGACAAAGGAAGGATTCGCTCCAGGTGCAAACTACCACCGATGCCAAAATGTACAATTTACACTGACTTTCTGGGTTTATCTGGGGTGGGCTTGAGACATAATCTTCTGTAGTCATTGGCGGCGATTTGTTCTCAGTATTAGGGGATATGACCCCATTTTCAAATACTTTACTGTGTGAAAAATCAAAGCCAATGGGTGATTTGTCAAATATTGGGGGACATGTCCTCCTTGTCCCCCGGATCGCCGCCCATGTTCGTAGTGCCCTCCCCATCGCCATCCGCTGTGAGTCACTATCCTTTATTTCCACCAAAGACCCAGGCCAGTAAGTAGTGTTTTACCAAGATGTAATACCCACAGAATCATGGGCGTCAATCCTGGGGGGGGACAGGGGGACACGTCCCCCCCACATTTTGGAAAAACGCCCATTGACTTAAGATTTTTACACAGTAAATTTTTGACAGAAGTGGCCATGTCCCCCCTACATTCCAGTAAAGATTGACGCCCATGCACAGAATGCAGGATCATATGAGGCTTGGAGACCTCCATAACAGGCAGAACTTTTTTGTTTTGAGGTATTTAAGACCCCTTAGAAAACATGTAGTGTGACTGAAATTATATGAGGGCGAGCGCCAGTGTAGTGTCATTGGTACATGTGAATCCGAGATCGGGTTCAAGTCTTTTTCATGAGTGTGAATACAGAATTGTACATTACCATAAATTCGTAACTAGTATCATATGTGAGTAAGAGTCCCATTGCAAATAAAATTTTATAAAAAAGGGCACAGACATACAATTATCAAAGGGTGTGTAGGAGGTACGAACTACAAGTATGCTCAATTAGAAATAATTTCTAGGGGGTCCAAACCGACCATTTTGTCATAAAAATTTTTAGTATATAGTTATGGCAAAGTGATGGTAATCTTCACAATTCCACAAATTTTGCATGGGGCCGTCAGAATAATTTTGGGTGACAGGGGCAATGCATTAGTATTTTGTGTACCTTTCTAATGCCTTGTTCTCTAATTTTCACATCCTCACAGTGTCCGCTTGACTAAATATGAATGAGTTCCAATGGTAAATTTTATCGTTAACGATACCTGGCGAATTGTATGTTCGTCGTGTTTAAAAGCTGTTGAGCTTTGACCTTCAACCACTGTAGCTATGTTCATTGCCTTCAGCATGCACTACTTGAATGTTTATATGTAAGTCAGAGTAAACTCGTCAAACTGTATGTAAACTGGTACAGCAACACCATAACTTCTTCCTGTACATTGAATTTGGTTTTAGGCTGGCATAATGAGGAAACTTTACCTTTCAGTGAAGATCAATTGTCCGCCTGCGGTTATTCAAAGGGAGGCTTGTTCATATGACAATTAACCCACGTATATAGTCAGGAAGTTAAATGAAACGCGTTGTTACACTGTTTCCGTGTTCATTCTGATGGTAACAGAATCAAAGAGAGTCCATAATAGTGGAGACTCCGTGAAAAGGCTTTGGTCACAAATATTGACATAGATAATTTTATAGAGTTCGAAGAGGTCGTAAAACTTACAAATGAGGAAAGCAGTAATAGCACAACATTTGCCACAATTTGGTCCACTGAGGTCCCTTTCCGCAGGCGGTCAGAAATTTATTCATACCCCTCCCCCCATGGCTTTGAGATGTACGTGAGAAGTTGCTCCCACAGAAGACACAGTCGTACAATCCAAACCCGTCATCCTAAAGTATATCTAGTCATAAAGCAGAGCTGATAAGGTGTTCCCTATCTGCACCCACTCCCTTACGTGATTAAGTTTTATTGACCCTACAGATCGTTCTACAATTATTCCATTTTGTTTACCAAGTCGCTGCCAGTCACAGAATTCTGTGGTGCTAACTGTGTTGACGGTAGGGAGTAAGTTTGATAGCTGTCGAACAGCCGTAGCTCAGCTGTCATGTTGTTGTGATTTATTGCTAAATTTTCTTCTATCATTTTTAATGTTCTGGGGGCTTGAATTTGACAAAAATTATATCGAGGAAGGTGTAAATTTTACATAGAATCTAATTTTAAAAATAATTTTATTGAAAAATGTCTACTTTTGAAGAAAACCCTGTGTAATAATATACCCACTACCAGTTAACCTCGAAAAGTCCATAAAACTAAGTGGCAGTGAAGGACATATTCTCCCAAACCGTTGCCAGACTTTCCCTAATCATTGCCAACTCTCACGACCGTGGGTTCTGTGGGATCATCTTGGCATGTACTATTCTTGTTGTTACAGATGACGTAATCATGGTTGTTATGATTACCTATGAAATTATCACACGTGGGCTTCAAGTCTGAGAGGGAACTTGAAAGGGATACAAGTCACAGCTCGGTCGTATTTTCATTTTGACAGTTTGTGGAAAAGTTCCAAACTGTAGTAAGCACAATGCAGTTGTAACACACCAAACAGAACCATCTCTCAATGCTGTAGTTAATGATATTACTTTGTGTCTTGACTTCTCCTTTTCTAGTAATTTAGTCACACTTGTTAAATGTTGTATATGCATTGCATACATTATAAATATTGTACATATAGTTGCTAAAAGAAAACAGTAAATACTAAATACAAAAATACAATCTGGGAGAAACAGTTTGTGATTTAAATGATAGAATGATGACTTTTCACAGGGATCAAATTTGCTTTTCCAACCTTACATTGGAACGTGTATGGTGTGTATGGAATCTATCATTTTTTTTTGAACATATCCTCATGAAGTAGCATTGAGTCGAGAACGTCTGCAGACATTTATGCATTGTGTTGACGTTCGTAAATATGGCGTGTACTGCCGCAAACTGAATACAGACTACATGGCATGCCAAGTAATGTTGTAAGAGTGTCCAGCAGAGGCGTAGCCATGGGGGGCCAGGGGGACACTGCCCCTAACATTTTTTTGTAACACGTTCTTGCCCCAAAAATAATTTCAAGCGATGTGTTTAAAAGAAAAAACGGGAAGAGTTTTCTTTAACAGACAAAAATACAACATTTACATTATAAAAAATTGATAAATATGACTAGCTTGGCAATTAATCAATTTGGCCAGTTGGCAGGTGAGATCTTGATTGGAAACATTAAAAAAATAATGGCGCCCTGGTCTTATTTGTCAGAACATAGCTTAAAAGCATGCACGCAGTATCAAGATATGTACAATTTACGGTACCATATGTACAATGTACATTGTATATGCTGCTTCACGCTGCACTAGGCTTCAGTACAGTAAGTACATAAAAAGCTTATTTTGGTTGCCCCCTCCTTGAGAAAAGTCTTGCCCCCCTAACAAAGAAATTCTGGCTACGCCACTGGTGTCCAGCAGTTCTAATCTTGATGTCAGTCTGCAGCTTGCAATTGTGCAGTAAGATTATCTTCCGCTTGTATCGAAGGCTAACTAAATGGCAGGACAATATGACATTAGTTGACAATACAGATGGCGCCCATTGATCACACTTTCCATAAGAGGGGTTCCATAAAGCACCTATGAGGGCAACTGTACATGGGACCCACTTTGGCAAGGCATATGGTTTCCACGTCATTTTGTTCCCATGTAGGAAAACTATGTGGGATTAGGGATTGCCTATCTTGGGTCCAAGTGGAGACACCTTGAAGGGAAATTGGTGGATTGTACGTAGGACCCACATGGGATATACGTCGGATGTTTACATGGAGCCCACATTGGCAACAAATCCAGTTTCCCCATTTTTTAGCCGCGGAGAACATGGTTGTACGATATGGGAACCCGTTTTGGATCAGGATGGGATCGTTCATGGGCCCATGCCGTTGGTAAATTTGCGGAAGTGTGAGTACTACGCACGAACCCGCATGGGTTTTTGGAATATGGCTGTGACGTTTTCATGTTACTCACAATGGCAATCCAATAGATCCAGACTTAGTGGTATTTCCATTTGGGTTTTACATGGTTGCACCTGGGCCAAAATATGGTCCTCATATGGGCCCGCGTCTACGCGAGCTGACAACAATTGTAATACTCGAAGTCCTCACTTCTAATCGAAACAGCATTCAGTATTGCATAGGCCAAGCGAAATCTGTGCTGACTCGGAACTAAGTGTACATTTAACAAAAAATGTGAAGCTACCAGGTACAGAAAGTTGTTGTCTTACTTGATATTGCCATATGATGGTTATTTAGACTTTGGGACGAGTTGCACTTAAAATACAGTTCATGGTTTCATGAATAGTTCTTTCGTAACTTCATACACTCATGAAGTTCATAAATCATCTTGATTCTAAAACCTAACTCCTTCCATATGCAATTCACAGGGGCCAGCCCACACGATATCCATCATTTTTAGCCCACGATGATCCTAGGCGTTCCCCATGTTGGACCCGCGTTGGAATCCGATGCCAATCCCATATAAATTGCTAGTCTGGTACTTACATTAGTCCTAAGCTGGGTCCATGTGTGCAACCCACGAAAGACCTAACAGTAATGCCCATGAGGAGCATACGTATATTTAACCCATGTTGGAATCCAATGCTTGTCTCATTTCAATAAGCCATGTGATACTCACATAAAAATTTCCACTAGCCTATATATATCAGTATAGAAAGCTCATGTCGATCCCTTTTTTGTCTATATTGAGCCCATGTTGGAGTTATCCTTGTCGCATATCAATGTGCCCAAATGGATCCTTCACTTACCCTTTATAGAATCCATTTAAGAAATCCATTAGTGCCGTCATTTTTGTCCATGTCGAACTCATGCACTTAGATTCGACCTACGCTGGAGTCCGAATTGATCCGTCCCTTAAGGTGCCATACAACGCATATGCGAAACAAATATGCATACTAAAGGTCTGTTTACCAGATGAACCCATTATGTTTCCTTATCTTACATACAGCAAACCCTAGATAGGTTAAGGCTTTATCAAATGTCTTCCTGTCCCACTTATAACCCTTGTGGGCCAACGTACGTACGATAGCTGAGCTGTGTAAAGGGGCCTGTGAAACCCATATTTGAACATAATGGAGGCAACTCACGTCAACCCTAAATTTTACCAATGTTGAACCCATTCGCGTGGCATGTTGTACGCATATTGAAATCCCATACTCACTTTATGTAATTGTGCCCACGTTTATCCCTACATTAATTCTTTATGAAAACCACAGAGATAAACCTCGTTTCTCGCAACATTTTTAACATATTCAGGCAAACCTCCTCCGTGTGGACGCACATTGGAATTCCAATAAAAATAAATAGGACCACCATGGTTTTCATATAGCTATCCCACTATGCTTTCACATGTTAACATAGCAAAATACCACAATAGGCCTTTGTGGCTTTTGCACAGATTGCCCATTATGGGACCAACGAACTCACGTTTGGTTGCCATGTTTAACTTGAACGGCAAAGGAAGATAAAACTGAACTGTTGAAACTCATTCATGTGCAAAATCTGATTGTTGTGATACAAATAATTCCTATCAAAATTTTTCTAAAACAGAAACAGAACCCAATGTCACAAGAGTGACGGTTCAAATAGTAAGTGGTTTGGTTTGTTTAAAAACTTCTTTGTATGGAACCCCTTAATAAAGCTGGCTGAGAAAGCGCACCGTGGTCGAAAGCAGCGGAGAAGTAACCAATTACAGTGTTGGCCAAGACAACGGTGTGGTGGAATATCGCATAAGCTTGGGATTCAGTGCCAAAGTTTCGGTATGGTCCAGAGTAAACACTCAACTGTACTATGTGATAATTTAGAAATTTATACTTCAAAAGGGAAGTCTACCGAAGAACTTTCTTTTTCTCCTCCATAATTGACATAACTTGTTGGTGATGTCGGTAGCCAAGGATGGCTCAATATACAGCTTTCTGGAGGATTCACTAGAATTCATAATTGTAACCGAACGGTACCATAGTGAGATCCAATCAGCCAACTAATGAGCTAATTACTGCCACAACCTAACTTTTCTGCCTTTCTTGTGATAAGTTCTTTTTCCTTTTTCTGTTGTAGAATTTTCAACTTAAAGGGATATTCTGCTACTTTTAAATCGCTTTAATTTTTTCAAACGCATAGGCTGCTTAGTGCACCAGTCAGTGAAAATTAATATACAGTATAAGTTATAAACAGACAAGTTAAATAATACCCCAAAAGGACAACGTGGCATTTAGGTCTTACGTTGTGTTTGGCCATTGAAACGTTTAGAAAGCCTCGAAAATTTCACTCTTTGAGCATTGCAACAATTTCATTTTTTTTAATTGCCCTCCCTCCTACCCCCTTTAAAGTAAGAAGAAAAGAATTTTTCAATATTTTCATACCTTCATACTTTGATTTAATGAAAAACAGAATTAACAAAAATGAGAGTGTCCGGCAATTGGTATGACAAAAATCATTTTCCATTTTGTTAATTTGCAGCTAAGCGGTGAAAGAAGAACAGATGTTAAAGGGGATGAATACTTGAAGAGAGTCAAGCGTCCTGCAGCTGATCCTCCTCCGTCTGGAGGATCCAACGAAGAAACCCCTACAAGTAAGTACAAAATACACAATTGCACCCATCGTTGCTTTGTGGGCAAATATGTGAATGGATCCTAATGGTAATGTATTGCCATAAGCCAATGTAAGAACAAAGAACCTCTGAATAAATCCCAGAGATGTGACTTCTTCCATTAGTGCCACATCCAGAATTATTATTTAGTGTTGAACAGTTTCGTCATCTCAATGGTTCGGTGAAAACAGAAATGGGGGAGACTAGTTTATTGTTATCTGTAAGGCTTCATTACCACACATGAAAAAACAGCAATATTTAAACCATCTTATTTGCTTATTTGGTTATAAAATTTGAAATATCTTGTCTACATCGCGTACTTTTAACCATTAAAACCATTTGACAAAAACGTCTACTTCCTCACATTTAAACCAACTGTTGGGTAAACTTTTAAATGAAGTTGGGTAGCATAACATATACTTCTTGCCGATCTGTTGCTTAAGTAAGGAAGCATACAAGCTGGTTTAAAAAATTCCCTTACTGGGTAAGTTGCCAGAAATTAAAAAGGATATTGGCTATAGTTTACGAAAAAGGTTTTTGTGGAACCCTTGTTACTTTATCAATGTATTATTTTCTATAAGAATATAAGTGACGTTATCTGTCATTCTGCAGAATTTGATTCCTTTCCTACCTTCTTTTCGAAATTGGATAGGAAGATTACACACGTTTGTATTTCAGATTTTCCCTGTTTGAGTGATCAAACTCAGACTGAATATTTGGAAAACATGTTTGTTTATTTTTTGAGATTTTTAAGAATGCGTACAAATAAGGGAAGCTCAGGAAAAGATATCACATTCTCCCGGGGTATTATTTTTCCATTTTCGAATACAATTTTCTAAGAGTACAGAATTTTCCACTGGGTTGTGACGGGGAAGTTGGGTAACTGAATTAAACTGTTAAATGTGATCACAAATTACAAGTTGTTGACAGCTCATCGATCACTTAAGCCCTTTAACAGTTTAAGCCATCCACAGCTTCTCCAAACATATTTATGATATAATTAATCGCTGACATTTCGGGATCTGTATTTTAAACCTGCAAGAAGAGTTTTAATTCATTCATTATACTTCCATCTAACAGACCAAATGTTAAGTAGTACTCATGAATTTGTAAAAAGAAAGACCTCTCACGTGTAGAAAGTGTGCTACAAAATAGGTAAAACCTGTGGAATGTACAAACAGGAAACAGACAATAAAGATGTAACAGTAAATATATTATCACAGTCAGTTTCAAACTGAGTCGAACATCAAGTCTGATTGGCAATCCATGTAACTGCTGACTTTTTCTTGTTAAGTGGCATTCATAAAATCTTGTTAAAAACTCTGTCTTCCTTTGCCTGTTTTTTCAGGACAGAAGAGAAAAGGTTCTAAGAAGGGTAAGATTGTTAGTGTGTAGACTATAGATATATTTAACCATCGTGTTTAATTGTTACATGAAGAAGAAAGATTCAGAAGCTGCTATTGCTTACATTCGCTGCTTGATGTTAAATTTGAAAGATATCTAAAAACTTGATAGTGATCAATTCGCAAACTGAACGTAAATGGCTACCACATAAATGCAAATTTACACTCAGAATATAAGAAACTGAATGTTTACCTGAGTTGAAGAAGACATCTGCATAAATAAGAGAACTTTCAATACAAAAAAAATGCCTGTCACAAAAAAGAAAGCTCCTTGGCAATCAAATATTCTGTACATTTTTGACTGAATTCTATGAAAAAAGTTACAGTGCAGTCTATGTGAACAATCCCCGTAGCCTCGAAGATTGTGATGGTACGTTTTAATTACTACCATTGGGGGCTCTAGTGAAAAAATAACAACTCATTTATGAGTGTACGATCTAGTTGGTTCTTCAGACTCCTGAGTTTGAAATAGGAACTCTGTTAAAGGACAAAATGAGCTCCTGCAATTTGGTTCCATACCCTACGGGATTTGTAACCACTTCCAAATTTGTGTGACAAATGAAATGCGCTTATGGCATAACGAAAGTAGTACTTCCTTCATTTCAAAAATCGTAATGCAACATTGAACTCATTCTTTATAGTACAAAAATATATGAAATGCTTCAGCCTGAGTTGCTTTGCCAAACCCCTTCCCCGGACTTTGCTCCTGAACTACACTCGGCCCAGCGGTCCAACTGACCGTTCCGAAACTTGGTCAAGGGCATGTGTTTGTAAAGACAAACCAGTTTAGGTTAGCAACGAATGCTTTTTGGCAACATCCTTCATTTCCCATGCAAATACTTACGCCGACTTAACCTCGCTTGTATGCCGATAGGGCATATCTCACTATCCCGAATGGTTCAGAATCTCCCGATATTGGATACTTTATATCAGCCATTGTCTTATCACTGCATGCTGAACAATTGTGTTGCCCAAGGCTAATCAAATGCTAAAGACACTTCGATAGCTTTCCAACCTCCTTGCCAACCAGTCTACATCGTACCCTGCAATAAATTGATAATCTCAGTGTCGCTGTTACCTTTGTTAACATTGAGCAACTTTGCCGTACATTTGTCACCTCACTGATCTGCACATCTTATTAACCAATAAGAGTGGCTCACCCACATGAGGTACATTTTGAGTGTAAACTCTTCATGTCAATCGAGGTAGGCTGTCCAGTGCCACATTATGAGGATGAAACCAGTTATGTACTTTGAGATGATGACTCCCCCACCCCTGATTACAGTGGTATAGGAACCGGGGGCAGAGGGGCAATATTTTTTGTGGGGGGGCCAAATGTCATCGCGATAGTGTTCAATACATATAAAATAGATATGTACAGACTGCTTATCTGATGTCATGAAAACACATTCGTGCCCGCATCATACTCTAATACAATAATCTGATTATTTACAAGAAAAAGCAATCAATAACACATCTATCAAGGTCAATACTGATGTCATAAAAAGTCAGTATTTCAATTTTAAGGAAATTTCCCCCAAACGGTCAATTTCGGGAATTCACATTGAGTTCGGGATATTTTCTAGGAAATCAGACATTTTTGAGAAATAACTGGCATGAAACTTAATTAACCCTAATACACAGATTAGCTAAAATTATTTGTAAGTTTAATTTTAAGTCAATTATTCCAACTTTCAACGACTTAAAAAGCTTCCTTGGTAATTAAAGTTCTGATCTGAATTACACCAGCACCATTCAGCATTAATTCACTGGTGTGTTTTTACTGGTTAAACTTATATTATGATTATCAGTGGTGTACTTAGGGGGGGGGCAATTGAGCCATGCCCCCTCACTGATGCCGATTCTTTTTTAGTACCTAATATACGTAATTTTCTTAACACAAATTTTACTTCAAAGGTAGCATATGTGGCATCAGATTGCCTGTAAGGACACCTAATTTTTCAAAAAGTTTCAAAGCGAGGGACATCCCTCCCCTTAGAACCCTCCCCCCGGCGATCACACAACATAATGCATGTCCCCACCTCCTTGAGAGAAATCCTGGCTACGCCACTGATTATTATTGTAACGACCCCCCCCCTCCAAAAAAAAATATATATATATATATAATCAATATGGAAGGGTAGTAACACGGCAAATGATAGTATCTAACTGGCATGTGGCGTTATAACCGATGCATGCCTATATAATATGTATTGTTATTGTTTCCTTTTTCTTTGAATGTTTTTACTTTTGTTGCTCAAATTAAAATCGCAAAACTCATTGATCAAATGTGATGTTTTGGTGTGGGAAGGGGGGTCAAGGTCGAGAAATCGCGTCTGGTCTGGCCCCCCAATGTCAAACATCTTCCTACGCCGCTGTGATTTCAACCTCCGTCGCCTGACCCTGATCATCCAATGGAGCAGAAAGACATTTATTTTCTTATTGTACGTTGCCATTTAAACCTACTAGCTCATCGGTTGCAATACAGTACGACGATAAAGGTAATGTGAGGAATAATCCGGTCACATCCGTTTACACCAAACAGGTGATGTGATACATATGATATGACGTACATAGGCCTAATGATTGCATGCTTGCTTCCTGTACATACGTGCAACCTTTACAGAACTGTCGGAATTTGAAACCAAAAGATTGAAATATACGAAACGGATGGCAGTTACTTAGTGACAGGCACCCTTATTTCCTCAAACGTACTGGGAAGAAAACCTCTGTGACGATATGCAGCCAACCATTTTTTTGCGCTGCACGCTTAATATTCCTTTGAATAGTTCCATTTTCTCTTCTCTGTCTGGGAAAGTCCTGAAAATTCTACCTTTTGACTAACAACACTTAACAACACAATACTTTTCAAAGCAAACAATCCTATTTTTTGTTAGTCTGTTATTTCACTGGCTCAATTGTACCTATCATTTCTCGAACAAAACTCACACAACTCTGTTTGGATGATGAAAAGGGAAACATAGCTATGCACCAAGCAGCATAGTACGTTTACTGAAACGTCTCGTAGCAGGGAGTTGCTCCCCCTAACAATGTAAGTGGTGTCTCAATACATTGAGCATTTCCCCCTACATGACCTTCTGCGGAGACATCAGGTATTCTACCACCTTTCTATGTGACTTGCTATACGTGTGAGATAGGTAGGGCCCACCAAATCTCTGTTAGTGCGGCCTGCTTGGCTCTGACGAGGAAACATGTATTTTAAATCCCATGTAGTAATCCTTAGATTATAGAAACTCGAGCATCATATGCCCCATTATGTCACGACTCTTTCATCTCAACACACGAGCAAAAGGCACAGTTTAGGTCTGCCCACCCCCCCCCCCTCCTCCTGGGCCAAAAGTAGACCATTCGCAGTAGCGTCAATCTTTATTCGAATGTGGGGGGACATGGCCACTTCTGTCAAAAATTTACTGTGTAAAAATCTTAAGTCAATAGGTGTATTTCCAAAATGTGGGGGAGGGGCGTGTCCCCCTGTCCCCCCTTCCCCCAGGATTGAAGCCCATGACCATTCCGACCATTTTTGTTCCCTACCCTGATCTACAGTCTGAAGTCAACAGAACAGTGTCAGCTGTTTGCCTGGTCACCTATGCAGAATCGGATGCTCCTAAAGTGTAGTATCTGGGAGGCTTGATTTTAACTGGATGATGGGGCGGGGTAGAGCTGAAAGCTGTCTAAGGTCAAATGTTCACTACAATGGGGAAGTTGCCCAGGAGAGGGACACAACGCCCTGCAAACGCTTTTAAGCAAGTTTTGTTTCTCATAAGAATCCTACTTTTCTTTCCCAAATGTGATTCCAGTGCTAAGTTACGCTGGATTAAAGTAATGAAAAGAGGCGTTTTCTTTTATCTAGTACAATAAGATTTCATCGGCAGAAGTTATGCCGATTTGTGAAAATTTAAACTTGTTCGCCACGTTAAATATCTCAATAATCTTCGCAGCGAATTTCGTCAAAATTCACATTTTCAAATGAGATGTTACGCTACGTACTAGATGCGTGTTGACTGTGATCCAGTGCTGAGGCACTGTGAAGTAAAATGCACACCCTAATTGCTCAATGCCATGTCACACACTAAGGACAATTACAGTCACATACAGAAGTGAATGTATTTTCATTCACTTCCCCTCCCTATTGAGGAAATTTCTGGTTTTCTCCTAAAATGGAGGATCTCCCGGATTGTCTGTTAAAACATGGTAAACATGCTATCTCATTGGTTAATCTCATACTTGCTATGTGGCACCCCGTTGCTACTGAGTAGAACAATCCCTCTGGGTAAGTGGAGGATAAAGGTCATTTGAGGTTTCCAGATCTGAAACTTTGAAAGCATTACATTTCAAACAAGAAATATACATTGTTTTCCTGGAATGCAATGCTCAAGTTGAATGCAGAAGCTGCTTTAACATGTTATCAATTAATATTCAAAATTTTCCCAAGCCACAGAGCATGGTACATCCTGGTTAAGTTAAGGTCTTGTTGGGTTTTACTAGTATTTTAGTCAATGGAAGTAGAATAGTCGTAGAATTAATATCTAAGTAAGTGATCTTTTCATATGCAACCAAAGCTTGTTCTATCACGTCTTCAAGATTTGCATTGCTCAGTCTCAACAGATAGATGCATGTTAACGCAAAATGCTTGTAGTGAAGTTAGAAAATGCAGAAACAAAATTTGCAAACCATCATTGCCGATTTACTAAGGGGCATGAAAGGGTTTAGTTGTAATACACAGTAGTTTTATCCTATAGGGGGAGTTGACAACTGTTCTGTGATCGTAGTAGATGATATGGTCACAGTAACTATCCAGAGGGTTGTACACTACAAGAAAGACCAACGTATTCATTTCCTACTTGTACATAACATAAAGGATGACTGATCCGTTCGCCTGCACACAATTTGAAGGTAGCGCATCACCAATAATTCTGCCATGAAATTTTATGATAAACACGATCTCTTACTCTTACATTGCCCTTGGATCTCTGTAGTTCTTAACAGGTATAAGGAACCCCTCTTATAAATGTTCACAAATACGCAATTTTGCACGGATAATACATTTGTGTACAATAGGAGTAAGAAGCGGGGGTGGGCCCCCGTCAAAAATGTGGTGGGATGGAATTAGCTTTTGCCCCTCTCAGTCCAAGGACGAAAACTCCTTCTTGTCGCCTGTGTAAAAAATGTCAAAAGTTTGCAGTAATTTTAATTAAAATCTGGCCAATATGTTGCACCAAATTGCATCTAAGGACCCTCAAATATTCGAAAATTTTCGAAAGGGGAGGGGCACCCCTCCCCTTAGTGGCCCCTCCTCCGGGATGGCGGTTCGAAACAATGTCCAACCCCCCCCCCCCGTCTCGAACAACTTCCTACGCCTACGGTATGTGTGTACCATTAGTATTAACAGTTACGGAGAGCTTCTACAATAGGATGGTGGTCACCTTCGAAACATCAATGATAATGATGTTTTGCACAACCCAGTTGCCGGGTGGATAAATTGATGATTTAAAATACAACTTGCATACAAGCACATGAAGCACAAAGTTTGCACCAGCACCAACTGCGACAGTTGCCGCTCGTTTTATGCAGTGCGCCGTCGAGAAATAATAGCCTAATATGCTTTTCAACCACTGAACAGCTGAAACGGTAGTAGCAAATGCATAGTAAACGCCCATAGTAAACAACCAATGAGTTGCTATTTAGATAAATAGCAAATAACAACTCCCTGCTGCAACGAACGCGAATAAGCCTTTACTGACCTCACGACTTGAGCAAGTGGAACCCAGTTCATGACCTATCATCGGTGCTTTAGCGGGGGGGATAAGGCATTTGAAAAGATGAAGCTTAGCAACCGGAAGGTTCTGGGTTCGATTCCCGGCCGGGTCAAAGTAATGTGGCTTTTTATCCAAGAGCACTCTACGGTTTTCCCATCTGAATTAACCTTTCCAAAAAAACCAAATTTGACTTAATTTTTGAGTTGGTTAGCCACCCGACGAGAAGTTGTTACTCATAAGCAATAGGCTTTTCCCACATTCGTGATCGCTTAGCATCGTCAAGGCCTGAATTATTATTATTATTATTATTATTATTATTATTATTATTATTATTATTATTATTATTATTATTATTATTATTATTATTATTATTATTATTATTATTATTATTATTATTATTATTATTATTATTATTATTATTATTATTATTATTATTATTATTATTATTATTATTATTATTATTATTATTATTATTATTATTATTATTATTATTATTATTATTATTATTATTATTATTATTATTATTATTATTATTATTATTATTATTATTATTATTATTATTATTATTATTATTATTATTATTATTATTATTATTATTATTATTATTATTATTATTATTATTATTATTATTATTATTATTATTATTATTATTATTATTATTATTATTATTATTATTATTATTATTATTATTATTATTATTATTATTATTATTATTATTATTATTATTATTATTATTATTATTATTATTATTATTATTATTATTATTATTATTATTATTATTATTATTATTATTATTATTATTATTATTATTATTATTATTATTATTATTATTATTATTATTATTATTATTATTATTATTATTATTATTATTATTATTATTATTATTATTATTATTATTATTATTATTATTATTATTATTATTATTATTATTATTATTATTATTATTATCCGCATGGATTCCACCTGAAGGCGACAGTTCATGCTAATTCAACAACATTAAGGCGACACTTGGAATTAAGGCGACAGTTTATGTGTCGCCTTATTTCTCAGGTACTAGATAGAAAAATAATTTTATTGTTGGAAATAGGCTTAAATTGTTCATTTTGGTCTAATAAGTATGTCTACCAAATTTGGTTAGGGTGGGGTTAGGGTTAGGGTTAGGGTTAGGGTTAGAAAATTTGAATTTTTAGTGTGCAAGCCAATGTAACTGTCGCCCTAAGTTAGTATCCACGCTTATTATTATTATTATTATTATTATTATTATTATTATTATTATTATTATTATTATTATTATTATTATTATTATTATTATTATTATTATTATTATTATTATTATTATTATGATTATTATTATTATTATTATTATTATTATTATTATTATTATTATTATTATTATTATTATTATTATTATTATTATTATTATTATTATTATTATTATTATTATTATTATTATTATTATTATTATTATTATTATTATTATTATTATTATTATTATTATTATTATTATTATTATTATTATTATTATTATTATTATTATTATTATTATTATTATTATTATTATTATTATTATTATTATTATTATTATTATTATTATTATTATTATTATTATTATTATTATTATTATTATTATTATTATTATTATTATTATTATTATTATTATTATTATTATTATTATTATTATTATTATTATTATTATTATTATTATTATTATTATTATTATTATTATTATTATTATTATTATTATTATTATTATTATTATTATTATTATTATTATTATTATTATTATTATTATTATTATTATTATTATTATTATTATTATTATTATTATTATTATTATTATTATTATTATTATTATTATTATTATTATTATTATTATTATTATTATTATTATTATTATTATTATTATTATTATTATTATTATTATTATTATTATTATTATTATTATTATTATTATTATTATTATTATTATTATTATTATTATTATTATTATTATTATTATTATTATTATTATTATTATTATTATTATTATTATTATTATTATTATTATTATTATTATTATTATTATTATTATTATTATTATTAACTGTGCAACGTTGGGATGAGTCGTCTAGCTAATGGTAAAATTCGATGCTTGGGTATTCTGTGAAAAGGTTCACGAAAGTAAGTTCCATGATAATGACCTTAATAACGAATCCTCAAAACCAAATGCATTGCATCACTATCTTGTTAAATTTTATCACCTAAGGTGTATTTGTTGTCCTGCTTCCTTAGGATTCACAAGAAATCAAATTTCATCTTCACTGTCATACCATCTGCTTTGGTTGTTTCACTCTTATTAGTCTGGAAGACCATGACGTACTACATTTTGTCGATTGTTTTTCCCTATGGGATGTATTGTGTCTTGCCCAGAAACTAGGAGGTTTTAGGGGTTTTTTTTATTTAACGTCTGTTTTATTATCTCAATGTTGAACATAGAAACGACGAGCTAAATGTTCCGTGGGTTTGAAGGCAATGATGTCCTAAGGAGCTGCCCTGTTTATATACGTTTTACTTTATATTGTTTAACGTTAAAACTTTCCTTTTACAGAAAGGAAGAAAAAAACTGTAAAGAAATGTAGGCAAGGTGAGTTCTGATGCAGATTAGATGATAGTTGCATTATCTTCAGTACCTGACTAAAAGGATCCTATATTCGACCAAGATATGTAGCAAACAGTACAACGTTTCTACCTCTGTCTGTCTGTTAGGACATAAAGTTACGTCAGTCGTAAACTGAAGTGTCTAACATAGTTTAGGTCGAAAATAGGCTTCTTTAATTGCAATTGGTCTAGCACTTCTATTGCAAGATTTTACTCAAATCACCTTGAATATAAATGCAGCCGCTGAAATCTTTATTTATAGTCTAACTGCTCTTAAGTAAAGGTCACTTGGAAGACACTATTGTAATTAGCAAATGTACCGTAACGTGGGGCACATTTAGCAACGTATCATCTTTGGGCACTTCCAGTGGATTTTTGATAACTTGATTTGATTTCTTTACAGATATTCGAAACGGAAAACTCCTTTTCCATATTTCTGCAATAGCATCTTGGTAGTCCTGGCATATTTCAACTTTTCAATTTATATAATAGCCACCAAACGTGAAAACCGTACTCTTCACTGTATGGTGTAAGGTTCTTCCATGAGGAGTCTGTTACTACCAGCCTGAAAAATTCATATCTAACCTTACAAAATTCTTCTTGTACTTTTACATCAGGAATTGAATTCTTCGCTCTAACAGTTTGGTGGATGGAATTTCTCTTTTCCATTTTAGGTGACATAGTGACAATACGGAAGGATAGCTCACAGACATTTGCCATTGTAGAACATCATTTTAGGTTTAGGTATAACATCCATGCTAACCATCAAACATGCAGTCTTCTTGACAAGTGTGGCAGCGATAGTGACGGTTTCCAGTCAAGTCTTCCCAAGACAAAATTGCCTCTTACAAAGTCGTACAAAGCAAAGTCGCGCCTGACCAAGCACCCTCGCTACAGGGTTTATAAAGTCACAGTTTGACTACGGACGAAGTTTTTTTCGTTCAGCTCATCGCTGCGAGAAAAAAAAAAAAAACCAACGGGCGGCAGCCTAAGGAGGCGGCAGTCACAGAGGCGCTACGCAGGCTACACTTTGACAAGCCTTACTTTGCGCGAGCTTGGACAGGCACCAGTCTCATCCACGGTTTGCACAGACTCCGGGAATTCCCTGGTATTAAAATTTACTACATGTTCATTAAACATGTGATATTAGCTCACGAACTGTGTCAGTTAGCACAAATGAAGGAAATTGAATGGGCATAAACCAAGGAAAATGCTCACATACTAATTAAAACACTAAACTCGGTTTGAGATTTGATAAGTTAGGGGTTTATATGATCAAGCCCTTTGCAAAAAAATGAGAATGTAAATCAGGGCTACATCTCGGAGACCATTGGGTAAAAATCGCCCGCGCCCGCTAACTGTAAGTCTTTCCTTCCAAAGTCGAGAAACTGAGATTCCCCGAGGGTGGTAAAGACTATTTTAAGCGACGTTAGTTTCCTTCGAGTAGATAAGAGTGAAAGAGTTCTAGACATAATTGAGGTTGATGCGTATTTGTCCTGGACACATACACCATTACTGCTGCATCCACTTAGCGGCTAAGTAGTACACGCCCGAATTCAAATTTGCCACCCAGATGGTTAACAATTTAGTGTCGGAAAAAGTAAATACGGAAAGGGAAAAAGTTGAAAGTAAAGTATTTTTATTGCCCACTACGTATAATATGTTGGCAGTCGCGGGTATGTTGTACCATAGGTGCACAAATGATTAGCAATTTAAGTGATGCATCACCATCCATGGTACCCTACTAAAATCAGGTGACAACCCGTCTTTTATAACAACAGCATCTCAGGTTGGCTCCACAGAGCTTTGTAAGGGGCTACTTTGCCATGACCGACTTGACTGGTCCCCATATTAACCTATCATTTACACTTAGATGTCATATGGAGATTTTGGATGGCTTACAAATTTCATAAGCTGGTGTATATACAACTGGTGACCAGCACTATAGAAGTTTTTCTTCTGGATACCTGTTTTTTCACTTAGTAGCTTGAGTTAAGAATTGTGCCACGTTGTCAAAATAGGCAAAGTTCTGCCTTCCATTGGTCCAGTGTCTGCGTTAAGTTACATTAATAGGAATTAAAGATTTGTTTAACCGCCGAAAACAAATTTGCTTCTTCAAACTTTTGCTAAACATGAATTCACTCTCTTGACTGTAATACACCTTTGAATTACGCGAGACGTTAGGTGAGAAGGGTCCCTAAAGGGAAAGCACACTGGTTTTGAAGAGGTCCACTTGGTACTGTACAACAAGGGTAGAGACGGCATATGACCTTTGACCTTTGATACCGATATCATTCTTCCTCATGACAGTGGTAGCCTACATCTATGTTTATCTTCTTATTTACAGATAACAGTACGTGTGGAACTCCAACTTGCGAATTTGTGCACGAATGCAATGTAAGTAAAATGACTATTAATAAAGTGTTTTAATAACACTGAACGCTATCAAAAGTCTAATCTGCTAATAATGACTATATGCGAACCTTAGCTTTAGTCAGTTGTAATGTCGTACTTTACATGACTAAATAACAATTCAATTGTGTCCAAAATTAGTAATCCGTGGGCTTGGCACACTCTTGCTTGCATTATCTAACTCTTCATGACTAATCTTCAATATATATATATATATATATATATATATATATATATATATATATATATATATATATATATATATATATATATATATATATATATATATATACAAGGTCAAAGTACTGCGTAGCACTTATGAAGTAGGTAGGTAAAAATGAAGTAGTAAATAGTGCTAAGAGTTTGTGAAAAATTCCACGACGTTTCGGGTTTAAACCCTTCATCAGGTGGCAAAAATGCAACTGATCGTTGACACGGCCAAACGTACAATTTAAAAAATACACAATACCCTACCTTCGTTTATCCAGGATACTCCTCACTTCCTTAGGTTAATTCAAAATTTTTAGTTTCCTGAGAATCCCAGTGAACGTACTTTATTCACCATGGATGTCAGCAGCCTCTATACTTCAATCCCCCATCACGCTGCTTTAGCAGCCATACGCCATTACCTTGATCAACGCCAGGACCCTAACATCCCTACCACCACCTTTTTTCGCTTGACAGAACGACTAGTCCTCACACAGAATTGCTTGCAGTTCAATGGTCGTTTTTCCGCCAAATTAAAGGAGTAGCTATGGGCACTAAACTGGGACCTTCTGTGGCCTGCCTCACCATGGGCCACTTTGAGGAGCAGATGTTCTCTCGATACACCGGGATCAAGCCCATACTTTATAAAAGGTATATTGACGATATTGTTGGGGTCGCAGTGGGTCCTCGAAACGATTTGGAAAAGTTCATTAACTTTGCTGAAACGTTCTGCCCGTTTTTGAAATTCACTCACTGTATTTCCAACTCCTCAGTAGTGTTTTTAGACACGGAACTATCCATCTCCGACCGTAAAATCAAGTCAAATCTCCACTTTAAGCCCACTAACTCTCACAACTACCTCAGGTACCCTTCCAACCACCCCAGATCTTGTACCAATTCGATTCCTTTCTCACAACTTTTACGGGCCAGACGGATTTGTTCCGACGACCAGGTTTTCGCTAAAGTTTCCAAGTAGATTATTTCTTTCTTTGAATAACGCCAGTATCCACAAAGAGTGCTCTCTAATGCCCTGAAACGCATACAAGAAACTGATAGGGCCTCTGCCCTTGCCCCCAAAACTGACCATACACCCACCAGACGTATCCCGTTGGTCCTATCCTTTCACCCATCTGTAACTCCCAATGTAAGTGCCATTTACAGGAATGTAGAGACCCTCCGTCATGACCCATCCACCCGTGACCATTTCCCTGAACCCCCCATCACAGCATTCAGAATTGAAAAGAACATATCTAAGTACTTGGTCCGTGCCTCTCAACCTCAAGCAGTAGTGCCTAATACACCCAGGAACTTTTCCTTGCAACCGTGGAATGCAATACTTGCCCGGTGGTCAGTTATGACAAAAACCTTTCCATTGTAGGTCCCAACAACAACCGGTTTAACGTTCATCAGCATTTTACCTGTACTTCAGCCAATGTTGTTTACGTTCTCGTATGTAAACGCTGTAATATACTGTACGTGGGAGAAACAAAACGTCGTCTTGCTGACCGAGTCACGGAGCACCTGAGGTCAATCAGACAGAACCTCCCAGGGTTCCCGGTAGCCACACACTTCAATCCCCCGTCAACATGCTCGATCCGTGACTTGATGGTTTCGGCGGCCATCTCGTGTCGAGGTTCCGATCATGACCGCCTAGCTGCCGAAAACCGCCTAATCATGAAACTTGGAACCCTGTCCCCACATGGCCTGAACGTTAGACTTGAACTGTTATAACGCAGCAATTCCTGCATTGTTTTGACTTGTGGTAACCACTTAACACTGTCCGTTTTCCTAGCCGAGTTTTACCGTGCCCAGTTTTATTGTGTATTTTTTAAATTGTACGTTTGGCCGTGTCAACGATCAGTTGCATTTTTGCCACCTGATGGAGGGTTTAAACCAGAAACGTCGTGGAATTTTTCACAAACTCTTAGCACTATTTACTACTTCATTTTTACCTATATATATATATATATATATATATATATATATATTACATGAACTCTGTGTACACATATTACATATTACCTATTCATTAAATCCACTGTCACCAGTCAGAGCGTCATATTCATATCTTTACTTATTACATGATCATCTTAAACAGTCTGTACGTACTGTGCGGTTCTCATGTCAGCAACGTGACATATATAGGAACGACAGTTACTAGCTTTTGAAGCGCTAACTTGGCTAAAAATGGATTGGAACAAACATGACGAAGGGAAGAAGAAAAATGTTCCACCACCATGTATACTTCACTAATATTATAAGAGACCAATATTACCCCAGAAAGTCCCAAAATAAAAGGAAATAATTTTGATAATAAAATATTGGAATTGCCTCAGTGTGAATAACGGACTATAATGGAAAGCTAAATTTTACATGATAAAACAGCATGGAATTATTCTCACAGATAACATTACGTACCTGCACTAATGTGGTATTTTTAAAACGTAAATAAAAGTTAGCCAGTTAAGCTCACAACAGATAGTGGTTCGGATGGTTTTTTATTAAAAAATAATTTAGCACATTGTATTGGATGAAACAAATTAAGACAAATGGCGGACGAAAAGATACAGGTATTGTCGGTTATGGCCATATCTAGCAAATTCAGCAGTTTAAACTCCCAAAGTTTGCTTAGGCTCAGTTTAAACCGGACATAAAATTATCGGTGTTATATTCAAATCTAACCAAGGGAATAAAGGCCGTTGGCATAGCAGGCGCTGCACAACCGAGCAGCCTTGAAATTCTATTATCGGCAGGGTAGATTAGAAAGGAGTGTTCTCATCCTCGAAAGACATACAAATTTCCCCTCAAAATATACCTGCAAAGTGAAAACAAATTTCTGTTTTGCCATCATACGTTAAAGAGGGATTTGCATCACCCCAAGTATGACTTTTACTTGATGATAAGCCCGCCCATAATTGTCTTTACTGCTTCTCCTTGTGCAAACACAAACATAGTTCATTGCTCAAGGCCACATCCTGGTGAGCATAAAAGACCCCATGTGTAATCAAAACATTCTCTGTGCATGCTGTGTAATACGAGCTGAAAGAGTAGTCACCAAGTACCACCAACTGAGACTATTGCTTACCCCCAACTAAAAGTCATACTTGGGGTGATGCAAATCCGTCTTTAAGTCAAACTTAACAAGCTGTGAGCTTTCTCCTATATAGGGTCAAAAAGCAGTTTCTCTCCAATGCTGGAGAGTGTCATCGCCAATTCGCCAGTAAGAGAAACAGTTTTGTGTAAGCGGGGAATGGGTCTTGATCAGAGTAATGGAATGCAGTCGATGACAGTTCTTGACTTCCCTTGAATTTACTGTATTTCACGAAATAGTGAAACTTTCATGAAAGTGGTCTTGACTTCCATGAATAAGGAAGTATTTTTAGTGATGAAGTAATTACTTGCATGTAAGGGTATTTTACGTAATATCCCAGTTATAAATGTATTTTATTTTTCAATAAGAGGCTGTCTACCTTGAGGATGATTTTAATGCCTCGGGAATCCGGGAAGGAGTATTACTGACAAGTGGGATATAATCTGTCTTTTTTAGGAGGCTCGACACGGGGGTAGGAGCCATTTCAACCATTTCGTCGCACACTTTGAACAGCCCAGCGATAGCAACCAATTAATAGGTGAGTTTAAACACTAAAATGTTCCTCATTTTACAGCTTGCTCATTGATTTTGCTTTCACAGAGCAATGCCGGTATCTCACGTCCGATAATAGCCCACTTTATACCACCTCAAGACCCGGAAAATAACTTCATCAACGCTACAAGTATGTAAGTTAGTGCCTTTTGTGTAAATATATATCGGAACAAACTTGGCGAATTCAATAGCTTTAAGGTTCATGAAGAGATTTTCCGGTGGTTTCATGAAGAGAAACATGACGGGAAGGAAATAAATTTTATGACCTACAAAATAGCATTTTATCTGACTACTAAGTACCGAACTTTTTTTTATCAAGAATTGCCTCCCAGCTCTCTGACAGTTTCGCATTGCTTCTTCTTTGTCATTTGTGCATATTGCATTCTTTTGGAAAATGAATATTTAGTTTGAACTTTCAATTCGGTTCGACGTGAAGACAGATCGGATTGATAGTAAAACATTGTGGAATTGGAGCGTACAACACACAACGTTGATCTATTACTTAAACATGTCACTTTATTGAAGAAATAAAACCTGCTCCACTTGCGATGAAAAGGCTTCATGAATACTTCCCATGATGCCCTGCACTTGTATGAACATTATTCTTCAACTTGAAACGGAGCATACTTTTGAGATGAGTTTCAACCAGAACAAAATATTTGCCTTAATCATTTTATGAAACCATGTATTTTCCATCTATCACCGGAAACTCCCTTTAAAAACCATTGATTCATCAACCAAAATTTGGTGGATGGTTAATATTTCTAAGAAGTGATTTATTTTTAACGAATACCGTATCTTTGGCATCTAAACTTCCGAACTGCTGAAGAGCCATGTCATTCACGAATTGACCAAGACGGCAACAACATAAAAGTGTATACTATACAAGAAAATCCTGATTCTACCTACTCTAGTCATCCGTTATTGAGAACCCTGCATTCCGATTGACCTGCTGTTCCATAACATACGGTCAGTAAACGTAAACACTGATAAAAATGAAGTTTTTCACACATTTTCAGTGGTAGCATAGGAATAAACCACATTTGTCGGACTATTATTGTCTCATAAACCGTCTCGACTCCAAATCTGCAAAATAACGGACTCGGCTTCGCCTCGTCCGTTATTTTGCCAAATTTAGATTCTCGACGGTTTATTCACCAGTAATAGTCCGCCAAATGCGATTTATTCCTTAAATAAAAGGACATGAATGACTGGAATAATCACAAAGGCGGCCACCTTCCTAACACCTCCATACATCAATCAATGCCAATTAATCACTAACATTTCCGAAGTTTGAAGAAGCCCCTGGACTGAGTGTGAAGCTCTTTAACGGCTACGTAACCACAGCATGACTGCTTGCAAAATTGGGGTATTATCTGCGTAGGCTATACCGTTTCAGCAGCTTTCAAGTGGCTCGTTGCCAGTCATTTTTTTACTTTCATACCTCAGCAGGAATCGTGTTCTTACTGGGCTTCTGTTTTTGCTGCAAAGTCATATTGCCAGGGTTGGAAAGAAACGAATTAGAAGTAACGCCGTTACAGTAACGAGTAAAAGTTTGTGCAACGGTAGTTGTGTAACAAGTTACATTGCCAATCCTATAACGAAGCAAGTAGCAATGCCGTCCCAAAGTACCTGTAACGCTGCTGCATTTAGATCCTGTCACGTTCTCGTTATGAATAGTCATAATTAAATAGCTATTTAGGCTATTGTGTTTTCTTAGGACAATTTACAAAAACTTTTCAAGCTGGTACGTCTCAATACTCATCATCCACCTTTGTTATCGTTATCGTTATCGTCATCGTCATCGTCATCGTCACCCAACACCATCAACTATTTTCTTAACGATTTAAAGTCTCAATCTGATAGATTTGAACTGGAAAGCTTGCACATTTAACACGTTTATCGCTTGGTTCGTTCGTTCGTATTCCTTAATGAGTCTTGTTTTATGTGTCTAGAGGCAAATGTAAAGCAAAAGCGTATCTATTGCATATGCTATGTGACTTTTTACATTTAATGACATCTGCTTTTAAATCATTACGGCACCTTCCAAAAGGAGTCTTCTTTCCTAGGCATACTTAGTTTTTTATTGGTCAGGATGTGTTTCCTATTCTTTAGAGCACACCCACAAAACGCTATTGGCTTATTGTACCAAACTTCATTCACAGTGCATCAAACGGCGCTATATCTAATTTGGTATGGATTATATCTTTCATTTATGTACGAACATATAATACATTGCAGTTTCAACTAATTAAGTCCTCACTCTGAAATCATCAAATAAGGACATCTGTAATATCGTAATTGCAAGATGATATAATGTGATGTACGGGATCCCGCAACAAATTAATTGTTAGACCCTTTTTCAGTCGAAATGGTACGTGGTCTCTATGTGTATATTTTCCAAAGATCTCACTTTTACATTTTACTTCCACACAAACAAATTGACATTGACAGTGACATTTTAATTTTGGTCGAATGAAACCTTGACCTACACTTTGTAATGGAGACTTCAAATTATATCACTTAAATTAGAGCGTGCTTTCACGTGTATCGCTTTGTCATGCGTATTCATCTGTGGGGGTCAACTACGGTACGGTATGTCACAAAAAGACATCGAATTTCAGCATTGAAATAACGCCGGTCACCCACTCTTAAAAATGTATCCCCCAACCACTCCTGTTCGATGGGTTTGTAACGATCCCCCTCTCTAGATAACATTGTCTCTTTAGAAAACTTGTGACTGCATCCAAAAGTAATATGGGAAGCTTCCGACAAGTTGCTACTCAGTATCTTTTTGCTTGTCATTTTCAGCCTTGGGACATCTGTCTGTTTCTGGGTCCCTGGTGAAGATCACCATGGGTCATTATCCTGTCTCTTGTAATCACCTTACATTATCTCGTATATACAACTCGACTTTATTGTTCGCTCCCTCCCTGCCTCGTATAGATGTGATTATGACGGCTACAAGTCCTCCAGCCAACGCTCCTAGGGCACAGAAATTCATCTCAAGGCCGGCCTCGAGACTTCTAACACTGCTACATATCCTCTAAATCTCAAACGAGACCCTGCACTTCAGGTTGAAGCATGAAGATATCACCTCGGAGGTGATATCTCCATGATTGAAGGAACCAGTTACTCTTGGGATGTAACTAGTCACTTTAGGTCAGAAGTAGTTGTAACAAGTTCCATTTACATTCATGTAACTAGTAACTGTAACGATAAAGTTATAGTTTTCAAGAAATAACACGTTACATATTCACATGGTACGTTTTCATTAATGGCTCTCTAATTTTATTCCAGACTGGAACAATTCTCCCTTCTTAGTTAACTTCTAGCCCCTCCTCGAATTTAAACCAAACCACCTGTCTAGTACACCTCTACGACAGAGCTACAGTAGCCTGCACTGAGTTTAAAGTGCTCGAGGCAGTATTTCCAAACTCAGTGTGTGTGAGCTTAATTGGGAACACAACTGACTGTTGAAGTCATTGTTGACCAACCAAAGTGAAACTATTGTTAGAATGACTCTCAGAGTGTAGTTATCAACTGTATTTAAAACTCTGGGGGCTATTCCTCAATATGTTTGCTGAGAGTTTGCTAGCAACTTTCTGGTTTGGTGGATGCCATATCCCCTTCAATGTAACTAGTAACTGAAACGAGTTAACGGTTTTCGTGAATTAACTGTGACTTCGACGAGTTACTTTGAAATTGTAACTGTAACGGTCATGTGTATCGGAAGTGTACTTTGTTGCTTTAAGATGACTAAGCTAAGCACTACTTTCCTACGTGACCCTTCAAGACCTAGCAAGTGTCAAGACCGTGGGCTCTAAGCAAAAAGTGTAGTAAAGAATACATGTATTTTGCGTTTGGCAAACGAATGCACTTCATTTCTTTTTATGGTCAAATCGTCATACTACCCAAAACTATTGTGTGTACCTTTACAGATTCCAGGTTCTCCTCCATCCTATCATGCTTTTGTATCGTGACTGCATGAAAGGTCATAAGAATTTTATAAATTTACTTGGCCTATAGGTTAATTCACACCCCGAGGCTACTTGTAGGCCAAAAAATAGATTGGAAAATAAAGTAAACAAAACATTGCTCATCAGTGTAGGGAGACGAAATCACTTCTGCCTCAATGAACTTTTGCTAAAAAAAATGTATTAACTTCATCAATTCAGATCTTGAATACTGTCGGTAATATTCGTCCTCATTGTGCAAAGGGGGTTTACCTCATAACAATACCGACAAACTGCGACTGTCTGGAATGAGCATCCGCCTCTCAGCTGGTATAGACATGTCATCAAAGCCCGTGTCAAATCTTCGTAAAAACTCCGAGAATGGAACCTTTTTCTTGTTTGCTTGCTTGCTTGGTGTTTAAAGGGAAATAATGCGCATGCGGTACAAAACGTTGTCGTGCCCTAAAACCGTGATTCATAAATATAAAATGATAGGCAATTCAATTATGACAATTCGTTATGACTTAGTAATGATAACATCCATTGTCTCTCTGTGCCATTTAGGTTTAAATATAATGTTCCCTTTAAGACAAGAACATGGCACAGGGAATGATAATAATACTAACATTGTGGAACTTGAACGGTGTGCGCTTTGCCGTCAGAGCGGAGAGAAATTTATTGGGTAAGGATCCTGTCGTCAGACGTGAAGATGAAAATTAAATTTCATGACAAAACTATTGTCATTAGCCAAGTAGGGAAATTTCCAGGGCAAACACCTTCCGTCCTCGTGTGAAAACTATCTTCCCGTAAGTCTATATGTCAGCGTGGTTGCAAATCAACATATTGTGAACAATTTGTGAAGAGCCCGAATGAAGCCATCATTACGTGGGTACGTTGCACATAAAAATCCCCATATTGTTATTATTTTTATTATAGTGGATAAGTTTAAGATGTTGGTCTACATTGTTTGTTTTCTGCATATTTCACCAAAACACAAGATACCAGCACACCTCACACACTGTATGATAACCGTTGTCTCACAAAAATAATGACGTTCAATTTTCAATGTCCACAGTCAAAATACTATTAGTTGCATGCAATCAATTTCGTGTTTCCCGTGTCATCAGCCTACGCTTACAACAATAAATAGTTATTACGCCGCAAGTTCAAGGTCGTTTAGGTTGCTTCCATTTGGGTACTCAAATTCACATTTTCAATGGAACAGGGAACTTTGTAACATGTGACTTGTTGTTTTGGTTCCGTTTGTGTACTGTATACCGTCGGAATGAAAAGGCTTCAGGGAAAGGGGTAATCATGCTTGTGAAATTGTTTTATGGAAAACTTAATTCAACACGATGCCAGAACCGTGTGACTTCATACATACCATGCAAGCTATGACATCGTCCAATGTTACTTTTCTTGAGATAACGTGTATACTAAATTTTCAGAGCGAAGTTAGATGATTTCAAATATACTTGATCTCCACTCAAAGCATACTATGTTTTTCTACTCAATATAATACATCCACATAACGCCTATGACAAAGTATTCCTACCTTAGCATATCATGTTGACAAAGTTTTCAGACTTGAAGTCAGATGACCATGGACAGCCACCAAAAAACAGTTGGATTCTTCTAAAATACTGAATATTCACATAAAATTTACGAGGCCCCTATTTTCCCTTCCTCGGGCTGATACATCGCTTTTACGAGTAAATCACCCTTACCTGTCACACATATAGACACATACTTATCATTAAAATTGCACAGGTACGTTTCTGTTCTCATCGAAACCTATTGGAAATAGTACCCCGATTCTGGTGGGTGCAATATGCCTAAAACCACAGTTGCAGGCTATTGGTTTTCCTCTTGCTGCTTTACTCCACCTTGCAATGAATCATACCTTCATGCTGAGGTTCGGGATGATGCAGTAATCTTTTATTAAACACTGAGACTAGCAAATCTTTGGGGCAACACTATGACTTTCGAAGAGGCTTTTAAGAGGTAACAGCCATTTTGCAAATTTGAACCCTGCCACGTTCAAGCTCAGGTTGTTCTTTCACCTGTCTAGAACAACTCTCTAGGACTCTTTAGGGTCTTGTGAAATTGAATCATCATTACGCATTCCAATTTATAAATTATCGACTTTTCTCAAGAAAGCGGTACTATCATTCTAAAAAAGTTCAACAATCAGTAACTACAACAATTTTACGGCCTCGCCCTCATAAGGTGTTTCCTTGACAATCTCAAACGCTGGTCAAGTACTTACATTTTACGTTTGAGTTAGTTCAGACTGAGGCCGTGGTTTTGCCACTGCCTTTAACCCTATCATGCTTACCAAGCTCCTACTGAAGACCAAAACTGTAATCCTGCTACCACTTTGGGGCTAAAGATCAAGAGCTGATTGCCTTTTAACATTTTTGTTTCAATTCATAAACCGTTTTATATCATAGTGCTTTAGTTTTGGCTATGAAAATGCCGAGGGTAGCATCATAGTTCTGTCCTGCATTAAGTAAGGTTGAAAAACGTGTGTTTGTCTCTATGTGAATGAAGAACTGGTGGGTATGGGACTATAATGGGTGAATAAAATCTGGAGATGGTCTGTTACCCCCCCCCCCCCCAATTTTGGACAGCCAAAAAAATCGGGAAGAAAATGTACAAAAAAATCTTCGAAAAAGAAATTCTGGCAAATAATTGTGGCTCCTCCTAAATCTAGAATGGAGCATGTGGTTATGTTTGACGTGAGCATGCCGAAAGGTATATGTTACAGCAATGTATTTGGCTACTGTTAGTTGATCCATTTATATCTATTAACAAGTGGAAGCAAATGTGAAAATAAAAGAACTGTGAAAGTGTGCCCTGTTGTTGTTACATGGTCATGCACTATGAATGCGAAAAAAGGCTTGGATATCCAATGGAAAAATAGAACACGGAAAATTGTCGTCTAATTAACAATGGCTGCAATAGGCACAAACAGTAATGTAATGGTGGCCAGTCACACTGTCGGAGTATTGTATCGCTACAAATAACGGTAAAGTTATTCACAAACTGTTATCTCAAGACTGCAGTCAATATTACCTAGGATTACTTTTAGCACCGAGGCTTTTTAAGGTTGATATATTCTTGCTGCGGCATGTAACGGAGCATCTAGATAAACTTATGGGGTGCGTGCAGGTGTTTGTACTGAACAATATGCGATGCCGTCGGAAGGTATCTAAAGTTGGGGGCCAAACCTTTTCAGCTCCTGAATTTTGGTAATTTGTAAGGTATTTCTGGACGTTTTGAGAGAAAAATCCCTCCACACTGATGATTTATCCCCTTTTTAGGGTACTGATGAATCGGCAAATTGGCATAGTGACGAATATGTTCATTTGGTCATTTTGGCATAGTGACCATCTGTTTATCGTGTAGCGTTGAAAATGGGAATGGTATTGTAATATATTTTATTTTCTACAATTTAAAACAAATAAACGATTAATTAAGCAAACAACCTCCAACTGATAGAATATTCGTCACTATGTGAAATTGGAACATATACACAGATTCGTCAAAATCGGGTTTTGTCGATTCGTCAGTTTGCCAAAAAGAGGACAAATTATTAGGGGCTGCAACGAGTTACCCTGGTTCCAACAACCCTGACGGTCAGTGACATTTTACAGAGGCAAAAACGATGCGTATCAAAACTCTGTCACATTGTCCTTAGTAATTGCTATTTGAAAGGAAGTCTGTGACTGTGAGTGAATGTTTAGTAGTAGGTAGCCAAATGGGCATATGGCCATATCACGAATTGGAACCCTGCGCAGGCGGCGTCGTACGGTTAGTTCTCGTGTCTTTGGTGAACTGGCTACTGGTTGATGTGTTTGTTGAAGTCTTCATGAGTAGGCTATTGGCACGTAAACAGGTATGGAGATGGTTGCTCGACCGACCGACATGTAAGACACCTGTAAATATTGGCTGCAAACGACGGCTGGAGTATGTGCGCGAGAAAGAGGCGTCGGTATTCGACACCTGCTACAACGGTAACGGGAATGATCGCTTATTCGCACACAACTCGAGGAACTATTTGTAACGGATGTGAATTTAACCACCGCCAGGATCTTGGGGTCTGAGGGTGGTTACAACTGAGAATTTGTGAATGTTGAAATGCGAATGCGATATCGCACATTTTGAAGTAGATGATGTCCACGTGTTCTGTTTCGGGGAGGGGACGGGGGCCTGGGATATGATGGTGTTCCGCAAATGAAAATGAGGTAAATGTACGCAACTGCGTAAAAGGAATCATTGTAAAGATTTGCTTTCCTAAACATGGCTACGTCAAGTGTAAAATTGTAAACTTGGTTACATTTTTGTGACAATATTGATTCGTGTGATAATAGTTGAAACATTCATCAGGTTTCGATCAGGTTTCGGATAAACATTAAATTCAGCATTAATCGTACATTGAGATAAAGACTTTATTATTCCTAGAAACGTTCCACGCTTACCTTTGAGCTTGGTGTCAGTTGAACGCTTTTGACTGTTTTATTTGCTTTCCAAAGAGTGACACAGAGAAGGTTGGCCTGAATACCGATCTTTTATCAAACACAATGTAACCAGTGCTTAGCGCTCCACATAATTTCTGATACTTGTTGAACTTTGTGAAGAAACTGCACATAACAACCTTCATTAAGTGTGGCGGTATTCAAAGGAGTTATGATAGGCATATTCAATCCTCATAACATTGGTAAAACCATGTTAGTAGCAATGCCCGTAGTAAGTAGAGAAACCATGAAGCTGGATGGAGAGACAACTCCAAATTTACTAAGCTGTGTATAATCCCCACCTACCAAAGAGAGGTTTCCAACTCGCGAAATGGGCAACTGCTCGAAGTTTGCGTTCGTACTACAAGATTTCCTTCAGTATATCTGAATACCTCTACGTGTCTCTGTCTGTTCCTTTTGCCCGGCGTGTAATGGTTAATTCATTCCTGGGATTTCCCATTTTGCTCCCGTTCAGAATTCGGAGAAAATGAGTAATTGTACTCGTCGCTGGAAGCACTGGAATCTTAAAGTTGCATAGTAGTGATCAACAAGTATTAAAATTGTGAAAGACAGGTGTCATGGTGCCATGAAATTTTTCACGTGAGTGTATTAAGTAATCCTACAGGATTCAACTAAGGATGATCTATGCCTATGCATAGAGTCTAGAGCCCTTTTTTTTCTGAAATGCCTTCACTTTTCAAGTGATGAGCAGGGCAGTACAACCTGAACTGGTCGTGTTTGATGAGAAATTTATTAAGAAGAAAATATAAGCATGTTCTGTAGCCTCGATTTCTGGCAGGGCCTCAGCCCTCCCCCTATTTCCCTCCCCACCCGTCTGCTCATGATTGTATTGCAGGTTGAAGGGGTATTAGACAATTACTTGAAAATATGAATTGGAGTTCACCACAATAGTAGCTAGCTTGGCTGAGTGGAACCTTCCAGGTGTCTTGTTACAAATACTTGTCTCGTGGATAATCGGACAGGTCAACTATTCCTTAAATCGCACATTGTATGAAGAACCTATATCACAATCAGACGCTGTGTTCTGATGATGCGCATTTAAATGGCATATTTTGAATGAGCAGTGCTTAATATGTCAAAAATATTTACACTATATGTGAGACCCTGAAGCTATTAGTCTTTGTTGAGGGAGGGCCACATTCAGGCCAACGTCTGATACCACCCAAACAAAACGGCTGCTGATTATTCGACTGTGTAGTTATGCTTTGCCGTTTTACTGTACGACGCCAGCGGCTTGAAATAATCTGTGTTAACTGTACAACTTGCTTGAATCAGTCTTTTTTGACAAAACAAATAAAGTTGAGCGGAAGGGACAGCCCCAAAATAAAACCCTTCTGTGATTTGCAAAAACTACAAACTGCAGAATGCAATAGAGACTTAGCATTTGGAACCTTGCATCATGTATTGATGACTAGGCTACTCTACGTCGGTACAACGTTCGTGGATTTGACTTTTGACTGATGGTGTCTCTCGGCACGCGTGAGTTTGCATTATTCACAGCCAAAACGAAAGCTGCAAGTAAATCAAGGGGACGGTCTTTAATTCAAGTCATTGTACGGTTGTGGGACAAACTTTGTGTAGAGAGACAAAATGTGCATAGGTCTCCCAAACTTCCGGGGCCCAAACCGAAACTACCCGAACCCGAAGTCGCTTTCGAACTTCCCCGGTGATCTCTCACCGACAGTTGGGTGGTCAATAAACCTGTCATGAGATTTTCGTCAATTTGGTCTCAAATGGTCTGTTCGAGAAGGACCGACGGTTCAATTGGTATAAATCTCATTGTTGTCACGGCAGAATAATAATCCTTCGCCGTACCAAAATGTCTTAAACGGTAGGTTATTATAGTCTCTTTGTACCGTAGTAAACTCTGTAAGACTCCACATAAATTCCCACACTGATTTCTGTACCATGATGTGTAAGTTGAGAGTGCACAAGACTGTGCACGCAGAGTCCACATCTACGGTAAGCTCAATACGCCGATTACGCCTGTCTCATCTAGCTGATGGTCCTTCCCTGAAATTTGTTAAGAGGTGAATGGAAATGAGACCACCGAGCTTTTCTTTCCTTTAACATATTTGAAAGTTTGGTGTTTTAACTTCAGTTACCCTATATTGCGGATGGTTTGTATAAAATTTCATAGTCCCATAAATTCATCTACATTCCCATGAAACGATTTTCAATCTTCATCTGTTTCGACACTGTGCGAACTTGACATAGGCCTACTTATTATGATCCCATACTGGAGAAACAGGAACACCTCTTTCACAGGAAAATTAGAAAGAGATGATGGATTTTAAGGACGAAACCCACTATGTTAATCCTAATAATTCGCAGATTTAATAAGGCAGCAAATAGATTGTGGACATATCAGTCCGGGAACGAATACCATATTCAAACCCCAAATATGGAAGTCATGCCAATTGTGATTCGGAGATTGCCTATACAAGAGGCCTCTAAAACCTTACCTAACCCAAACCGAACCCCAAGGGATAACCGAACCCCAGATCAATCCCTGTACAAACAAAAAGGAGAGGCTCTCTTCAGCCACATGTACACAATAAATGAAAACTTCGGGAATAAAAAAATGTTGTGCATTGCTCATCCACAACTGCAACATCAGTAACATGATGTGTAAAAAGAGAGTGCACAGTCTTGTGCACTCTCAACTTACACATCATGTTACTGATCCTCTCAACTACAGGGACATCAAAACAATTGAACAACGCACACCTTTAGTAGAGAGTTATTATCGTTCTCACGCTGAAACTAATATCAAAACATATGACTGGGAAAATGGCATAATGATAGAGCATGTCACCCACAAAACAGTTTTGCCTACCAAAATGATAAGAACACCAATTCTTTATTGTTAGGCTCATACTGATAAAATTACCAATAAATTTGGGTCAGAACTGTCAAACGATTTAAAAACGTAACCATGAGCACATTTAATGTCCGCTCGTCGCCGACAGATGTCTGATTTTTACTTTCGCTAGGTCATCTTGAATTTACTTTGTTCTTTCAACGCCCATTCCACCATGCTACATCCTCCTCAACCACATTTACCTGTGCCATCAAAATTACCCCTGGTTTGTCTACGGTGTCTACGGTACTTCAAAGTAGTCAAATGTTAGCTTTGTGGTTTGTAAGTACGTACCGAATGCCATTTGAAGATATTTCCATGCTTTAATCTAATGCCCTCAAAGTTTGTGGATACCGTAGCCCTAAGGTCCTTGGTATGTACTTAGACCCCATGGTCCCCCACCGAAATGTTACGATTGGATCCTATCAGGGAACCTGAGCCCCACACCCCAGGCGGAACAAGGAGTGGCGTCTTCGGAGCCCGTCGTTGTTTCATTTCAACCTGAAACCTTGTCATATGCAAAAATCCTAGCCACACGCCTTTCCATGCAATTTCTTGGATTCGCCTCTGTTATGCACCTGGATGACAGCGTAAAAATTTTTCGCCAGGAGTTAGGGTCTGTCTCTTTCTGGTTCCATGGCTATGTCACTGTGTTCATCAATATGAACTTAAGCCGCAGATTCATGGGCAAAGTAACAGTATCACTCATAGATAGAATTATTATTTCAACTGTTTTTTAGTTTCCCGATCATTACTTTGAACTCTGGCTGAACTGTCTACACACAACCAACATGCACATATATAAGGAGACTGGGAAAATGTTGAATTTGCCCCCTCTCAGCACTGGAAAGAAGACAACAAATGGGGATTTACTGCAGCGGGGCCACGCTAAGGTTGCTTAAGTGCATTTTCAATAGTATAACCAAAGACACAGGTTTCAGTGTACCCACAACAAACATTTCTTAATAAATGGAAGTCCAATGTTGCAGTTGTGGATGAGCAATGCACAACATTTTTTTATTCCCGAAGTTTTCATTTATTGTGTACATGTGGCTAAAGAGAGCCTCTCCTTTTTGTTTGTACAGGGATTGATCTGGGGTTCGGTTATCCCTTGGGGTTCGGTTTGGGTTAGGTAAGGTTTTAGAGGCCTCTTGTATAGGCAATCTCCGAATCACAATTGGCATGACTTCCATATTTGGGGTTTGAATATGGTATCCGTTCCCGGACTGATATGTCCACAATCTATTTGCTGCCTTATTAAATCTGCGAATTATTAAAATCCATCATCTCTTTCTAATTTTCCTGTGAAAGAGGTGTTCCTGTTTCTCCAGTATGGGATCATAATAAGTATGTCAAGTTCGCACAGTGTCGAAACAGATGAAGATTGAAAATCGTTTCATGGGAATGTAGATGAATTTATGGGACTATGAAATTTTATACAAACCATCCGCAATATAGGGTAACTGAAGTTAAAACACCAAACTTTCAAATATGTTAAAGGAAAGAAAAGCTCGGTGGTCTCATTTCCATTCACCTCTTAACAAATTTCAGGGAAGGACCATCAGCTAGATGAGACAGGCGTAATCGGCGTATTGAGCTTACCGTAGATGTGGACTCTGCGTACGGTCAATTCCATGTTCTGTTTAACTTTAATTTCATATACAATTTATCTTTTAGGTTTGAGAGTTCAGTATTAACGATTTTGCTAGCATTTGCAGGAAACAAACATATTCCTCAAGGAATAAATTTTTGCTGGTATGGGGCGGTTCATACTTCAAAAATTTTACCAGCTATAAAGCTATAAGAAGGTCATCCCTCGCTCTTTCGGGCCCATCACGGACATAGCTCAGTGTTTAACTTTCATAGTTTTATGCGCTATACTAAAGCATGAACTGGCCTAAATGATGAAAATCTTGCAAGTATAATTGTACTTGTTTTATCATCTAGTCGACTTTGAATGAAAGCTGTAAGTATTCAAGAAGAGGGACAGATACGTTTGATACATTTCACAGAGAGAACAAAGCTGGGATTTGTCCCTTGAAGGGGAAGGGGAGTGTGGAAAACGAACTTATTCATCTTACTAATGAAATAACATCAGTTAATGTAGTGGTGATGACAAAAGTTTCCGGTGTGAAAAACTGTCGTATGGCAATAAATCACGTATAACTCTTCTCCTTAATAATTGTCTTCTGTAGATCTGATCTTTACCACCTTCAAATTTGAATTTCAGCTTGGAGAGCATGTTTTTTGACCAAAAATACAATTCACTTTGCTAAAAAAATTGTGCATTATAAACATTCGAGAAATGTTTGCTATAAAATAGTCTTCGGAGATTGTAACATTTAGAGAGAGCCCTATTTTCATCTCCGAGGATTGTGCGGCATCTATCAAGGCACGGAGAAGAAAGAAATTCCGTTGATGAAGCAGGGAGGTCTAATATCACCTCCCTGGATGAAGCAAACGCGAGTAGCCGGTTTGCGAGCTTGACTCTCTTCTGACAAACGTAGTTACATCAGAATGGAAGTCTCAAAACTGTTCTTGAAGACTCCCCCAGTAACCTTTTCGTTTGAAAATATTTTGGAAGAAAGGTCTTCTGTACACCATGATGTTTTGAATTTGAAAAGAGTTTGTATTTTGAGGACTTAATGGTTTATTATTATATTATATTCGCTCATCTCTGTTATGAAGACAAGGTATTTAAAATGCCAGGATATCTTAACAATTTCTTTTTTTCTTCTCTGTCCATGTTTTTATTTATTATATTTTTGTTCTAACTAATACTTCAAACTTGCAAAGAATCAAGTCTGAAAATGCTTGTTTGTATTTTTATGCATTATCACGTACATTTATCTGATGGGTAAAATTATATTTATAAATCTAACGGATTTTGATACTGTTCCCCGCAAGGATCTATTTAGGTATTCATGTACATGAACAAGCTAACTGTTTTTATGGATTGACCGTAAGCTTTTGTTGTGATTTCTACGACTAACATGACTGTCATCATGACGGCTCTAAAGGATTACTGTAAACGTAATCACATTGTGCTTCATTACCTGTCTAACAAACATATTTGTATTTATTGTCTACAGAACACTAACTGGACAGTTGATATTGAAAGTTTTGTACGATGAGAGTGGGTGAGGGAAATTGTATGTTCAGTCATGGACACTCAAAGTCACATAGTGTGGCAATTCCTTTTTCAGATTGCGCGACCGTGGAAAGTGAAAAAGTGATGAAGACGTAAATCTAATCGCTTTAGATATTACGATTTGTGAGTTACGCTATACTTTGATCAGTATATATGGTGCCAATAATAATACTGACAAATTTTATGATTGTTTGACGGATATTGTCAATGATTTTAGTAATGCTCATAGTATAAGTTTTGGAGGCAGGAAATTAGTACAAAACTCTTGTCTAGAGACATTGAATTATCGTCGTCTTAAAAATCCGTAAGCACATAAGGTGGCCATTAATTTAATCGAAGAAATGGGATCTGCCACCCATTGGGGTCAGAAATAATGAGGTGAAGAGGTATACTTGAAGGCAGGTGTCCCCTGTAAAGGAGGCTCGACTGGATGACTTTCTCATTGCTGATGAGTTAATGGTTTTTGAATAAAACACACATTCTTCCACAATATAAGAGTGATCATCCACCTATAATGCTGGAGTTGGCGATAAGAAAGATACACAAAGGTCGTATTTTTTAAGTTTAACAAAATTTTGTGAGAGATATCATTAAGGAATATGTTGACAAATACTCGGTTAATGCTTCGAGCGATATTCTTATTAGAGGTGTGCGGAATTTACAATAAATGACCAACGTTTCTGAGAGGTTCTCTTATGTGATATCCGGGGTTTCACAATATAGTATTCCTGTAGAAGGAAACGTTCAAACGACACTCGTGAAAAGTTTATTCAGGTCAGATTAAAATTTATAAAACAAAATTTTTCGTCAAACCAGCAAATATACTTGCGGAAATACAGCGTTGTAAACACCGAAGAAGAGCGTTTACGATAGAATAAATTCGATGTTGTTTTTATACGTGCAAAGCTAGGTGGATTGAATTTGGGGGAAAACCCACGAAGTGTTTGTAAATTTTTGAGAGCTTAATGATGTTTGTAAGGACATAAATAGATTGAAGGCAGTGATGGTACCGTCTTAGATGAAGAATATGAATCAAGTAGTTTCAAATTATAGAAATTTGTATGATACGGACCAGGCAGTTGACGATAATGCAAATCTGGACATTCTGTTGAGGAAATATTCCTTCTGTCCCTATTGACATGGTCGCTAGAATGATTAACTTCATCTCTGAGAATGAAGTTATGTCTTTTTTGAAAAATATCAAGTTATTAGTCACCAGGGCCATACGGTTTTTCAGCTGAATTTCATAAAGCAAGTTGGTATTCACTGTCACCTTTCATGCTTCGTTCATTTGACTATGGTCTGTATCATGGTAGTTTATCTGTTACACAAAGACAAAGTCTGATAACTTTAATTCCTAATCAAGATAACAAGATACTTACTTTTAAATGTCGTTATTGAATTACTCCCAGGTTGTAAGTATTGTTGAACGTATAAAAGGCGTTTTACATTATGTAATAAACACTGATCAAACAGTTTTTTGAAAGTTAGGCTTATTGGTAATAATGTTATGAATTGGCATGAAATTATGCATTACTTCGAGAACGGGAACAACCCCGGGTTGCTTTTACTGACTGAAGTAAAAAAAAAACGTTTTATTCACTGAGTAGAAAATTCATTTGGAAAGTTTTTAAGGGCTTAGGTTTCAATGACAATTATGTTATATGGTGCAAAATACTTTACAATAATATCAATTCCTTTGTCCTGGTTAATGGACTTACATAGACAATTTTTTTCCAATCCACACCGGGTGTAGACAAAGTGACCCTCTTTCTCCATACCTGTTTATACTATCAGTTGAAATTCTGGGAACCTTGGTTAGAAATGACGATAGGGTTATGAGTATTAATATCGGAAACTCACATGTAAAACTGAGTTCCTACGCAGACAATACAGTTGTTTTCCTGGATGGGACCTCTGATTCTTTAAATGCCTTTAATTAGTTAGGATTATTTAACATTTTTACAAAAAATTGCTGATTAATTTTAAATTTTGATAAGTCGAATCTTATCTGGGTTGGCTCCAAGAAACTTTCAAAAGAAAGGATTGGTAATGATTTTGGTTTTAGTTGGAACGATGGGCAGCGTTTTACATACCTGGATAACTTTTTCAATCTTTTTGGATGAAATGATCACTCTGAACGTTTGGATAACATTAAAAGTTTGATTAAAGTGCAGTCTCAAAGGCAGCAAAGTGTTCTCGGCAAAGTAGTTGTTGTGAAAACACGACTTTTTGTGGCAAAGTTGTCTTTCGTGGAGACGATCTCAATCCCCGATGATGCCTTCTTCACAAGTATTAATTGCAACGACAACTGAAGGTCGAGTGATGGAGTCAAAATAATCCAATAAATTAAAAACTACAATGGGGGTCTGAAAATAATTGGGGGGGGGGGGGGTCTGAAAATAATTTATGTCCATAACTACTTTACATTACATAAATTGTGTAAGATACAGAAGTTTTATTATAGTAAAAGGTTTTGTTGGGAGAATATTTTTTCTTACTGTCTTGGAAGATATTGTTTAGTAAAAACTTACTTGGAACTTGGACATAAGGCAGTTGAAACCATTGCTTTAAGGTTAATTAACACGTATTGGAAGAAAGTGTTTTAAAATGGGCAGATGTCTAACTATTCATTTATTGGCGCACTGTCGAGCTATTGATGAGTTTGTCATACAAAATGTTTGGAATATAGCGACCTTCTTCGTATTCTACGTTGCAGTGGTTATCTTAAGAATATAGACCCTAGAGGAAATTAATTTTGTTCTTTCTGTAAGGTAAATGGTTGAACCAGGGAGCTGTAAAAGAGCTGAATTTCCTCTTTTATTGCACTATTTCCTGTAAAGGGGATGAGGCATCCCCCAAACCAGGCAAGTTGTGCTCAAACATATCAAGGAAATAGCCCTATAGTTCTAAATGTACATTTGATGACTACACTTTCATTGACATTCAAACAATGTAGCTCCACTCCGTTTGGTCAACGATGGCTTGTACAGTCAGTTGTGTTCCCAGTTCAGCTCGCACACTGTTGTGTGTCACTTTGGCCTCGAACAATTAAAACTCAGTGCAGGTTACGGCGGCTCTGTCTTGTGGGTGTACTAGCCAGGTGTTTTTCTTCAAATGAGAGGAGGGGCTAGAAGGGCTTAGTAGGGAGAATTTTTAAGAGAACTAATACGACTAGAGCTTTTGAATGGAATCTTTTTTGTTTGATATTGACTTTGATTGAACATTGAACTGCATTATATTTTATTAGCGAAGTGTTGTCTGTATAGGAGTAAATATAAGTTTGTTGAGACGGCAATAGAGGCATTTACTTTATTTGCAAAAAGAATTATTGTTTTCAAAAATCTGGAGTTACAGTTAAAAATCGCTTAAATTGTTTTAACGTCGAATGGATAAGTGAATTATTTGTTTTTGTAGGAAATATTTACTTTTGTTGCATGTAGCCTTGTGAGAACAAAATGTGCTTCTACTACTAATAATAATACTGTAATAAAAACTTGTAACATATCTGAAAAGGCAAAAAAATTCGGCCAAAATTCTGGTAAGCCTGTACATATGATGTTCAGGTGTTTGCTTCCCTTCCTGCACCCATTTCATAATGTTAGAACTACAACTTACTTGTGAAATAATAAGGCAGACAAAACAATCACATATTTAAGTATTGAACAAAGCAAAACCCTCCTCTGAGTGACATATTTCTCCTGTGAAGGACAGTCGGAGTTGCATTGTTCAGTTGAACAACAAAGGCTTTTGAATTTTATTTGCAGGTCACAACCGTGTAAAGTATACACAGAACGGTTCCCAGAAATGTTTGCTTTCGGTGTGCCTCTATCAGTAACTTGGCTGTTCAGTTTGAGAGGCCGTGGTGCCCAATGTGCACCATGACAATACGGTGATTTACGCGGCAGTACTGAACTTTAAATCCGTTTTCAAAAATGGTTAAGATTTCATCCAGATGTTCGAACTGATGGGGATGTAGCACCAATTTAAGGGTATGTCCAGCAGTTAGGTTGACTTTTGTATAAGGTGCCATCATAATGTATGACGTATAGGAAATAGGGCAAAAAACAGAGAGAGGGAAGAGCTCAAATTAGAGATAATTTTTTTCAAAGTTTGTTGGGTAACGTTTTCTATTGGAAAGAGCTCAAGGTGAAAAGTAGTCCTCGCATTGAAATGTTATAGTGTGATTGACACTTCAGACTCGCTTAACATAATGTTCAGATTTTTTAAAGTATACATGTTTTTATTAAATTTAAAGGAAAGACCCAATTGTCTTACACATCTTTTTATTTCTTTAACAAGATCCCGGTGACTGTATGAAATATTTCTAACTGTTATATTTTAGTAGCAGCTTTGGAACTAAAAAGTCACATTTCGTTCAGTTCTATCACTCAGTATACATCTATTAGTTTATACAGCCTTTAGCCTTCGCCAGAGAGTCGAGAGGACTTTTAAAAAAGTATAGTTTATTCAGCCTTAGTCACACCATAGAATTAACAGCTTCGCTAGTAGTTCTCATTGCATCGTAATCTGAAGCTGCCATTGTCACAAACACAGTTCTTCGGATCCTGTATGTATACAAGAGGAAGGGACAGTATGCCACGGATCAGTAAATATGCCAAATCTTTACGTTGTCATAGCTTACGTAAGAGTAAATGAAGCCGTAAAAAATACGATGGATTACTTTTTATTGGCAACACAATTGTATCTCATTCAGTGAAAATTCTTGTATACAAAGGAATCGTATTAAAGTCGTGCAGAAAAGCACTGAGCTTTGTACTAGTAAAAGTTCCTACCTATGTAAAGTAACCAAGGCAGGTTACTAAGTAGCTACGCAAACACTAAATGGAAAAGAAAAAATAAATGGAAAAGAAAAAAATGACCAGCGCCACCCATAAACTTTGCATTTTCTCATGTAGCTCTACTCACAACGTGAACTGCCGTCATTGGCAGGAACTGTTTCTGACGTCGTTCTTGTATTTATATCTGCATTGACTTATATAATACCAGAGGTTAATCCATAACCGTGTCAAGACGAAATATTGCTTCCTTTATTGGTCAATCTCTATAAAAGACGCAGTTCAAAATCCTGTTAAACGTTTTGTATACTTGTAGTCGTGGAGATTTACTTCCCAGCAATACTAGGGCAATGGAACAAAGAGAAAGTAAACTGAAGTACTCAGAAGGAATAAAAAATATGAAGATTAAAAACCTGGTCAAAAATAGGAGTTCATGGCAAAACAACAAGTGATTAAAAATGTCAGTGACTAGGACTAATTAATCACTTCTCACGAATATCTTCAATGAAGCCAGAGCGGAAAGCTTAAATACAGCACATTAAATATGGAATTGTAGGCCTACTAAATGCATTTTTACATAACTTAAACGCGGAAGAAAGAGGTGCATTTGTCATATTAAACGGAAAGCAAGATGGTGTATTAATAGCATTGCTCATATTAGTGGAAATGAAACCTCCCCTCCCCTTCCGATATGACATAGCCTTGCTATGTGTCAGTTTCATCATGTCATTTAATATTTATTAGAAAACCACCCACTTCATCTTACATTTAAATTATTGCTGTAGATTATATGATTTTGATGTGTTTCCTGTAATCTTGTTATATAAAAGATATTTGTCTAGGAAAGATTAAAAAACGCTAGGGCACCACTTAACAGAGCATGGTGGCCACATCCCCCCCCCCCCTTGTTCTCTTATATTGGTATTTAGTACCAAAAATTGTACACTAACGGAAAGAAAATCCTCCAAGGAAAAGTGCTTCCTGAGTTCCGTATGCTACTATGAAAAATGCAATGCATGCAGAGTTCTTGCTTAGGATCAAGCACGCTTAGGCTTAATTGTGCTTACATCATCCTCGTAATTAATATGTGTTGCAATATTTAAAGGGAGTCGTTGCCATGGGTTGGTATATTGCAGTTATGTCTCTCGAAAGACAGGTAAATGTCTGTACTTTTACTAAGCGTCGTTCGCCTATTAGATACTTCAGATCAGAGAGAGTGCACGGTACTCATGACATCTCCAATACACAACTATAAGCTGGTAATAAATAGTAAGATCAATACAACTGCATCGTTAGTAAGGAACTTTAACTTGTTCTCTACCCCATAGGCTGTCAACGCGACGCCTTTAATGACCACTTCGTATCATGTGACGGTAGGTGTGCCAAAGTTTAGTTCTTGCCTAAATATTTTTACAGAATGTCAGTAACTCTTACCATCTAGTATCCAAGTAATCACCCTTGGGTCCCATAAGAGCTCTTTATGAAAAACTGCAGCACCTGAATGAGCAAGTTCACGTCTAGCTCGTGTAAGGTCACATATGGATCGACTAATGTGGCCCCACATGAATTCTGTGTAAGCTGGCACGTGTCCAGATGGCCCTAGATAAATACATATAGACCCCATGGGTTGGCTACCTTTGTTTTGTACTATGCCGAGTTCATACTCATCATTTTATGTAGCCTATTTACGTTGTAATCACATCATCATCATAAGCCCATGCTTCTCGTACATGTCGAACCCTTCGCAATCGCATGTTGGACCAACGTTGAAAAAACATGCCCACGCCATACAGATGAGCCCAGTCGGAACTCACTTAATCTCCACACAAGACCTACGGGGTGCTTATTATAAAACCATAGACTGTTGCATATAGATCGATCTCTTCGTAATTGCGTTTTGGACCACTGTTAGAGCTCGTCGCATATACATGGTTCCAGTCGATGACCAACATTTACTCCATATGATACCAACATGCTTTTCCCCCTGTCAAACACTTTTTTATCTGATTTTAGACTCATATGCTGGTCATCTAATTTAGACTTGTGCCTGTGTTAAAGCCACACCACTACTTCTATATTGAAACCATGTAGGCAACTCATATAGTAATTGCATTTCTGTCCCTGCAGCCTGTTGAACTTGAGCCCATATGCACATGGCACAAAGGACTCACGCTGGATTTCCATGCCCATGTTCACAACATGTAAACGTGTCATTTTGTATTGAAGCCATGAAGCGATCTGATAGTACTCCCTTCGATTGCAGACACTGAACCCACGCACATATATCATGTTGGATTCACATCGGAATTTTCTATCCACACATGAGGTGCTCAACTTGAAGTAACGCCCTTGTGAAGCACGGATGGTAGTCAAATAGTTGTAACGATTGCAGCCGATTATTTTTTCTTGTGTTAAACATGGGAAAATTCCTAGGGGGTTTCGCGTGGCTCGCCTATGCCCACCTTCCCCAGGTAAAACATATACGCACTCTGAAAACAAAAGAGTGAAATTCACGCCAAAAAGAATGTGCCAAGTGACCACTCCTTAAAAGAGTGAATTTCGCATCAAGTAGAGTGACAATTTATTCAAAGAGAGTGATACTTCACACACATGGAATAAAATATCGCCAGCTCCGTAGCCAGACAAGGTGCTGAAGGGGGGCGAAAAAGCTTCTAGGGGGCGAAAAAATTTTCAGAGGGGCGTAACATACTAAAATGCATTACGGCAATACTAATGTTTTGATCTTCTGGGGGGGCGAAAAATTTTCCAAGGGGGTTTCCCTCCCCTTGGGCCCCCTTGACTACGGGCCTGAATATCGCTCTATTTGGAGTGAATTTTCACTCTACTCTGGGTGCCAATTCTTTCTTACTAGGAGTGGTCACTGAGCACACTCTTTTTTGGAGTGAATTTTGCTCTTTTGTTTTTAGAGTGTGGGGTTAACACAAGTGTGATGACTGTGATACGCCGTATTACTTGCTTTCTTTCAATGAGAATCGATGCCTTACTTATTGATTAAAAAGATATGAGTTTGAGGTATTCTTATCTTGTCTTAGCCATACAGGTCGTCCTGACATGGTCTATTTTGGGAACCATTTTGAATTTCTAACAGACAGCTTGCAAGATCGCTCTCCTTTGATTTAATTACGATTAAGTTTCAAGTTAATGAAGATTTCTTAATTTTTCCTGCTGCGTTTATATAAACAATCGACAACAATAGAGTTAATGGCCCTGCGATGAGTTATATAGTTAAGCTCATTACCTGGAGCTCGAGAAAGAACACAGTGTTGTTGGAGGCTTGCAACAGACTTCACATTTGAAGATATTTCGTAATATGCTGGCAGGTCGCTTCTCCAAAAGAGTGGTTGTAAAGAAATTGCAATTCGATTAAGAATCTTGCAAATAAAGCTTCCTATATGCAATGCTGAGGCAAGTTGGCAAAAAATCCACTTCAACCTGCAACTGGAAAGAGAACCGAAATGTGGATTAAAGTTCTGAAAACTGGTCTTCTTGTTCTGTTTCACACAAGTATTACCCTTTGAAAAGGCTCTCTGCCAATTATTCACACCCAGGGGTGTATTTCAATTTGTCAGTCATTAAGTAGCCTACTAACCTACGCAATTCGCACATCATTCTCCCCCTTTTAAGTTTGGAACAAAACGGGAAAGCAAGGGATCGTACTCGCCCAAATGAACTTGCTGAGAAAGTTAACACTAAAAGATATCACAACAGAAAACATACACTAATACTATGGAAATACTAAAACCAAGGCATTAACTAAGTGCCTGGAAAAGAAAGTATTATCTTTTCAATATGCACATGCCTTGATCAACATATGAATTGAGTTGGTTTAAGAAAATAAAAAAGAGTCCCCTCCAAAGGAAGCTAAAGGCTTTGATCGCCCCATACGTAACATAATTACGCGGTTTGATATCTCTCAATAAGATAGTCATTTATTCACTGAAATCATAAGGATTATCTATTCTTTTAACTGAACTGGTAACTTCGAGGAAAAAAATGTGTGACTCTGATAACTTTGAATCATAGATCCTCAGATGTAAGCTAGGCTGCCTTACAAAGTTATTACAGCCATACATGAGACCTGTCCTTTCTAGTAGAATTCACTAGTTCAAGTTGAGTTTGTGTTACTTTTAAGTTATCAATCCTTTTACGCAGTAGCGCACCAGCAAATGCCCTAAACCATTTAAACTGGTTTGTACATCTTTGAGAAAGCAATTATCACTTGTTTAATATATGCTGTACGATTCGCTTACATAATACCGATTTTGGGGCCTGCAGTTATCAGTTTAACCTTTGAAAAGAAAGATGCAAATGTTAAGGCTACCGCAAACTGCACCGACCCGACTGTAACGCAAAAAAAAAAAACTCCTTGCGACTACCGGTACCAAGTGAGTCTTAACGAGTTTGAGACAGTCACGTCGTGTTTCAGTCGGGTCGCACGCTAGCCGCACATTGAACCAACCAGACTCACACAAAACTGATACATAATCAGAATAAAATGGCGGACAAATCTCGGAGTGAAAGGGGAGTAGGCGGTTCACTATCTGACGTTACCAAGTCGGTGAACTGTTTTATTTTAAGGGAAAAATTACCTGATCCACTCTTTTGGAGGAGTGTGAGTCGTTCTCAAACTGCCATTTGGGTGGTTTTATGAAAACCAACTAGACAGGTTTCTGTTCTCTTGCTCTGTATGGCGGAACATCATCAGTAGTAGCCTTTCCCATACAAAGTTTTCTATAGAATTCTATAGAAATGCCTATAGAGCTCTTTAGAACTCTATAGAATCAACGATTTTGTACATAAATGTTAAAAGTCCTCTAGGCTATAGAAATTTGAAGTCCCTTTAGAGTTCTGTAGAATTTCTATAGAAATTTCCACAGCTCAGTTTTACATAGAACAATCTATGTCTGTCTGTAGAACAATCCTACAGGATACTCTCTGTAGAAATTCTATAGAAAAGTATTTATAAATTTCTATAGAACTTTCATAAAGTTTCTATGGAACTTCTATGCAGTTGCTATAGAACATCTAATTTGCATATTACTTAATTAAAAAATTTAAAAGGTGCATTCAAATTCCCTATGTTTGATCTTTGCAATGATATAAACGTCCCCACACAAAATATTCTTCTAAATTGAGCAAAAATTCCTGAAAATATTCCTTCTTTATTCACTGAAATTACTTATGGTATAGAGTAAGTGGGCGTGGCCAAAATTTTGACATAAAAATTGTACATTTATGCTTAGGGCATATTTAAATTTAATAAGATATGTAGCAAGAGACGTTTTAGCACAAAAGATAAGTAGTTTATCTTGTGTTTATGTTTATAGACATAAAGAATATATTATAAGATGTATGAACTATATTTCTATAAAAATATGTAATAACATTTTTCACTATAACCAACGTGCCAAAGACGTGGTACATATAACAGCTCATATTTTTCTTTTAAACAATGTCTTCGAAAATTACACCGAGCTTCACTCTCGACCCCTGGCTGTCTGTCGCCCTGGGTAGGACTTTAAACTGCATCCGGTTGTGGAGTTTGTTTAAACGTGGGAGTAATGAGGTTACCCTGTGCCACAACTGCCTCCGGGGCACCCTTGGGCAAGGTGCACCTGTATTATTTAGCCCAGTGCTTTTTAAGTGCTGTTGCCTTTGGGCGGAGTGTTGCCATCGGGTGTGTTGTTGCCTTGGGGCGTGGTGTCGTCCTCGGGCGTGTGGTAGCCTTTGGGCGTGTGGTTGACGGGTGGGACTTTGTTTTGGGTGGTTTGTGGTTGTTGGGCTAGGGTGTTGTTTTGGGGTTGGCTGCAGTGGCAGTTTCTGAACCTCAGTAGCAACATACTCTTTTGTTCCCTGTTGCATGGTGTGTATAGTTTGTTTGGCATTATGTTTGTGATCCGACAGGGTTTTTGTTTGGGTTTGGGGTTCTCCTTTAGTTTCTCAGTGCCTGTTTCTATACGTACTTAAAAAGCTCTCGACCCCTGGCTGTCTTGCCCGAGATACGAGGGGGCATAGAAAAAGTAAAAGCATCTTGGATGCAAAAGTTGCATACACATTATGTTCATGGTTTCAAATGGACAATGTCTATCTGTTTTTTACAGAGAGTAATTGCAGACATTTATCTTTAAACTTCCATACAGTTTCTATAGAACCTCTATACAGTTTCTATAGAGCTCTTCTCGTTCTCAGTAGAAACTTATAGTGTTTCTTTAGAAAGCTGGCCCATTTTTCTGAAGAACCTCTACAGGGTTTCTTTAGAGTTATTCTAAAGAAACTCTATATTCTATAGAGGGTCTATATAGGATTTTCCTTTAGAAGAACTATAGGATTTTTCTTAAGGAATTTCTATAGAAAATCTTATACAGTTTCTGTAGGTTTTTTTTTCTATAGAATTCTATAGAAGATTTTTGTATGGGTTAAAACATTGACTGGGTTCGTCATAAGATTTATAATGCAGCTAAAAGCAAATATCGTTGTACCATCCTGTTTCGTCCGACTCGACTCTGCAGTAAAACCTGATTACACAAGTCAATCTTTTAGATTTGGTGTCAGGCTCTCTTTGGCAATAATGGTCGGGATACAACGGGACTGATGCGAATGGACGCAAACAGAAACCGGTCTACATAGTTTCTATATAACCTCTTAATTGTCAATTTGAGGACGACACATTCTTCCAAACGGGCTTTTGCTTATATCATGTAAACCAGGGGTCGGCAAACTAGGGGTCGCGACCCTTTCGAGGGTCGCGAAAATATTTCGGAGGGTCGCGAAAAGGATTCCGGAGCGAAAAATAATTGCCAAATTTCTCACTGAAAATAGCCTAAGCAACGGGAGTGATTCTAATCTAAGAAACAGTGCTCTGCTTTATTAACACTGCATAACCAAGTCAGATCAAACCCCTCTTACCGAGCCACCAAGATACCGGAGTAGAAAGTTTGGGCCACCAAGCAAAAAAGTTCTGATGTAAACTATGATCTGATATTTTCCCTAAAAATATAACAGTTCACCGACTGGAAACGTCAGATAGTGAACAGCCTACCCTCCCCCTCCTTTTACGTGACTTTGCAGTGCAGTTGCTATTTCAAGAGATGCGCGAGATTTTACTGTCTATTGCTATAATGTCTGTGAATGGCGTCATATAAACAGGGTACTGTTTGCCACAACTCAATAAGTTGGACCTGTTATTCCTTAGTCCACATGTGGACCGCCATTTTGACATCCTGTACGGTCACCTGATTTCCAAAATGCGTCCTCATTGGCTATGGAACGCCAGTCTCGTCGCAGTCGGGTCGGTGACAGCCGCACATTGGCCTGACGCGACTCAACTCAAACGCAAACCTTTGCGACGAATATCAAGCATGTTTGATACTCCCGATTTGCTTAAAACTTCTTAAAACTGTTGCAAGTGAGTCGGGTAGCAAGTAAATTTTGTCGCACACTGCACCGACTCGATGCAAACCCGACCGCATACGCAAGGAGTTTTGTTGCGTTGCAGTCGGGTCGGGGCAGTGTGTGGTAGCCTTTAGTGACACGTCAATTTCAAATACTTTCCTCAAACTTTGCTCTTTGGCCCTGTAAACTTTTGTGTAGGATTCTCTTCATATTCACTCCAGTTCTCGAAAAGCACAAACTTCGAAAAGCAACTTAAAGGCAGTCAGCAGCCCCCCCCCCCCCCACCAGAAGTCCAAAAGAGTATACTGCAACCACTAAAAAGTTTATCATAACTCCGCCTACAATGTCATGTGACCAATATCCGCCAATCAAGAAGGTTTCTTGTTTGAATGGAAACAGATCCAAACTGTCAATCATGTGTGACGTCAAAAAGTGATCATTCAATAGAAAAGGGGGGTACCGGGATACAGGGCTTCAGTTTGGGGGGACTGCCTACTGCCTTTAAGTGTGTACTCCTCTCTCCCATTGTATGTAACTGAATTTGGATGTTTAATAGGAACTGTCCAAGGATTCCGCCGTGCTGTATGAAGTGCGCGAGACCGGCCTCGTACTCGGTCTTGAGTCACGATTTTAAGGTCTCGGACTCGGAGGGCAAGGAACTCGTACTGTCCGGACTCGTGACTCCGCTCTAAGCTTCCCGAGACCGGCTCGAGACCGGCTCGAGACCGGCTCGAGACCGGCTCGAGACCGGCTCGCGACCGGCTCGAGACCGGCTCGAGACCGGCTCGAGACCGGCTCGAGACCGGCTTGAGACCGGCAGAATTTGGAAATCGCTTTTATCTGTTGATGCAATTAATCCGTCGTCACATAGCTTTACCTTGCCCTCTGCAGTTTCTGTACAACTCTACACGGTATCTACGTCTTTGCAATATGCGCTGTGTAGTCTGATAGGTGATATTCTTAAAAGTCCTACGGTAAAAACGTACATGGGAGTCCTTAATTATTTTCACTGGTGGCCCACATGTTTAATTGGGAAGATCTCACGGGCCACAGCCAGACGCGTATCCATGGTTTTGCCTTTAGGTCTCATTTTGAAACGGTTAACGCATTCCACCTGAATGTGTGGTATCGAGAGGTCCGTCGAAAGGCCCCGGGTTCAGAGCAGCACCGACTGGAATAAAAGGGCTTAGCCCCGGAAGGTCTGAGGATATTTACAAAACAGTGGGCATAAATCTGACCAGTTATCTACGCTATTTGTAAAATGACATTGAATGCGCACTCCATTGATGATCACATGTATCACAATTTGACCATTAGGCCCAATCCAGGCCTGACAGAGCGGGTTACGAATAAAATCGTGTCAGGTTAACATGGTTAAGTGGAGCAAATGTCATTTTTAAAAAGTGAGTAAGGTGGTTTGGTCTGACTTTATCTGAGCGTGGCGTCACTATCTGTTGGCTTGTATAGCGTAACAAGAATACTTTTTGCCAAAAAGTCTCCTTGATTATCGTGGATGACAAGTTACCAGACTACAAAAGTTGTATCTTGATATCGTATTCTTTATTCTGAAATATCATTATTTAGAATTGCACAGTTCAAATAAAAAAAAAACACATAAGAGGAAAGAAAATAACAGTCAGCGTATATAAGTTTCTATCAAAGGGCATATGGTCGCCTAACATTTCTTAAGTTCATTTCAACTGGCCTGCCTAGCTCCCCTTTATTACATACATCAAACTATATGGCCCGTCGATTTGACTGCAGTGAGCATTAGAGTGAGTGGGCGGGGATTATTGGATTTTGGCACGATTTGCACACAGGGATGTAGCAGAGGGATTGGTAATGCATGTAGGAGCTGAAATTCAAGGTGGATTTGAAGCCAGAGAATTCCAACTGCCGAAGTCCATACGAGTCAATCTAACAAAGATGTAGCCAGACGCCTCACTTCTATAGCTTACCCGTTTTGCTTCCAAAACTGATGTGTAGTCAGGTAGTCGGCATAATTGTTTTGTAGGCAAATTTATATCCCAAATGCGCCCTCTTTACAAGCGTTCGGTACTTAGGAGCGAAAACGGTTGCAAAAAAGAGTCACATTCGAAAGGGAGACGCGTTCACGTAAAGCGTACCAAAGGTAGATCTGAGGGTTCAAGATCCGTTGGGTCGGGAACATTTACAAAAAGGCGATGATATATTCCGATTCAAATTTAATGAGCAGAGCAATGAACGCAAGAAAAATTTGACGGTTTGTAACAATATTCAATTGAAAATAGTAAAAGATCGATCGCTTTAAAATGACAACCACCCTACCTCCAGCCACAGCGTTCCAGCCTACACCAATTTTCCCAACAGACCTATTCGTTAATTCCTGCCTTTCCGCCAAAGCGAAGTGAGAAAGAAAACAAAAGTAGTACGATGTTCGGCATACATTACACTAACACCACATGACCAATAAAAGAAGAGCAATCGCGAACCACCATTCAGAGCCTATATCATAACACACAACAAGAGGCAGTGTAATAACTGAGTATTTGTAAATTCCTGTTCTTAGTGTACACTTTTCCATAGAGGGGACTCGGAGCTTGGGACTCGGACTCGGTCTTGGACTGGAATGCCAGTGACTCGGTCTCGGACTCGGACTCGGACCCGGAAGGTGAGGACTCGACTACAGCACTGTAAACTACCAACATTTAATTTCCTTTTTCATTCAAAATTGACAGTGTTCATTAATGAATAAGGTTTCCTTTACAAGAAGTTGTTGCAATTTGCGACATCAGGACGGACGGACCATTTTGGATGAAGAGTCAGGCTTGGCAAAAATATTGTACAGCGAGAGAGATTGCAAGATTCTTCATGAAAAGGTGAAATATTGTCTCACTATGCAGTCAATCACCACAGTATATTGACACCGAGCTTTTCATGTAAAGCTGTGATTAATGTTTTATTGTTCAACAGACGAAGTCATTGGGAATTGGAAATATGCCAGTTGGACACTAGAAGAACATGAACATAAGCTGCGCATCAAATCGAGGTTAGAAGATTTCCCTGATAGGCCGCGTAAATCGACGATCGAAGTACGGGAGACTGGGATATACTACATCTACAGTCAGGTACATTTACTTCATTTTAACGAAAACCAAAACGATTTTAACAAAAACTATTTTAATATCAAAGATCAAAGACAGCTATTTTAAAACGCCCAGTCTAAATTAACAGAATGCATTATGTAAGCACCTCTCTCTTAATATCTTTATCTAGATTAAATACTGTGTGCATGGTAATGTTCTTTCAAAATCACCATTTCTGTCCAAAGAAAAACACATTGTAACAATATTAGTATTAATAGCCCCTGTCCGACAAAATGTTTGTTTTGATTCATCATTTTGCTAAATTAAGAAGGATTGTTTTTACCTCCAGATCACATTTGCCGATGAAAGTTCATATCTGGGACATTCTATTATGATAGACAACGAAATAAAGTTTTCCTGTTCTTTGTGGGTTACTGACGTACAGGCAAACACGTGTACGACAGGAGGACTCGTCAAAATTGAGGCTCATCAGCTGGTTCACATCCAATTAATTGAAAACAATAGAATAATTAATATGGACGACGAAAACACTTTCTTTGGTATAATTCATGTGATGAGTTTACCTTAAAAAATAAACAAACGTCAAGAAGTGTATACTCAGTGAAATAGAGTGACCTCTGCCTATAATTTCATGTTTCGAGGAAGGCCATTTCCTGGCCAGGCTACGGACGTAATCTGCACAGAGTGCGTTTAACTTAGATATCTCTAATGTAACTTTAGCACAATTAACATTGTACAGAAGACTGCTGGTGAATGCGAGAGGTTTGTGTTTCATCTTGGAGACACCATAGCATAACAGGCTATATCTTTTCATAATGTTTTATTCGAACAAATTTTGGTGCAATATGAATTTACCAAGATATTAGAACCCCTCCCCCTCCCCTCCCCCGAAGTAAGCTTTTCATGCGGAAGACATCTTTAGAAATTTCAATGAATATTCCATTCTGAGTCTAGTTGTTAGTATTCCATAGGGTTAAGCTAAATATGAAGCATTCACGGTTGCATTACTGTACACACGTTTCCGTTGTCTGTATAGCTTGTTACCTTCCAAAATTTAATGCTATGTGTAATAAACATTTAATGAAAACTGGATTTCGACAACTTTAGTACGTCTGAAAGGCAGACACTCATCACTCAAAAATTCTACATGGTAACATCCCTTTTTTAATTTTTTTTTTTATTTATTTACTTATTTTTTATTTATTTATTTATTTTTGATCAGCGATCACCCTATATCTCGATCAGGAAGAAATTCTTGGATCAGAAATGCAACACATAGATTTTGTCAAATTACAAGAAGGTATGACGGATGTTTGTTTTGAGACGTTTTTGTTTGAAAAGGGTTGGTGAAACAACTGTAGTGCCTTCAGCATTAGAACATTGCTTTTATGCAGAGATGCTTAAAAACGAGTTGTAAAGACAGTTCGTAAATATTGAAAGAGGTACTTAAGGTTAACTATGGCAGGAGAAATTTTAAACCATTCTGGGCGTCGACTCAAAACTACCTTTGACAGACAAAATATACTCCTCAACCGGAGAACTTTGAACAGTTCAAACCTATATTGTCCGGTCGACATCAATCCCAACAATTCCATCCAAATGGACATTGTATCAAATTTGTAGTTGAATAACACAGGGTATGGTTTTGATAGATTTATTTACATTCACAATGAAAACGTGAGATATTAATTTAACTTAAAATTTAATCAACAGAGGTTTCCCTTTCCTACATTTAAGAAAGGAAACAGAGATGCTAACAGGGTTGGAAAGGATTTGAATTGTTTATTTTGAAATCAATCCATTTTGGCGTTTACATTGTAAGCATCATAAGTTGCAAAAAATGAAGGACTATTCTCATTCATCATAAACTTTCTTTGCAATAATGTACAGACCTAATTTCCCTTAATTTCAACTTTTTACTATTTTGTATATAATTATGTACATACCAGGTTGTTTTTACTGTTTGATCAGTACTAAAGTTTCCAATATATTAATTAGTGTAGCAAACGCCTTTAAAGGTGCACCGTACTCACAGGATAAGAAATGTGTTATCGCTCATCTGGTAATTAAATATGTATATACTACTGTTCGAAAAATTGCAAAGTGACCATTGTTCTCGGAATGATCAGTACAGTTTACAAACGTTTACAGACGTGCACCATATCTTGTTGTCATGGGAGGTGAATCGAATAAAACTTAACATGCTTGAGTCACACTTTGTATTGTAAGTATACTCTGAAACGACGTATGTACCAACAACACAAGTTGACAATCGTTTCAAATCTCCATTGCCATTGGAAAAATATGCAAATGAAACAAGATTATTACAGTGATGATGTATCTTTGTAGAAAATAATTGTTTTCACTTCTTTGACGATAGGAAGAAAAAAATGTTCCTTGAGATTTCTTACTCCGTGTTACTTGTTAGCTATGCTTACTTTTGAGGTAAATATGAGCACAAAAATTAGGTAGTTTCTCCATCAGCTCGAGTCAGCCAATTAAGTGTGAACTTATTGTTACCATCAATGTTTATCTATCAGTCTGTTAGCAGACGGCCCCTGAAAACTTTTGTATGTACGCCCGTACAGACAAAGTGTTTCAGGGATGGTGTCGATTGGCACAGCTGCAGGGTCCAGGGAGTGGGCAGCCGTAATGTGGGAGAGCGGACAAACGGTCAATACAAACGGTCAGTACGATGATAAAAGGGGTTTGTGAGCTGTTGAATGAGGATGAAGTTAGATATTACATTAAAACTGCCTCCTAACTTCATTCGTCTCCTTTCCTTTCCTTAACCTTTAGAGACATATCTTGAACTGCTCGGTAACCGTCTTCTGATTTCACTGGGTGTCACATCCCCTAATCCCTAGGCTTGCATACACTCCTTTATGTAGTGTTTTTTTCAACAGTGCTTCTCTTTCATATCATTCAATGGATTTTGATCAATCTTGGGCACAATGATCCTTGGGTAGTAAGCCGTCAGAAGATTTCAGATCAAATACATTCATTGTCAATGGGCTAATAATTGAATATACAAAAAAGCTTCCTGGATCACAATTGAATATTGTTTTCATTAATACAGGGCATGTAGTAGTGTCCACTTGTTGGGTGTTCATTAATAAAAGCTCAAAATTCATCTAGGGGTTTTTGGAGAAACACACACAAAATACTTCTTCAAAATAACAGTAGACCTTTTCAAAAGTTGGTTACATTTTCCTTCTATAACGGCAAATATGGGCTATTCGGAGTCTAAATTGTTTGTGGTCATTTGACTCATTAATTGCTTGTAAATAAAACAACGCAATCCTAGTAGTGGCTCATTGTTAGTAAAATATGAGCTTGATGTATTATTGGTGTGTGCTCCAAGTCATCAATTCAAAATACCGTTCACATGATGCTTCTTTAAATTGTAACGACAGATTCCTGCAAAACTTGGCCACAGTCATCCTTACGTGTTTCAACCGTTAATTGATAATCCACAAATAGGATAATAACTCTTTTTCATATGTTCCTTAAAAGGCGTGCCCGCTTTGCCCAGTAAACTTGATTGTTAAGAAAAAGGTGTAAATAAATAGAATAGGAAAAACTTTGCTAAAAGTGTTAATGAAGCATTTTCCGGTTGAGTGGAGTATTTTTTCTCTTAATATCAGTTTGTAGTTCAAATCACTTACACTGACAACCAGAGGTTGAGGACCAGACTGAGGGCTTCCAATTTCGAAGAGCAGTCTAATGGCTAGCAATGATGGGAATGCTGGGATTACAAGAGAGAGACCACCTATTGTATACGTAGAACTGCAGTGATCAATTTGTCTTGACGATTGGGATTTTCTGCAGTCTAGGGGGCTTGAACTGTCAAATGATAATGGCGCCTCGATGAGATGTCCTATGTAAAGGTTCAGTGACTAATTTGTGGCTTTAGAGCACGCATTTCTGAAAACTAGAACATTGGGATGACACATTGTCTCCTAAAATGGCGCCCTAGGCACGATAGACGTAGAACTGTGGGGGTGCCAAATCTATCGGGGTGTCTCCGTGTGCTATTTCTTGCAACCTACGTCTTTTTTATGAAAACATTTATTCGATAACGGCGCCCCTTCCATGGGAAATGCGGAGTGACTTATTTGTGTTTCAAGCACAGGTCATATCCTGCAATCTACAATTGATCTTATTGAAGCTTGGTCAGAGTTTCCACCTTCTGATGTGCGTCACTTCGCGTTTGATAGTCTTGTTCCTACTTTTGGATATATTCGTAATCAACATAACTGTTTAAACCTTAACGACCCCTGTGTACATGCGCAAATGTTGCTTTTGGAAAGGCCAAATTTCACCTCCATCGATAGCTCTATGGATCAACAGGAAATGTTTTGAATACTATTGAAACATTGAAAAGGGCATAATATGACGTGTAAATAAAACGCTCTTGTTTTATGTTTTTTCAAGTAAGTATTTTGAATAAAACTGTAAAAGGGACAAAACAAATAATGTATTTTCGTGACCCTTTCTCTCTGGTTTTTAAATTTAATTAAGGTCGGGGCACATCAAAGTTCAATCTAATCTGACTCAAACCGCTCAGGAAATAATCAATGAAGCTCCCTTCTTTAAGCAACGAAGATAACTTTTCATGAAGTTACACACTTTTTCATTTCCCAAGTCCGGTGTCAAAAAAGGACTATAAAACTAAATACCGTATATCATCCGGGTTTTCCGGATGAAAGTTGGAAATTTACTAGCAAACCACCTGCTCAATCGGTCAATCGGGATATGAGATCATTTACATAAATAGAATAACGGTCATAACACAATCACTTTATAGTTGTAGATGTCTGAAACTACTTACAATATCGTTGCAATAATTTACATGGTACATAGCATCATGCATCATTTATCACATGCCCCTTTATCATTGCCGAGAGTGCCTTCATTACCAACATAATACATACCACATGATCTAATCTTTCGAGAACCTACTTCTTCCTGAGAGACCTGAACAGTGAAGCAAATTAGACATACATTCTACAACTTATGAAATGCCCAGGTCTTTATTGACAGTGTTGTAGTCGAGGCCACACGTCCCGAGACCGAGGCCAGCCTGCCTTATATTACAATGCAAAAGTCATAGCCTAACCTTTTCAGTTTGCATAGCCTATATATAGCAAGAATGGTGCCAAGACATTCCCGACAGTAGTGTGGTATCTTTCCCGAAAAGGGGATGGAGTGAAACATTTTAACAGAGGCAGATGCATACTCGTGAGGCGTGGCGTATGAAGCCTTTCAAAGCTAACGCCCTGGTAAAAGCCGAGAAGTCCTACCAGACATTAGCGGCTCGCCATAGGGGCACTTGCTCCCCCCCCCCCAAAGTTTGCAAAGCATGGTCTTCAGTTTTCCAAAAAAATTAATGAATAAATAAACATGTACTTGGAGATGGGTAAGGCCCTCCCTTTTCCTTGACTAGGTTTAAAACTAAAAAATGAATAACTTTCCAATGCAATGCGAAGGCTAAACATTAATTAAGTGCTTTCAAAATTTTTGTCGGCACGCTTCGCGCGCGTTTTCTTAGTTGCTTGTTTGCTACTATACGTACTTCAGACATCACAAATGGACCTACCATTATTGCGAGCTAAAGTAATCAAAACAAATGAACACGCAGTGATATTAATATTGTAATCTGATTAGCTGATCAGCTTAGGCATCATAATGTCATTTACAGAGGGTAACGATAATGCTGGAATTAAATGCCCATAATTTTGCAGAGCTTTCGGGGGCATTAGATACACAACCCATTAGTCGTGTTGATTATCATCCACGACTAAAAGCAGTTTTGCGCTGGTGTCACCTGGCCATATTAGCATAGGTAGCTGTCTACAAAAAGTTGTAACGGGCATGTAGCCTAAACGTATTGTGTTTCCCATAGAAGGAGAGGTTTCCCTTCCCTTGTCCAAACTGACAGCGCCATTGGCCCACGAGCGGTCTTATGACTGTCACATGGCGTGTTAAAAGCAAAAGGTTCTCTACCTCTGTGCTAAAGTATACCGTTTCAGTTGACTTAAATAAACACACCGAACAGTCAATCTAAGCTCAGTGTAGTGAGACTTTTTAACCTAGTTATTTGTATACAGGATGAGACGTCGTTCTGAGCTAGGGGAATTAATAATAACCATACTCCTATTGTACTGTCCGGAGCTGACCATTAATATTGCCGAGGGGTCTTCCGAACCTCCCTGAATACGGACTTAAGTTTGCCCCCCCCCCCAACAAAATTTCTTAGAGCTGCCCATGCTACCAGAGAGTATGTCTTCAATGACGTTTGTGGTTACTCTAGATCATTTCTCTAGAAAATCCCTCCTCCAGTGCCTCCAATCGAAATTTGAAATGCTAATTACACTTTTGACTGAGGATGATTGAAAATTAGTGCTGACGGAAAACCACTGCAATTTTGAAGGTGCTGCTGCATGCGCGCAACCTAGGGTCCACCTTAGTGGCTCGGTCCACGGCTAAATAGAAAAGGATAGTAATGGGACACCGGTTAATATTGTGTGTGAGCGAAGTGAGTCGAAAATTTCCTTATTTGAATTACATGTGTTTGTTAGGTTTTGTAAGGAAATGCGGATGCAATGACCACTGTGTATTCCATAGCAATCGATGACCATTCGCTGTAAGAAATGTTGTAGGTGCCAAAAACTTCCCCAAGAGTTTGGAGGCTTTAAGGAGGACACTCGCCCCTTTTCCTCCTCTAGGAGCGCCACTGAATGTGTTTAAAATTTGTGGGTTGAACCGTTCAACATTTAAGGTAATTTTGGATGTACTGTTATAAGACAAAAAAGTCAAAATGAAAATAATTGGGTCATTGAATTCTCCAGTGTCCTGTTTCCGTCCCTAGTATGATGTAATCTACTTGCAATCGCACCCGTTGTCGATTTTCGCACCCGTATATCGATTCATCACTACGAACTATTTAGTGAGAAACACTCTTAAACAATTAAAGCACGAAAACAATTTTTGGGGACAATTAAAACGAAGCATTGAACAGCTGGTCTCGTTTAGGCCTTTGAAGGCCTCTTCTCAAAATCCAAGGCCAGAGGTACGAGGCCGAGGCATCACCCTCCCAGCCGAGACCGAGGTCAAGGCCTCAAAAATTGGAGGCCGCCCTAGAGACAAGGCCTGGCCTAGACACTGTCTATTGAACCCTTTTCTTTTTCTACTGATGCAAAGGATGAGCCTAGGTAGTCTTTTCAGCTGTTCGTTTATCGTCAGCCCTAAAGTTACCGTACCCTTCCAGATGCTGAGTTTTACGTACTGTTGTGCGCCGGAGGAGAGTGTGTTTGGCAACAGATTATCCCTTAAGGCGCTGTAAAATAGTGTGTTTGTGGCTAATAAAAAGAAGACAAAATTTTCTTACTATCTCCTTTAGTGGATTTATTGCAAAAGAGTATGAGTACGTAAAGAACAATCGCAGAATGGCACTGGAAATAACCAGGGTATAAATTAAGTGGGTCATGGGAAATGATGAACAGAATTGCGGCCAGACGTGCTGGCTGATCTGGCAGATCTGTTGGGGTTTATGATAATGGAAACTTGACGGAAAAAGACCTGGGTTTGTCTCCTTATGCAAACACACACAAATACTAACACTAAATTGTTTTTTTTTTTTCATTCCTCTGTGGTCTTTGTTCGCCTTTCGTTTCTGTAAGACATTTAGTAGTTATCTCGTTAAAATCTAATCAGAGGAAGTAGATGAGAAGTAACGCAAAGGCTGTGACGAAATTCCTGTGTGGTAACAATTCACCATCGAAATAATTCATATTCAATGCGTCCTTCGTAGAAGCGATTTTGAAATGACATAAATAGTAACACAATGTGGCATATATTCACATCCAAGATACAATGGAAATGAAAAAAAAGTACTTGAGCTCACGGGACATCTTTGCATGCGGGGGCTGAGCCACTTTCACCTTAAATTAAATCTTTATTATACCCACCAAAAAAATGTCAGATTTTACGAAAAATGTGTCCGAGAAATAGATTTTCTCTGAACTCCGGGGGCAGCCTTTCAGACCAGTAAGCGTATCACCCTTATGCGTGTGTTTAGAAACTATCACACATATCTCCATAACCACACTGTTACCATATACAAGTAACGAGCGGATGGCTTTGCTAATTCTGTTTAACCCCCTCCTCCCCGTAGTAAGGATCGAGAGACAATATATGTATTAAACAAATTAAAAGGTGTGAAGATGGTTGCATTCTAAATATTAGTCAATTTCTGAGTCTACAATGGCAAATACGATGTTACGAGGAAACCAGTCACTTTGAAAAACCAAAAAATTTCGTTATGTTGCACCATGCGATTCATATGTGTCTAAATTATGAAATCATCTATTCAGTTCGATAGAATCATTTGCCCTCTCATTTTTGTTCAAAGCTGAAATAGGTTTAGTTTGCTGCAGACGTTTTAATGCTAACAAAAATACTGCACTGGGGAAAAAGCACATACACAGCTAGGTTGGTCACTGATCTGTGCTAGATTCCCTTATTGTGACTATACAGTTTCCCTTTTCTGCTGTATTGCACTGAAATGTTGGTACCATACCAAAGATGTTAAATTGTGAGAGTACAAAAATGTCATGATCTCTTTATGGTTATCACCATATACGACACTGACCCTTTATCTAGTGGTGGTATTTTACACATGGCGTCGATGGTGGTTTTGGCTGCAGATGGAATTAAATGAAATGGTAAAAGTGAATTAATATTCAAAGGGATCTAAACCTACTATAGCAATACTATCTATGCCAAAATTACAATTCTTTTAACCACGAATGCTATGATGGTAGGTAGTATCATGATAATTTGTTAGTTAGTTAGGTGGGGGTTTAACGACACACCAACACAAATGTGTTATATAGTGTCAGCTAGATAAAAAAGGGCAATGGTAGGGTGAAATCACCTAAAAGGAAAAAGAGATTGGGCAAAATTCAACTAAAATGTCTAGACAAAAGCAAAGGTGGGAGTCATGTCAGAATTTCCCGTAAAGTTTACTTTCTTTGAGAAAGTCCAAAATGAGAGAAGGATCTGTGTGCTCAAAAAACGTGATAAGTCAACAGTACTGGGACCATACTTATTAAACGTTTTCTAATATTCTTAAATATTTACACTCTTCTTGGTTGTCAATTGAATCTTATATGAAAGATCTAAAACTTTTAAATTTAAGTTTACCCCTATGTATAGTGCACTGGCAAAAAGTTGGACACAGGGTGTTTGGATCAGGGAGCTGCACCACCTCCCTGGTTGGATTAAATAACGGGTTACGGAACGCGTTTGTATAGGTAACTGTAAGGAGGTGTTATTAATAACACCTCCCCGGTAATTGTATAGCCATTCAGGCTTCAAAGGTATTTGTTTATTTCGAACTTTGATCGCTCTTTGCCCTAATGTAAACATTGTCGCGTGTGAGACTTGTTCAGGCTTCATATAGACACTATCTGGGTCTTCCAGGGTAGCTCCTTCTTGGAAAGGCTGCCAAAATGACATGTTCGGGTTATTCCGTAATGTTCGCCAAGTATGTAGAGGCTAACAATACATATATGCATCACATTAAGCTTATATGCGACTGTTTAACTGCTTGAACCTTCGATACTCCTTGTTTAACCACTGTACGGATATTTGAGATCAGGATTGACATCGTTTACACAAATGTGTACAAAGGTAAATAGTCTTCAATGCATTACAAACATATTTACCTCACCAAATCTGTATGTATATCTTTCATTCAAGGCGGTTGACAAAAGAAACCAACTATAAGTGTATAATAACATGTTAGATAAAGGTTCATGATCGCTCTCCTGCGCTCATGACTAATGTAATCCAACATCATACGTTATATATTGAGCAAATCTATAACCACAACAGACAAGAAGTTTATCAGAATCCATTTTGAGATGTACACTGCAGAAGGCTCAACTTCAGCCTTGAAATTTTTAAGCATCTCGGAAGCCACCATTTGGAGAAACCTTATAGACCCCTTTACGTTTATGCTGAAATTGCCAGAAGAAGCGATCGAAATTACACGTAAGTGATTCTGTAGTAGAAACTGCAAACGTTTGTCAAATTAAATTTGCTCCAAACGTTACGTACGTATTGACAATGAAAGACCCTGCCCTATACTTCCTGCTAGGCAGGTGTCAGGTCTTGGGAGGTTCTAACTAGAGTGCCTCTATCTCTCCCGTGATGGCATATCTGGCAGAGGGAAAATCCCTGTTAAGTTGTTGTAAACATGCTGTGTTCATGATGAGTCACTTTCACTGGTGTATCGACTGTTCTTCCCCTTTACTCCGAATCTGGACATACCTTAAACTTTTAGAACCCGGTACCGAATTCTGTTTTCAAAATAATGCATGTAGCCCCCCCCCCCTTACTCGCACAGCTGAAACGTTGAGGACAGGGTATGCAACGTGGAACCATTATTTTCTATTTTCAATCTTCTGGGTACCATTCGGGTCATCCTACTAACTTCCTCCAAACTCTGTATGGAGTTGGCTTGGTTGTTGAGTGTACTGCCTTGCATACCGTAGAGGCCCCCGGATCAAATCCCGTTTGAACCACTTGGAAATTTTCTGGGGGCTAAAATTTACTTGTTCAGCATAGCTGTTGACAGTGATGCTGAGGGGGTTTATATTGGTGAATTTTAATTGGGTATCTGATTGTCCGTTTCAGGAAGTTGTGAGCTTTGCTCGGTTCATCTTTCGAACAGTGGTGCAGAGTAAGGAACCCCACCCCTCCCAGCCCTTGGGAAAGTGTCTAAAGACTGGGGATAGATACACTCACATTCGTAGAATGGGGACGTTAAACGGCGGTCCCGGAAGCAGGTCTGGGAGCGATTAGTACAAGCCTACCTCGTTGACCTCTGAGCACCAGTTGAAAAGGGAAGGCGAGTCTCGCCGGTATTCAGTCCACGCTCATTCTGGTAAGAGGTCCTCGATGAGCCAATTGGCTTGCTGACCCTCAAACATTAATACAGTTGGAACGAGAACGTGCCGCGTTCTAGGAATCCTTGATGGTCGATGACAGAATGAAAAACCTTGATATCTGTTAATTATAGTGCATGATATATCTCAAATTTAAAAGATTTAAATAGACTTCTTGCCAGGGAGTAGCCAGTTTTTTGGTGTGGGAGGCAAATTCGACTCATCGTCCCCATTCTTGACCGCCGTCCTGAGGGAGGGGTATAAGGGGGTGTCCCATCCCCTTTTGAATTTGTTTGTTGTTTCGAAGGGCTTTCATGCAAAATGGTTTTATATTTTTCTTCTTTTTACACTAGAACCCATTTTTCTCCACAGGGGTATTTAGAGGGGCGGCCCGCCCGCCTAGTGAAAATGGCCGCCCCTCAAAAATATTTCCCTTCCTCCAAAAAATTTATCCGCTCCTTTAAAAAAACACCCTCAGATTTGTTCTCATAATATTTTTCAGCAATTCTATAGTTAACGAATTATTTGGAAACATTATTATGAGGCGAGAAGGAAATTTGATCTAATCCAATTGAGTATCCAGTGTTGTAGATAGGTCATATACGCAAACGGCAGCCCTAGACCTAGCGTTTGTTCGCATATACCGGTATTTATTTGTTTTAGGACGCTTTGGCAATAGCCTTAGGTGGCATTGACAACCAACACTTTTTTGGAATTTATTTATTCTGTTTCAAAATCAGGATAAGCGTTCGAAAGGAAGTTTAGGGTTCAGTCCCCGAGGCATAATCTGTTGGAAAAGGAGAAAAGATCAGGAATACTCTTTACAGAAGCTATGACATCATTAATATCCAAGGTTTTGATTGACTGTTCGGAGGCCTATTGCCAATGCGTCCTGCATAAAATAAATATGCCTTCCGTTCTGCTGCGGATTCCATCGTCATTACTCATTCCGAGCCGTATACTCGTGTTTTTTCGACTGCGAATAAGTAAAAGGCGCATGTATGGCCAATCGAAACCACGAATCAACGACAATTTCACACCTTCCCGAACACTTTGATTCAATGGTTCTGTTAATCTGTTTCGTCTTAGTTTTCAATATCATAAAAAAGATCACACTTGTGAAGCCAATACTTCCCAATTTAATTCCCCTACACCCCCAATCCGCCCTACAAACTTCCCATCTCTCCCTCCTCTCGCCGTTTTTTTTATTTTATTTTATTTTATTTCAAAAAAATTTTTTTTTTGCTCTCCTTCATTTTTTTAAAGTCTCCCATTGCATCCCCAAAATTCTTTGGGAGGCACTCTGCCCCCTGCTAGCTACACCACTGCTTCTGGTGACCGGTCTCGAATGACCTTTGCTTCATTTAGAGTAGGCCCACTCAAAATGTGGTAAAACTATTAACGTGCAGAAAATTTGAGCACAAGTTGAATTTGCCTGTCAATCGCTCTACACACATAATCATTTAAAGTGCTATCAAACAAAGGATGTCAAATCATACCTTAACATGTACATTTGGGCAAAATGGATGTGAGGCCCTTTTGCAGATGCTGATGTTTTAAAATGTTTCGAAAACTATTGCTATGAGCCCTTCGACCGTTTAGTCCTTCATTCTTCAATTAGTGCATTCCTTCCTTCATAATGAGCAGCTTAACACGATTCTTCAAAAGTGGACAAGACTTACTTTGTCTTGCCTTCAGTATATTTTGAAACAGCTTGAACCGCATTTGAATGTACACAACTATGTAGAAAACAACTTGAAGAGTCCCTGTGCCCAGGACTTGCCAACATACAACCTTCTGGACGGTGGCCCAAATGAACCACAAAAGGATCCTTAAGACCATTGCACAATTATGCATTACTGGCACAGAACGCTTTTCACAGGATTCTTCCTGCGTGTTTTGCACACACACACATTACTGTTGTATTACCCGCCGTCGACTTCTTGAAAGTGAAGGTTCTTTTCGGTAGGAAATGTTGGCGGTGGTTAATGAATTGTGAAGTTTGTTAATGTCGGAACTGCAATAGCATTTCAAACTAAGTCTCGTAATTTTGACAGGTAACCTACGTTCCGAACATCAGCAACTAGTTAGCTTTGCTGACTCAGCTTTTTATTTTCGGTGACGTGGCATAGATTTGTTCCCATTTTACCTATGACTTGTATCTCTTCAGTAAAAGGTTACTTCCCGTATAGTCCTTCACGTCGGGTAAATTTTACTCACTCAAGAATTCTTGTAGGTGGGTTGAGTCACTCACAAGTAAATAATTTAATAGTACAAGGCCCTTAACTTTCTTCGGAGAAACTGCATTTGCCCTTTAAAGCAGGCTAAACTTCAAACAGCCCTCTCAGTAGCGGATGAAGGCCGGAGAAACAGGTGCACATGCACCGGGCCCCCACATTTAGGGGCCATTAAAATTTTGAGAAATGGTGTTATGGTCCATGACATGTGACTTTTATAAAGTAACGTAGGCGCGATGCGCCTCTTGTGATGTTTGGCCGACTACCATACCAAATCCAGGACTACGCGCGGGGCAGACCTATAATTATTGCAACACGAATGTTTCCATGGTGACTAGCTATTCGCTTTTTATTTTTGACCTAAACTGTTTTCAGGTCACATCACTCATACGATCAGAACTTCGAAACGCTGTCAGCCAACAACTGTTTCACTTATGTTTCAAAAATAACTTATATTCCTCGCCGAAAGGAATCATGATGCAGCCATGATCAGGCGCGGATCCAGGGCTCCAAAAAAGGGAGGCGTAATTTTTGTGGGCGAAATCCGGAAGTCTTTGATGGATGTCCTCTCCCGACAAATGTTAGAAGCGATTTCCTAGCATCTGGTAACCAGAAAAGTACATAAAGGAGAACAATTTTCGATTTTCACTTTTTCCTTTCCTTTTTTTGGCCAGTGAAAGAGGTGCACGCCTCTGTGCTCAGTAGCGTAGCCAGAGGGGGGCAGGGGCAGACTGCCCCCTCCCCGGGCGAAAAAGCGAAGTAAAATCGGGACGACGGAAAATGAAAAAAAAAAATAAACGAAGGGAAAAAGAGGGAGAACGAAAAGGGAAGGGGAAGAGGAAAGGGGAAGAAGGGAGAAAAAGAGAAAAAAGGGAAAATTACAGGAGAAAAGGGAAATAAAATAATAACAATAGGAATCATTATCGATGGAAGGAAAGGGTGGAGAGAAGGAAACGGGCTTCATAAGGTAGAGCACTGGTTCAAATATCGACGGGACGAGTATACTGATACAGGTAGGGCTATAGGGACCGTGGAAAAGACCAAAGGGAATGAGAAAGAGAAGGGCTAAGAAGGCAGAAACGGGACGAGGGATGAAGCGAGGCAGATTGTGCATGAGAAAGAGGAAAAGATGAACTAGGAAAGGGAATAGAGAGCGTTAGACGACTAGGGAGTCCGGAAGGACAGACTATGAAGCAGAGCAGTCAGAGTAAGGGGATAGAAAAATGGACGTAAAGCAAGACTGTCAGTGTGGGAGCTATAGGGATAGTAGCTACCGTCCCGATTTTTATTTTTAATCACTATCAAAAAGGGATACTTAAAATAAATGTCCCGGTGCAGATTTTCTTTCAAAGTCACACAATGAGTGGAAAGTATCCAGTTGCGTTGCCACTTATTGAGGTTTGGTGTCAGAACCCTAATGAGTGGTCAAGAAAAGTTACCAAGAGAAACTATAACCATGAATTTGAATATAACATGGGCAAGCTCCACCCATATTTTGCTTTCCCAGCTGACTAGATATAAAGTGATAAATCTTAGCTCTATGCACTTACACTTTATTTTGTTCTCAGGGGACCTCCTGGTGTTGCTGACTTTGGCAGCAATCCTCCTAACATCTTAAAACCCAAAATATGTAGTAATTTTGGAGTGTAACGCAGTAGCGTGCGCAATGGGGGCCGGGGCCATGGCCCCCACCATTGTAAGTAGTCGGGGGAAAATCAGCTAGTCGGGGAAAATCGAAAGCAGTCTGACCGAGACTGGCCGAGCATCAGGCGCACTCTCCCTCCCCCAATTGGCCGTTATGGGTGTTTTAACATGCTTCAGAATGTGTCAAATATAGCACCATTTTTCATCTCAGCGAGCTTCTAAAAGCAAAATTCCCCTCCCCCGGGACGGCGAACAATCAATTTTTTGTCTCTCTATTATAACAACAATCACTAAACAAATAGCAGTCTGAAGAACGGTCAATCATGTAGTTATAAAGATGACTACTTTATACTGGTCATTAGGCAAGCGTTAAGCCAGGGGTGGAGGAAGAGGGCAGCCGCCCACCTTATTTACAATAGTGCTAGTGTTTCCCCTTTTTATATGCGATAAATAGGCCCGGGAAGTGCCATTTCCAGCCATCTGGGAGGGAATTTTGGACCAAAATTTTCTTGCGCTCCGCGCCACCATCGGTTGGCGCGGAGCGCTGAGAGACTTTCTATGAGCTGCGTCCCTCCCACTTCCTTGACATTTTTTTCCTACGCCCCTGTTAATAGTTTGCAGCTAGCCAGTTGGACTTTTCTCTGTGCCAGTCGGTGGAATTCACAGTCTACCCCCACCTCACAAATCCTGCGCACGCCACTGGTGTAACGTACAACACCCCGGGAAGGATCATTTCCTCAGTCAAGTTTGGGAAGGCATTTTGGCCAAAATATTCCCTGTACGCTTCGCGCCAACTGGTGGTGGCGCTCCGCGATGACAAAGTCTCAAAGGGTCTCTCTGAAAAAAGGCATTGATCCCTCAAGAATGATTCCTCCTCGATCTTGCACCGAGTTTACCACTGACAGTTCACCCCGGCTCCATCAAATCGAGTTATGGTAAATAGTTAATTGTGATCATCGTGACTATAAGTTCGCATACTGATAAGGCCATTTGAATATCAAGTCGATAATTTATTCTCATGCCCTCAATTCTATTCCGAAACTTCCGGACTTGTCCCGGGGTGATAAACTGGACCCAAAAGAAACAGTGGGGGGGGGGGGAGGACCCAGCACAACAATTAGTTTGAAAAATCATGAAAGGGGTACTAAAATTTTCGTTTTGCCCCCCCCCCCCGGGCCGAAGACCCTGGCTACGCGCCTGTCTGTGCTGGATCCACGCCGATGATGGCGTGGGTGAGTGTGCGCGTGTAAAAATAGACCATTTTGGGCAAAGTCTTTATCTGGGGTTATCTGGCATCAATTGGTCTTACTAAACTAGTAGGACCTCCAACAAAATTCTCATCCCGCCCCCTACCCTCCCCCACCCCCACACACACACACGCTTCGTCCGGCCCTGAACCCTCTGTGTTGAGCTTTACGCGTGTACATTTAAATTTCTTAAGCATTAGAAATTCTTTTCTTTATTCTACTGGAACTGAGTACATTCAACAACTGTTTTTAATAAGGGATGCATTAGTGAATAAGTCGACCCGTATTTTCTTGTTAAATGACTGTAACAGCTAGGCAAGCATGCCAAAAACGAACATTAATAATACACAGTTTATAATTCACCACCAGCCAACCCAGGTGGTAATCCGTGAATGCTATAAACAGTTTTTCTCGTTGCATTGCAAAATCGCATTTTGTCACACAAGTGTGAAAGTATCGGAAGACGAAAGTGATGATGACGCATGAACGGCAATTGCAGTGACGTATTGATGACACACACAGTAGCGATTCAAAGGTGATTTCCCTTCACTTTCACTAACCGCAAAATTCGACACTCATCATCTGTTCTTGACGTCATAATGCACAACCTCATGGCCAAGTGTTGTTGATACAAGTATACTTTCAGTTTCTTTACAATTAACGTGGAAAGCGAAATGCGAAGTTTCAACAGGGTATAGACGCAATAATTGGAAGAAAATCATTGAATTAGACCAGACTAACATCCAATGAAACTGTGATAGTGATGTATAAATATAAAATATCGAATGTGTCATTAAATTTCTTCACATTTACCGCTCTTTTATCATTACTTAAGAATATTCAAGTTTAATAAAGTGTAGATATTTGCTAAACAAATCAGTAGGGGAAGGTAAAACAGTATTTGTAAAATTGTGACAAGAGAGGAGTTTTCAGTCCGCAATGACACTAGACTAGATAACGTGTATCCAGCCGACGGTAAAATTCACGAAAGATTCAAGAGACTAATTTACATGATTGGCGACGCAGAACACGCGTTGTCGATTTCCGATTACCAAGTTGGGAAGCATGGACAGTGGCGCCGCCAGGCTTTGGTGATTGGGGGGGGGGGGAGCACAACAGATGATGTCGTAATGGCACTTCAGTTAACCTCCCCAGTCTGCGTGCAATGCGTTTTTGTGTGTTGCGTGTGCTCCCTGCGTTCGTATACAGAGTGGGGATCCTTCCTTTGTCAGGTGTCACTACACTAAGTTGCCCCCTCCCCTTTGAGAAATTTTTGTTTATTTAAGGTTGCTTAAATGCAAAATGGTGCTATCTTTGTGATATTTTTGGAGCCGATCACATATCTGTATGACTGGAATTTTCCAGTCATACAGTCGGAAAAATTAGAATTCACTTAATTATGGACATTTGTCCATAATTAAGTGAATTCTAATTTTTAAATGTCCATAATTAAGTGAATTCTAATTTTTCCGACTGGCTGGATGTTTTTTCCAACTGAGTGGCGACGCTTTAAATATTCCCTTTTTTATGCGCCCTGCGTTTTGTATACAGCAGTGGGCATCTTTGCTTTGTCAATACATAAAGGATGCCGTCCTGGGGGAGGGGTCTAAGGGGGTGTCCCCCTCCCCTTTGAGAAATTTTTTGCTAATTTAAGGTTTCTCAGATGCAAAATGGTGCTATATTTGGTATATTTTTGGAGCTGATCATATATAGCTGGAAAATGTCCATAAGTTAGTAAATTCTAATTTTTGGTTAGGTGAAAGAGGAGAGCATGTTGTCCAAGAGAAGAATACGTTGTCAACAAACCTCCTGAAGACTCCCTTTTGGCTACTTTACCGCCTTCTATTCGGACAAAGTTTTTACCCAACAGATGTGCGTGGAGTAGACAGAAACATTGTTGGACTTTAATGAATTTTTTTCCCTCCCCGTCATTGTGCATTATAAAAAGGCATCTAATGCTGACAGATACCTGTATAGGACCTCCTGGAAGCTCTGCATCAAGTACATAAAATGGAGCAATGACATAATGCTTATTACCTGACATCCAAATTATAATGTAGAGTATGACGCAGAGCACTTTACAGCTATCGTATTTTTACTAATTTTGAACGTAAATCCAGATGAACAGTTTCCAGCAATGGAGAACGGGCGGGAGGGAGAGTATAGGTGCAGGAAGTTGATATTAGACCTCCCTGATAGGTATAGCAAAAGTGGTGAAGGACAAACAAGCGCGTTTCAGAATGCTTTTTTGTCGTAAGTGTATTAAAAACCACCATCTATCAGGGGCGTAGCCAGGAATTTGTCAAGGGGGGCGAAGCCCATAGACAGACTCTCAGCGCTTCGCGCCAAAATGGGTTGGCGCAAAGCGCAAGATAATTTTGGCCCAAAATGCCTCATAGATCGCTGGAAATGGCACTTCCCAAGCCTATTTACCGCATATGAATAGGGGAAACACTAGCAACCTTGAAAATAAACATTAAAAAAAACCAAAAATATGCTCAGGGGGAGGCTACCCCCCCCCGGCTACGTGCCTGCCATCTATACCGATAATGGCTGCTCTCAAAGCGCTGGGTAAAATTTTTGAGAAAATGTATAACGGCAAATACGTAATTTCAACTTTCCAAATCATGCTACAACAACTTAGAAAGAAAGATCCCATATTGATGCTAGGCCCCTACAGATGCTGTGATTATAGTTCCATGTATTACTACCTTATTAATGGTTATGAGATGGAGTGCAAACCGTAAAGCACTCGCGCAAAGCGTGCGAAATTTTTCATTAAATAAGATTTCCATGACAAAACCTGAATTCAGAATCTGCATCGAAACACTTTCAATTGCCCAATTAACCTAAATGCCACTTAAAAAGCCAGTCTTTTACCTGGTAATTCGTGAACAGCATTCAACTTTTGCTGCTGTGCTTCTCCGGGAGTTGCTATCACAAGATATTGATAATAAGAACATTGTGGTAAGGTTTGAAGCGCGCGGAGCGCGCGATATTTTTGATAGTTTACGAAGGATTTGCAAAAATTCTGGTAGTTTGAGAAACATTTGAAATAGAAAATGGTTAAATAGCTCTGTCACTCGGTTAAAGCACACCTCACCCTATCCCCTACAGAAATCTATAGCTTAATCGCCTTTTGGGATCATTTTAAAATTTTCAAAAAAATTTCATGGGGGGGGCACGCGCCCCCCATGCCCCCCGTGCCGGAGCCACTGAGCATGGAAATACTCCGAGTTCGTACTTCCATAGTTGAAGGCTCCCAGGAAGACCTAGTGGAAGAAAGAGCTGAATCATAATTTACTAAGTACATTGTCTTTTCGGGCGGAACAAGGGCGGCAGCTGACGGATCTCTTTTGAGACCATGCTGAAATAAGTAAGCCTGGGATACCATGTGAAAGTCTTCGCCTTCACGACTGATCGCGCCCTGTAATTCGTGGTTCTGTTCTAGACTGGCTAAGCAGAGCATATATGCACTACACAATATGACCATCAAAGAGCCAGATGCAGACTGTAGTTTTTGCAGGCCTATTACCTGATCATGCTTTGAGAAACTTTGGGAAGAAGCATCATTCAGTGGTGGTGTCAGGATTGCCCGACCGGGGGGGGGGGGTTACTAACTCGAAGCCTCGATAATGGCAACAAGTTTCCAGGAGAATGACGAACAAAAGCTTTTAGACTCGCAAAGTGCACCGGATGTAAGGAATTTTTATTGAAGAAATTTTGAACTGAAGAAATAATGGAAGTTTGAGATTTTTGCTGAAGGAAATTTCAGATGTGGGCATGTTTTAACTGAGGAATTAGTCTAGCTCATGCAGTATTGCTCTCCCATAAAACTACGTATTGCCGTGAGTGTTTTCTCAACTTTTGAAACCACACATTCCACTTCCGCTGTGGCAACGGGCAAGAAGATGACCAAAATCAATAAAAGGGTATAAATCTTCGGAAATATCGTCGCATCACACTGCTCCAGTGTCCAAATGCGGTAAATATAATGCTGGAAGCCTTCTTAAAATTCACGAAATAACTGTCCCTTTTGGTCGGATGCAGGATTTTAAAGGAGGGGGTCGAGCGAATGTCCCAGGCACGTGTGGTCCGAGAGGTGGCAATGGGGGAGGGTTCGGGAGGGGTGTCCCCCTGGCGACATGGGAACTTTTTGAAAATTCCACATGAAAGTGTGTAATTTGGTGACTCTTTCAACGTAAATCACAGACATCAAAATAAATGTGATTATGTCCCATTCAGAAACAGAATGACAACTGTTCACTTGAAAAACCCTAATGGCACCGCCAGAATTTGATGACTGGGGGTAGGGCGGGCACCACAGAAGATGATATCGTTGTCCCACCGAAGATAAACCCGGAAATTCGGTGTATGTATGCACATGCGTATCTACGATACTTTGCACCCGGAGTGGATCCTTTGTCACCTAGTGTGGAGGTGCCGTCACGTGGGAGGGGTCTCACGGAAAGGGGACCCCTCCCCTTTGTGAAATTTGTGTTCGTCAAAGGTGGCTTATAGATGCAAATTGGTGTTATTTTTGGTAAAGGTTCAAACTGATCATATGTTAGAAAATTCTCATACTTATTTTTGTTGGGTGTAAGAGTAGGGTGTTGTGTCTTAGTGGATGGGGTGAAACTCCTCCCCTTGAGAATTTTTTTATGTAAGGTGGCTTTGATGCTAAATGGAGCTATCTTTGGGAAACCATTTTACTGACTGATTATATGTTCAGGAATTACCGTTATTTGGTGTTATTTTGGTGCGGCATGGCTCACTTCCAATGCTGGCACCATGAGACCGGCATAGGGCCTCCTCAAAATGGGGACTTTAGTATTATGCTTTTAACTGACATCGAATGACACTATACAGGAGAACACACAAAGCATTTAAGGAAAATTGAAGTTTTGCTAATTTTGAACGAGAATCGAAATCTACGGGATTGACCGATAGAGGAACAAAGGTATAACAAAAGGGGCTAGATGATTTTATAAAGCATATTCTCTGTAAATGCACTTAATGACCATGAATAAGTTTGTGTAATGAGTAGTGTACTTCAATTCATGTGGGCCTACATCATGCTGCAAATGTTGCTCATAATAGGCTAAAAGGTTGCCACATAATCGGCTCTTGATGGATGCAAGTCTGAGATGAGACTTATCACTCTTCCTTTCGGGAACTAGTTCTCGCTAGAAGAATTATGTGCATCATTGTCCAAATCACGAAAAGAGACAAGTTAAATCAAACACTCAGGCATGGAGTGTAAAAAATTATGCGCGAAGGTTGCCGAAAGTTTTGCATGAGAACTAATGTGAAACCTGCACCTTTACCTTGGCAAAAATAGGGACAGTGTCAAGAATAAATAGAACGGGAATAAAATCTGTGAAAATTTTGGTAGTTTGGGGAAGATTTACGGAAAATTTTGATAGTTTGCGACCAATTTGTAAATTAACAGTGTCCTCCCTTAATTTTTTTCTCCCTCCTTTTTTTCTCCTCTTTTTTCGCACTTTTAACTTTTTCCTTATTTATCAATGGAGGAACGGAGGCATGGCCTTTCGGGCCCCCTGGATACGCCACTGTCCTGCTCTTTGAGCAAACTAAGCCTATGTTTTCCGTTGGGGCCACTGGTCTTCGTCGCGGATTAATTCTTTACCATAACCATTAAGGCTCCTGGAAGAAACTGTAAAATTTCTTGTATTGGGGCAGCATTCCTCAACGGGGTTATAGCACCCCTTCCCCACCTGAAGCATAAAAGTATCAATTAGCTTGTTCTCAAGTTAACCTTTAGACCTACGTGTTTCACGTATCACCAGGCCACTAACAGGGGTCTGGGGCGCACTTTAAGTCAAATAATAGAAATCATTCACTTACAGTAAACAGGTTAAAGTTCTCCATATTGAATTTTTGAAACAGACTTAGTTTTCATCTTATTTGTCAAGTTGATTCTATAAATCATTAATAGGGAAGTATGGATTTGACCTTTGAAGTGATGGATCTTAAAGTAATCATAATATTGCAGTTGGAGAAATCAAAATAGAAAAATCAATTTGGTGCATTCCCATCCTCATAGCTTTTTTTTTTCTTTTCTTTCTTTTTTGTTTGTTTTTATTTTGCTGATGGAGGATATTGAGGCTCATTCATGTAATCTCATTTTTGCTAGAGCTTACCACACAATCATTTTCTTATGTTGAAGATAGTCCCAAATTACCCCCTGTTGTAACCGAAATTGTTAGGTAAACTTGGCAAATAACCGAAGTTCTCTCAAAACGCACTGTCAAACAGATATATAAAATCAGGTCATTTTTTTACAATGTAACATTATGTTGGCAACAAGTTAGTTTCAAGTAAAAACAAATAAAAGTAAAGGTATTATTGTGTTGTAGTCCATAAAAGATATCAAATGTATATCTTCCATATTCTGCAATAAATATTTCAGCATAAGGAAAGATCTTTTAAGATGGAAGTTGAAGTAAAGATTTTTGTATATCAAGCGTTTTGGCGTATTTGTTTAAATTTCTGTTAACACAGAATTTGCCCAAATGTAGCCTGCGCTATCGTTGTAATTTGTCAAAGAATAATTGATCTGGGATTTCAATTAACAAGTGTTAAGAGGACGCTTTGAATACCCTGAACTCAAAATGTAAATGATAATGAACATTTTCTTGCATATTGATTGACAGGTTTTTAGATCGTTGAAACCAGCTGAGATGGTTGTGTGTGATACCGGAAGTTAATTGTTTAAGACATAAAGGGGTAAGGGTTAACCAATATTGTGGGAAAGGACAAGAAAATGAGACCACATCTTGAAACACACCGTGAAAAATGCATTTTGACATGCTTAGCGTCAGGCACGGTGCATTGTATACTCCAGAACGTAATGCAAATTTTTTACATCAATCTGATTCTCTGATCCCTGATTTTCTTCCTTCTGGAATCCATTCTACTGGAACATATCCTGTTGTTCTCTTGTGAAATCGCAAAAAACGAAACATCCGGCATTTCACTATACAGACTTCTGTGAGCTCGACCCGAGAGTATGTTTCGTTTGATTCGCACAGCTCATATCCCGAATTAGCCAGGCGGCAAGTTTAGGCTAAAATTATGGGTTTAATTGCAGTTGCTTAATATAGAAAGTGGGACGTCCCGTTGATCACAGCAAGCGTTGCGATGAGTGCTGTTAAAAAGCAAACACATGAGGGTGGCAATCAACAGTTTTCAAAAATTCACAGATAGAACAATTACCGATACTGATATAGAGAGCGCACCGACGAAAACTTAACAGTACCGTACTCCAGAGAATACAGAGGTACAACGGTGTAACAGCAACGTATTATACACACAGCCTTGCACAGTACTGAAGACTCAACCGACTAGCAAAATGGATTCGTGCAGCAAACAAGCTAACTTACGTGATTCTAAAGACACTTTGGTAGGCGTCGAAGATAGATGGGAGGACGTGGTACCATCTAGGGGTAGCGTGTTACATTCATCTATGAGGTGGTTGATTATTGTGACAGTGCTCATGGGGTTTGTTTTGATGTTTTTCGTGGTAGCTCGACAACAGATACAGATAAACACAATGCAACTCGAGCTGGACAGTCTTCTTCACTACGAAATAGACCAGGTAAGTTTGATCGATCTCGGCCGTCTTGACTTCGTATTAAAAAAGTTGCGTAAGGGATCTTTCAACCTTTTGAGGGTTTAATCACGCATTTTAAGCAATGTAGTGAAAAGCATTATCAGAAGGCATACTACGGTACTAAACTTGACTTAAGTCGTTATCAAAACCGATTAACATCGATTTGGATTGCTTTTGTTGTCTTTTGCTTTCCAACTTTTCTCTGTCTAATATTAAGTTACCGAAAGGACAAAGGAAGGAAGTTTTTGATTGTAAGCCACCTGCAAAAACTTAAAAGAGGGTAAGGACCCGGCCCCTAATAATTCTCTAAGTTCTTTTTATTCCATATTATTCCAGACTGGAATGTCACAGTACGGTAGTCCAATAAGCCCCTGCGTCCCGACCAAAAACGAGGGATGGCTCTCAAAGAAATGTTTTGAATACTTGATACCAATCCAAAAGGAATAGGTCTGTGTCTTTAGCAAAAGATAAGTTCATTAAAATTATTTGTGGATTCGGTAATTCCAAAGGCATAACGGTTAGCTTGCATCTAAGCAAGTCTCCGCTTAACGAAGAAACTGGTGCAGAATGTTCCCATCTACTTACCTTCCCTGTGTTGAAAGTGTCATTAAATTTATGGAATACAAAACTACCTTAAGAAGTTTTTACTCATTATAAGCACGAAACTGTAACGTAAGCAATTGAACTGCTGTCTGAAGGCGGTATGGGGGCGTGCTGAAGTTTCCTCTCCACCATTAGGATTTGGTGTTAATTATGTTTAACTAATCGTTATCATGTCAGTAAGCCCACTTTTCAAGCTTCAAAACCACTTATCTTCTACGCGTTGTTCTCATTTGATATACATGGTTACCCATTACCAGTATTTTAACCCACAATTGACAAGTCTATAAGGGACAACATCATATTCCTTCCGTTGTCTATGTGATGAGATGGCGCCCTATGTAATCGAGCATATGTAACTTCCACCAGGATGGTATTGATGGGAAAGGCTTTACACAGAGAAGTTGGTGTATCAGACCGATATGGCTATACAGACAAATAGGCCTATCTTCTAAGCATTAAATCTTTCTGCAAGAACGTCAACAGCTTCTCAAGGTGGGGAGGGGGAAAGGAGGGGAGGGGAAGGGAAGGGGGAGAGGAGGGGAGGGGGAGAGGGGGAGAGGGGGAGGGGGAGAGGGAGGGGAACATGACCTTCACCAGACCTACTTCAAGCACGATTGCAAAGCCCTAGAAAGGAAGAATTTAGTGCTCTGGAAAAGTTTTAAGGCCACATGGTCTGTGGTGTGATCGGAGGTGTAATCTTAGGCATTTTCCCACGATTTTAATTCAGTAAATGGCTGTTACCACCATCTTCAAATCTGGTTTCATTGAAGCAGCTACATTGTAAGTTATGGAATAAAATATGTGCCTGATATTATTGTGGGTTCTGGAAACTTGCGTCGAGGAGAAGGGGATAATCTTTTCCACTTTCAAAAGTGGGGGGTACATATCCGTCCCCCACCTGTTGGGGCGCACTGAATGTATTAGTGCTGGTTATTACTGTTTTATGTTCTTTTCATGGTCCAGTAGCGTATGGGTAGGGATGAAGGTTTTGGGGGTAGTCCGGCTTTGGATTCAGTACTCAGTTAGAATGGCTATCTTCATAATTGGGTCTACAGTAATAAGAATTAGACTCAATTTCGACGAGTCGCTTTTTTAAGACTGTGGGACTTGACTTGTACTTGCCTTTCAGGGATTTGTTTACATTTAAGTCATTGATGATCTCCAGGGCTATGTTCAGGGCAACAGATCCCGGGGACAAGACGGAAGCCATGCAACCATCCCGATGCCAGCTAACCATATACCAATATTACAGTGGGAATGGTCTTAACTTTCTTGCAATTTAAACTATACTTTTTAGTACTTAAATTTATTTTACTTGCACAATCATCTTCAAACAGAAAAACAGAAATGTCCTTTAAATCTGTTCATGAAAATTTTTAATTCAGTGGATCTTACACGCGACGTAATTAGAGGGGACGTTTTGCTGTTAGGGGGAACTTGTTGTCTTACTTGGCTTAGTATGTTTGTTTTTTGTTCTTTGACAGGAGTAATATCGGATAGGCCTTTTATCGAATTGTGTTATTGTCGGTTGCCCTTCTTATCAGTCGCGACCGGTGAGCCAGTGAGCATTATCAGGGCCAGGGAGAAAGCCTAACTTGTAACGCCTAACGCCTATAAGACCTGAGACTTGCCCTTAAAGCTCGGGATTGTTTCTAAAGACTTTAAGACATTTTTTACCCTTTTTAAAAAAGACTGCAACAGTTGCCGTACAATAGCCGATGTCACTGTTGTCATGACACGCATCTGAATATTACATGAAATCATAGAGCGACTGCTTTGCCATCTACATTTTGTGTTTAAATTAGTTGCACTTAATGCTGTTTGATAGCTCGAAAATACTGCCGCTTTAAGCTTTCAATCTCATCTGTCATTCAAGCTCTTTATGCTGATATATGTGACTGCTAATGAACCTGGAATCACAAAATCTGGAGTGTTATGGAAATTAAAGTTAACGTGTTTTTCCTTCATAGATCGAACACAATTATATGGACGAAGAGCTCAAAAACAACGAAACTGAAACAGAAGGTAAAAAAAATAACAAATAGATACTGGAACTTACTTTCTTAAGATAATTGACAGAACTTTTGAAAGTAAGCCATTTGATTTACTCTCCTTACAACATCAGTAAACAATAACTCATCAACATTCTTAATTTACAGTTCCCAGTTGTTTATTTCTTGGCCTTCTTACTTAATTGTTAGTAGTTTCATGCGTATCTTGCCATTTGCCAAGTGACTTCAGTTTAGTGAATTTGCCAGGATTTCACTTGGGCTGACCGAGAAAGCCTATTGCAAAGCTCAGCTGATGGTAATCACTAAGTGAAAGTCGCCTTCTCTTTTTAAGGAAGGTATTCTCAGGGATGTAAAACTCGCTCCTGTTCCTGTTTGGTACCTCCACACATCCGATGGATAGTGTATCCCTACGACTGGAGCAGGGGAGGCGCAAGGATTGGCCAGCTCTCCGACAGGAGGCCAGGAACACGAAGCCCCAACAAAAGCTAGGGATTGCTGGAACGAATGGTAACATAGAAAAATTTTTGGTCCTTATGGAAGAAAATTTGAAACTGGATTTAAAATTGACGAAACTTTCTCAAAAAATTGGGTCTTAAAATGGAAGAAAATTTGGAAAATCGGGTTCTTATTGAAAAAAAGTAAGAGCAGAAATTGGTAAACTGTCAGGATGACTGGTCGCTCCGGGGATTACATACTTTATCCTACCAAATAAAGCTTCAGAAGAAATTTCCCCGACGGGGAGAGGGAGGCATAGCCTCTGCTTCCCTTACCTGGCGCCACCCCTGGTCGGGAGTGGTAGGGAATCTTTCTGCTATCAGGAACTTCTTATAAATTACCGACAATTTGAAACCCCTTATCAGCACCTCTGCGAACAGCTTTGCGGAATAAGCAAATTATACATCATTTCCGATTCCACCTGGATTTATTTCAGTACTCTGAGGATCTCTCGAATGCCTCACCAAGATTCACGTTACATTTGTTTTTATATTTATTTCAGGTGTTATTCCACGGCAAAGACGACAAGTTGGCAACAGTCGATCGCAGGTTAGTATATATATATATATATATATATATATATATATATATATATACATACATATATATATATATATATATATATATATATATATATATATAGAATACATAGTTGTGAAACAACACTGGAAATAGTGCTCAACCGATGGGAGCGAGTATAAATCCAAATAATAAGTAAACTCTATGACATTTTCAAGATACAAATTTGTTTCGTATGGGCTTGTAGCCCACACTCTTCAGTCTTAAAATGTGATATCACATTTTAAGACTGAAGAGTGTGGGCTACAAGCCCATACGAAACAAATTTGTATCTTGAAAATGTCATAGAGTTTACTTATTATTTGGATTTATATATATATATATATATATATATATATATATATATATATATATATATATATATATCAGTTATTTGAGGGAGTTAGTAAGATAGCTTCCTCATCATATAACCCTCGATGAGTCTAATTGTTTGCGAATATAGATCCCAAAACGTGGACTCTCCATCCCCTTTCGACTTAAAACTACAGCGATACAACTATCATACAAGAAGCTACAGGGCAATGGTGAAAATATGAAGTAAAAAGTTTTTAGATTTTTCTATTACGAACTAGGCTCTGAAATGGCCAAAGCTACTATATTGTGACAGGTGAGATTAATCTCCACAGAAATGATGCTTGTCTATCGATTAGCGAGGATGGATAACGGAAAAGTCAATTGCCTGTCTGAAAAAAATATGATGACTACAGAGGAAACCAGAGGCTTTTCAAATGCTTCGAAGGTACTTCAAACTAAATTTGGGGAAAAGCTTAAGCCCCTTAAAAGTGGCCAAATTTGATGTTTTAAACTTTTCTGTATTAGGCAGTGAAAATCTCAAGAGTGTGTTGCGTCTACAAGGTACCAATTATTGAAGAACTGCTATTTTTTCTCAACTTTTTGAGTGCATGGTGAGAAATCTGAAATGTCATCTGGTAAATGAATCAGACAAAGTTTTTGTGTTTCTTTATAATCTGATAATGTTGGTATTTCATAATTTTGCTTGGTACTCCTATAACATAGGTTTAGGTCTATACTTGACCTACATGGAAAAATATCCAAACATTCCAACAGTATCAAATTTCAAGGACAAACAAGGTACCCAATTATACAAAATGACAAGAGCAATCCAAGGCAATTTGCCCTCTTAGCATCATATTCTGTGACCGGACAACTTAGGACCCCTACAAAATGATACCAGACAATGTAATGGTTGGTATATGAAGTAATAAAGGAGTTGATCAAACTTTTCGTCAGCATAGTTACCAATTAATCCACTTGGCACCAATTAAAGATTCAACAATTTCAAACCACTATTTGCCTCTTATTTGGAGTTTGTGGAAATATTTGAGACATCAGGTTGAGCAAAAGAGACACTTAACTCAAAAGTTTCATTTTATTTTCTCTAAGATATTTTTGACCACAAAGCTTCCAGACCAACACATAATATTTTGATGACCAAAAAGTGAGACGTTATAGTGGTACTGTAACTTCAATTTGGATATGGGAAAGTGTGATTCTAGCCAAAACTTATTTTCACACGTTTTTCACATGTGAACTTGTGATATTTCTTCACATTTTGTCTCTCTGTTACAGGATAGTGTTCAATTTGCCCATCTCATACAAATACAGAACACCCCTGGAGCAAGTAAGTTGACTTTTGCAGCTAAATAAGATGTTGTGATGGTATTTATCTGAACCGCTTTTAAAATCATGAACAAATTCTTAGTTACAAACGCCGCTATGCTCAACAGGGCAGGGCAGTCACAAGTTTCTCAAAAAACTGTGACGTGTTATTTAACCAAGGGAAGGACGTTTGAGACGAGTTCAAATTACACGTGTTTCACATTAAGGCTTCTTCCAGATCTCGTGGTGAAAAGGAAAGGAATTATTTATTAAGAAATATAAAGCACCGAAGTTTTTCTGTAGTGACAAAATTATAACGTGGACTAACTTTGCTTTCAACCATATGTTAGGTCACACGTGAAGAACTGATTTTGCGGAGCTGGACATAAGCCCTCATAAAACATTGATCTTACTTTCTTCAGATAGACCCTACCTGTGGGCTCGCCCGTCATCATCGCGGTATTCAGTCTCTAATGCCTATTACTCTAATGTTCAGTTGTATCCTTCAAGCGGGGGAAGCCACGTTCAAGCCATAAATGTTGCACGGAGTGGATGGTATTACGTTTATTCCCAAATCCCATACAAGTTTAACGAAGATGATGTACTTGGACACAAGATAGTAAAGGTGGGAAACTGTGGTAACGGTGTTGACGTGCCCGTATTGCAGACCATGACACAACTGCCCTATGAATCGTAAGTTATCATACATATCATTTTCTTGAGATTAATCGCTCTATGACTCGCAAGAGTCTTTTCTAAAGTAAATTGCAGAAAAATGTCCTCAGTCTGTTAACTAATGGTTAGAAAGATACATCCAATTATGATAAGTATGATAGACATGTTAAAGATGAGTGCTGGAGATTTCAAGTCCAGGCTTCGCCTGGAGGCCAATTTCCTCCCCTCTGACGGCCTCGTTAGGGTGCTGCCTAGGTCTCCTTTCTCTGCCCTCGGATTTTTTGGGTTAGATGAGGCTTTTTGATGTCTTTTCAAGGACAGCTATAAAAATGCCTATAAGAAGTCCCCCCCCCCCCCAAAAAAAAAAAATAGTTTCCGGTTTTAATTAAGAGGTTCGAATCCATAGTAGGTTTTTCAACGGGCCCTCCGGCCCTCCTTCTCATGGTCCTGCCACTCAAACCGGTTGCCACGCAGATAAAGTCGTTACACAGTGGACCGAAGAGCGTATTTCCGGACCGTTAATTGTCTGACTGTACTTTTGCAAAATCTCCCATATGCAAACTACGAACAGGCTTATTGCATGCAGCAACCTTGCTTCATATTCGGTGAATACTTAAAAGGCGTTGTAAGAATTGGGCCATTTCAACAAAAATAATTTGCTGACTGTGCACGGCTGGAGAGCCCCCTCGTCGGGGAAATCGTAGCGCTACCAATGTGTAAGACAAATTGATACTATCTGCATAAATGCATCGTAACCTTCGATAAGCTATTATTCCATTCACATTTGAGAAACGTTTAGTCTACTATATATGTAACCACATGGTGTTATTCCATCATAGATTCATTGTTATTCAAAGAGTCACAGTCAATTGTTTAACATTTCAGAATAGCTCCACCATTTACTGTAGGAAAAGAGTTGGCCAAGAACGGTAATAAGTCTCAAGATACTTCATTTTGACGTCATTTCCATATGATGTATCGTACGACTAATTGACATCTTTTTCAGTTATTTGATCTTACGTTTGTGTGAGACTTGTCATTAATAAAATCTTTCACTTAAAAGTTTAATATATTACTTTAATAATCATTTCATTTTCTCCTTCGGGTTTATATAAATCAGAAACAGCCGATACATGCAAAACTGGAAGTATCTTGGGGGTATTGTACACCTCGCTGCTGGGGATAGTATTGAAGTTCGTCCTGTCACAGATTTGACGATTGATCAAAGCTGGTTGCACGGAGGCCAACAAGAGAGTCAAACAGGGGGATATTTTGGGCTCTTCGAGGTCCAGCTGCAACTACCAGTCGAATCCCGAATTTGCCATCGTCCATAGGAGGGAAATTACTTGAAGGTCCGAAAATTTGTGTAGGCAACTTGGAGAGTAAGCTTTGGACGCAAGAGAGTGAGAATCAAAATTTGCTGAGGGTGCTTGTTCAGTGTGAATGTAAATATTAATTGTACAAAGCAGGAGCTTAACCAGTTGTTATTTATTTATTATTTGTATGGATATGTTCATGCTGTAAACAACAACTGTGACTGTGTATGTAAACTTGTAAGAGTAGGCACTTTGGTTGTTTGCCGTATACCGTTGCGTTGAACATTGTAGCAAGTTTTCGCTTTGTAAGACCCTTCATATAAGATGTAAGAAATATCCTACCTTCTTTCTTGAGTTGAATGCTTTGTCGGGGTTGCTAAGGTGGTCTTGAAGCGAAACTACTGTGTAAGGACAAGGCGCAGAGCTCGGGGAGTGCTGTCAAAGTGACAACCATTTCGGTTACCCCAAACCCGCTGTAAACAGGTAAAGAGAACCTGGCTACTCGTTAAGTCGCCTTCATTATAGGTAGTAAGTTGATGCCACAAGTATTGTAGCATAAGCATCGTGACGTCATCAACTTGGCTTATTGCTTTTGGATTCCTTGCCGAAGGCGAAAGGTTTCTATGCAATCACGTCGACGAGTTATATACGTGTGTACGTGTGTGTATGCAGGGAGTTGTTATTCCAAATAACAACTCCCTGGTGTATGTGTTGGTGTGTATATAGGCTATGTGTGTCGGTGTGTATGTATGTGTTTTTGTGACTCGATATCTCAAGATAGCAGTGATGAATATTTCTCGTACTTGGAAAAAGCATTATCGTATTGAGACGAAGAACCCTTTTGTTTTTGGTTGTGGTCAAAGGTCATGTAAGGTCAGCCGCGGTAAAAACACGAAATTTTTAAAAACTGCTTGTAAACATGATATCTCAAGACAACAATGATGAACACTTTTCATACTTGGTATTTAACCTTATGTAGAGGCGAAGAATCCTATCGTTTTCAGTGGAGTTCAGAAGTCATTTGAGGTCATCAGAGGTCAAAAACCAAAAACCTTGAAAAAAAAACACAATATTTCAAGACAGTGATGATGGATACTTTCCATACTTGGTATACAGATTTGTTACTCTAAGTCTAAGAAAGTTTGTTGAAGGTCGAAGGTCATCTGAGGCCATCAAGGATGAAACTATGAAAACCTCGTATACTAAATAGTAGGCGGTACCCCAAAATTGTGTCCAGCGTTTCATGACCAACGAAAAGTTAGGGCTGAATTTTTGGTACCATTCCAAAGATAAAATAACAGAAAACATTTAGTTTTTCAAAAGCATAACTGTTACAGTAATAATTCTAATTTGAATTACCTAATTATGGACACGTGTAAAGGATGTTGTGACTAAAGCATGATTAAACTTACCATTCTTTTAACGAGTGCTTTTATGGCGTAGTATAATAGTGTTCGGTTTCTCACACAGAAGCCCCGGGTCGAGTCCCTTCTAAGACACTTCCATTTTTCATTTTTTTTTATGTTATTCAGTTTTTTGGAGGTTCAAAGGGCCGCTGAGGTCAGCCGAGCAGAGGTCAAATTGTGAAATATCGTCAAAATGATATAGTCAAGATAGATAAATTTGAGGGATGAACTTCAGTGAAACAAAGCAACCCTTTCGGCAAGGAATGACTAAACCTATGGGTTTTCTGGTTTACAAATGAGCTCGTCCTAGACGTCTGTACATACATAACTAGGTTATGTACTGAGATATTTAATGAACACATCGTCAATTTGTCATCCGATTGAGTAGACCCACGTAGTAGGACGTAAGTGTACCGTACACGTGGAAAACTGCCATTTTTACACGCATCGACTAAATTAACAGTACTATTTTATCTATTTTTTGTCGTAATTTATTTCGTTTTGGTTCGTACTAAAAGTCTAGGTGATACACTCTTAAATGGTGGTACCAACTCTAGATTTGATCTAAATATTTTTTTTTTTAAATTTTGTTACATTATACGAAAGTTGCTTAAAGGGAAAATGCAGTTACCCAAACTGAATTTTGTATACCCAGGTATCACAATTCATGAATGGTAGTTTTAGCCATGTGACAAAAATTCTGTAACTGTGTTTTTAAGTTTATGTAAAACAACACCTTTGTCTATCTTGAGAACGCCACTTTAATGTACTGAAAAATTGTCAAAGATTGCAACAGAGGTAAACGAGATATGTTACATTTAGTTCATTTGTCAAGGTAAGTTTGGGGCGACTACTTATTCCCTTTAAAAACTACTTACATATGCTACGAAAATTTCAATAAATCTACACCACTGGAAGGTTACCTCTCCCAGGTCTCGCTTAGGCGCTTCACTCCCTCTATATGGGATCCCCCCAAGTAAGTTCTGGGTACCGTCGCCACTGCCCTTTGAAAAGAGCTTTCAAAGCCATTTATAACGCATTCTCTTAAATTAACAATTGAATATAGTCATAATGACTAAAGTATAGTCATAGTATAGTGCTAATGAACATTGGAATCATATGAGATTGGGTAAAACCTGTTACAAATTGGATAAGACAGTTACAATGTTGTAACTTAAATGCAAAATGCATCTATTTGGAGTAACAAAAATCGTGCAATGACTAAAATAGTCTGTCTATTATTTTAAAACATTGAAATTTCAAATCCTGATTAACAGTAAGAGATATTCGTTCTTCATTTTATTATTTCCTTTTTACCAGCTGAAACTTTTCTGTGTAAGAGGCGCTCCAAAAATATGGTGTTAAAAATTTTTAGTTAACAGTATTACAGATATATAGAGTTAATTAAAATTAGATGTTATTTGAGCTTGTACGTGACTTTCGGTACTCTTAAGAACTGTATGACTTGTTTTGAAGTTATGAATGGTTGAAAAAGACCGACATGATCAATTGTAGAAGTCTTTCAGGACTGGCTTAGTCCAACCCAGATACCGTAAGAAATTAAGGTAAAAAACGAATCCACGAAATGGAAGATTTGTAAGATATTTTTAATCCTCAAAAGACCTCAAATGCCACATGCTGATTGAAACATGTATAGTTAACAGTTTAAACTTTAAAGTATTCCCTTTTACAATTACCTTGCCTATTGCGTATATTGTGTTGGTATTCTGTGATTATATTTTGTAAACGTTATTAATGGATTTCACATTATTGATATCGAAATCCGAAAAGTTGTAACCTAGAAAATTTATAAAGAACTAGAAATGGGAATCATAGGCCTTTATGTAATATAAGCTAGAATCGAATTGTTATTGGTTGAGTTAGGTGTGTATATATGCATATACATGTACTAGGTAGGAGGTAGCATTTACCAAAAGAACACCCGAATGAATATTTATGAAAGGCTGATTACGGTCGTACTGATTTCTTAAGTTTCATTTTAACTATTCGTTCTATACGCTAAGAGAAGTACTACTGAATAAGAATATAGCATACGCCCTTAGATATTTATAAAGACGAGTTGACTTTAACGAACAGTGGTAAATTATAAACAACTCAACACTGTACATAATTATATAAATATTCTTTTCTTTCATTCTAATAATAGTGGCTCGTCTCATGTTTTCTTCTCTTCCATTGTGATGGTGATATAGTAACGTCAGTGACAAACTGTACTACTATTGATCATGCATCCAGGAACTGTTATTCAAATAAATCCTTCTTAAGATATCGTTCAAAGGGGGAACACCCACCAACGAGATCTGATGTGGTAGTTTAAGTATAAAAATATAACAAGGTGAGTGTCAAAATGGTGGCGCTCCACTAAAGTGTCACGAAATCTGAAGTTAAGAAATCCTCACATCGAAAAGTACTGGTTGTGAGCCCCCTCCTCCCATCGATAGATAACTTTTTCTATTACAAAAGTGATGACTTTAATCAGGGACCGCGGAGACGGGGGGTGCTCGGGGGCTTTAGCCCCAGCACCTTTTCTGTAGTGGGGATTGGCATGATAGGCTTTTATTTTCTGGAAACACATTGGGCCGATTCGATGATTAGCCCCCACCACTTCAAAATTGGGTCCGATGTCCCTGTCAATAAAGCTTTCAGTTATTCGGACATCTTTCATGCATAGCTTGTTCCCTACAGCAAATTTGAAACACTTTACTCATTCAGTTTTCATGGGACCTTATAAATCATTACGAATACAAGCATCAATTGACTATAATTCGCAAACAGAGTTTAAATTCATTAAATCTGGTTCATAGTTTGTCTGGCTCATTCAATGCCATTGAAGCATCATTCTGATACTCAAAATTTCTTAAATACCCCAGGATCTGGGGTTATCTCCTCTGACCCACCAATCCGAGACATTCCATATGGGCTGCTGGCACATAAGCATACTAAGCGGCCATTTAGGGCCCCGTGGCTACCAGGCTCAAGTCTGATTGAACCCCTTCTTTCACTTTTGCGAGGGTTCATCTGGCTAGAAGAGAAGCAGATATAATGGTCAGCCCTTCACCTGTGTGAAACCTCACGGGAACAGTTTGGAGGAGAGCGGAGTTGGAATAAAAGACCCCAATAAAATTGGAGTTTAAGAAAATACAATTATAAATATTAATCAATGGTACACCTGTGTCAGTCTGTGCTGACGCGTTCTCATTTCTGGGTGTTGACACACCCCCTGTAAGGCAACAATTTGCATCGTTGCATACTTATGATAATTCATCATTACAGGTGTGAGTATATTCTAACACATGCAGAAGATGTCAGCTAGGAATAAATGAATAGCAAGTCAGTTCCACCATAGAACTTATTTCAATCTCAACTGTTGATCGGTTCTGATGCACGAATATCAATATTTTGAAAGTCAATCAATTGAAAGACAAAAAGTGAAGTTCAAAGTCGTCCTTAGTTAGTTTTTCGAAAGTTGCTCCATAATGTTTGAATTAACACATAACGAATAAACGTGCCTTTCCGTTAAGTTCAGCCTTTGCGAGGGAAATCACCAACGAAAATCACATGTACTTTGTCGCGTGAAGTGGTATGGTAATCATACTTGTTTTGGTCAATTTAAGATGAATCAGTGATGAAGTCAGAAAGCCAGGCCAAATGGGACAGATGAAGAAGTGGTCCCCAAATGGGACAGGTTAAGAAGTGGTCCAAGGCCGGAAGCGGTGGATGGGTGGGCCATTCTGTCAAATGTCTGTTTAGAAAACGAGACCAATACTTCTGGGTCCAGTAGCTCACTTCGGGAACCTTTCGGTTCGTATACATAAGCCTCTGACAATCTCATTGATCTTTTAAAGTGTTGGAAGTTTGAAAAATGAGAAAAGAATAAATGGACTCTCCTACATAAGTGTCTACTCTGTTAAAACCAAACCTGTCAATTTACAAATATTCTTTGATAATAAAGTTTCCAAATAATTTCAGTCAATCCAAACTACTAACATTTCTGTCAAATTTTACGCTTTTATTGTGTAAAATTTAAGGCACTTTATGCTTAAATTAACAGAGATTACATGTAAATCTAGACCAATTATGGAGAAATTTGTTAAAACTAAATTTCACTAATTGGTCAACGAATAACGTTCCACAAAAAGCCGAAGGGCAAAATCAAACGTTAATCCCGAAGAAGTTCTGCTCCTCCAAAGGAGCTACGACCCCTGAAGGGACACCAACCTCTTGACCCTCAGACCTCTATGTTATGGGCCTGCCATGCGTGGCTCGTTAAAGACTGGCTGAAAGGAACAGATACTCTGCATGATCTTAGCCAAACAGCCGCCGCAGAAAAGCCAGAAGGCCTAGAAGCAATGACTGCACATTTGTGCAATGTGCAGCCTGTTTTTTTGTAATTATTTACAGGGAGTTTAATATAATTGGGACATTGACAATTCTCACATACTGAAATCATTGTTTACAAATAATATATCAGTTGTAATTACTTTCAAGCAAGGTAAATAATTACTTATTAAATTCGGGCCTTGAAGGGCAGTTGTTTTACAATGCTAAGCGACCACCCATGTAGGAGAAGCCTATATGGCTTGTAAGTTACAACTTCACGTCGGGTGGCTAACCAACTCAACAATTTAGGTCAAATTTGGTTTCTTTAGAAAGGCCAGTTCAGATGTTAAAACATTACGACACTCTTGGATGAAAAACCCGTCTTACTTTTATCCGGCCGGGAATCGAACCCAGAACCTCCCGGTTGCTAAGCTTCATCGCTTCAAATGCCACCGCCTTTATCCACTCGGTCACAGCATCGGTTTATTCAGTTGCTGATAAAACAAACGCAAATATACATTATGTAATGAGGTAACAATTATTGTAAAAGATATAGCCTATGGATAAAAAGATAAGCTCCCCTCACTTTAGTGTAATGTTTCCTACGTCAAATAGTGGTGAATTTACAGACTTTTTTTTACAGAAAGGTAGGCCTATGTTTTAAAAACTGAAAATGTTCTTTCTATTTGAAAAATACCAAGGCTTTATGTATTTAACTGATTTAATACTTTCAAACATGAATGTTGGTTAAATGACAGTATACTTACGTCAAACAGAAGAAAAACAGAAAATTACTACAAATGTCTTTAAATGTACAGAAATGTTTATCTGTGTGTATGTGTGAAAAGATCATATGAATACAACTGTAGATATCTACAAAGATATTTACCCCTAATGAAAATACAGTATTATAGATACAATATTATAGAGCAGAGTTCCCGAAACGTTTGAGGAAAGGGGCATATTGAATGGCTATACTTGTAATACTGAGGAGGCTGGCGTGAAAGTAACTTCATATAAACACCGCTAAACATATTTTCTTGTTAATCCGAACCACTCCTGTTGGTTTTATTAAGTTAAGCTAAGTTACAGGACCAGATGTTCTACCAATATCTGACAGAATTCTGTGCATGTTTAGAGTCTGATTCTTCGTCAAGTTTCGTTGTCATAGTGATAGCTTTATTGGCGGAGGGTACACAGCGTTGTTACAATGACCATATACCTTATACATAAATAACAAAAGCAACCTCCTTCAAAACTGCCTCAATTTTTCCGTGTGAAGGCGATGAAAATTTGTTGGAATATCACTACGTCACTTCCAGTGTGGCACAAAATAATTCATAATTAGTAAATTGAATTTTTCAAATTCAAATAATGCTCTACAACTCCTCGTTAACAAATTGCACCCCGTTTAATGGAATTGTATCAAAGTTATTGAAGTTTTGGTGAAAATTGACTTGTGACCTTTGACCTTCCTAATTACTATCTATGTTCAGGTAAACTTAAAACCGTGACAACCACCACCAAATAAAGGTTGACAAACTAAGAAACAGTTTTAGGATAGTCAGTCGTTAGCTCTTACAAAATGGTAGAGAGAGAGGCGAAAGGAATCTACGCAATCACGTGATTGTATGTATCTCTGTATGTATGTGTGTATGTGACGCTTGGCTTGTAAACACAATTTCTGAATGCAACAATGATGGATACTTCTCATAGTAAGTACATGGAATTATCATATTGAGAGGAAGAACGCTATTGATTCTGGTGGAGGTCAACGGTCATGTGAGGTCACTGGAGTGAAAAATTTGGGATTCTTAAAACTGTTTGTAAACAGGATATCTCAAGATAGTAACGATGAACACTTTTCATACTTGGTAAATAAATTTATCACATTGAGAGGAAGAATCCTTTTGATTTTGGAGGTCAGAGGCCATCAGAGGTCAAAAATCGAAAATCAGGAAAAACACGATATTTCAAGACAGGGATGACGGATACTTTTCATACTTGGTATATCTAACATAAGGTACCAGGGGTGTTTTCAGTGACTGTGCCACTATGTGCAAAATTTCAAAGACATGGAATACAACAAAACAGCATATCAATTAAACAGTTGTTACATAGGGATTGGTAGCGGGCGGACTGGGGTGGCTCAAGTCCCCCAGTCAAAAATGTGGTGGGGCAGCTGTATGCTTCCGCGGCCCCTCCTCAATTCAAGGACGAAAATCCCTTATTTTTTCCTCTGTAAAAATTTCAAAAATTTGCAGTAATTTTCCTTAAAATTTGTCCGATGTGTTGCACCAAATTGCATCTAAGGACAAATTCAACCATGTAACTCTTTTGGTGTATTAGGCTATAGAATAAACACACATATATACATAGCCACATAGCATCAGGAAGCCGTGCGCCAAGCATGCTATAAGTTCCCCTACCTACTGGCAGCTTTCTCTTTCTCCTGCTCTACAGAGGATAGAACGTGTTTCACAAGTGAACGGAAGAACTAGCTCTATTTTGTTCACCCAAATTGTTTTAAAAGGAGGAACATTTTCATGAATTTTTTGGTTGATTTACAAGAATATTCTCTGTGAGAACCTATATATCATTGTAAAGAGCAAAGATTGGGAATTTGAATGAACATTTTATTTTTGTAAACTAATCTCATTATGTATGCAAATATGCAAATTAGATGACGTCATACGGTTTTTCATAGAAAATCGTACAAAACCCATACATATCACTATTATTTTGTAATTTATAGTGCAGGAGATTGTTTAGCTTTCTTTTCTCTTTCATTTGATACCAAATTTGAGGAAATTGGACCAAAAATGAGGAAGATATGCCCATTTTTCTCTTGCTATACAGCCCACACTGAACTAACACACACTGACCTTATGTGACCTCTACACACAACGCTATGGCTCAGTGCACAGGGGAATGTAAACAACCTTGGATCTAAACGGAGCTGAGTCAGCTTTGTAAGGTAGCTCTAAATTGACATTTTAGTGAATAGAAAAGTCGGAGGGGTGTTGTGGGTTATAATTTTTGATATTGGGAGGGGATTTTTGGGTCAGAAATGCATGTTTTAGGTCAAAATTGACGCATTTTTGAAAACTGAATATGTCTGGTCCTTTGAACCTCTCTAACTCACCCTACCCTTGTAATTTATGCATATTTTTTGGTATAGTTTTGTAAGGAATCTTGTAAAGGACATTTTAGTGTTTGAATGAAAAAGATCGGACTTTCCGTTGTTGAGTTATGATTTTTTTTCTGGATTGGGAATTATGCGAGTGAAAATGTAGATTTTGACCGAAAATGACGCATTTTTGAAAATTATACTTGAAATATCTCTAAACTCCCTATACCTGGCATCTAATCACCTCTCATGGTGTTTCTTTAGGTTCTAAGGTATTCAGAACAAGAGCCCAATGGGCACTGTGGTTCCTTGCTGAATGTAATGAAACTGAGCCAACTACTGAATGAACCAGTATTTCTGTTGATTCACAAAATCTGCTCTGTAGACAATGCACATCTTGTGTTAACACATTCAAGCATAAATAAATTGTTCTGAAGAAATACAGCCTACAGGCACTTCAGGGGATATCAAAACAGACAGGATACAGTTACAATTTGTTTTATTCAATTAAGCAATCACAATTCATGCACGCTCAGTGGTATCTGATCCAAATGATCAGTAACTTGGTTCTCTTTATAAAACTAACAACCCATAGTAGCATTTAATTAACCAATTCCAATTTCCAATTCCTGCAAGCTCACATGTCCTAATCTAAGGACAAATGTTGTCTGTCTAGTGAACTTTCACAACAGTCCTCTGCTTTGTGGGTAGAGAATCTTCTGCAATATTAAAAAGCAGTATTTGATGCACGTTTTCATAATGGCAGAATTATGGATTAAAATCGTAATACTATAATTTCAATTAAAATTGAGATACTTGGCATCTCTGAAAGATGTCCATCTCTGAAAGATGTCCCACATCTTTCAGTCATTGGGTGAATGTGATCTTAATGTGCGGGAATGATACAGTTTTGTGCTTATATTTTTGACTTGAGGAATTCTTGGGAATTTGCTTTTTGGCATCTGGTGATTTCAACTCTGACATCCAACAAAACTCATATGGGTTTTCTGCTAGATTTAATGCAACACCTCAAAGCAAAGATCTATTCAAGCTTCCTACACTGAGATATAGAGTTGAAAACGTTTGCAAAGTTTGACCTCCAGTGACCCCAGATGACCTTTGGTCTCCACCAAAATATTTTTCCCCACCATAAGGCATCCACTAAGTATGAAATTTATCCAAGCTTCCTACCTTGAGATATTGTGCTAACAACAAGGTTATCAGTTTTTGACCCTCAGTGACCCCAGATGACCTTTGACCTCCACCCAAAACTGTATGGCACAGCTTCTCACTATGGTGTATCTATGTACTAAGTATGAAATCTATCCAAGATTTTTTCCTTGAGATATTGCATTAACAAGGTTTTCAGTATTTGACTCTCAGTGACCCCAAATGACCTTTGACCTCCACCAAAAATTAAAGGATTCATCTTCTCACCATAAGTCATCCACATACCAAGTATGAAATCTATCCAAGCTTCCTACCTTGAGATATTGTTTTAACAACAAGTTTTCAGTATTTGACTGCTGGTGACCCCAGATGACCTTTGACCTCCACCAAAAGCTACAGCATTCATTTTCTCACCATAATGCATCTACATACCAAGTATGAAATTTATCCAAGCTTCCTACCTTGAGATATCGTGCAAACAAGGTTTTCGGTCTTTGACCCCTGGTGACCCCACAAGACCTTTGACCTCCACCAAAAACAATAGGGCACACCTTCTTACTATGACAGATCCATATACCAAGTTTCGGTTTAATCCAACTTTCCCTTGTTGAGTTACAGCGTACCGAAGCAAGTGTCACACACACACACACACACGCACACACACACATACACACACACGCCAAGCTGACTACATAGGTTCCTTTTGCTAACGCAAGGAACCAAAAAAAGAAGTGAGTAGGGTGACCTTTTCCTAAGTGCCTGAACTTGACTTTTGAAAATTATGACGTCATTTTTAGCATTTTTTGAGTTTTGGGATCATTTTTTGAATGTAAACAACTATTTATCGATGTTTTGTGAAAAATTTTCAAATACAACCCCCCCCCCCAAAAAAAAATAGTGGCATTGCACAGAACTTTTTGTAAGCTTTCTTTTGGTGGTTAAATGAAGGCTGAGGAGTGTATATTGACAAAGTTATATATTTTTTTTTTACAGGCAGCTTTTTGGGGTAATGGGCTTACCCCGCTGAACAAAATAGTACTAGCTATGATAAAATGCTTCTTCAACTCCACAAGCGCAGTTCATCTTGAATCATAGAGTGCTCTGCGAACAGCGAGGGAGGGTCTATGGGCCGCTGTAGGGCCCTGGCGTTTTCCAGGAGTAACATTATGTTATACATTATATTATGACTAGGGCCGGAATGTCACGGTGATTAAGGACGAGTGGGTTCGAGAGTTTCACCTCTCCGCATGATATGTACCTGATGCACAGTGCACTACAATATGCGTACACGTGCTCAGTTAATTTATCTTACGAAAGATACGCTGGGCGCAGGCTAGCCTTTACCTGTTGTACTGGCTGTAATATACGTATATATGATTTCAATTGACTTCCATGCTTTGCAATCGATACGCATAATTTTGTTTCTCAGAAGGGGGATTAGATGCCAAATGCATATGCATAAGCGTATGGGACCATTGGCTTTGTTTTTACCCTAATCGGTGCTCATTTTTAGACCAGTGTGGCCCAAATTACTTCAGATTTCGCCCCAATTTTGAGATGGTCCAAAAATTTGGGGGCACAGTTCCCCCTGTTCTCTTCTCATACGCATATGGCCAAATGTTGCATCATTGAATGTCAATGCCCTAGAAATATCGAAATTTTCTCCATGTTTTTCATTGCTTTATTTTTTATTTTTAGGTGCCAAAAGGGGGCGTCCCTTGCGCCTCCCCTTGAATCGCCAATGCTCTGTTAGCATCACTACTACTTTGTTGTTCATCATTGATCAGCTCCCAGGCCTGGGCGACAGCGTAAACATATGGCCTGGAATTTGAACTTCTTGCATGAGTGTTGTGGTGTCCGCGTGGCCAAAGCCTGTCACTGCAGCCATTCGGAACAAACATTCATCAAGTGGAATGGTCAGGCCCGTAACTAGACTTCGAGGGCAGGGAGGAACAAATCAAGCTCAGGGGGCCGCTGAGTCTTGGTTAAATGGAGAAGCATAATTTTCAATAGAATATCCCGCAGAGCAGGGGGGCCAAGCCAAGGAGCAGGGGACCTGGCCCCCAAATGCCCCCCTTAGTTACAGGCCTGGGAAGGGTGATAACCATGCCAGTACCTTACCACGTTTTCGGCAATTGAGTGTCAGGCCCAATGTGCCATTTGTGGTCCTCAAAACCTGTACATCCCAAGCCAATAGCGGTATTAAAAGGGCGAGGGGACTCGGGCACCACCGACACAATATTGTACATATATTGATTTTTATTGTAAATATAACAATGCTAAAAAGGGAGAGCATACCCCTTCCCCAGGTTTCAGACCAGTAATTTCAAACATTAAAGTGATACTATACCTGTTTAAAAAAGGAAAATACATAACACTGCCTTGTCCAAAGTGTTGGAATAACGTTTAAGCAGTCCATCCGAACAATAAAGATAAACAAAGATCCCTCACAGAAGTAGTTGTTCCAAATACTGTTTCAATTATCATAAAAATAACGACAAAAACTATGAAAATCGAAAATGATTCCACACAATCTTTATTCCATTCAATCCCTCTCCTGGGTGAACAAACCAATGGGAGTGCTCTAATATATGAATACGCAAAAGGCAGCACAACGAAAGGTGCCCACGTATATGCTAGCGAACGAACACTGAACACTTGATAGGCTATTCACGCTATAGGCTAACTGGCTAAGTACTTGAAAACTGACTGTAGGCCTGCAGTACCATGGAACTGATATCCGAAAGGGTTTTATTGGCTCCATGATAGTAAATCGAAAGGAGAAATTTCTGTAGAAGCCCACCCGACCAATTTCGGAACAAACTACAGCCCTCTTGAGCTACTCGATAACACCACAACTTGGGACTAAGTACCAGCAAGGGTCATGGGCGTCCGGAGGGGGGGGGGCAAGGGGGCACTTGCCCCCCTGGAAAATCAAAAACTTGAAAAAACGAAGAAAATATAACATTAACATTTCTTAACAGTTCAATCAGTGTGAATTTCTACTCTCAAAACAGAAATGAAATAAAAATATCAACACTCAGGCCCAGCAGCCCCCCGAGCATATTTTAGTATTTTTTAAAGTTTATATTTACGATATTGCTTATGTTTCCCCTTTTTATATGCGGTAAAATGGCCCTGGAAGTGCCATTTCCAGCGATCTGGGAAGCATTTTGGGCCAAAATTTTCTTGCGCTCCGCACCAACCCATGGTGGCGCGGAGCGCTGAGAGTCTGTCTATGCGCTTCCACCCCCCCCCCCCTTTGACAAATTCCTGGCTACGCCTTTGTCAACACTGTGTGAAAAGTAGCATCTAAACTCTTTCTGGGAGTAAAATATTTCCCATGGAAAAAGTTGGGCCCCTAAAAAATTTTGCCCCCCCCCTTGAATTTTTTTCTGCGGACGCCCATGGCAAGGGTTGCTACCTGGAAGGGAAAGACAGTAAAATTTGTGCAGTTTGTGAGCTTTCGTGATCATCGCAGAGTGTTTTTGCATGATTCTGAAGGCAGACTCAAGAAAATACGAGTAAATCTAACTCGATTTACCCACGAGAATGGCCATCGATATAATATGTAAGTACTACCTCCGACGAGTAATATTGAACAATTCTTGAGTCATTCAAATCATCGATGGTCAACGATATCAGCTTGGAGTCTGACATCTGAGATGCTTACCCTCCGTCGCAAGGTCATACCATGGAGCTACTACCTGGACATTCTTTCCCTCTTACGTTTCCCAGCTAAAATGTACACAGTTGCTTTGATTCAACCAGGGAGTGCTGATACAACAGACACAAATTCTTTTACATGTTGGAAACTCTTGGAGAAACCATCTACAACAATCGAAGTCGAACGAGGGAAATAACACATTGCTCACAGAGGAAATCGAATCGAGCCATACAAGTTTACGTAGATTATTTGATATGTAGACCTAGCCTACCGCTCAAGGACAAAGGCTTGTAATGCGGGGAAGTAAGCAAGTGTATAGAGGTGTAACTGGTTACCGTTACAAGCGTAGTATGCAAGTGTCTTTTTGAATACCGTTAGGGGTGAAATTCACTAACACGGGTAGTATGATGAAAACCGGTGCCTTTTTTCAAAACCTCAAGTGTGCTGTGCAGTATACAACCTTCAAAATCACTCTATTCCCAGCCAATGCATGAATAACCGAGGGAATATAATCTCATGCACAGTACTTCGGTACATAGGCCTACAGCTGCGTGATCCGTTGAATATTCATATAGTGTTGTGATAGGCGTGGTTTGAGCTGTTTGTAATGAGGACGGTTTTTCTCAAAATAGCCTGAAGAGTTTGACTGTTTTCGTACTGTTTCTTTATATTTTGCCATTCACATCAAGGGCGGATCCAGGAATACCTGTAAGTGGGGGCGGACGCAGTGCACCGAAGCTGCACCACGAGCGCAAAGCGCGAGTACTTCCGTGTGGGGTCCAGGGGCCTGCGTTAGGGCCCCTGGCAGGGTCCAGGGCGAGAAGTCCCCGGAAGCTCTCGCAATGTGAGACAATTTAAGCACAGAAAATTAGTTTAAATTGCCCAAAGAGTCGAGAAGAACTTAGCGGTGATTCCATCAGTTCTACCTTTTAATGATCCGGATTCAGTTAAAGGTACTTTCCAGTCAGTGGCAGAAGTTCACGAATATTGACAACCTAACTGAAGGGAAGGCTGTCACTCGAATTTATACGAAAGTTTGTAATGGAATCATATGAAAATATCACTGTTGTGCAAAATGAAAAGTAAAACTTATCTGTTTCAAACATCTAAGGGAAATTAAGATAAAACATATACAAATCTATTTGTAATTATAATTTTGCTGTTCATTAATTTCCTCCGCTAAAGAAATCTTCGTTATAAAAATATTTCAAAATTTGTTTTTACCTAGTGGCTTAATGATGTAGGTACATGATTAATCATCTTTCCCTGCTTTGGACAAGAAATAATCACCCTTTTTCTTTTTCGCCAAAGTTTGGAACAAGATCTTACATCGCCACCTTTTTTACTTTTGTTGTTCCATACTCAAAACCGCACGCAGTGGCCCGCCCAGGATTTTGGACTAGATGGGGCTGAAACTTGTGGGAAGACTATCTGAGAGGAGCGGGGCGTACCTGAAAATTTTTCGATAAAATACCCCCCCCCCCCCTATTTCTGTATCCTATTTTCCTTCGGGGCGCCTAGTTTTAATAAATTTAAACATTTATCTAACCAAGGATGCTAACAAAAGTGAACTATGAGTAATGTGCACGTCGGACTAGGCGTTTAAAAAATAAAAAACTTGCAGTTTGGTACGTGAAAATGGCACCAAAACCTCAACTTCAGAATGCAGCAATTGTTCAACACGCCCTCACTCAGTCATTTCGAACCCGATTACAATGGGGTAAATGAAAGCTTGTTGGGAAACTCATAAGCTTTCAAATTATGTAAAAACCATCTTGATTGGTTCCTTACTTTCATCGGACTGTGCACTTTCGTTACTCGCATCCATTCAGAGATCGCCTAAGAAAAGGCTTCGGGCTGGTTTTCTGATGTAAACAAAGATCACGTGACTACTGATCAGGGCGACAGCACACTCTCGTGGGGAAATTGGTGTTGCTTGTATAGCATTCACGTACGCAGTACATATGTTAGCGGTAGCCTATACAGTGTAATATTAATGTGGACTCAGTAGTTTATAATTTTCCTGCCGAAAATTGCCGTTTTTGAAATTAAACTAAATTACGATGTTTTGTAAAACACTCTTAACACCCTGCTAAAAAAAGGAATCGTCCATTATCGAGAAAGCTGAGGTTGTGAATAAACAAACGCTTTGCCAGTGTCATTGATTGCACGTAATCCTGTGCTCTGTGTGTGAGGTTCGGTCTCTTATGAGACAAATGGCCGTAAACGTTTCCATATGTTTTCATTCCATGAAAAAAAAAAAAACACTGACGACCCTTAGGGGGCACAAGCTACCTGAGCCGTAAGGTAAAGCTGGCACGTTTCTTTTCCTGGCTCGGGGAGTGTTTTCCAGCCACCTGCGTGACTCTGGATCACGAACGTAAAGCCACAATAAAAATCCTAGGCAACGATTCCCACGTTTGGCGTATCGATCTATGACTTACAGATTACAAATTGCAAGACCTCTTTTCACATGTATCAGCATAGCCCGTTTAAACGTTCTCCACTCATCCTATTCCTTAGCCATGTCTTCAACCTTTCAGAAAAACTTTCTTCTGTTGCCAATTTTACTTGGTGAGTTGAGAAATCCTAAGCAAGTGTTTCAGTAACGGGTACAGGTTTTCATCACAGGCAAAAATGCATGCAGGTGCGGTTGTAGGGACATATTTTGGGGGCTATGTTGTCATTGACCCTAGTGAGACCACATAAAGAGGAAGCCCGTGGCCATGAATTCTGACATAGGCGTCACCGGTGCCGCAAAGGTTGCCACCAAACAAGATCATATGTGTAGCTAGGGATGACACCGAATGATGGCAGTTTGCAGGCTCAGCCAAGCATGGTCCTTGGATTTGCCTTTATGGGGGTCAAGCGCCCTGACTGTGGCCAGCTACTCTAAGCCCTGACAGATGCATTGGATTGCCAAAAGTATGCCATACTCGATCGAAGTATAAGGGGCGCGAAGAGCGCCGAAAAAGTTTGGGTGAAACTGAAATGGTTTCATATTTTTGCTTTTATTAATAAAAGCTGAAAAAGTTTGGGTTTTATTTACTAAACTATATTGGGTTTTATTTACTAAACTATATTGGGTTTTATTTACTAAACTGTAAAATATGTTTTCATCACAAAATATGTTTGCCACGATGATGAGGCTGAAGAAAGAATTTTTAAAAGATAGGAAAAGGAGGTTAGAAATTTACAACGATGCATTTTTGTGTTTCTATGGAATCACAACTACATGCAAGAACATTATTTTTGGAAACTTTAACGTCGAATATATCGAGTGAAATGCAGGATATTACCGCTTGATGAAACTGAACATGGAAGCGCGCGTAGCGCCCGAATTTTTTTTTGTACAGTACTTATAGGAAGAATTGTTACAGAACTTATTGCCTACGGGCCTGATAAAGGGCCATGAGGAATACATATTGAGTATATCTATGTCTTCATCACTACTATAATATAAAAATTGTGCACATGGGGGGGGGATTGCGGGCTAAAACCCCCTTTCCCCAGTAGAATCGCGCCTGCATCAATGGCAGACGACAGTCTGTCCTCAACCTTAACGTCTTCTCAAGTTAACACCAGACATATAATTCTCCATGCAATTTCGCCAGAGCGAGGGCATCTTTGGGGCATAGTATCCTTAAATACCCTTATTTCGCCTCAAGTCAGCCACCTAGGCCTATATGCAGCGACTGGAATTTTAATTGAGGGTATGAAATTATTTTGTAAACTAAGAATTTAGACATTGTAAAAGAGCGTCCAGTTCTTACAGTCAGTACGCCAGAGATGATTCAGTTTGTATTGAACTGAGATATACATGCCTTACTATACCCCATATACCGGAAATGTCCCTCAAAATGTGTGAGTTATATGTTTTTATTTTATTTTTTTAATTATGTATTTTTAAATTTTTTCTTGGTCAATCTAAGGGGGGTGGTCGCCCCTCCGCTCCCCCTCTTGATCCGCCGTTGATTCACACTACCATTTTCAGTCACTACATAAACAACTCCATCCATGAATAGTATTGTTAGTGTATTGGCAAATAAAGAAAAACATTAGGCCGTATGTATTTCCCTTTTCTTGAACAGGTTATATCACTTTAAGCCTCGGCAGTCTGGTCCAAGCTCAGCAAAAGCAGCGATGAGCTTGGTTGTGTAAGTGAAGTGTATCCTGTAAGCACGCTTGTGAAATATATATTATGTAGTAACCTTCGCAGCGGATGTCAACTGTATACCTCTTTGACACGTACATATGTGCAGTTAAGCTAATAATAAGTGCGTGAGTAATACACGTCCGCCGGGAGGGCAAGTGAAATATACAAACAAACATCCGGCATTTCAACATAGACTGCTCTGGACTCGAGCATGTTGCGCAGCTCTTTTTCCCACAGTAGTACTTTCCATAAGGAAAGTGCAATTGAGTGGGATTCCCCATTCGTCACAGTTTTACGTAGGCGTTGCGATGAGTGCCAATTAAAAGCAAAACACGTCGGACAGCAATCCACAGTTTTCAACAATCCGTAAGTAGAACAGTTGCTCATATCGGAAGCGCAGATAAAAGAAAATACGGGTACTTGACAGAAGTCCAAACATAACGGTGGAAGCAGCAACGTGTCGTTCATATAGTTTACAGTAGTCAAGACTCACTGCTAGCAAAATGGATTCTTGCAGCAAACAGGGTGGCTCTAAAGACACTTTGGTAGGCGTCAAAGGAACGTGGGAAGACTCGCTACCATCCAGGGGTAGCGTGTCACTCTCATCTATGAGGTGGTTGATTATTATTGTGGCAGTGCTCATGGGGTTTGTTTTGATGTTTTTCGTGGTAGCTTGGCAACAGATACAGATAAGCACAATGCAACTCGAACTGGACAGTCTTCTCCATAACGAAATAGACCAGGTAAGTTTGACTGAAATGCCAGGGAGTTGGTTGTTTTGAATATGTTATTAATACTCAAACATCCGTGGGGGATTATTCCGGCTGTCCACCTTACATGGGAAAAGTTTAACCAAGGGTTAAACAGTGGGGGCGTTTTCGCAACTCACGGGGACGATGATTGCTAAGGGCGGCAGGGGGTGTTTGAAAAAAATGGGTCACTGAATTTAATCCGTGGCCCCACAAGATTCCAAAAGCTTTCCTCTATAGCTTTCAAATTAGTTTGCATAAAAAGGAAGATAATGAAGTCAACAAGCTGAGGTCTAACATAACTTCCTCAGGTGCACTGCAAAATTTGTGCATTATCTTCCTTGCCAGATGCCACGAAATTGCATCTAACAGTGTTAAAATTCATTTTTTTTTCTGGCAAGGACCCTCGTACTCCAAGTGGCAATGAAAGCATAGACCGAAAGGGCAATGGCCAGAGGTAGCGTCAGAATTTTCCCGACGGGGGGGGGGGGCAAGCTTCTCGACGGGGCTACCAACCCAAAGCCCCGACAAAAGGATGAGGAACCTAACCCAACAAATATTTGGCTTTTTTTTTTCAAAAAATAAACGAAAATTTGGAAGTTTCTTATTGAAGAAATTATGAAAAATTTGGATTTTATTGGAAGAAAATTTGAGAAATTTGGATCTTTTTTAAGAAACATTGGAAAATTCGTTTCGTTTCGTTTATTTGTTTTTCTACATCATTGAAAAGTACCGATTCATAATAAAAATTACCAATATCATAATGAAGTAGATGGAAGTTAAACTAAAAACCCTGGGGGACTTGTGGAGAGTTAAACTCCCATAACTACAAAAAAAAAAATAAAGGTAACTGACGTAGCTGAGTCAGAAACAAAGAAAGCAAAAAGAACAAAGAATTAAAGATATAAAGGCCAGTAAAAACAATTAACTAAGCAAAAGTAAAGACGAAGATAATAGGACCAGAACTTTCCCTCACAGACCCCACCCCTTTCAACCTGTGCCCCCCCCCCCCACACTAAAGACCACGGCTTTCCATAAGCAAAATGCGTAGTGGCAAAACACACATGTAATGAATGCATTCAAACAGTATAAGTCAATCAAGAAGATACATCGTTACAATAAACCTGGCATATAAAAAGGTGATGGAGACTGCTTAAGTATTAGTACAAAGCTATGTAGTACTGGGTGAAACCTCTCCGTAAAGAGCTTATACTTGGCCTGTTAATTAATGTATTAGGTAATGAATTCCACAGTTGTATAGCTCTGTAGCGTAATGTCAACTGTGAAGATGATTTACGGGTACCAATAGTATGTAGGAGATGAGATTGGCGAGTAAAATAGTTGTGGACTAAAGAATTTTTGGTGAAGAATTCTGAAAATGATTTTGGTAAAAGGCTGCGCATGAAACGATAGGTGAATGAAGCAATGTTAAGGTTGATCATATCGAACAGTTTCAAGAGATTAAGAGACTTATACAACTCGCTGGTGTGATCACGGGGTCCGGATAAAGAGATGTAGCGAATAACTCTTTTTTGCAAAAGAACCAGCTTGTGAAGGTAGGAGGTTTTTGTACCTGACCAAACTGTGGAACAATACATTAGATGAGGATACACCAGAGTAAGGTAAATTGTACGGAGAATACCTTTTGGCAACAAATGTCTTAATCAACCAATTACACCGATTCCTTTGGCAATTTTTGAAGAAATATGATTGATGTGCTCTTGCCAGGTAAGCTTGCAGTCAATAATGACGCCAAGAAATTTAACACTTTTGGCAGGTTCAAGCTTTTGCCCATTTATGGATATATTGAAAACATAATGATGAGTATTATTAAATACAATAAAATTTGTCTTACTGATATTAAGCGATAGCTTATTTGCTATGAACCAATCAGAGAAGAGGCTTAGTTCATTAACAACATTATTTTCAAGTTGATATGGGTCATTCCCAGTGAAGAAAATATTTGTATCATCAGCAAACAGTACAACTTCTGCTTTCTTAGAAACCAAAGTAATATCATTCATGTAAATAATAAAAAGTAAGGGCCCAAGAATTGAGCCCGGCGGTACACCACACCTTACAGTTTGTAATTTTGACTTTATGTTGTTAAATGATGTAAATTGTAACCTGTCAGAGAGATAGCTTTCAAACCAGTTCAGACAAATACCTCTTATACCATAGCGATCAAGTTTCTGTAAAAGAATACCGTAGTCAATTGTGTCAAATGCCTTTGAAAGATCAAGAAACGCCCCAATACATGACTCAACTGAACTTGCTCTTATTGAAGCCGTTGACAAATTACGTAGTTCTATTGACAATAATAGATCTGGACGAAACCCGTATTAGTTGTTTGTGAGAACATTGTGTTTAGCAAGAAAAGTTTGTACTCCGTTGAACATCAGTCTTTCTAAAATTTTTGAGAAGCATGGCAAAACTGAAACTGGACGGTAATTGAGGAACTGATTTTGATCACCTTTTTTGTAAATGGGGACAACTTTAGCAATTTTTAGTTTGCCTGGAAAGATTCCCACATTGAAAGAAAGGTTAAAAATGTAGGTCAATGGTTCGGAAATGTACGGGATAACTTTACGAACTACCTGAGGCCGAAAACCATCATAGCCCGCAGCCTTATTAGGATTTAGACACTCTAAAGCAGCGCTTCTCAACCTTTTTTAACTCGAGGACCACTTTGACTCTCAGAATTTTTGTGAGGCCCACCTTACAAAAAGGTTATTTTTTTTTCTTTATTTTTTTTTATTTTTATGGTGCATCCCGCGGCCCACCTGGGAAAGCTGCGCGGCCCACCGGTTGAGAAGCGCTGCTCTAAAGAAACACTGACAAGTTCCTCTTTACTAATGGGTGAAAGAAAGAATGAGCTGGACCTGTAGTCTGGTACTGGTTCCTTTAAGCGTGTATTTCGTGGAATTTTGGATGCAAGAGACGGACCAAGGTTTACAAAAAAGTCATTAATACATTGGCAATAGCGTTTGGATCTGAAATCTTGGTGTTCTCATTTATGAACTCGTCAGGGTAACTACTTTGTGGTTGTCCTTTGTGTAGAATGTCATTAATATTTTGCCACGTACGTTTCATGTTGTCTTTTGATTTGTTGAATATATCAGTATAATACATCCTTTTTGCTAAACTCGCTACATGATTAAGCTTATTACGAAAATTGTTATCGGTTTTTCGGTTCGTAGATGTTGGAGTCTTCAGATAACTCTTGTAGAGCTTATTTTATTGAAGAATATGCCCTTCCTATGAGCAAAATCAATCAGATCGTCGGGGCGAGTGAAGGTCATTGGGATTAAGGATCTGGCCTTGATTCTTTTCTCTTTACAAATGGCTTATGTTCACAGTATCTAGTATATGACACCCTTACCCGAAATGTCACTCTGTAAATTTTTTGTAATTTTCTTTTCAAACATACAGTAGCCTAGTTTGAGAGGCTGTTAAACAGACTACTGAAATCACATGCGAGTGCAACTTCTATTCGACAGTGAGAAGTTCCAATAACGTAAAACACAATAACAACCCATTCCGAAAGATAATAAGAAAATCACGTTCGTGCAAATGTAGGATTTCATATTTTATCGTGCGGATTAAGACTCCCCGACGAAATTGAAAAATTTCCCCGACGGGGGCCACGGCTCCCTGCCCCCCCCCCAGGCGCCACCCTTTGTCATGGCTAAAATTGCCCCGCCAGTTTTACCTGGAATGTAGTATTTTCCTTGTTCATAAACATGACAAACTGACAAAAATGACAATTTGTAGGTAACTGTAACATAATAGATAACTTTTGCAAATTGATGTACTGTACTTTGAAGAAAAACGTAAAAGTATTTTCAAAAATGCAATTTGTCGGTGCGGCAGTTTCGGCTTTCTCATTATTTCTCACGGTTACCTGTAGGAAAATTTAAGTGGCATAAGTCTTTCAGAGCTACATGCGACCCCTACCACCCGTCTTCCTCCCACCAACAGGACAGGCCCTTGCAGCATCAAAGAAAACTTCTGTTAGTTACTATTGAAATGTAAAATGTTCTAACGGTGATTTTTGTAATCTCTTCAGTGCCTATTTAAAGTTATTAGGTAATCGAAAGACCGTCAAAGTTTGACTGACAGTGCCTCATTCTTGTGTTGACAATATCTTAAATGCCCCAGAGCTTCTGGGGGCTTCGCCCCCGTTCCCACTGGGACGTTGCCCAATAGGGCCATTGTGGGAACGGTCCACATCTCGATGGGGCCCTGGCAACTGTTAAATTTCACCAAAATTGCTCCCCAAAATTATTTTGAAACATCAGCTAAATCTCACAAATATCCTCTTATTTCCTTTACAAGTATCTTTCATGATATTTCCGAACATCATACATTGCATTTCCAAGGTAGGGATCACCAATAAATTCTTACATTCTGCCTTAGCTACTCATTTTCTCTTTTATAACCATTTGTGTCATTGGATATATGGTAACAGATGTTAGTTTGCTTATACAACGGGATTTCCTGTATGGATTCTGTTCTTACTTTCTGCATAATATTGAATCATGAAAACACAAGTATATGCAAAGTCTTTTTTTGTCTTGACTTTTTCAAGTGTTTTGAACACTCTACTACCTAATCAGCTACTTAATGGTTTACTTTGTTGGAGAACGCGGAATGAAGCACTGGGTGGCTGATTTCATGAAAGGGTGGTCAGGGCAGATTAAATAAGAAGGACAGTTCTGAAACTGGCGTCGCCTAGGGGGTCCATATAAGCCCTATTGTATACAATTTACACCTGACGAAATGAGATCACAGTCAACTATTGTGTCATAAAATATGCAGGTGAAACTTACCTCTGCTAGATTATTCTAACCTAAAGTTGATCAACGTAATTACGAAGCTGTGATATCTCACGTTGTTGATAGTTGTGATAAAAAGAAGTTACTTCTTAGCCCAAAGAAGTCAGTCAAAAGAGATGATATTCCAGAATTTCGTAGTACTAAGCATGGGGAATACTCACCGCCAAAGCGAAAAAATTGTAATTCATTGTGCCAAAGTTGACCGTACTACAACAGGGCAATGTATTTAGTTTTGTGTTTTGATAATTAAGGCTTAATTTTTCATGTCATGTTTCAAGAATTTTAAGGGGGCGGTATATTATTTCCGTTTTTTGTTCCATTGTGCCTTATTTAAGTTAGAATTAAGAGTGTAAATTTTTAATTATACGTTTTATCTCATATAACATATACTGCTCCTGTTGAATGGAACCATTTCTTGCTATGTAGGATTAAAGTTTAAGGTTAAGGGACTGTAGTGTCTGAACTGTGTATATACTCCCTGTACTGCTGTAAGAGTGCACGGACTGAAGTGAGTAAACAATGACCGTTTACAAGAAGACTGTACAGTAATATTTCTGTAGAGAGTACAGTGACAGCAGTATAGCAGCTGTTGTTACGAAGAGAATCTGGATGAATATTAAATCCTAGAGCGTAAGCTTTGTCCTCTACATTTTGTTTTCAAATCTTGGCTGTACTAATGCTGGTTGACAATGTGGTCGAGAAATAATGCAGTTCTAACCTTTCCAATGGTTACGGTACGGTATCTCGTCTTTGCAAATTGCCATGCAAGCTTATCCAAGGGCGGCGATTGTGGGGGGGGGGGGGAATCTGGGAGATGGTACCCCCAATAATTTGGTTGGGGACAGACCACCTTTCATCCCCCAACTTTTGATCAACGACCATAATATTTGCTAATATTGTGAGACATAGTTTCCTCCAATAATTTGGATGAGGGGGACGAAATATGAATGATAACTTGGCAAATATCGTAATAATTGCCGATATTTGTGTTTATTTTAGACTTTCGATGACTTTAAAGTCGTGAAAACGACTTTCGGCGCGCTTCTCGCGCATACTATTCACGGTGCATGTCCGGTGATCAATAAAAGAGACGTATTGACACATATGTACTTTCCTCTATAATTTGATTGAAAGCATAAAACCTTTGTTCTATCTTCCTTTAGAAATGGTCAACTGCAGTAATATTTGCTAAAAATGGTATATGTGAGACCTAGTAGTTCCCCCCAATAATTTGGTTAGGGGGACGGAGTACCTTTAGCATTTTGACAAAACTCGCAATATTTGCGTATGTTGGCATGAATTAGGGCCATAAGGCATGATCCCTAGCATTTCTGATTGAGGGCGACGGATTTCTTCCATCCCCTCTCAATTTTTTGTCAACGACCGTAGTATGTAACTCTATTGACTATGAAAATGCAATTTTTGGCGGGTTTCGCGCGCATTTATTGCAACATACATGCCTGTGATTACTGAGACTCTTAGACACACACACACACACACACACACGCAAATATTATATTCAACTCTGTATTCAGCTCATATCCCCGTGCAACTAAGAGAATTGCCCCAGCGCTCTAAAAAGAAACAATTTAATCCAAAAGAGCAGGGACCGGAATCTTGTCAAAAACTTGATTAAATCTGATTCAACGTTTACTAAGTTTGGTTAAAAAGAAAGCACCTCTGCTCTTTTCTAGCCTAGTCTAGGAAATATTGGAACAGATTTCAGTTTGCGTGCCCCTATTGATAAGATTGTTTTCAATGTTTAATAGGACGTTATGGCTGTTTCTTCAAGATATATAGCGTCATATTATTTCAAGTATTGCGTGGATATTGTGATATTAAAATTTTTGGCATCCCAGTGTTTCCAGTCCCTTTTATTGATATATCACACTGAAAATGACAGCAAATCCATCGTGACAGTAAGGTCGCCAAGGGAGACCAAAAGTTTGTAGTCCATCTCCATAACCCCCACCCCAAATGGATCTGCCTATCTTTGATAGTGAATTTTCAGTCCACTCGCCGCGCCAGTTGGCAGTTGCTGATGCCTAAGAGGAACTAACTAAACACCTTAACTGAACCAGGAAGTTGCAACTCTCTGACTCAGTGGATATGGCCTACTGGATCTCACCATGGGCGTATCATATACTCTTCGGATTTCGTAATCTCGCATAATGTTGTATTTACGTAGGGTATTTAGATTTTCTTCAACATGTAAATTTTCATCACGCTTCGCGCACACGTGCAGCTGTCTCCTGCCATTGTCTTATTTCTTTTATCTTCTCTGGTACCGTAACCACTCAAATTAGGGAGCTGTGAGAGACAGCGGCTCTTATTTTCAAGCGGCTGTTGGATATAAAATTGCAAGGTAAAAGTCTGGCTGTTACTGACTTCTGAACACACACCCAATGCTACTTGCGACTAGGATAAAGGAAGATTTGTGGTTCTTCGGCTTACAGTAAAGAGCACATTTCGTTACCAGAATTGCATAAACCTAAACGTTCACGTATACATAAAGGTCTATGTATACTTTTACATATACATATGCGTACAGGTATACATACAGGTATAGGCCTATATACATATACATATATTTACACAAAGATGTGGATCATTTTGAAGTTTCGACCCATATCCCCCTAATGTGCAACACAAATGGCCGCCCTTGAGCTCATCACACCCCTTAAATTATGATCGCTTATGGTTCGTGGCCACGGGACTTGGGATGCTATTGATATGTAACATAGTGTTTGTTTATTATTTTCATAGCTCGAGCACAGTTATATGAGCGAAGAACTCAAGAACACCGAAAATGAAACAAATGAAGGTAAATAAAGCGGATACATTGCTTTAATGTGCAAAAATCTTCCTTTAAACTCACATCTAAACTCTTATTTTCAACCCCCAGTCGTTTCTTCTTGACAAACTCCTTTACTAGTTACCACGACTTCTCAAGTAACTGCATGTGTGCTTTTCCATTTTAAGGTATTTTAGTTTTGGTGTTGGTGAATTTATCAGGAAACCACTTGGGCTCATCGGGACATGCCAAGTTAATCGTGGTCGAACACGGGCGAGCAGAGGGATAGTTAGGGGCCTAGGGGGCCCGGGCCCCTCCTCAATTCCCCAATGAATGGGGAAAAAAAGGAGAGAAAAGAAAAAAAAACAGAAAGAAGAAAAAAGAGGGAAAATTAACAAAATGTTATAAAACGCATTCAAACTATTGAATGCCAGTGCACGCCTAACGCTTTTCCATCGAAATTTAAATGATCCAAAAGGGATTTCTACGGGAGGTAAGGTGAAATATTTTCAGGGATCAATGATTGACGTATTTTAATTGTGTTCTTTTACCAATCTTTCACAAACTACCTAAATTTTCGCGCCTTCACCTTTAGTCAATTCCTTTCTATTATCGTCTTTAGTATCATCTCATACCTTTTCCTTCAAGAGTCACTATATTACAAATCTTCTACATAAGGGTGGTTAAGCAAAAGCAAAGTCTGTAACTTGTGAAGAAGAGGAATTCTTCACCGCCTTCCATAGTTTTGAAATAAAAAACACATTTGAAGGAGACTAAAGTTCTCTAGCGGCTTACAAAGCATTGATAAATCAGACAGACTGACCTTCCTGACAGACCGATTTTTGTTAGGAAATGGAGGTGTCCCAAGTCACTGTCTGAATGCAAGTATTACCATAAAGATGATGTCTTAAATGGAAAATTGCATCGAATTTTGGGCACATTTGTCGTCGTTCACGCCCCATACCTCACTCACCATATATTTACAGTAAAAACAGTTACTGTGGTAAAATAAATTATCTGCAGGGCCGGACACGCATGTGGGGGCCCGGTAAACGCATTTTGTGGGGGATACTAGTTTAGTAAGAACAATTGATACCGGATAATTTCTGATAAAAACTATTCCCAAGCGCTTTGAAGTTCTGATCTTATGAGTGATGTGACCAGAAAACAATAGCAGTCTAGGTCAAAAGTGGAAAGCAAATAGCTGGGCAGCATGGAAACATTCGTGTCTGCCCGGCGCCTAAGTTCTGGATGTGGTATGGTAGTCGGCAAAACATCACAAGAGACGTATCGCGCTAACGTTACTTGCTAAAAATTAGCATCATGTCTCAAAATTTTAGTTGCCCCTAATTGTGGGGGACCCGGTGCACATGCACATTTTGCTTAATCCGCTACTGATTATGTAAATGTAGCCTACATCTCGCGCTTCGTGCTAGCGTTCAGGTTTTGTGGTAACCTCAGATTCTCCCTGGACCCCACCAGATGCCCTCAAAATAACCTGCAATAACTCAGCCATCAACATCGACTGTCATAAAAAAAATGAAAAGATATAAAATCTCATTAGCGTTGTTACTGGAGCGGATTTTCTGCGTTATTATTATGTAATATTGCGAGAGCATCTGGGGGCTTCGCCCTTGGACCCCGCCGGGGCACTAACGCGGCCCCTGGACCCCACAATCTCGCCCTTTGGGCTTGTGATTTACCTTTGGTGCACTTGAGATTATCCCTCGAAATTTCTGGATTCACTCTTATCGGGGAGATTTACCTTTAGTTTTCAAACCTGGGAGTTGCAATAGATTGCAACTCCCTGTTCAAACGGTGCTCAAGGATGTACTGGCCTCGCCCAATCCTTCTCCAGGGAGAGTCTCCCCAGGCAGACGGATGAGCGTGCAATCCCATTCTTTAACCACTTTCACAAAGACTGAAACGGATGCAGTATCGTTTGTGCAAGAAGACTACCTTCTAGAAATCACAAACAATAATTTGATATCCTCTCAAGAGGTGCTGCAAACACCTTTTCCATACAAGCAAACGATTCAGTTTCTGGTTCCACCTCGATTTGACCTGAAGCCTTCGAATGCCTGGCAAAATCACAATTGTTGTCATATTTATTTCAGCTATAATCTCACGTCTCAGAAGACAGGTCAGCAACAGCCGATTGCAGGTAAGTACATCATTTATACAGACAACTGTTGGGAAAATATCATACATGTAAAGAATTATTAAGGAGATATCCTTTATTGATTCCTTGCCGTAGGCAGGCAAGGAATCTATGCGATGGTGATGTCGTGTGTGTATGTGTGTGTGTATGTGTGTGTGTATGCGTGGGTGTGTATGTGTGTGTGTATGTGTGTTTGTGACGCTGCTTGTAATCGCGATATCTCAAGATAGGATTGACCGACACTTTTCATATTTGGTATATAGATTTGTCATGTTGAGAGGAAGAACCCTATTGTTTTTGGAGGAGGTCGAAGGTCATCGGAGGTCACCAGAGGTCAAAAACCGAAAACCTTGTAATCGCGTTATCTTGTGATAGGGATGACCGACACTTTTCATATTTGGTATATAGATTTGTCATGTTAAGAGAAAGAACCCTATTGTTTTTGGTAGAGGTCAAAGGTCATCTGAGGTCACCATAGGTTAAACTGCGAAAACCTCGTAAATGGCTTGTAATCGCGCTATCTTGAGATAGCGATGACCGACCCTTTTCATACTTGGTATATAGATTTGTCATGTTGAGAGGAAGAACCCTATTGTTTTTGGTGAAGGTCAAAGGTCATTTGAGGTCACCGGAGGTAGAAAGCCGAAAAGCTTGTAATCGCGATATCTCAAGATAGGAATGAAGGACACTTTTCATATTTGATATAAAGGTTTGTCATCTTGAAAGAAAGAATCCTATTGTTTTTGGTGGAGTTCAAAGGTCATTTAAGGTCACCAGAGGTGAAAGACCGAAAACCTTGAAATCACGATATTTTAAGATAGGAGTGGCCTGTATAGATTTGTCGTGTTGAGAGGAAGAACCCGATTATTTTTGGTAGAGGTCAAAGGTCATCTGAGGTCACCAGAGGTCAAAAACCAAAAAACCTTGTAATCGCGATATCTCGAGATAGGGATGACCGACACTTTTCATATTTGGTATGTAGATTTGTCATGTTGAGAGGAAGAGCCCTGATGTTTTTGGTGAAGGTCAAAGGTCACTTGGGGTCACCGGAGTTAAAAAGCCGTAAAGCTTGTTAATCACGATATCTCAAGATAGGAATGACAGACACTTTTCATATTTGGTATATAGACTTGTTATGTTGAGAGAAAGAATCTTATTTTTTTTTGGTGGAGGTCAAAGGTCATTTGAGGTCACTAGAGGTCAAAGACCGAAAACCTTGAAATCACGATATTTTAAGATAGGAGTGGCCTGTATGGATTTGTTGTGTTGAGAGGAAGAACACGATTATTTTTGGTAGAGGTCAAAGGTCATCTGAGGTCACCAGAGGTTTTAAAAACTGCAAAAACCTTGTAAATGGCTTGTAAACGCGATATCTCCAGATAGCAATGACCGACACTTTTCATATTTGGTACATAGATTTGTCATGTTGAGAGGAAGAAGCCTTTTGTTTTTGGTGAAGGTCAAAGGTCATTTGAGGTCACTGGAGGTAAAAAGCTGAAAAGCTCATAATCATGATATCTCAAGACAGGAATGACCGACACTTTTCATATTTGGTATATAGATTTGTCATGATGTAAGGAAGAACCCTGTTGTTTTTGGTGGAGGTCAAAGGTCATCTTGGGTTACCAAAGGTCAAAAAGCAAAATTTCCCAAGAATTCCTAAGATTGTAATCTGGCATCACTGGGGTCAAAAGCAACATTTCCCAGGAATTCCCAAGATTGTTATGTGGGGTCACCAGATGTCAAAAAGCAAAAATTCCCAAGATTGTTATATGGGGTCACCAGAGGTCAAAAAGCAAAATATCCCAAGAATTCCCAAGATTGTAATCTGGCGTCACTGGGGTCAAAAATCAACATTTCCCAAGAATTCCCAAGGTCATCATCTGGAGTTATCAGAGGCCAAAAAGCAAAAGCAAAATTTCCCAAGAATTCCCAAGGTTGTTATATGGGGTCACCAGAGGTCAAAAAGCAAAATATCCCAAGATCATGATATGGGGTCACCAGAGGTCAAAAAGTGAAATTTCCCAAGAATTCTCAAGATCATCATCTAGGGTCACCAGAGGTCAAAAAGCAAAATTTTCCAAGAATTTTCAAGATCCAAGATCCATTGGAGTTGAATCCCTTTCAAGACACTTCAGGTTTTCTTTTTTGTTATATTTGGTGGGGTTCAAAGGTCATGTGAGGTCAGCAGAGGTCAAATTGTTAAAACATAAAATGATGTAGTCAAGAAAGATTAATTTGAGGGATAAACCTCAGTGCAACAAAGCATCCCCATTCGGCAAGGAATCACTAAGCCTTTGGGCTTTCTGGTGTATGTAGAGAATTGTTAGGAAAATATCCTGATTCTATGAACCTTGATCACGTAGATGCTACTTTCCGAGTTCTGTTACGGATCTGAACTGTATCCTCCAGCCTTGTTCTTCATAGATAGACTATCAGTCAGTCAGTACGGAAGATAAAATCTTTCGCAGAGATGAGCAGTAGAATTTGAAACAAATTGGGGAAGCTTACGCCCTGTAAAGGGCTAGCTAAATAATTTAACCGATTCCCTTTTGGGAGCAATTAAAATTTCAACAATTTCCTGCTGCTATAGCAGTGGTTCAAAAAAAGATACAGGGTTGAGGATTAGGGGATTTAGGGCCGTATCCGAAATAAAGAATATAAAATTGTAGATATTAAAGTTGCACTAGGTTATGATGAGGAAGAAAAGGTAGCAGGTAAACGTGCGGATCGAGGCTTTAGAAAAGTGAAGATCGTCCGCAAGATTTCGCGTGGTCAGCAGTTTGTCCGGAGAAATAGGTTGGAGTGATCCAACGACGAAAAGGATTGCGGAAGGGCGTAGCACATCTCCAAGGGGGCATACCTCCAGGGGGCATAGCCCAGGTGAGGGGCGAGGGGTAAGGCCTCTGCAGCTCTAGGGTATATGCCAAAATTCTGAGCATATGGCATAAAGAAATTAACAATCCTCAAATGATTAAGGTTCGCACTACAGCCCGCCACACACGACTTTGCTCATTTCAAGTCCACCGACCCGTCGCCGTCAAAGTCGTGGGTTAACGACAAGGACCAACGGTTTTTAGGAGAGTTTCAAGTCGCGTTGGCCAGAGTTGGGGAATCTGGACACGTTCACTTTCTCCTACTGGAGTCTTGCTGTCCTATACAACCAGGGAGCTGGTTGCGCTATGGCTTCACGAACAATCTCTACGACTTGTTTTTTCGCGGCGATGAGCTGAACGAAAAAACTTCGTTCGCTCCGCGGGGCACTAGTTGATTGGTTGAATCAAGGAGCAGTTCCCTGGCCTTACAGGAATGACTAAAAACACAACTGCACATTATGAGTGCGAGGGAAGGGCACAGCAAAACTAACATGCTTTCACTTACATGGCCTGTGATATGTTTTGCACTCTTTTCTCCAGCCTCGTCAGACCTCATCGTGAACATGGTAACGTTATTTGGGCAGCATAGTATACGAAAGATGTTAAATCGCTTCGAAACTGTTCAAAGGAGAGCAACTAAAGTAGACCCAAACATTAGGAGTTACAGCTATCGTACCGACAGATTGTAAATTTCCCTAGTTTAACTATACGGAGAGTTGTGTGGTGATTTGATGGAGGTCTACAACTATACGCAAAATAAATACTGCTCCGATCAGTTATTGCAAAGTAATACCTCAAGAACAGTCACAAGTCATCTTTTGCAGATCGTTTTAACAAGTTTGCAAAACCAGTAGATAATGACGGATGCCTTTATAGTTAGTGAGAGTTGCAAACTCTTGAAAGATTACCCTGAACAGGTTATAGTGTCTCGTCCCTTAACACCTTCAAGAAGAGGACAATTATTAGGGCGAGAGAAAGTCTAATGTTGGTTTGGGTTAGCGGTACCCCCGGTTGCTATTTTGTTTCTTTTTAGTATGTATAAAAGGCTTCTAAGCTTTCAGTCAGTATGCAGCTATGCTATGCCATGCTATGTTATGCTCGGCTACAATGTGTCTTACTTCATTTGACGTTGCAAAGCTATCCCTTATATTGAATTTCCCAACTTTATTGATTCCTTGCCGAAGGCAGGCAAGGAATCTATGCGATGGTGATGTCGTGTGTGTGTGTGTGTGTATGTGACGGCTTTGCTTGTTTACACGATATCTCAAGAAGGGAAAGTTGGACAGTTCTCAGACTTGGTACATAGATGGCCCATATTGAGAGGAAGAATCCTGTTGTTTTTGGTGGAGGTCAAAGGTCATCTGGGGTCACTGGGGGTCAAAATCTGAAAACCTTGTTTACACGATATCTCAAGTTAGAAAGCTTGGATAGATTTCGTGCTTGGTATGTAGATGCGTTGTGGTGAGAGGAAGAACCCTATTGTTTCTGGTGGAGGTCAAAGGTCATCTGGGGTCACTGGGGGTCAAAATCTGAAAACCTTGTTTACACGATATCTCAAGTTAGAAAGCTTGGATAGATTTCATGCATCGTATGTAGATGCGTTGTGGTGAGAGGAAGAACTCTATTGTTTTTGGTGGAGGTCAAAGGTCATCTGGGGTCACCAGGGGGCAAAATCTGAAAACCTTGTTTACACGGTATCTCAAGGTAGGAAGCTTGGATAGATTTCATACTAAGTATGTGGATGTGTTATGGTAAGAGGAAGACACCTATTGTTCTTGGTGGAGTTCAAAGGTCATCTGGGGTCACCAGGGGTCAAAGTCTGAAACCTTGTTTACACGATATCTCAAGGTAGGAAGCTTGGATAGATTTCATACTTAGTTTGTGGATGTGTTATAGTGAGAGGAAGAACCCTATCATTTTTGGTGGAGGTCAAAGGTCATCTGGGGTCACCGGTGGTCAAAGTCTGAAAACCTTGTTTACACGATATCTCAAGGTAGGAGGCTTGGATAGAGTTCATACTAAGTATGTTTATGTGTTATGGTGCGAGGAAAAATCCTATTGTTTTTCATGGAGGTCACAAGCCATTTGAGGTCATCAGAGATCAAAACTGAAACTTTGTTAACATGGCATTACAAGGAAGGAAGCACAGACAAATCCCCTCTAATATTTTCTTTTTCATTTTTTTTTTTTTGGTTATTCAAGTTTTTGTTCAAAGATCATGTGACATGAGCTGGCATGGGAAGGGGTCAAATTGTGACCACATTATAAAAAATGATGTAGTAGAGAAGTATAAATTTGATGAATGAACCTCAGTGTAGCAAAGCACCACCCTTTCGGCAAGGAATCACAAAGCATTTTGGCTTTCTGGTTGTGTTACCCTTTCTTTATGTTTTATAGCTTCGCACCCAAGGTTGGGGTCCTGACTCCAAACCCTTCTCTATGAGAATACCACTGAGAGATAGAACCCATCACATTAGAGCACCGGGTATAGTCTATAGGGATGGGGATGTTCCACAGGAAAAACTGTGGGAAAGGGGCTATAATATGCGATTTCCAGGGTTGTGAGGGCCTTACATTCATACCAGGTCCCCGATGCGCACAGAACATTGGTCAATTTTCAGTTTAAATTTCCATGGGCATATGACACGGTAAATCAAACTTGTAAGATCGAGAGTAACTCGTACAACGGAGCACAGGTCAATAAAATTCAAATCACTTTGATCAATGGGTAATGAAAAAATTGGAAAAGCGACTTAGGGCCGCCGTTGAGTCCTCTCTTATCCCCCACCCCTGATCCACTTCTGATGTAGAGACTTCAAAAAAAAACACTTTAAAATGAAAATCAGCATGAAAGTAGCTTACCCTATTTATGTTACTTTTTTACTGGTAAAAAGGTGATTCTACGAAACCTTAAGTCAGCTCAGTTCGGGCAGTACTGAAAGGGCCACTTGCGGCCATTATGTTTGAGAGTAAGCGCGCTATTGGCTTCTTTGAATTTTGTACACGTTTGAAAAGTCCGGCTGAGCAAAAGACGGTACGTCAGAAAGAATTGATATCTGTCAGTCTGTGATCATAAGCCACTCATATAATGTTGGTGACCATAACTGGTACAATATAACTACACCTTGAATCTGGAGAGGTGTGATTCTTGAGTCACTAGGGTCTTCTCTCTCATTTTTATGATTTATCTATATTTCTTTACATTTTGTGGATTCCTTTTTCAGAATGTAAGGCCTGTTCCATTCGCTCATCTCACAGAAATTAGAAACGACCCTGGAGAGGGTAAGTAGACATTTACAGCTAAATGGAATGTTAGGGTGGCATATACCTGAAAAGCTTCTATAAATATCGGCAAATCTTTTTTAGTCGCCTTTAAAATTACATAAGCCAGTAAGCCATCTTCTGTCAACAAATCATGCAGTCGCTAGTGGTACTGCCAAGGGGGTGGGGCATAGAGGGGCTCCGTCAATGCATTTGTTCCCATCCTGTACACATGTACAGCTTACTGGAGCAATGCTGCGCTCAGGGCCGTAGCTATGGGGGGGTGTGGGGGGGTGCGACACCCCCCCTGGGCGGTCAATCAGTCGGCAAATCAGGGCATAGTCGGCAAATTGACTGTCCATTGTAGACGAATTAGACCTGACAGATGGCATAGATTTGGCGGACATTATGGAGATGTGGGCATTGAAGCCAAGACGCTAAGACTTTGTTGAGACCCTGCTAAGATAGCCATCACTGGCCATAACTGATTGAACAGCCATACAGAAGTCAGTCATGTCGAAGATATGCGGGAAAATGATTGATAAATTATCATTTTCATTCAATGGCAATTTATTGATTTCCCATTTCCAGATGTCAATGATTTTAATAGAACAGAATGTAAGTTGCCTAGAAAACGTGGCTGTGCATTGGTGTGAATAGGCAATTTGTTGTTCAAATTTGGCACAGCTAGCCTGTTTCAAAATCAAATTACCCACATAAACTATCAAACATCCATCATACTCTGCACAGACTGCACTGGGACTGGTAATGACCATGTATTATCACCTTGTTAAACCAGTTCACTACTAGTTCACTGATAAGGTAATGTAGACCCATCTGACTATTATTTTTATTGAGAAGTCTCTTGGGGACCATTAACTGCCCAGGACCCATTAGTGATTGTCCACTGTTGTCAGTGTTGCCTCAGGCTATCCCCTGTTGTGGTCAATTTGCCCCAAGACATTCAGGTGTTGGCAATTAGGCAGGTAAGGGATTGTCATGGTGTATTATAGGCTGCAAGTTAGAACAGAGCCAATATAACATGACTAGCTTATGAGCAAGTTCAAGGAGTGTAAGGTAGACAATTTGACTGCTTTCAAGATTAACCTAATAACCAAGAGTATAATCATAGTGTAAATAGGCCTTATTGATTTTATTGACAATACATAACTGTCCTTCCCCTCCCCCGAAGGGTTTCCAGTGATGTTTCTCCTTTAGACGGAAAATATACTCAGAACTGCCAGAAATGTTAAGTGTTTTTTTATTCAAGAAAATCCTGAGAATACCATTGCCAGGAATTAACCTAAGGCTATGATCCTCTGCGATTCGGATTCGGCGATCTCCGGCGATGTGGGGTGTTTTTTCCAACAAATTCTTTCATGGTGGCGCAACGCTAAGCAATCAAAGTGTTGTCGTCCCCTCCTCCCCATTTAAAATATCCCTTGCGCCAAACACTGTTTCACATGCTTGGCACCCTCCGCAGGCTGGTGGCCGTGCTTTGCTTAGACGGTCACCTGGAAAATTCATGCAAAGTTTATGCCACAATTTTTTAGAGGCTAGTAGGCTACGGCAATATCAGACAAAAATATTGCAATTTGAGGTCGTTTCGTGCGTTCTGAGGGGGTATGGGGATTGAAAGTTTTCTTGTAAGTTCCGCGCCAACCAATGGTGGTCCTCCGCTTAGCGGCCACGGTTTGCTTGGACGCGACGGTCCCCTGGAAATTTAATGCAACAATGTTCTGCAACCGATTTCAGAGGCTCGTACGGTAATGAACATCAGACAAAAATATTGAAATTTGAGGCCGTTTCCTGCGATCTGAGGGGGTCTGGGGATCAAAAATTTTCTTGTACGCTACGCGCCAACCAATGGTGGCGCTCCGCTTAGATAGTCATTCGTCCAGTCGGCATTTTAGACCTTCACACCCCCCCTACCATATGACCCTAGCTACGCCCCTGGCTGCGCTCACAACTTCCCCTACCCCAATTTCTCCCCCCCCCCCGCTTGATCCCCTCTCCCTTGAAATCAAGACGACGCCAAGGGCAGTCGCATCTTTTTTGTGTAAGACTGCAGGAGATAAGCTGTGCAACGAGGAAGGCGATCAGAGACCGTAATTTGCATCTATCCAACTGTAATGAACTTCCCTTCAAAACTCGTGACAACCGTGACAGTAAAGGCAATGTATGTGGCCTCGAAATTTATCTCTATTACCTGATTACAAGTATTTCAACATGAGCATTAAGTTTTTCTCCACTACGTACATCAAGAAACGATGAGATGTTTAACAGTGGTTACATTTATTGATTCAGACAGAAAACTTAATATTTTTTCTTTACTTAGATAACCCCTACTTGTGGGCTCCCCCATCATCAGGTTTCTCAAATTCTACGAATTCCTATTACTCTAATGTGCAGTTGCACTATGAAACGAAGGACGGTGCTAGACTCGTAAAGGCCATACAGGTTTCATGTAGTGGTTGGTTTTACGCCTATGCGCAAGTACCGTATCACTATAATGACTCAAAGACGTTGCTTGGGCACAAGATTGTAAAACTTGGCAACTGTGGAAACGCTCCCCCTTTGCCCGTACTACAGACTGTGGTACAACTGACCAATCGCTCGTAAGTCACCGTTAAGATATCACTTTTTTAGTTAAAACGCTTGACGACTCAGGAGAGTTTATAGGTGTAGAATCGTAAGCGTAGAAAGCCGGGGTGCCGGAGGGATCTAAAGCCCCCTCAGTCGGAAATGTGGTGGACGAAAGTACGCCCCCCCTCTCCTCCCACATTTCAAGGACAAGGACGAACACCCCTTATTTGTTCCCTCTGTAGTTTTAAAAATTTGCACAATCTGTCCCACCAAATTGCATCTAAGGACCCTCATAATCAATAGTTTCCCATAGGGGAGGAGGACTCCCCTTAGATCCTTCCCCAGGATAGCGGCCCGTAACACATTCACCCCCAGCTGAGAACACTTTCCTACGCCTATGCCTAATATCTGAATATACAGCGTTTGTTATCCGTTCCCCAAACTGTTAACTTTTGTCTGAAAGGCATAATCGAGTAGCCTATGATAATTAGTGCACAAAGATTAAACACAATGTTGACGTTCCTTGTTGCTATGGCAACGACATTACTTATTACTCCAAACAGGGAGGTGTTATTCTCCCTGCTCCAAATAAGTGGTAACAAGGATTGGGCCTTTATCACAGGACGAATGTTTGCGGTTTCAGAAATTTCAATAGAAATTTATTGAATATGACAAATGGTGCTCAGTGTGTAGGTAAAAACGTGTAGTTGCCCACATTCTTCCCCGTAAAAAGAAAAAAAAAAAATAGGCCTACGCTCGGCAGAGTAAAATCACAAATTGTCGGACATTTTATCATTTTACTGTTTTGATAAAAATTTAGATATCACACTAGCAATAAATGCACTGCGAAGACACGACTTTAACCAGTGATACTCGCATGCAAGCCTAAAACTTTTCAATAATCTTTTTTGCAAATAAAAGAACGTATATTCAACATTTTTGGCTCTCCAATGGTTATTTAGCTATGTTGATGAGGTTTCATCGGTTACGTACATTTTGTTATTTTAAACACAGCATTTTGATATAAGCGACTTCGTCGGGGGCGAGCAAACATGAAAAGAAAAGAAAACACGTAAAATAAAGGATACGCAAAATGAAAATTCTCCATATATGGAATTGTTACTGATGTACTAATTTATTTCATGGTTTACTGGCTCCTGTCGGAGATTCGATCCCACCTTTGGAAATCCTTACCACTTTATCAATAACGATGTTAAATATCACATCGTGCCTCATACAATTAATTAATCTGACACATATGATTTTACGGGTGAAACCTTTGTCATTTATACGATCATTCAATTCAAATTCTAATATTTTAATCTAGTAATCATTATTTTTTTATCCCTTGGAAACTTTTTTATTAGTTCTGGTAACGCCGGTCTCAAACCGCAGAACTGGAAATATCTAGGAGGTATCGTACACCTCGCCGCTGGGGATCATGTGCAAGTTCAAGCCGCCACAGCAATGCCCTTTAACAAAAGTTGGGTGAACTCAAACGACTTTGAGAGACCATTAGGGGGATTCCTCGGTCTCTACCAGATCCAGGAAGAGCAATACAGGTCCTGCCGAAGATGCCAGTAGGAGCAATTACGCCAAATTCTGGATTTGTTTTGTTTGTTTGTTTGTTTGTTCTGTTAAGAATTTAGAAGTTAAGCAATTTGGACGGACGAAAGTGACAATGAAGCATCACACATTAGGTGTCACAGAACAGTTGTTGAATGAAACTGCGGGGACGGATCCAGGGGCTTGGCGACGTTCGGACCCCCTAAAATTTCCAGATGTGCCCTTTTCAAAGTTGAAATTTTCTAGTTCAAGCAAGAAGATTGAATCAGACCAGAGCCGGTACCCATTCTTTTCCAAGATTTTACAGAATCTAAAAGTTTTGGCGTGCTTCGCGCGCTTTAGAAAATCACTAGTTGTCTTTCATTTATGGCATTCAAATAACTGAACGGAAACCCCTACCAGTAACCAGACTTAAGTAGCCAGTTTATACGGAGTTCTCTGTAAAGTTCATGATTTCACCCTCAGTCCAAATGGGTTTTTGTTATATTTGACGTACAGTACCGAAAACTACAACAGCGGCCTGGCCGTTTTGTCGGACAGACGATGCAAAGATAACCATGCATGTTAATCCTCATAGGAGTCAGTGGCCCCGACAGTTGATGCGATATGCTCCATGAAAAGAGATTCTACCATTTTCCACTAAACGATTTTTCGCTTTTCGCGCACTCTGCAGCTCTCGAAGTCAGATTTTCAGAGTTTAAATAAGTTAGCATTTGGCTTGATTCAAGTATTCTTACTGTTCAATGCCTTACCCTAGTCTTTAAAGAGATAATAATAGTAACATATTTTGTAAAAGCTTTCGTTCCATACCCAATCCGGTGTCGCTTACCTCGGCCAACCAATTTGCCCTCCTCCGATCGTCACCCTTACAACATCCTCACTTTTCAAAGCGGTAGCCTGGACTAAATCTCGGGGGGGGGGGGCAGTTCATGACACTGTTAAAGCGGAGTACCAAATGCCTTGCTTACAGAGAGGGATACTCGGACTGATTATTTTTTCACCTGTGTGTGATTGCCATTCCAGGGTTGCATTTAAGGCATGGCTTAAATGCAAAATTATGCTATCGTCATCGTTAACAAAGCTTTGAAATGATTATATCTTTACAACTTTCATTATTTAGTTATATTCTACCTATTTTTGTGGTTAGGCGTAAGGCAGGTGCTGTCAAAGAGCAGGAGACGACACCCTAGACTCTTTGAGAAATTTTTGTCTTTATGAGGTGGCTTGGATGCAAATTGTTGCCATCTTTGGTAAAGCTTTATAAAGCATGAAATGATTATATGTTTAGGAATCCTCAATATTGAGTGATTTTTTTTCTCTATTTTGGTAGGGTGCAATTGAAGGAGATGTTGCCTAAGGGGCAACATTACTCTTTTAAAAATTTTCTTGTTCTGTATTTTCCTAGATCCAAAATCTTTGTTTAAGCTTTGGACTGATTACATGATACGAAATTTTAATTATATACTAAATTTTTCGGCTGTCAACACATCATGCCACAGCTACATTAACCAACGCTCTTGTCACTTCCCGCCTAGATTATGTAAACAGCCTTTTTTGTTGTTCTACCCAAATATAAAACTGGAACTTGTTCAGAACAGTGCTGCTCGCATAGTGTGCATGATGAAGAATGCTCATGTCACACCACTTTTTAAATCACTCCACTAGATTCCAATAGAGTATCGTATCAAGTTTGAGGTCAATCTACAACATTTCTCAACTTCTTAGTTCTTACAAACCCACCTGATCCCTACGCTCATCATCACAAGGATTACTAAATGAAACTAGAACAAAACGCAAGGCTGGTAGTAGAGCATTTTTCAGTACGGTATGTGCTCCCAAACTGGAATGTTTTACCAATCTCTGTGCGTGTTTTCAATTCACTTTCTAGTTTTAAAACTACTTTGAAGGCCTATTATTTTAATATTTGATTCGCTTGTGCGTAAATCATTTTCTAAGCTTTCGTTAAGTCTTTTTTCACAATTGTTACTTTTACTTTTAAGCTTTAACGGTATTCTGTCTTTTGCTCTTGCATTTTTTTAAACCTTTTGATTCGTTTAGAGTTGAAGTTTATGGTGTTTAATCGACGTTTTCACTATTCAAATTGTATTTATTGTAAAGCGCCTCTGAGCAGCTGTATATGATTTTGATATGACATGATATGATTTTTATACGAAAATTCATTATTAGTGTTATTGTTATTATTGTTATCTTTGTCGTCGTCGTTATTATCCTCATCTAAACCAACTTGCATAAAAAATCCCCTCAGAAGACACCTCTTTCTCTTGCATTCATCCAAAAGAAAGGAAAAAATCACTACGTAATACCGGTAAAAATTTAAAAAAATACCATAAAATCAAAGCTTTCCCCAATATAAGTCTGTTTTGCATCTAAGCCACCTTACATAAATAAAGCATTTTCAAAGAACATGGTGTCCCCCTCCCATTAGACAACAGCACTTTCCCTTACACCCAGCCAAAAAAAAGGAAAAATTCTTGAATATCGATAAGGATTCTAAAGTATAACCGGTTCAAAGCTTTACCAAATATGGCAGCATTTCAGTTTAAGCCACATTACATAAATGTCACCCCTCCCCCCCCCCCCCCAGAACCTAACCCAACGCGGCAACCGTGCACGGGGAGACAAAGGAAATATGGGAAGGAGAAATCAAGATACGATTTCTCCTTACCATTATCCACCGAAAATGTGGAGTGGAGAAAACCAAAGTTAGTGAGGGGGTATTTCAAGAAAGGACCATTACACAGTGTCTATTTTTGAACACCCTGTCCATAAATGGACTATGTCCATCGATCCTCTTTTCAATTTAAGTAACATAGCTAGCTCGCTCGTCGACGGTTTCCCCGTACCACGATGGATCATCCCACGTTGGTAATAATATAACCAAAGTTATATAGCGCCAATCCGTGTCATGTGCGGGCACGCCCATTTTTGGACAGGGTGTTCGAAAATAGACACTGTGTAATCAGGTAATGGTCCTTATCATGTTTACCGGAGAAAGGGGTGGGAAAACTGGCATGTCAGATTTCTCACCACTGCGATGTTTTCGGCTTCCGTAAAAACTATTGCTCCCCGAAATTACAGAAATCCTGAATTTCGGTTTAAGGCAGATGTCTACATTTCCCCCACCACTTTAGCGCGGACGATTTAGTGTTACAGTTGACTACCATATCCTACGTTTGAGAGAACCCTCTTACTTAATATTCTCCTGGGAAAACAAATGCTGGCAATTTTTAACTCAGCTGCTCTGCCGAGCTATTTCTGTCTGCGAAATGTCTGCAACTTTCGCAGTGTGTTTAAAGTGATATTACCTGTTCAAGAAAAGGGAAATACATACGGCCTAATGTTTTTCTTCATTTGCCAATACACTAACAATACTGTTCATGGATGGAGTTGTTTATGTAGTGACTGAAAATGGTAGTGTGAATGGCAAAATATAAAGAAACAGTACGAAAACAGTCAAAATCTGCAGGCTATTTTGAAAAAAACCGTCCTCATTACAAATAGCTCAAACCACGCCTATCACAACACTATATGCATATTCAACGATCAAGCAGCTGTAGGCCTATGTACCGAAGTACTGTGCATGGGATTATATTCCCTCGGTTAATAATGCATTGGCTGGGAACAGAGTGATTTTGAAGGTTGTATTCTGCACAGCACACTTAAGGTTTTGAAAAAAAGCACCTGTTTTCATCATACTACCCGTGTTAGTGAATCCCCCCCCCCCCCAACAGTATTCAAGAAGACACTTGCATACTACGCTTGTAACGGTAACCAGTTACACCTCTATACACTTGCTTACTTCCCCCGCATCCCAAGTCTTTGTCCTTGAGCGGTAGGCTAGGTCTACATATCAAATAATCTACGTAAACTGGACAACGATACACTGTGTCGAGTTTGTAGATGTCGATAACTAGCAAGGGCACTAACCTGAAGTATGATAGTCGAAGTCGTAAAATTGTATGGTTCGATTCGATTTCCTCTGTGAGCAATGTGTTATTTCCCTCGGTCAACTTCGATTGTTGTAGATGGTTTCTTCAAGAGTTTCCACAACATGTAAAAGAATTTGTGTCTGTTGTATAAGCACTCCCTGGTTGAATCAAAGCAACTGTGTACATTTTAGCTGGGAAACGTAAGAGGGAGAGAATGTCCAGGTAGTAGCTCCATGGTATGACCTTGCGACGGAGGGTAAGCATCTCAGATGGCAGACTCCAAGCTGATATCGTTGACCATCGATGATTTGAATGACTCAAGAATTGTTCAATATTACTCGTCGGAGGTAGTACTTACATATTATATCGATGGCCAGTCTCGTGGGTAAATCGAGTTAGATTTACTCGTATTTTCTTGAGTCTGCCTTCAGAATCATGCAAAAACACTCTGCGATGATCACGGAAGCTCACAAACTGCACAAATTTTACTGTCTTTCCCTTCCAGGTAACAACCCTTGCTGATACTTAGTCCCAAGTTGTGGTGTTATCGAGTAGCTCACGAGGGCTGTAGTTTGTTCCGAAATTGGTCGGGTGGACTTCAACAGAAATTTCTCCTTTCGATTTACTATCATGGAGCCAATAAAAACCTTTCGGATAACTGCTCCATGGTACTATAGGCCTACAGTCAGTTTTCAAGTACTTAGCCTATAGCGTGAATAGCCTATCAAGTGTTCAATGTTCGTTCGCTAGCATATACCAGGGAGTTGCCAGCTCCTGCATATACCAGGGAGTTGCTCTGGCAACTCCCTGCATATACGTGGGCACCTTTCGTTGTGCTGCCTTTTGCATATTCATATATTAGAGCACTCCCATTGGTTTGTTCACCCAGGAGTGGGATTATGAATGGAATAAAGATTGTGTGGAATCATTTTCGATTTTCATAGTTTTTGTCGTTATTTTTATGATAATTGAAACAATATTTGGAACAACTACTTATGTGAAGGATCTTTATTTATCTTTATTGTATTTCCCTTTCTTAAACAGGTAGTATCAATAGAGACTCCTGGTTTTGAAAGCGTTGCATTTTGTTAACTCTTCACTGATTTAGTTGAAATTTGGCCCTAAGTTTTGGTGTGGAACTGTGGATGATAGGTTGAGGGAGAGGAGAGCTCATTACAGTTCATGTTTCCGACAGGTTGTGCCCAATTTGTGACATAACTATAATAGCAAATGTATTTAACAAATTATATTGCAAAACTCAAGGAAATTAAAATTGTTTTATGCAAATTGTTTGTATATTATGCATTACATTCCTCCTCTCCTAGGCTGCCGAAAGGTTCGGAAGCGATCACTTTATGAAAAAAGCAGAACATCAAGATTTCTAGCAAGGATTTAGTTCTTTGTGACTTAGTAACCCCTGATTTTACCATAGAATTACCACCTAACCAAACAGGAACGTACCTACTTGCACAGAACACACTGAATGTGATTTCGCATGTAGTCACATATTAGGAACCTCGTAGAGACCCTATAGAGGGATTTCTTGTGACGTCACGCAGGGTTCTCCACTGGTCTGTTTTCTGTCCGGGGGCTCTTGTGATCGCCGTCCCGGGGAGGGGTTGTCTCCCTCCCCTATGGGAAAATTTTGACAATTTAGGAGGGCTTAGATCACAAATGGTGCAATCTACGGCCTTGTTCTTAGCCTTCCCTGTTTGTTCAAATCTGGGCGTTTTGTGGTCATTTTTTTTTTTGCAAATTGCATTTTCTAAATATCTTTGACTTTACTTGCAGATCTGAAACTCCAGTTTCCACTTGGACGTATTCAATAATGAAGTAGTTCGCTTTAATGGAAATTTCGGGTGAAAATCGGGAAACCTAGGGGACAGTTCAATTGAATGGTTTCGTTTAGTGTATGAGTTTGATGGTAACAGATTCCTACTATGGAACATATGAAAGAAATGCAGTAAGTGCATACTGAATGATATAAGAGCTCAGGTGCAAGTGAGCTGGGTTTGCATCTCCGATGTTTTATTATACATTGTTTGTCATGAGTATTTGAAATCAAATATAAAGGGCAGTCAAATGACTAAGTTGTGGTGTCTGTGATTGAGTGTACAGACAACTTCTTGACCGGGGGGTCAATTTTCTGTGCGGGCGGCAAACTTTTGTTCGGGCGCTAAAGTAGTATGGCAGATTTTGTACGGGCGGAGCCCCCGGACAAAACAGCTAGTGGAGAACACTGGTCACGCGCAATAGATTCCCAGGCACTGAAGGGCAAAACACACACGCAGTGAGCGAATTGACAGCTCACGCACACGACATAACCATAGATACTACTGTGACACAATGGACGCGTGTCCGTCAAAACAAAAAAGACCGCGATTTTGCCCTTCAAAATTGCGTCTAGTCGGTTAAAGTCACGTGACTGAAATCCCTCTATAGTGGGATCTAGGAGATCGACAAAGATATTATAAGCATTGATTCCAAGCTTAAAATGGCACGTTGACTCCCCATGGAGCCCAATATATCGGGGCGGAAGTGCTGATCACTGTTCAGCCGTTTTGACAGCGTACAGAGAAATGGATGTCTTACAAAAAATATTAATACTTATTATTTCGAAACATTGTAAATGTAAGAAGTATCACTCCTCAATACTAAATTCCACTTACAAGAATTTTACTTCTTACTGACGGCATTACACAAAAGTACATTTGAACATGAACGCACAATGACTGGTTTAAAGTTCATAGACTTATTCGCCTGTATTCTTTGGTCAGTTTCTATGGTATCTTTAAGTAACGCACTTTATATGCGCGTTTATTTTCTTACGCGCTCACAACGGGAAATCAACTAGCGCGTTTGTTTCTCGAGCGCGGAGAAGTGTGCGTCAAGCATTCCGGATAATACACAGAGAAATGTATTTTGCGCGTATAGAACGCGTTGTAAAAGTTCACCCGCGCTAACCTCATTGAACGATGGAATTTTCTGTAACGCGTTCTTATTTTTGTACGCAGATCACCGAACAGAACCGCGAGCATGTCAAATTGACACTTCCGCCCCGATATATGTCTCCATGAGGAGTCACTGAGCGTAACGGTGCAGGTGAAGGAGTTTGGAATCTATGTTTATAATATCTTTGGAGATCGATCAGACTAGCGCTCTGTTAAACGTGAGACAAATGGCAGGGTTGTATGCGAATCACTTAATAAGCCATGGAAGTCCGAGGTAATACTTTCATGCTTAAGCCAACCCGAGCTAATTCCTATCCCAGTATAGAACAATTCTGGGAGACAAAAGCTATTCAACTAGCTAATCGCTATGAATAATGCTAGATCTGAACAGCGGTAACCACGGAGAGAGAATAATCAAAACCACAGTTATGTATGTTTCCCGAAAGGATACTTGTGGGAGATGACCTTTTGTCCTAAAAAAGTTGAAAGATGTGGAGAAACACAATCTTTACAAGAAGTAATCCCAACATGGCAGTATATATAAGTAGTAGTGATAGTTAGCGAGCTGATCTCAAGCAGTTTAGTTAATTGTGCGGCGTAGTGAAGTTAGTAAGCAGCTCCGAGAAAATACTATTTCAGTAACTGCAGTAACCGACCGGATGTGATTGTTTATACACACAAGGAGCTCATTGTACCTGTTATGCAAATTTTCAAGGTACGCGACCTCTGTAGGTCATACTTTCGGAGCGAAAATTTTGATAGGAGCTCTCTGATTTACACGTACAATTTGCGTATAAAATTTTTGACTTGATCAACGCCAAAACTGAGTACACCTTAAAAAATTGTATTTCTACCACATTACTTGCTCTGTGAAGCGTCTAGCACGATTCCGTTCAATTTCATTGTCGCTGTTTAGGTTGCATGTGTTGCGATACCCCTCCTTTAAAGAATCAGGAAGTTGCTATAAATAGCAACTTACCGGAAGAATGTAAGATTCGTCGACTGTGAGAAACGGGTTTTAAAAAGATATGGAAAATTCAATACAGGCTGACATACAAACATTCAGTCTTTAAAATACTTATTTTCAATTCGAAATTATTATTTATCCGATAAACCAAATTGCAGTACTGTCTAATTGTCATAAACTTCTAAGCAGAATAATGTCTGCACTTAAAAGCACCCCTTTAGCAACATAATAGCAATGACTAATTAGCAGGAAGACAGTTCTTCGACTGTAAAGTAAGGCAAAGTAAAAAGAAGATGCGGTTGTAAATTCGGTAAAAAAGTAGTAAAGATCACATGCTATAAAATGTCGCAACTAAATTAGCTCATATTTTGAAGCACTCATGTCTGTGCATGCTTTTCATAATGTATTCTATGGTGTAAAAGTATCTAAATATTTACAATTCCCCTACTAGAATAATAGTAACGACTACCTTTGATTATAATCGGAAAGCAGAATGAATTCCTCCATCTTCGACTTACATGCTTATGGCTTCAGTTGAGCCAAGACAAGCACACAAAACATCCTTACAATTGCAGTCAATTACGACTTTGTACGTTATTAAACATCTGGTGACCCCAAGATTTACGTACCAAAAACGGCGTTCGCTTTCTCTTTGTAAAGACAATGCATCAAGCAACAGTGACTGCTCATTCGTACAAGTTTGTGATATCCAATTTCGACTTGACAATTCCCAGTCCCTCTCAAGTTTTTGCAGGTCGAGGAGAGTGACTCCAAAGATTTCCCTTTCGGGAAACCAAAAACACAACAAATTAGTACGGTAACACATATATATGCAAGGGTGATTAACTCGTCGACAATTTATTAATACTGCCTCGACAATTCTGCCTCTTATCACACTGCAATGTTCCTCTTACCGTTTTAATTCCAGTGACGTCATGTCCCCAGTGTCGGTGGGAGGGGAAATTTTCTTTCGTCCTTTCTTAGGATGTGCATATTTTGTTTATCACCGGTTAAAGTAACTTAATTGAAGTTATCTTGATAGCGTTTTTCGAGTCAAATACAATTTCTACAAGGGCACATCTCATTCTTTAATGATTTCTACACATTCAGTTTCCGGGAGCTTGTCATTCTGAGCTTTGGTCCAAGGCACTTGCCCATGAACTTCACCTGAGGACCTGGGGTGATCACTATCATGGGCGTCCGGAGGGGGCAAGGGGGGCACTTGCCCTCCTGGAAAATCAAAAACGAAAAAAAAAGCGAAAAATAAAGAAAAAAACGAAGAAAATATAACATTAACATTTCTTAACAGTTCACTCAGTGTGAATTTCTACTCTCAAAACAGGAATTGAATAAAAATATCAACACTCAGGCCCCAGTAGCCCCCCCCCCCAGCATATTTTGGGTATTTCTTTAAAGTTTATATTTACGATATTGCAAGTGTTTCCCCTTTTTTATGCGGTAAGTAAGCCTTGAAAGTGCCATTTCCAGCGATCTGGGAAGCATTTTGGGCCAAAATGTTATTGCGCTCCGCGCCAACTCATGGTTGCGCGGAGCGCTGAGAGTCTCTCCTGGGCTTCGCCCCCCCCCCTTTCTTGACATGTTCCTGGTTACGCCTTTGTCAACACTGTGTGAAAGTAGCATCTAAACTCTTTTCTCGGAGTAAAATATTTGCCATGAAAAAAGTTGGGTCCCCCTAAATATTTTTGTCCTCCCCTCACTGAATTTTTTTCTGCGGACGCCCATGATCACTATGCCTAACACTGGCGTGGACAGCACTCCGTTTTCACACTCCCCCTACTCCAAACTTCTATGTGTCTTCTGATAACTGCTTTACACTTGGCAAGTCCCCTATTACAGTGGCGGTCAAAAAGGGATGCAAACAATGACAATGTAAAACCTGAAATTCCTTGCAAATTCTTAAATATTGGAATTTGTCGGGGCGCTGCCTACATCCATTTGTCGGGGCGCTGCCTGCATCCATTAATGTTTAATGGTCAATCCAGCAACCACCATTTACATTGTTCCAGATATTACTTTGTAAAGCACTGAATTCAATTTGGTCTTCCATCTTCCACACACGTCATCTCTCCCCTCCCCTCTCTTATTCGCTAGATAGTTCTGCCATTTTGATTCCTTGCTGTAAGCAAGATGAATCTATGCAATCACGCGGGAGATTGTGTGTGTGTATGTATGTGTGTTTGTGACACTTGGCTCGTAAACATGATTGCTCAAGACAGCAATCATGGATAATTTTCAAACTTGAAATATACAATTATCAAAAAGATCCCTATTGTTTTTAGTGGAAGTCAAATGTCATGTGAGGTCAACAGGGGTCAAAAACCAAAAAGCTTGTAAACACGATATCTCTAAGTAGGAAGCATGGATGCTTTTCATATTTGTCATGTGGATGCGTTAAAGTAAAAAAATGAATCCTATCGATTTTGGTAAAGGTCAAAGGTTATCTGAGGTCACCGAAGGTGAAAATACGATACGCTTAAAAACTGCTTGTAAACACGATATCTCAGGAGAGCAGTCATGGACAGTCTTCATACTTGGTATATAACTTTATCGTATTAAAAGGAAGAACCCTCTTGTTTTCAGTGGAGTCCAAAGGTCATTTCAGGTCATCAGAGGTCAAAAACCTTGAAAAACACGATTTTTCAAAACGGGGATGATGGATCCTTTTCATATTTGGTATATATATGTCTTACTTTAAAAGAGAGAGAACCCTTCGGTTTTGTTGAGGTGAAACTACGAAAACCGCGTAAACTAAATAGACAGAGGGCGGTACCTCTAAATTGCGTCCAGAGCCGTATATCATCTGTATATATGGCTCTGATTGCGTCCGGGGTTTCGTGACTTACGAAAAGTTAGGCCTGAATTTTCTACCATGGCTCTAATTTAGAATCAGTAACCGGAACTTACGTCACATTTCAACAGTCTTGTACAGCTGAGCAGGCTAACAAAAGGAACAGAATGATGAACAGGGCCTTCTCCCGAGCGAGCCGCAACGAGGTATAATAGATGAATAGGCTTGTAGAACACAATACTGTAGATACAAAAGTCGCTATGCCAGCAATCACGTCAATAGACTCGGGCTGGGCGCTGGAACACTGAAAGAGACAAAAATATAATTTGTAAGAAGGTGGAAAAATATTTGAGGGTTCTCCCCGAAATTACGGATAGAAGTTTAGTTTAGGGTTGGGTTAGGGGTTAGGGGTTAGGGTTAGGGAATAGGTTTGGGGTTAGGGTGAGGGGTATTGTTAGGGTAAGGATGTGGATCATGTAGTATAGGGGTTTTGGTTAAAAGAAAGTATAGTGCTACATTTATGTGTTTATAGGGTGGGAAAAGTTGAAGTAGTTACTGTAACGCTCGCCGTCGTCCTCGACACAGCCAGTCCAGTCAAAGGGTAGCGATGTTGAAGCAGACACACAAAGAGATGAAGACAGGGTATGGGTACAGTCTTAATCAATTTTATTCAGAATTTGTACAAGTTGATTCAGTGTGATTGATGAGTAAAGAACAAGCCACTTCGGTCTATGATAGTACATGTGAGTAAGTGTAATCCATTATATACAATCATTACTATTGCAAGCATTCCTGAACAACCGTAGTGAGCAATAGCAACCTAAACTACTCACGAGCACTACTCATGAACATCAACTACTCATTAGATATAACTACTCGGACACATGCGCTCATGAGCATCACTCCTTCTTACTCGCGAGCTTTACTTACTCGCGAGCTTTACTTACTCGCGAGCTTTACTTACTCGCGAGCTTTACTTACTCGTGAGGACTACTTACTCGTGAGGACTACTGACTCGTGAGAACTACTTACTCGTGAGAACTACTTACTCGTGAGAACTACTCACTCGTGAGAACTACTCACTCGTGAGCACTACTCACTCGTGAGCACTACTCACTCGTGAGCACTACTCACTCGTGAGCACTACTCACTCGTGAGCACTACTCACTCGTGAGCACTACTCACTCGTGAGCACTACTCACTCGTGAGCACTACTTACTCGTGAGCACTACTTACTCGTGAGCACTACTTACTCGTGAGCACTACTTACTCGTGAGCACTACTTACTCGTGAGCACTACTTACTCGTGAGAACGGAGAATGCTTGGATGGCCTTACCAGGTGATAAGTTTGTTAAACGTGTCTAGGACATAGAGATATTTGGGCCACATCGCCCTAAAACCACTCGAATTAACCAGTTAACGGTCACTGCCAAGTACCTAGCTGGTCAGCTTAATTCTCGTATTACAGTGGACTTACGCTCACTCCTTATTAACCGGTACCGTGCCCCTACTAAATTTCTCGAGGCTTAAGGTTCAATACTGCTGCACTATTCAAAATCCCAGGTCACGGGTATATATATGCTTAAGATTCGCTAACATGCTACCGTAAACGTAATGCCTCGAATACATGTAGAGATTGTTTACGCTTTACTGCGCAAAATATTTCCGTCCTAACGTTACTATACAACAGGGTGTGTCAACGAGGCGTCGTAGCCATTAACGAGTCTAGGCTACGGGCCTACACAACAACACTGACGGCAAATTAATCAACACAAGACTGCCTGCCAATACACGTCTAATCTGAACAGAACTTGATTTTCCTTACTTTGATTACTTCATTCTACTTTGCTTGAAAGGAATTACTTGCCAATCTCTTAATTTTCTCTTAAAAATTACTGCTTAACTCACGTTATCAATAGACCGAGGGAGTGCAACGTCTTTCCTTGACCACCGCTTGCTCTTCACTCCCTGTTCAACACACGAGGCTTAGCGACAGTAAGCCGGCGGGAATCCGGACACGTGACATCCGGACCCAGCAGTGGAACAATAGAACCACTGCACCAGCGCGTGATAATTTCCACGATAACTACTAATTAGAGGTACGCGCGTGTCAAGGGTCAATTTACTTCCCGAGACAGATTAAAGGTACTACGCAACAATAGAGGGCGCTTAACTAGCGTTTTCGCTACACCACCCCCTCCAACAAAAAAGAATGCTTCCACGCATTCGGCGTTGCACATCCTCAGCCTTACAAAAATACGAGCATAAAATTCTAAAACACATTTACAGCTACATACACCTGCTTTCAATGCACTTACCTACAATGCACTTAATTACAAAACACTTTTCAAAACATTTATACATCAAAAGAATAAATGCATGTTAGACTTTTAACATGTTAAACTGAATACAACTTCTTAGTAGACGCCTACGGGTCTCCATACTGCTCCTTCACTGCTCGGTAGAAAGTACCACCTGGACTGATTGCCGTCTCCGTCGTCACCACGAAAAACCTGCCACTTTCTGGTATTCGTTTCATCTGCCAGGTACATGATGTGGAATCGCTGGACAATCCTCGTGCCTTCACTCTCGCCTCACTGACCTTCCGTTCCGTGTTCGTCTGGTTGCCTGACAGTAAAGCCGCGGTCACACTACAACGAATTCGGATCGGATTCCGATCCGATTTTTGTGAGTTTTTGTTAAAATCTTCTCCATCTCTGGTCAGAAAGAGCCAAAATTTGCCAACCAGTGTAAATATATGATTTGCATCAGAGGTCTATGAAAATAAAATGTTAACTGATTTTTTCGTGACGTCACACCGACAAACAGCTTTTATCGGACACGCGTAGTCCGATAAAAGCTGTCTGTCGATGTGACGTCACGAAATAATTCGTATAAATTTAATTTTCGTAGTCCTGGGATAAAAATGATATAATTACACAGGTTGGCAAATTTTGGGTTCTTTCCGACCCGAAATGGAGAAGATTTTAATAAAAACTCACAAAAATCGGATCGGAATCCGATCCGAATTCGTTGTAGTGTGACCGCGGCTTAAGCCTCTGAAGCGTCGTGGATCTGGGCCTCGATCTGCAAGGTTGTCAACTGGAATGACCTTGGGTGACTCTGCACTAGAACTCTGGTGGTCTGGGCTCTCTGGGTTATCGGTTGCACTTTGCCGTGTTTCCTGCGGAGACCCTCCAGATTCCTTGACCTTCAGCCTACATTCTTCTGGACTTTCGGCAAGTAGTTCTTTTAAACTCGGAGCATAAGGCAACACTTCTCTCTGCACCTTGGGGGTTCTCGAGACACAACGCCTGCTGTCGTGAGAATGGGTCTTGTCCTTGCTCTCTGTTTCACTCGGGGTCTTGGAAGTGCTTGGTAAGTTCCCAACTGCCTTTTTGGACTTCGAATGCGTGACTTCGATGTGTCTGGATAGATTTCCCCTTCTGTCTGAGCTGTTATCACACCGATTGCACTTGAACCTAGCTGATTTATGCTTCTCCTGAAGATGCTCTCTCAGCCTGCTCACAGTTTTGCACCTTTCCTTACAGATCCTACACCTATACTCTCGGGACGACTCAAGCTCCTCCTCTCCCATGGTGTCCGTGTAATCCATCTGCAACAAAACAGAAAGACATTTTAATTTGGAGTTAACGTTTTTTGAGGTACATATGCAGATTAGATGACATAATCACGGTACCATTGAGGCGGTTTTCGTTTCCTTGGAGCCTGGATTGTGGGGTTGTTTCTGTCTTCTGATGGCTTGAATGAACTCCGATCTTCAGAGCTTTGGTCCGATGCCATTTCGGTCCGGTCAGTCTGGACACCTGCTGTGGAGAACATGGGCCTCTTCTTGGTCGTACTCCCCGATATTTCTAGGGATTCCAGCCTCTTTAGTCGATTGTGGTGGACAACCCTCATTCGACCTGTGTCTCCTTTCTTGATGCGAAACGTCACATCACTGAGCTTAGCCGTTATAACCCATGGCCCATCCCAGTCTCGAGCTAATTTTGGACTCAAGCCCCGTTTCCTCTTAGGGTTGTACAGAAAGACCTTGTCACCTTCTTCGAACTCGTTTTCTTTAGCGTCCCTGTCATAGTTTCGTTTCTGTCGATTACTTGCGATGTCCATGTAATTTCGAGCATAGTCATGGGTCTCTCTCAACATTTCTTGGAGTTTCAATACATACTGGCCTACCCCACTGCCTCTTTATTCTGGTCATCTGTTTCGCCCGATGCTTTGTCAAAAAGCAAGTCAACTGGCAAAGCAATATCTCTTCCCAGCATCATCTCGTTAGGGGAAAACCCACTTGTGTCATGTCGGGATGAGCGGTAGGCCATTAGGGCCAACGGGAGGCACAATTCCCAGTCCTTCTGATTGTTATCAACCATCTTTGACAACATCTCCTCAAGGGTACGGTTCATTCTCTCTATCAACCCATCACTCTGTGGGTGCAATGCCGTGGTACGACTTTTCTGAATTCCCAGTAGGCGGCAACTTCTTGGAAAACTTGGGCCTCGAAATTCCTGCCTTGATCTGTATGCAATTTTTCGGGCACCCCGAATATAGAGATGAACTCATTGACGAGGACGGCGGCAACAGTCGTAGCTTCTTGGTTGGGGATGGAGTTCGCTTCTACCCGTTTGGTAAAGGAATCGGCAACGACCATGATGTATTTATTCCCTCGATCGGTTACCGGCAACGGACCCAGAATATCAATAGCTATTCTTTCCAAAGGTGCTCCTACCCGCTCAACCTTCATGCTTGCTTTTCCTTTGGTCTTGGGCGTCTTTCTCTCTTGACAGACAATGCATGCCTTACACCACCATTCCACTTGCCTTCTCCAACCATGCCAGTAAAACCGTTTCTGCACCCGCTGCACTGTTCTTTTGATCCCCATGTGGCCTGCCGTTGGGTTGTCATGGAGGAGTTCCAAGATTTTTGTTCTTAGTCCTCGCGGTACTACTAGTTGCCAGCTTATTCCTCTTCCATCGTGGCTCTCCCACCTGCGGCACAACACACCGTCCCTTATTTCAAGTCTTTCCCATTGTGCCCAGTAGTTCTTCAACTCCTTGTTCTCCCGAGCAATCTCTTCAGCTTCCGGTCTTACTTCGCTTTCTTCTTTCCATTCAATGATCTTTCTTGTCTCCACATCTTTGAGTTGTTCTTCTCTAATGGCTTCCAAAGACCATTCTTGTAACCGTGGAGGGTCATTTACTTCTTGTTTTTCCCTCGTGACAGCTGCAACCAGAGTGTCTTGTGGTAAAACGCTGTTCTTTGGGCTATTTCTCTGTTCTCCCTTACTTCGCTCGTTCACTTTACTGTGTGTTGGGAAGGACAATGGCCTTTCTTCTGTCTCCTTACCGGGCATTTCCTTTCTATTGCAATGATTACAATCACTTCCGCAAGGCCTTCGAGACAAACCATCGGCGTTGCCATGACTTTTTCCAGGTCGATGCTGGATGTCAAACTGGTATGCACTCAGTAACTCCAACCATCTGGCAATCTGTCCTTCTGGATTTCTGAACGCCATCAGCCACCTTAAAGCAGCATGGTCAGTTCTTATCAGAAAGTTGGTTCCATAAAGGTAGTGGTGGAACTGTTTCACTGCCTTAACAACTGCAAGGAGCTCTTTCCTGGTGACGCAATATCTCTTTTCTTGTTTCGTCATTGCTTTACTGAAGTAGCTAACTACTTTTTCTTCCCCGTCTTGGATTTGTGACAGTACTGCTCCGACCCCAAAATCGCTGGCATCGGTGTCAAGAATGAACCTGCCGCAAGAGTTTGGGTACGCTAGGACTGGTGCTGAAGTCAAAGCGTCTTTTAACCTTTGGAGAGCTGTCTCGCAATCGGTATCCCAATCGAATGCCTGCTTCTTCTCCGTCAACTTGAATAAAGGGGCGGCAATGTCAGCAAATCCTTCAATGAATCTTCGGTAGTAGCCACACAGCCCCAAAAAGCTACGCACGTCTGTGAGGTTCTGTGGCCTTGGCCAGTCTTTCACATCTGCAACCTTCTGTGGGTCGGTAGCTACTCCCTCCTTGGAAACCACATACCCCAAATATGTAACACTGGGCTGATAGAGGTTGCACTTCTCGGGACTTAACTTCAGGTTTGCGGCTCTCAGTCTGCCAAGGACCTCTTTCAATCTTCCCAAACTTTCCTCGAACGTGGACCCGTACACTATCACATCATCTAGGTAGACGAGACACACCTGCCAGTGAAGACCTGACAAAACCCTGTCCATAAGTCTCTCGAAAGTGGCGGGTGCGTTGCACAAGCCAAATGGCATAACTCGAAATTGGAACAATCCTTCGCCAGTCACAAACGCTGTCTTCTCTTTATCGCTCTCATCCATGCCGACCTGCCAGTATCCACTCGCAAGATCTAGTGTCGTGAACCACTGTGCACCACTTAGATCATCGAGGGAGTCTGTTATGCGAGGGATAGGGTAAGAGTCCTTGGACGTTACTGCATTCACCTTCCTGTAATCAATACAAAATCGAGTCTTACCATTCTTCTTTTTGACGAGCACCACTGGTGACGACCAGGCACTGGCTGATGGCTCTATCACCCCCGTCGTGAGCATCTCTTTTACAAGGTCTCTCTCTACTTGTCGTTGCTGAACAGGAACTCTTCGTGCTGGCTGTTTTATCGGTTTGGCAGATCCCGTGTCAATCGTATGCTTCACAACCGTTGTTCGCCCTAAGTCACTGGAAGACATAGAGAACACATCACCATACTGGATCAACAGTTCCTTCAGCTGTCTGTACTGTTCCTTTTCAAGTCGGTTGCCACAGGAGTCCAATAATCCAACGAGGTGATGCGGGACTTCATCTGTACCTTGGCCTTCGTCAGTAGCAGTATTCACAGTCCGTACCGGTGTCGCCAGGTTACCGTTGGAACTACCTTCCATCCCTACTACCTCTGCGACCTCCTCCAGTACCCCTGCTACTGTACCTTTATACACTCGTATGGGTTCGAAACTAGGGTTAAACACTCTTAAGGGTACTACAAGGTTCTCTGGATTGACCAACAATTTGCCTACCAGTAGGCCATGCCTACTTACAAACTTTTCAGCTGGTTCCACGAGCCCTTGGTTCCCTTTAAATTTCCCTGATATTTCTCCACGTATCACTGACTCCGTACCTGGGGCAATCACCACTGTTTCACACAAAATTACCCGACAGGGCTCCAGCACCTGATCATCAGGCTGCTCCCTATCAACCTGTGGCTCCCCTAGTCGTACTTGGTCCCATGATATGATTCCCCCGAGAATATCTAAATGACATTGGTGCTTCCTTAAAAAGTCAAGCCCTAAAATGGCGTCTAACCCAATTTCAGCAACCCATACATCATGCTCAACCGTTCGTCCCGCAGTACACACCTGAAACACCCCTCGTCCTTGAAAAGGGAAGACACTGCCATCAGCAAGTAACATTTTGACCGGTGCAGGCAACAATTTAGGTTGTTTACTTTTAGGGATACTAGTGTAGACTCTAGGATTAATAATGGTTATGTTTGCCCCTGTATCAACCAGGAAATTAACTGGCACCTCTTGCAACAAACCATCTACTCTGATCCCCGAGTCGTTGTCTATGATCCCATACCCTCTCACACTAAATTCTGCAGGCCTACTGTCACTGTCTACTGCCGACCTTCGGCCTGTAAGCTCGGCTGCTGGCAGTTTTCCTGACGATTTCTGTTCTGTGTCCTTTCATTTTCCTTCGGTGGTTCGGGACAATCCCTCTTCAGATGACCTGGTCTACCACAGCTCTAACACTTTGGTAAGGGTCTCTCGTTACCCTGCCACGATCTGTGGTTGCCTCTTTTCTCATCAAGTTGAGGGCTTGTTGACTTCTGTTTAGTCTCTCGCATGTCTCGAAGTTGCGTCTCTTGCTTAAGAATCTGTGTCTGCATTTTTTCGAAGTTACTGGTCAGGGTTTCCAGAGCCTCACCAAGAAATTTCATCTGTTTTTCCACTTTATCTCCATCGTTGGCTGGTGGTACTACTGCTCTTGCTATGGGCCTGCGAAGGTTCCCCTTCTTTGTCTCTGCTAGGAAGAAGGATTCTAATTCCACAGCTACGACCACAGCATCAGAGAGGTTCCGAGGTCTCGACTGGTACACTCTCGACTTGGTGTCTGTGTCCCCCAGGGAGTCAATGAAATAATCCCTGGCTAAGGTTTCAATCGTCTCATAAGGAGCCTCGGGGTATGCCTGCAAAGTTAGACGTTTAATCTCTTGCGCCAATTGTGGTATGCTTTTGTCTGGTTTCCTAGCCCTATTCTTCAGCATTGCCCTGAATAATTGTGTCTGGTTAGCAGGACTAAATCTGTTTGACAGGGCTGCTGATAGCTGACTATAATCCCTCCTGTGTGTACTATCCAGATCACTAAGGATGGCCCTAGCTTGCCCCTTTAAACTTGCAGCCAGATACAAAGCTTTCTGTATTTGGTCCCATGCATTAAGTTCCGCTATAAGCTCAAACTGGACCATGTAATCATCCCAATTTCCTGTTCCATCAAATGGAGGTGGAAGGACATTTGGCCTACCCCTATTCCCTGGTGCCTCACACTTCTCAGGGTATTTTGTCTCAATTGGCAAGAACTTACTGAATGGGTTTGTCTGTTCCCTTGTATTCATACCAGAACGCCCTCTATATTCATAATTTCTACCTTTCATCATTTCATCTAGCCATGAATTAACAGGGGGAGGGTGACCGCCAATCTCATTACGCAGCTCCGGTTTAACGCCTAGTCTCTGTGAGGACTGCAGTGGCTGTTCTCTTGTGTCGTCGCCTTTCCATGTGGGGTTTCCGTCTAGTATTTGTTCGTAACTTCCCAGGACTGCTGCCCTTCTCGGTCCGTCTGTTTCTGTGGTACTCAGCACCTCGTACTCGGTCCGCTGCGTTGATCTCTGCCTACCCCCTGAATCAAAAGAGATCAAGGGTTCTGTACTGTCTAGTCTTTGCCGTGTTGTTGAAGGTACCCGGATATCACCACCTGCTTGACTGGAAACAGCACCTTCACGTTGTCTGTCCGGATCCCCGTCTGTTAAGTGCCTCTGTAGTATGTCCACCCACGACTTTGCAGAAGTAGACACTGGACTTGATCTTTCCATCTGACCGCTTTCCCGGCTGTGCTCGGACATCTGGACTGGTCAGTAATCCCACCGCTGCCACCACGTGTAACGCTCGCCGTCGTCCTCGACACAGCCAGTCCAGTCAAAGGGTAGCGATGTTGAAGCAGACACACACAGAGATGAAGACAGGGTATGGGTACAGTCTTAATCAATTTTATTCAGAATTTGTACAAGTTGATTCAGTGTGATTGATGAGTAAAGAACAAGCCACTTCGGTCTATGATAGTACATGTGAGTAGGTGTAATCCATTATATACAATCATTACTATTGCAAGCATTCCTGAACAACCGTAGTGAGCAATAGCAACCTAAACTACTCACGAGCACTACTCATGGACATCAACTACTCATTAGATATAACTACTCGGACACATGCGCTCATGAGCATCACTCCTTCTTACTCGCGAGCTTTACTTACTCGCGAGCTTTACTTACTCGTGAGGACTACTTACTCGTGAGGACTACTGACTCGTGAGAACTACTTACTCGTGAGAACTACTTACTCGTGAGAACTACTTACTCGTGAGAACTACTCACTCGTGAGAACTACTCACTCGTGAGAACTACTCACTCGTGAGCACTACTCACTCGTGAGCACTACTCACTCGTGAGCACTACTCACTCGTGAGCACTACTTACTCGTGAGCACTACTTACTCGTGAGCACTACTTACTCGTGAGCACTACTTACTCGTGAGCACTACTTACTCGTGAGCACTACTTACTCGTGAGCACTACTTACTCGTGAGAACGGAGAATGCTTGGATGGCCTTACCAGGTGATAAGTTTGTTAAACGTGTCTAGGACATAGAGATATTTGGGCCACATCGCCCTAAAACCACTCGAATTAACCAGTTAACGGTCACTGCCAAGTACCTAGCTGGTCAGCTTAATTCTCGTATTACAGTGGACTTACGCTCACTCCTTATTAACCGGTACCGTGCCCCTACTAAATTTCTCGAGGCTTAAGGTTCAATACTGCTGCACTATTCAAAATCCCAGGTCACGGGTATATATATGCTTAAGATTCGCTAACATGCTACCGTAAACGTAATGCCTCGAATACATGTAGAGATTGTTTACGCTATACTGCGCAAAATATTTCCGTCCTAACGTTACTATACAACAGGGTGTGTCAACGAGGCGTCGTAGCCATTAACGAGTCTAGGCTACGGGCCTACACAACAACACTGACGGCAAATTATTCAACACAAGACTGCCTGCCAATACACGTCTAATCTGAACAGAACTTGATTTTCCTTACTTTGATTACTTCATTCTACTTTGCTTGAAAGGAATTACTTGCCAATCTCTTAATTTTCTCTTAAAAATTACTGCTTAACTCACGTTATCAATAGACCGAGGGAGTGCAACGTCTTTCCTTGACCACCGCTTGCTCTTCTCTCTCTGTTCAACACACGAGGCTTAGCGACAGTAAGCCGGCGGGAATCCGGACACGTGACATCCGGACCCAGCAGTGGAACAATAGAACCACTGCACCAGCGCGTGATAATTTCCACGATAACTACTAATAGACGAGTTGGGAAATGTTTCCACGCAATGCAATATGGGAATGGGTCAAAGGTGAAGTGTACCACGCTTTCAGTGTCCCAGCGCGGGTGTTGCATGCTGAGCACGCAGAGCTACATACATTACCGTTGTCATGGTACACTTGACCTTGTGACCTGACCGGAAGTACCGAATTTCCCAACTCGTCTATTAGAGGTACGCGCGTGTCAAGGGTCAATTTACTTCCCGAGACAGATTAAAGGTACTACGCAACAATAGAGGGCGCTTAACTAGCGTTTTCGCTAGAGACCCTATAGTGGGAGAGATTGGCCAACTTATTTCATGGGCGCCATTTTGGAGCCAAATGTTAACTATGGCCAGATATCATATACACTGTGTGTGTACAGTTTTCCGTACAAAATGTAAAACAAAGTGAGTTACAGCGTTCTGTTCTCTTGTGGCAATCATTCGTATCGGTTGACTCTGGCTGGCACTGTCTACCGGATCCTTTAGTTTGTCACCCAGTGCCAGAAAAGCCGTCCTGGGAGGGGTCTAGAGGGAGGGGATGACACCCTTCATTTTGAGTAACTTTTGCTAATAGAAAGTGACGAAAATGCAGAATGGTGTATGCTATTTTGACAGTTTTAAAAGTGATTTTATTTTAAAAAAATTTCATTTTAGTGTGTCTTATTTTTGTGCTTGTAAGAAGGGTGGGTCTATTCTGGGCTGGGTCTACCTCTTCTTTCTAAGAAAACTACAAGTACGTTAATGCAGGATGGGCATACATGCAAAATGGTGCTTTTTTGGAAAGTTCAGCAAGTTAAACTAATCACTTAAGATTTTTCATTATTTAGTGGAAGATTCAGGAGAGGTCTGGGGGAAAGGGTAAATATAGGGGAGCACTTCCCAGTGAGACTTTTATTTTATGGAAAAGCCTAGGCATGGACGTCAATCTTTGCTCGAGTGTGGGGGTACATGGCCACTCCTGTCAAAAATTTACTGTATAAAAATCTTAAGTCAATGGGTGTTTTTCCAAAATGTGTGTGTGTGTGGGCACGTGTCCGCCTGTCCCCAAGTACTGACGCTCATGGGCCTAGGCCTAGGTTTTATAAAATTGTGACTGACCAAGGTGTATTCCATGTGAAAACCTACATCAAAGTCAAAGGTACGCAAATGTTTCAGTTTTCTCATGCTACTAATAGATCCAGGAGCAATGTTTGATCTGTTATTGTGCCCCCTCCCCTATGAAAATTTTTGAAAAATTGGGTATCCTTACATGCAATCTTGTGCCACATAGTCTACATTTGAAGTAAAATTTTTGTTAAAAAATTGACGTATTTTTAGGAACTAAAACAAAAACATCGGCATCAGTGACTGTGAGGGGGAACCATGGCCTAATGGGGTTCCCCCTCCCCTTTGAAAATTTTAGAAAAATTAGGTGTCCTTACATGCAATCTGGTGCCACATATGCTACCATTTGTAGTAAAATTTGTGTTGAAAACTGTACGTATCTTTCGGAAGGAAAAAAATCGTTATTGGGTTCGGGTATGGCTCAATGCCCCCCCCCCTCCAAATACGCCACTACTCCTACACCTATGACTGGGGACTGCAGCTCTGGTATTCTAACGTCTCTATGTGGATGTTCCGACAACTCTCCAATAGGGTTAGAATTAAGGTTAGCCGGTTAGGCCAAAGGGTTAGGAGTTGTATTTGGCTTTATGTGTTGGAATATCAAGCAGTCGGAATATAGAGATGGAACCGCCGTATACGGTATAGGCTAGGCCTTGTACAGAACGTCGTAATGTAACTCTAAGGCTAAGGCTACTCTAACGTTAGGCCTACATGTACTGTATTACTAAGTTGTATTCTGTAAAGTTACGTCGCATAATTATCGCTATCTGATGGATTCCAATTGAACCTTCTAACTTTTACAGCCAACCGAAGCCTTCTTTTTGTACACTGGGAATCTATACAACTTGTAATCCTTTCTGGTCTGTTCGTGCATCCAAATGCAGCACAACCTGGCCGTAATTTTGGAAACAAAACATGTCTACCTTACATAGGATGGGTACGTCCGGCCATACGTACGTACAGTACAGCCTGCACAACTTCTCGAATGTACATAGGCTACACATGATCTTGCAAGCTCGTACTTTGGCTCCAAAATGGTGCCCATACATTTCGTCCAATCAGAATGCGTATTTGAGAACAATGGTTGGCCAATCTCTCCCACTATAGGGTCTCTAGTTTTCGCTACATTATAAAAAAATTGTTGTAATTCGCTTACCTGTGGTTTAGGACGATAGAGTGATGGAGGGTTCCGTACGTCGTAAACCCCCGAGGCCGCATACAAGAATTCAAGAAGTGGATCCTTTCCTTAACCTTGGAACGCCAAAGGTTTTCGGCAAGGTATCCAGTGATGTGGCGATGCCTGGCTCCATATGCTGGAATTCCTTTCTGTGCGTGAAGCCACTCGTTCTCAATATGGTTGTTACACGCACCTGATGGACAAAAAAAAAATGAGAGGAAGAAAAGAAGAGGCAAAAAGTAACTTACTGAGGTGAGAATGTCAAGATGTTTGCATTAATTTTGTGAATAAATATTGAATTTGATTTATACATGTTTGGAATTTGTTTCACAGTTGGCGGCATTGTATTATGATTGAAGTAAAACAATGCAATATCTATCTTGATCACTGGCAAAAACACAACAGATCGCGTATCGTCAAAATGCTGCACAATAATCCCGCTTTTGTGTATTGTAAATAATACAAAGAGTAGACATACCTTATTCTGGTTTGTGAATTCATCAGAGTCCGTGTCCTTCAGTTTAGACTAGGACTTACAGCAATCACTATGAATTATGGAGCCGTGGAGAATGCATTTTTGATGAGGGCCAGGAATGTTTCTTCGTCTCTTGACGCCACCGGTAGCATGCCAGTGAAGATTTTATACGGTTGTGTTTTTCACCACCTCCAAACACCCACAGGCCCACCTGCATCCGGCTTCAGTGGTATTTACGCTTTCGAGATTTGGCCTCATCAATCTCAAATTCTATGCCAGGTCCTCTAATGGTGTGCTGAACTTGATGAGGTTTCTTCACACATCTCCCTGGAGAAGCTGTCTACGCAGGTAGTCGAGGAAATGTTAAGCTCGTGCTCCATGACGTCTTGGTAAACATTCCTGGTCCACCAGTAAGTAAATTTTAAAAGCTCTGCAATAGACAAATTGCTTTTTCAAACCAGGAATGTTTCCGGATAGACTGCGTAGACTGATGCGGGTTTTTACCGCGGTCACGGCACCTCCATCTGTAACATCAAAACAAGAGTAAGTAAAAATCGTAACACAATATTACTTACTAAATTAGTAATTTTTAAGGACAAATTTGAGAAGGCTAATTGATCTTGCAACCCTCGAAAATTGTTATTCAAAATGAAATTTACCTAAAACCATCAGTCACTAGTAGCATTAGCACCAGTGACTGCCTCTATTTTGATGGGTTTACCACAGGTTTGGCACAAAGGGGAATCGTGAATAATTTTGTGTTCTTGAAGAAACGAAATTGTTGTTTGTTTGTCTTGGAGTATATTGCTCGTCAAATAATCAAAATAGATTTTCCTTTTTTTCTTGGTGGCTTTGTTGTTTCCCCACTCTTTCCTTGTAGTAGAAGATGAAGCCATTTTGTGTTCGCTTGTATTCAGACTTATTGAAGCAAATGCATACCCGTATAATTACGGGGCAACTGTGAACGACGACAGTCTAGTAGATTAGTTCGTCTTTCATGGTAGGATTTGCTTTGAATGTCTATTCACAACCCCCCTTAATCTGGTATTGAAGACATACCTTCATAAGAATGGGCTATTCAATTCTTTTATCCCAAGCTGAGAGAATGTTGCGAAACGCGTTACGCATTTATGGCCGGTATGCATATTTATATATAACTTTGCATATTAATATTACACTGAATATTTATAGTTATGTTAATTTTTAAATAATTATTCAAGAATGCATGTTTAAAACATGTAAATTAGGTACGTTTGTAATCTGAAGGCTTCTATTAAGTTTAGCTGCTGAAGCCTCCAAGTGCTCTCGTGCTATAGTGGTCTTAACCCACACCATGAGTCTTCATTCTATGTGTTATTGTGCATATATGTCTATGTCGATGGTTCGAGTTTTCGCAATGTTATGTCTTTCCTTCCAGCTTTCTCTCCTCTCTTCCACAGCTAGGTGACAAGAAGACTATACAGTTGCCGAAATCTCCGGTTAAATGAAAGGAGATAGGTGAGGGGGTACTACGATGAGAAGATAAAGAAAGGCAGGTCACGAAAGGTGGAATGTATTTCCAAAAAATTCACTAACAACCCTTTAATGTCCCTCAAAAATATCTAAGCTCCATTGTACTACGCTAATCCCATCAAAAAGAGAGCCCTCTTTTAGCTTGTCTGATGGAGAATATATGACGTCAGTTCCGGTCACACGACATCTCTAGTTAGGAAGCATGGATGCTTTTCATACTTGGCATGTGGATGCGTTGTGGTCAAAAGATAAACCTTATTGGTTTTGGTAAAGGTCAAAGGTTATCTGAGGTCACCGGAGGTGAAAAATACGATATTATGAAAAACTGCTTGTAAACACGATATCTCAAGATAACAACATGGACAATCTTCATACTTGGTATATAACTTTATCGTATTAAAATGAAGAACCTTATTTTTTCAGTGGAGTTCAAAGGTAATTTCATGTCATCAGTCAGAGGTCAAAAACCAAAAACCTTGAAAAACCACGATATTTCAAGACGGGGATGATGGATACTTTTCATATTTGGTATATAGATGTCTTACTTTAAAAGAAAGAGAACCCTTCGAGTTGTTGAAGGTCGAAGATCATCTGAGGTCATCAGAGGTGAAACTACGAAAACCTCGTAAACTAAATAGACAGTGGGCGGTACCTCCAAAGTGTGTCCCGCGTTTGGTTACAAAAGAAAAGTTAAGGTTAAATTTTGTACCATTTCAAAGATAAAATTATAAAGAAAAACATTTATTTTTTTACATGCGAGCATAACTATTACAGTAATAATTCTTATTTGAATTACTTAATTATGAACACATGTAAAGGATGCTGTGACTATAGGACGATTAGGTATACTATATGCTGAACGAGTTCTTTGATGGCGTAGTGGATTAGAGCTCGGTTTCTCACGCAGACGGTCCCGGATACGATTCCCTCCTACAACATGTTTTTTTTTTTTTGTTATTTACTTTTTGGTAGGTTCAAAGGTCATATAAGGTCAGCAGAGGTTAAGATGTGAAAACTTCGTAAAACTGAGCCTGAAAGTCAAATGTAAATTTGAGCGATGAACCGAGTCAGTGCAACAAATCATTCCCTTTCAGCAAAGAATCACTAAGTCTTTTGGCTTTCTGGTTATTCTTAAGCTGGTGAACTCAATAATGTTCTTATTAGAGCTCTAGCTTTATTATACGTAACTTTTTCGGCGCGCTTCGAACTCAGACATTTCAAATTAATTATTAGCCAGCTGTTCAATGACAGGCAATAATTGCCGAAAGAATAGTTTTCCTGTGTTAAAAGTGTTTCTCACCTAGTTTTTCGTGGTATTGAAGCGATATGCAGGAAGGATATGCAGGAGGGGTCGCACCAGAGGAGGACAGGGTTCTAAAAAGGAGGAAGACAGGGCGGTCACCATGCTGAGGAAGGATGAGAATTCATAGAAGAGCAAAGTTTTCATATAATTAAAGTAGCCTAATGCTAACTTATAGCTGGACGGCAAATCTGTCCTAGCCTACTGGCAGATGGTTTTCTTTTAACTGCCCACAGTCTTGTAAATACACCAGAACTTCCGGAATAGTAACCCGGAACCCGATCAGTGGCCTTAGGCGAGCCCCTGGACCCAACGACGCACGTAAAACACTTCGCGAACCCATGAACTCGACGCGGCCGTTAGGCCGTTCCAACATTTTCATCGTATTTCAAACAGAGATTTGCGCTCCTGCTTAAAATCACAAATTTTCTCGCATACGCAAGCAATCCCACACGTACAACCAAACAAGAAAATTCTTCTTTAATAAACAGAGTTCCTCCGTTCCTCCGTCGGAATTCTATTTTTTCTTCCTTACTAGCTACCTGACACATTGTACAGGAGGCATTGTAGTGGACAATTCGTGCTTTGGGCGCCATTGCGTGTGGTGTCATCATGTCGGGTGTGCAATGCCAAAATTTCTTACCACAGCTCCAGTCATAAGGGGCCCTGAGATTGGCTTTAGTCCCGTAAAAGTCCTAGGTTCGTCCCAAGGTAAATATTTCTTTTAATTAAAAAACGTTGTTTGAAAATATGATCACGCTTATTACTCATGCATATTTCGTGCATTTCAGAAAAGTCTGCAGCCTTAGAGTCTTTTGTATGTGCAACATTCAATGAAACTGCGAGTGCAAAAAGATTACATTACCACTTAATGTTTTCAGTTTCAAGGTTCTTTTGTCTTTTAACGCCCAAAATAACCTTAGACAAAAACAAAACTTGGAAGTTGAATGGTTCAGGCACCAATCTTTGGCACGTTCAATTGCGTAGCTAGAAGGGGTGCCCACCCACAAAGCCTCCAAGTTCTCAATCGGATTTTTCGCCAACCAATTTTCTTATAAAGCATGGTCGTCGATAGTTATGGAGTACAGAATGGTCCATACCCACACAGCGTTTTCGTGACGGCAGACAGCGTTTATCGGACACGCGTACAAAAATCGGATTGAGTTTCTAACACTATACCGCTCTGTTGAGCGGTATAAGTTATATAATGGAAGCAGAACAGTTTATCGTGAGACAAACTAGAATCAGTTATCGATATAGCGTTACCATCCTGAGAAGTTGAACAAAGTCTGAGTAAAAATCTGTCCGTCCGATTTAGAAAAATTCGGATCGGATTTCGGATTGAAAATCGCTGTAGTGTGACTCGCTCTTATAGGTGGACCCTGGGTCGCTTGCTGGCAAGAGTAGCGTATATACGGCTTCAGCAGCACCCTCTGCATTGTCTGCATTGCCTGAGCACCTATAATTTTCAATCATCTCAGCCAAAATATGTCATTCGCATTTCACATTTCAAATGGAGGACGAACGATTTTCTCGAGAAATGGCCTGAAGAAAAATTTTCTGGTGGGATGCCGAGACACCCGATTGGTCAAATGATTTAGTAACCATTTGGGACCATTGTTTAAAAGGTTTCATCCCCACCGCCTTGTCGTGGAAGCTATCACATCCCCGTCGGGCAAATCCTGACACAAACCGGATTACATATAGGTTATAACGAACTGTAAAAGTTAGGCATGGCTTTTGCGTTGTAATATGCGGTAGGCTGGCCTGGGCCTTCGACCTCTGCCTCGATCGGCCTTAGGGACCTGCGGCCTCGAATACAACTCTGTATGGAACCATCATATTATTCTCAGACTGAAGCAAATGGTACGACATGTTTCAATATGTTAGGGTAGTAGGTACTCGAGTACGTACTCGTACTCGGATACATTTTTCTGTACTTGTAATCCTACTCGTAGTCATGACTATGTACTCGTACTCAGGCCTTTGTACTCGTACTCACTCCCTTGTTTTCGTTCTCATAATTTTATACTCGTACTGTGAGATGTGTACTCATGAGCACAGGCATCTCAGTCCAAGATGTAAATATTAGTTATCTTCTTTGATCCTTTTATAATTTAATAGAACTGGTAAGAATTTAAAGCTTCCTCTGATCAGCACAGACTCTATCTCAAATCATAAAAAAAAAAAATAAATTGTGCTGCTAAGGCCCCATAAAAAAAATTACTTGTTTCTCATCACTGACTTCTGAAAAAATCCGTCGCCCGGTCCTTTTTTATTTTTTATTTTTTATTACCAACCAATTTTCAGTGTGTTCTGTCTGGGCCCTATTTTATACTATATACCATGTATCCGGAGTGTTGTCAAGTCCGCCTTTCATAGAACATTAAGGAGTAACACTCACTCATCTGATATAACAGTTGTGTGTGTTCAGTATCATTATGGACTTGCAGCACATTTTAGTGAATCCACAACGGTCTGTGCGCGGCAGAGCATATTGATACAGCAATGATCGCAAGTACGGGAAGAACGTTTGATTGTGGGATTTGGTCGGAGTGATTAGAGGCAATATATTTATGCAAAAAAACGTCAGAAACGATGTCTGAGATCACATTTTCTTATTTAAAAAAAAATGCAGACATGGAAACGATAACGTCGGCCCGGGAGGTTTTTATTTTTTAATAAAAAATAAAAAAAAAATCCACCCGGCGTCCAAAATCGGCCCGGCCGGTGATGAGAAACAAGTAATTTTTTTATGGGGCCTAAAGAGCAGCAACAAAGGATTAAAAGGAACCTGTCCTTGAACAAACTGAAGAAATTACGACAGTATCAATCCCTTAGGGGTACTAAACAGTCTAAAGATTACCATCTCCTTAAGCATATAAGTACTTTGGCCCCACTTCAAAAAGAAAAAATCTTGCCTTGGTGTAGTCTGGAACTATAGTGTTTAAAAATACCTTGGATAAGTTACTTTGTCCGAGTCTAACCTCTCAAAACTTAATGACTCAACTGACATTACTTTTAGTTGCTGGCAAATGTGCACTTCCAATAACAAAGTTTTGAGACTGACTGACATGTCTGTGAAGAGCATGCATTGGAACTTAGAAGGTGAAACTAAACTGACTAGTGTTGGAATAGCCTACTTGGGTTAGTGCTAAAATCTTTAAAAACTGACAAACCCTATAAAGAAACCAAAGTTCAAACAAAAATCTGTATAGTAAGTTTTCTTTACCAGCTGGAATCATTGTTCACAAGTCTCTTTTTATTGGTAAATATAAACCTTTGTCCTTCCACTGAGTTTGGAAACCTACTTTGCTGCAGACTGCACTTCACCAAAAATTATTTCTTCTCAGAGAAGATGATTTGAAATAAAACACCTTCAGTTTAGGAACAACAATTTGATTTTTCTTTTCTTCCCACGTTCCACTAGTTAGTATACCGTGCCTTCCAAGTGACATCGCCACTTTTTACAACAAAGCTTAATTGTGATCTATGCAGGAGAAAATTGCCATCCTTGCAACTTGGTCATTCGGCATCAAACCAAGTTAAATATACCTGCTTAACTGCTTAAGATCTGACAAAGTGGAGAAGGCAAAGCGGTTTACAGCATTCATTTGGTAATAATCATTATTATATGAAGGTCCTATTCCATTCACCTGTAGAGTAGTCACCGGCAATTTTTTGAAAGATATAATATTGATAGTGGTAAATAGAAATCAAGTGCAGCATTCACTTGTACACTGTTAAAACACTGTTTAAATTTTTTAAACAACCACATATTAACCAGTGAATCGCTCAATGTTGTTCAAATTTCAAACAAGGTTGTTTGAAATTTAAAAAATGTTGTTCAAATTTCAAACAAGGTTGTTTGAAATTTAAACAACATTGAGCGATTCACTGGTTAATATGTGGTTGTTTAAAAATTTTAAACAGTGTTTTAACAGTGTAATATGTTTTCAAACAGACAAGCAGTTCAATGTTATATTACTCCAGCCTTAAATTCTCTACATGTACTCAGATATGTATTCATGCTCGTACTGAAGTATATGTTACTGTACACGTACTCATGGCTTTGTACTCGTACTCATACTCGAACTCGAGGCCTTGTACTCGTCGCACTCGTATCGGGGAGTGTGTACTCGTACTACAGTCTGCTATGAACCATTCAAAGCAAATTTTTATGCTTTATATGAAAATGATAATATGGTTTTGTAGAGTCCAGAATAATTATCTACGGTCGATCTAGATTTAAGTGGCAGGTGTACTTTGGTTAAGCTTTTAAGTGATTATATGTTGAGAAATTCTCATTATTTAGTGACTTTGTCCTATTTAGGGGAAAATTTGTTGTCTAAGGGTAGTGGTGACAACCTGACACTCTATGAGATTTTTTTCAAGTACAAGCTGGCTTAGATGCAAACTGGTGATGTCTTTGATAAAGCTTTGAACTGGTTATGTTTTAGAATATCTCATTATTTAGTGATTTTGGGTGTATAGTATGGCACCCCTTCACTGAGGCTGGAACCCGTTGCGGACGGCCCCTCTTAGAACTCCACTAGGGCAATCGCCTCAGTTGGCTCTTAGCGTAGACCTACCAATAATTTTTATCAAAAATATCCCCCTACCCCCATTGGTCAAAATGGCACTTCACTGTTACCTGGTACTGTTATATCTAAACATCCTTTATGCTGAGATTTCGTGCTTGAGAAATTAAAACTTCAAAAGGAAACGGTAAATATGAAAATGTTATGCAGTTAAATGACTTTTTACGGGAAATTGTAGTCAAGTTTAAGTGACATTACAAGCTCGTTGAGTATGGTATGAATTAACTTTAGTCGTGGACTATTTTATAAAAGCACGAGGTGGCAAGCTGTGGCGTGACAGATGACACAAAAAATCTTTAGCGTACAGGGGCATGAATGGTTAGGTTCGTCAAAGCTGTGTATGATGTAGGAAGCAGAGGGTGCATTCGTCGGGACCGTTAGAGCACGCCATCTCTATAGTTGTGTCGTAGTTATATCGTACATGGTTACATATCGGCTTAAACTACCAAACGTTTTCTTTGTTATTCTGTAACATGTAAAGAGTTTCGCGTTGTGTGCGTGGTCGGATCTGGGTTTTGTTTCGGTTTCGGTTCGCCGTGTCCGTTTTCAAGCACGTAAAAAGCACACGCACGCATACGGGACAGGTGGGGCCGGGAGTCTCACCGAAGAGTAAGGAAAACAAGAGCCCTTGTAAGCGATTCTCCAGGTTCTGAAGGCTTATAAATCACAACCAGAACAATGAAAGTTTCAACATTTTCAGTACTTTTTTGAAATGGAGACCAACTTTCAAGTAGCGTTTGGAAGTGTCAGAGGGGCAACTGCTCGTAGACTACGGCCCTGGATTTGACAGGCCACGTTTGCCATGTTACATGGTCCCTGAAACTCCTATCTTTGTAACTTTCAGTCCCCAAATTCTCAAGTAGAGGCGGCCCGCAGACAGCCTAAAATGGCCTGTGAAAGATTCGAAGAATCCCTAAATTTTAACAAGAACACGAGCTGAATAACTAGAGTATATTCAATGTTAGAACTCAAGTTAAAGCGGCACATTGAACTGGTTCATGAAATTCACCAAATTTTGCCAAACCTGTTAAGTTTTCTTCATATACTAATGAAAAATGGTCAAACTTAAACAACCCCCACATCTTGCAAACAAATAAATGTTTCATAAGTGAGTAATAAACAATTCAATTAGGTTTTCAAAAATTCGTGACAAGACGCTTTTTCAAATTATGCACACAACCGTTACAAGCCAGGATACCAAAAATTTAAAAATTTTAGCTCTATGCGTAACTATTGGATGTGAAAGTTGGCTAATTATGCTAATAATAATCATTGTCATGTGGTAGTACCCTTCAACACCCTCCTTAAGTTATTGATATCAACTCAATATGCCCCTTTAACGTGGCCCTCTTCTAGTCTATTCTAATCAACCATGCGTTGTTACAGGGCTTGCTAAGTACTGGCCAACATGCACTTTCATTGAACACCGATAATCGGTGGAAGACCAGTATACCCACTAACAACCGCTTCCAGCAATACGCCTGTAGACCATCACGGAGTGAAACCTATCTTGTTTAATTGAATTATTTTAGAGTGACATTCCTCTATCCTGTTTACAACTGTAATGAAAGTCTAGACGTCTTTCGTAACTCACATATAGGTAGGTTTTGGTTACCCCATTTTGGGGTTAAGGTCACACAAACTTGGGGTAACGGTGGGGAACAAGTATCTCCTACTCGAAAAGTGGGTAGTTTCCAATCCCACCCCCTCAAATCAACGTCCATGCATTCGTTGCCATTTCTACATCAGTCTATGATTATTTAGTAAAGTCCCCAGCCTTTGAAGGCTCTCTTTCCCGACCCCCGACTCCCTTCGAGATAACTCCACTCAGGACCTTCCTTATGCGTTAACAAATTAAGCGGATGTTTATGGCCCCGTGGCCATCAGGAACCCTAATATTTGCTTTTCTGGATCAAGACAGTTGTGATGCCTACAAATCTTCTTAGCCCCCCCCCCCCCCCAAAAAAAAGTTGAGCTTGCAACTCTTCTGGAAAAATCAGACTTTAAGTGACTTCTTCGAATGTATTTAACTGACCAGAGTTGGTGTCTGTTTTACCATAGTGAGTTAAGGTGTATACGCTAACACCCTTCCCCCTCCCCCCCCCCCCCATCTGACCTTTCACTTCTGAAATCGTTTCACCGCCTGCTGGTTGATTGTTATGGGGATGTGCCAATCATTTGAATTAAGCAAGGGTGTTTCCCTTGGTGAATACACTCAGGGGCGTAGCGAAGGTGTTATCTTGGGGGGGGGGATGAAGATATTATGTTTTGCCGACAGATCTGGTAATGCGTAGTGCAAAAACGAGCTTTAGCGGGTAGGATCCAGGCGACCGTCTTAGGGCCCCTGGTGGGTTCCAGGGGTAAAAATCCCTCTGGGGGCCAGGAATCGAAGCCCCCGGAAGCTCTGAGGATTAAGCATATCTCTGGGTGAAAAATTAAGTCTCAGGATGGGTATATTTTGGTTCATAATGCATCATCAAATGTGAAGATTTCCAATAATTTTAATGTATTAGGCTATTCCTCTCGTCAGGAAGCTATAGTTTTTAAGCGGTTGGGATCCAGAGGCCCGCCAGTGTTTTAGCTGGGGCGTTTTCTCAATGCGACATTTACTGATCTGTGGCCTGGGGGAAGGGTCTAAGGGGAGGGGGTTTTCCCCCTCCCCTTTGAAATTTGAAAGGTGCCTAGATCGCAAATGGTGCAATATTTGAGTAGATTTCTGCCGTGATGAAGAACCCCAAAATTTACACCCGAGTAGAATTTGCTTGTTAGATTTTTTTGTTCGACATTTGTCGCCGTATATGCGATAATGTCGCACAAATAGGGGCTGGCTAGAACACTGGGTCCACCTCAGGGCCCCTAGTGGGGGTCTAGGGGGATTCGTCCCGGGAAGCTCTGAGGTTTTAGTATAATCTCTGGGTAAAAAATTAAGTCTCATGCAGGATAGGTATCTTTTGGTTCTTATAAATAATACATTATCCAATCCAAAGATTCCGGATAATTTTAATGTGTTAGGCTATTCTTCCCGTCATTCCACTGTACTTCAGGACCTGAACCTGTCATTCAGAACACTAGACGCGTCAGGCGTTCAAATACGGTAAGTGTTCAAATAGGCGTCCGGCGTTCAAAAGGGGAGAAAAAGTGTTCAGAATCTTAACACTTGCGTTCAAAATATGCTTTGAACTCCAGGATGCGTTCTGCATCTGTTTCATTTTGGTGTTAAAAAGTTAAAAGTCTGAGACTGAAGTAAAGGGAAGACACGCGCGGCATGCATTATTTTTTTCCCAGGATGTTTGTGGGTAAACCGGATCCTCAGGAGTTTGCAAAATGTGTTTGAAGTCAAGGTTAGGGTTTAGAAAACGGGCTAAGGATACCCTCTCCATGGGTAATCGGGTGCTGCTCCCCATGGTGATGATAAAAGTGAAGAATAATGTGCAGAAAGTAGTTTTTCAAGAATGTCATATGACCCGAAATATTGCGCCTACACGGACGCCTTTAATTTCCTTTCTTTCCCCGAGTTGTCGACGGACTCGGTCACTCGTCCAATTACACCGACCGCCGTTGATACGGCCGTCACATGCATAATCAATTTGCCGACGGGCTTTCAACTTGAATGGGCCAATTAGATGAACAGCCGAAAATCGAAATAGCCGATAACAAACTGGCCATGCGCTCCCGTTCTCTCTTTCTCGTTTTCCTTTTCATTCTCCGTCGTCTTTCCTTTCACTCCCTTCCTTTCCCCTTCCTTTCCCTTCTTATCTCTTCTTTTCCTCCTCTCCTCCTTTCCTCTTCTTTTGCTTTCCCTCTCCCCTTTTTGCCGACAGACCGAAAATTTGCCGACGGCGACCAAATATTGGGGGGGGGGGTGGCACCCCCACCCCCGCTCGCTACGGTTCTGAATACGCTAATAATGTGACATTTGTTTTCATTATTCCAAAAGGCATTTCGAGTAGATTCACAAAATATTTGTTTCTGGATTTTCTAAGTTAACAATGGTAATTTCTAGCGAGCCAACATACCTGAGAAACTGAAAATAATACATCAGAGATCCCATCTGAGAGCAAATTTTCTCAAAGGGAAGGAATAGTACTCTCCCTATGATCCCTCCCTGGCTGCAGTACGGCTATTACCACTGTCCTTGGCTTGTAGTTGATATCATGGGGTCTTTACTTTTTGAAAGTCAGTTTATGTGTGTAATGAGTAAGTAGTTTGTGCATTACCTCTTCTCATAAATTCGTTACCAAGTTATTCAGGAAAACGCCGTTCTATATCTAGACTACCCGAATCTACAGGTCCTATTCTATCTGGACTTCCCGATTTTACAGGTTCTGAACTTTCATTACACCTTAAATGTTGCTTCGCCTCAAGTTTGCGTGTCCTCATCAGAGGAACTCCCCAGACAGGGGAGACGGTTTTTACAACTCCGATATCGTAGCAAACCGACAGGCTGCCGGAATTGTTTCTATTAACATGATCTGGACGTATCATCCAGTGGAATGTGGGATGCAGCCGCGAATTAACTCAAGGTGCAAATTGGAAAATATACGATAAAGTGAACGATTTGCCATCATAAACATAAAACAACGATATTTCATTGATTCGGTAAATTTGCTTCCAAATTATTGTATTTTGTCCAAAGTTTTACGATATAAAAATCAAACTCTTACATGTATATAGTCGGTATGTCGACACACCAAACGACAGTGGATGGGCCCACAAAGCCATGGCATTGTGCCCCACGTTTACAGGGACCTTTAATTACAACAAACCTTAAATAACACATCATGTGTTTAACGATTTTCATAAAACGAAGACAGGGTCTATCCAATGGCGAATCTCTGTAACATTATTTCTGTGGATTAGAAACAATTAAATGTTACTCAATTAAGTGGAAACAGTTCAATTAACTTGGTAAATTCGAATTATTCTGAGCACTGCATCATACCAGCTTAGAGCCCACGCAACCTAAATCCTCCCCTGGCTAAGCATATTGGTAAGTTTTTGTTTGCCCACAGTGGCCCGGAATAAAAACGAAAGGTACGTACCCTTTTAGCAGTATCTTTAAGGAAAGACTTAACGCTATACACAGACCTTACTAAACAAAACACACTGGCCCACTATACAGTACCAGAATGGTCTCAATTTCGAGGTAAGCTTGGGGGCAGACCAGGATAGCATTATTTGTTAATGTAACGATCTATATGTAATTATAGAATGGTATATTATCGTATTGTGATATGTAATGAATATTATGGAAGGTATAATTCATTGTATGCATATAAAGTTTAATGTTTTTAAAATGTATGAGGCGTTACGTGATTTTAAAACCTGTCTTCGTAATCAGAGCTGAGCGAAGTGCACCAACAGGTGTTTCAAAAGATCTCGGCAGTCTGAAAAATTTGAACCCACAATTTCTTCAAAGGCGAACTATCCTCTCTTGTTCTTGGAGAGGTAGTACTTGATCGTTAAGTTATCTGTTACTTCAAATTATTGCACTTTCATAGAAATAAGATAAATTAATGAAACATATTATGGCTAATCTTAGACAAATTAATTTTTATTTTAGCATGTATTTCGTCGTTTTCCTGCCGAAACTAAACATACTAAGGATAGTTATGTCTCGCTAATGTCAGTACTACTACCACCACAGGGCGTTTACTAGCTCAGTTATTACTTGTTTACAAGTATTTCTGTGACAATACAATCGTTATGGCTTCTGATTTCTTTTTTCTAGTTTGATAATTTCTACATTTTGCAACAGCGGCATTGTAGCTGTTTCACTTGAGGGTGCTTCTAAACAGATACCGTAAATTTACAAACCAGAACAACGTGGGAAAATTAAAAAGTACAGTTTACTGCTTAAAGCTATCAATATCGTAATCAACGATCGAAACAGCAGATGTACCCATAAGGGTACGAGGCGGGGGCAGGGGGCATATGCCCACCCAATTCGGGCAAATATAGTGGATCCATTCGGACAAATGAGATGTGGGACATGACAACCGACACAGCGGTATCAAAATTCGGGCAACTTGGTATAAAATTCTAAATTCGGGCAAAAATTATCCCTGCCCCCCCCCCGAAATATTGACCCCTGCACACCTGTGGATGTACTTCTAGAAGTAATTGTCTTTAATTAAATGTCAAGATGAGAAAAAAACATTACGAAAACATGAGAAAAACAAAAACATGAGAAAAACTAAAGTATTACCAGTAATTATCTTTTCAAACTTAGATACAGACAAATACCCACTATGGCTGATTGTAGGCTATAGATGGCTACACATTTATAGAACAGTCTTATCCTAATTTTCATGTTTGTTAGAAAGCACCTGGAAAGTTGCATTGGATGAGCGGTGAGGGGGGCAGACAAGGTCGACTGGTCGCAGGGATGATGGACCTGCCCCACAATTTCGACGCACTCCGTGCGCCGACAGATTTTAGTTTACTGGAAAATATTTAAAGTTTGGGATTTTACTGATAAAAATGTGACAATCTGCGGTTTTTATTGAAGAAATTGGGGGGGGGGGAGAGGACAAAGAGTCTGCCATCCTTGAGAGCAAAAACAAGTGAACTGTCCGGGCAACTGAGATTTTATTTCATTTTTACATTATTATTTATCATACCCGATAAGTTTCCCTGACGAATCTAAAAAATTCCCTAAACGAGGCCCCCTTTGCCCCTCTACCCCATCCTGGAGCCAACTTTAATTAAGGTATGTTAACTAGTCAAAGAAAGATGGAATAAACTAAATGAACTTAACGAATTGCTTAGAAAAAAGGACGAATAACTTGTTAGAAAGAAACTGATAAATTAAAATTTTAAACGGTTGTTATTCTAACACTATCATTGGCGTTCAATGACAAACATATACATTGGCATTAGGCACAGTGAGCGAAGCACCTGCCCTCATCTGTACGTTGAATCATAAATAAACCAAAAAATCCTCCCTTGTACATATCATAATGAGTATGATTAACACATGTAGAGTCTCTAACACATCTAACTTCCAGGTGAGTGGCTGCACTCAGGTACACGATTCCTCCGACGTACCTCCAATCTTCTCCCATCGAGATAGTGCTGTAACGTAAGGGAAATGCGAGTTTGGTTGAAAATTAAATGAAATATTTAGTAACGCTTTGTAAGTTAGCTGGGTAAAGAATAGAAATACACCAAGTTGTTGACAATTTAATGGGGGGTATATATTTTCCCCACTTGGGTTGATTTTTACACAACTACTTGGTGGCGGTTAGAAGTTTTGCTTGGGGGCAAAGTATCTTAAAGGCAGATTTGCATTACCCCAAGTATGACTTTTACCAGGGGTAAGCAAAAGTCTCAAAGTTGGTGACTACTGTTTGATTGACATCAGGGTTGCAAAATTCAAGAGATGCAGAGCAGCTCACATTACACAGCATGTACAGAGAGAGAGTGTTTTGATTACACATTAGGGCCTTGTATACTCACCAGGGTGTGGCCTTAAGCAATAAACTATGTTTATGTCTGCACAAGGAGAAGCTAAAGACAGTTATGGGCGGGGCTAGAACTAGCTTAGTTGGAAGAATTAGAACTATCTGGGATGAGAAGATTTCCCCTTTAAAGTCACGAAGCCTCGCACAATATTAATCATTATGGTCGGTAGTCATTCAAAGGTTTTGCTGATATTTAATAAAGTAACAACATTTTATAGTTTTCCAAAATATCTGGTGATTCTATAACATTTCCAGGCAACCCGAATTTTTTGATCTCGACTCATGATTATAAAACCAATGGTTCAGGAATCTCCACCCCACCCCACCCCACACATACCCAAGAAAATTTCGAATTGGTAATTGGCAAGTTGGATCTTACTTCGCACGATTATACGTCGCCCATGTTTGAAGAACTGTGACCGGGTTATCTCGACCACACTTGTCTATTTTCACAATGCTGTGTCCAAGCTTGGTGTCCTGGTTACTGTCATATTTCCAATTATAAGGTAGTTGCGCATAAACGTAGTACCAACCACTACACACTACTCGTATGGCTTGTACAAAGCCTAGGGTTGTCTTATGCATTTGTACAAGTGCAAAGTTACTGTTTAGAGGACTGTCCAGTGTCCAGTTGGACCAGTGATATGGAACATCTACAAGAAAGCAAATACGGATTATGAAATTTAGAACTGAATAAGTAAGCTCATGTAATCTGGTACACACATACACATATACCTCTATAAATGCAACTGTTTCTACATAGGTTTTATCCATTCCTTAGCTCACACATGTATAACCCCATTATATAACTATCAAAATTAAAGATAGATTGGTGAAACTTTTCAAAAGCTCTTGTATAAAAAATATCTTAATTATATGCATTGGCGCTGTATCAACTTTATTCTTGTGAGTTTTTATCCAATGAAATTAATAACACTGAGAAATATAAACCTTCCCCTTTTGCCAGCATCAGGCGCGGATCCAGGGGGGCCTGGGGGTCCGCCCCCCCCCCAGCCACGAAAAAAAACTAAAGGAGAAAAAAGGAAGAAAAAGACAAAAAAAAAAAAGAAAAGGAGAAAGAAAAATAAAGAGCAAGAAGTGAAAAAAAGTGTCTAAGAGCGTATTCAAAGAATATATTTCTGTAGGGGTTGGGTGGAGCTATAGCTGGTTTATCTCTTTAGATATCTTTCAAAGTGGTTGGCAACGAAAGGAGAGCTACAATGTTCGAAAACAGGTGAATAGCTGAGTAATGATCCTCGACTTAAGATCTAAATAAGTAAACATCGTGACACATGCAGTATGGGCCCGGCTAGCTGCACTGAAATTTAGTAACAATTTTGTGTTAAAGAGTGAAATATTTTGTAATCTAGAGGGATTGAGAGGCAAAGTTTTCGCCATACAGACCTTGCAGAATGAATACAGAACACAAGCTGTCAGGTGACGTACTATTGTGCACAGTAGCACCAGCTGTTGCAGGCAAAGTAGCGGCGTGCTTACCCTATTCGATTTCGAAACTGAAAAGTTTTAAGATGAACTCAAAAGGCTTTAAAGCTACATACAGTGGCATCGGCACAGTGGGCAATGGGCGACGTGTGTCCCCCTCCCCCATCGATTTTTGAAAATTTTTAAAATGGTCCCAAAAGTCGTTTAAGCTACAGATTTCTGTGGAGGGTGTAGGGTGAGATGTATTTTGATGACTGGTTTATTTGTTCTAACCATTTTCTTTCACAAACTGTTCTCAAACTTTCATAAGTTTTGGAAATTCTTGACAAATTCCAAATTTTCGCACGCTCCGCTAGCGTCAAGCCTTGTGTCAGAGTTGTCCTTATTATCAATAGCTTTCGGTAACTACTCACCGGGGAACAAAGGAACAAAAGTGCTTTTTAAGAATTCTCAGTCAGAAGATTCGTTTCTGAATAGCAGGTTGGTGGGAAAGTGACAGTACGTGTCCGATGCCGGTTCTGAATGCAGGTTTTGTCATCATGGACTAATATTCTATTCAAAATTTCGGCGCGCTTCGCGCGCATACGACAGGGTTTACACCCGAATTCATATACCATTGACAAAGCTATAACGCAAGAAATAATTTTAATGCAAATATTTTTCTAAAACGTACATCTCTGTAGGGCTCTCATCATTATGGGATCTTTGACTAATCTGGTCTAGCACATGATTTGAAAAATTGAAAGTACGTAATTGCCGTTGCTTATTTTCCAAACATTTTACCGCGACGTTCAATAACGCGAAATCTTTTCTGAAACGAATTTTGCCTGTTCACCATCCCTCTTGCTATACCTAAAAAGAAGGTGATATATCTCCTCCCATATGGATGTCGGGTAGTGAGAATCCCGTTGGTCCCCCTTTTGTATACTGTAACTAATTCAGAGCTCCCGGGAGGCTCTATGCTGTTCTCTGTCAACCTTGGATATCCTTTTAAAATGTAAAGGAAAAATTTTATTACAGTCCAAGAATGTTTCTGTGGACTCCACGCAGGTAATTGCGTGTACATTTTTCCCATGGGCGTGGATCATGGGGGGACAGGGGGACGCGTCCCCCTCACTTTTTTGGAAGGGGGACATCGTCAAAAAGTCCCACTCACTTTTTCAAAAATGATGGAACAGACTGCAATTATGCCTAGGAAAACGAAATTTTTGGAAGAAAAAGAACCTACAAATTCCTACACTTTTGTTGCACCAAATCGTATCTGAGGGCATTCAGTTCTAGAAAAATTTCCCTAAGACCCCTCCCCCATGCCGAAGATCATAAAACTTATTGCCTCCCCGTGACGCAAATTCTGGCTACCATCACTGTTTCTTCCGCCAGGACGGAGATTCACAAATGTGAAAAAGTCCCTTCCCCCTCCCCCACTTTTGGAGATAGATCCACCCCCATGATTTTTCCTGGGACTTAAGGAGGTTTGAAGACAATATATTAACCGTCTCTTACTCCCCTTTTTCACCCGAACAAAAGTTAGAATTCACTAAAATGTGGACATTTTTAAACATACAATCACTTTAGAATGACCCAAAGATACCACCATTTTGCATATAGGCCCCCGAAAATTAACAAAAATTTCTCAATCTTCATGGGGTTGCACTCTCATGTACTAACAAGAAACGGCTCTCCCACTCTTGTATATACCGTATACAAAATCCCACTGCCTAAAAAGGCACGGTTTAGCAGTTATCTGTGGTTCCCCCAATCACAAACTCCCGCCAGCACCATCGGTCATAGATTTCTGAAGGGTATACCCTTCAGAAATCCATAAAGAAGGTGATATATCATCTCTCCTCCCATACGGATGTGAGAGTCCTGATGGTCCCCCTTTTCAGTGTACAATTAATGCTGAGCTCCCGGGAGGCTCTATACCGAAAATTTTCGGCGCGCTTCGCGCGCAATTGTTTACGCTTACGGAGAGAGGTACGTTTTTATTGAATGATTGGATTTATTTTTATCACTTTTTACCAAAAATCATTTGAACTCTTTGACGAGTTTTGCAAAGTCTTCTCAATATTTCTTGATTTTTGCTTGATCTGCGCACTTTTAGCCTTTAATTGCTTCTTTTACCATCAATAAGGTCCCAAACGTATTCGCATTACTCATCGGTGTGGTTCTACCATAAGCCAATTATTCGTGTGCATAAAAGTGATTTCAGAGGAGCCAGCATTGTAAGGATGTAAAGCAACTGATATTCATTTTTCACCCTCCTCTTCTTATGAGAACCGAAAACTTAGTATCGAACCCACCTTCTAATTGATAGACACACATAAAGGGAATTGACACCGTTAGTCATAGCAATGGTTTTAAACGTAAATTCAAATTTTTGGCGCGCTTCGCGCGCAATTGTTTCATCTGACGTCCTATACCCGAATACCGTATCACGAAAACAAAACACTCATTATGGCAAAAGTCATTTCAAGTTACATACACGGGCTCATAATGCTGGCGTGTAAGTTTTAAGATAACTTAGATTCTCCGGAACTTCTGCAGGTACATATAGTAACATATACTGAGCTGAGCCATACACATCAAATTCCATGCAACATGAAAAGGTATAAAATCTCACTGACATAAGAACTGGAGCCGATTTCTGTGCTCTTAAAATGCAATATTGCGAGAGCTTCCGGGGGCTTACATCAAGAACACAAAAAACATACCATACTTAAGACTTCCCAGATTTCAAATGGACTCCCCCTAAAAGGAAATTGTCGAGTTTATGTTGCATCAACAAGGTGCAAACAGAAAATGAATTTTTATCATAATTAAAATATTCAGCCTCTCCAACAATCTTGGATGATCTTTACTCCCGAAAATGTTGCATGTTACAAGAGTTATTAGAATGTTGCATAGTTTGAAAATTGGAAAGCAATGGTTAAAAAAAATTAATAGCCACACTCGTCCCATAAAACTTAAAGTGAGGGACTAGGAACACGTATCTTCGGAGCCTGACATAACACTGCGTAGCGTATAGTAGGCCGTATGGTCACTGCATGAACCTGCCCTAAGCCTACATCTTTATTAGCTGACTGTGACTGCTTGCGATTATTTTAATAAGATTACCGTACCAACACAGAGTGGCAGAAGTCTGATAAACACCTTCACTTTTGCGAGATTTCATCTGGGCAGAGTGGCAAATATCAGATGTACTTATCTCAGACCGTTTACCAGTGTAAGTCTCAAAAGTGACAACAGTTGCAATGGGGACGGGAAGGGCGGGAGGGGGAGAGGGAAGGACGGGGAGAGGAGTCAGAAAGGGCAGTAAAAAGTTAAGAAAGCTCATGGAAAAATGAGAAACGGGACAAACTAGATATCTATTAGAAGGCCAGGGAGCTGTACAGCTCCCTGATTAGGCCTACTTCATTAACGGCATACCTCTTTCAAGTTGATGGTTTTTCACGGAAGATGGCTGAATTCCTGAAAGGTGTACAAATGGTACCATACTGGATTGCTGCAAGAGTAATAGAAGTTTTTTTTTTGACATACCGTTGCTACAGGTGTGAATATAACTCAAATTTAACAATTTTTTCATTTTTCATTCTTCGTGAATAAAACCCCTGCCACCACACCAGGGGTGCGATCGCCCCGAGCTCGAGTTGCGACCAATAAATCATGGAAGCCCAGAGGTGAGCGCAGTGAGGTCTCCTAGAGCGTACCGATGTGGCAGTGGAAACTCGCTTCGTCTCCAGAGGAACGCCATGGTCGCCCTAGGACGCCTGACAGCGGCGACCGTTTTGTGCATGCACAAAGTGGTCGCCGAGCGGTTGTCGAGGCTCGGCGCTCTGATCAGATCGCTGTAAAGACGCATTAACGGTCGCAGCTGCAGCTCATAGCGAGCGTCATGAGCGTAATACGAGTGCAGCAAGGAGGCATGCGGACGTATTGTGATCGCAGCCAAATTCGGGCCTATACTGGCAATTTTTACGAAATATGGCAACAGACCAAATTGTTCTGATCGCAAATTTATATTTTTTCAATGGTGGTTACACTGTTTTAGAATCATACATCATTTAGATAGTACAATTACGGTACCTTTTTACCGTAGACCAAGTCACGCTCAGAAATTTACACTGAACTGAACTCTCACGTTGCCAGTATCAAGGTACACTGTCTTATAAGGTTTTGGTACCCATGGTGACCGTACCACCAATGTTTCCACACTCCACACATTAACTCGCCCTGGTAGTAGAAATACACTGTTAAAACACTGTTTAAATTTTTTAAACAACCACATATTAACCAGTGAATCGCTCAATGTTGTTTAAATTTCAAACAAGGTTGTTTGAAATTTAAACACTGTTGTTCAAATTTCAAACAAGGTTGTTTGAAATTTAAACAACATTGAGCGATTCACTGGTTAATATGTGGTTGTTTAAAAATTTTAAACAGTGTTTTAACAGTGTACGGAAAAACCGTTCTAGTTAGCAGGGCTCGCCGCGTGGACGCATCGAACGTTTCGAGAACGCATTGCGAGCGTCATAAGGGGGTAACGAGATCGTGCTGTGGGGGGGGGGGGCGTGGGAGCACGGTCGACTTCATCACTGAACGAGATGGAAGCTTGGTAAGTTGCAGGAGTGCTCATATATGGAACGCGAATTACGCAAAGTTCGTCAATAACGGCGTAATCGTTAGTAACAGTGGCGTACATTGAGTTAATAACGGCGTGATTATCAACAACGGCGTGGTAAATGTTGGTAATAACGGCCTGATTTTAAGAAACAACGTGGTATGTATTGGTAATAACGGCGTAACTTTAAGTAAAACGCGGTACGAGTGGTTAACAGCGGCGTGATACGAAGTAACAACGGCGTAATCCTTTTCAGTAACGAGCTAAATGTCGTTAACGACCTTTTCGCGTTCAACAGGCTGATTGTAAGTAAACACGTGAAAGCAGTTAACAACGTGAAAGCAGTCAATGGCGCTGTTGCGGTCGAGGCAAATTCAATCAACGGCGATCTAAACGGAAGCAACAACACGATTCGCATCAACAACGCAAACTTCAATGGCGCTGTTACTTACCGTATTGGCGATATTTAAAGCACACGGTTGATGTGGAGGCGAGGCGGAATGACTCCGTATCGGCCGGACCAATGCTTGACAGGATGAAAAATAAAAAGGCGCGTAAAGTAAATTCGAAATGCTGGAATCCTAGTGAACGATTTTTTTTCAATCCAGAGATACTGAGTCCAAGCAATGAAAGAACCTGATAGATGAGGAAGGTTCCGAATATGTTTCTAGGGAAATTGCGAAACTCAAAGTCCACGGTAAAGAACAAAGAAGCAAATGCCATATGGCGGCAAAACGTTTAGCGCATGGTGTGGTCTCACACACGCACACACAAAACATGAAAAAGTTTGCTAAAAAGTTATAGTACTGTACAGTATCACCATTTTACTTTTGTTCTTAGCAATCTTACGTGCATACAAATGTCTCAAGGGGGAAAAGAACACCCTTTAACCACTCCCTCTCATCAAGCCCCCCCCCCCCCCCAAAAAAAAAAAATTTCCAATGAAAAGGTATTTCCACTGAAGGATAAAAAAAAATTTCCCCAATAAATCACCATAACTAAACCTCCAAGGTTAATTAAAAAAAGTCTACAATCTCGCACCATTTTGCATCTAGGCTCTTTAAAAAAGCAAAAAAAAAAAAAATTTAAAGGGGAGGGGACACACCCTCCCCTTACACCCCTCCCCCAGCCCGGCGATCACACAACATACTGCATCCGGCCACTATCTAGTTGTGCCCCCTCGTCGAACTGTTGTGCCACCTTGTGCTCCCCCAGAATAAAAAAGTCTGGTGACGCCACTGATCGGAGGGGGGCATTATTTTGATCCTTTACCCGATCCCAGACGGATCTCGTTAGGCCATGCTGTATTTATTCTTCAAGCAAACTTATTCGTGCACACCTCTAGCTCTGAGTCTGATAAGCCTTCTATCTGTACATGACTTTGTACAAACATCCACTCTTCCAGCAGCTTAAGTACAAGCGCCATGAAACATTGAGCATGTAGCTGTCTTCCAGCTCCATGAACATTGAGCATGGAGCTGTCTTCTAGCTCCCTGCATAGGCTCATTGACTTAGCCTACTACCAATCGTGTTGTTGCTCCCATTTACATCGTCTTTAATTGCATTTGCGTTGACTGAAACAGCGCCATTGACTGCTTTCACGTTGTTAACTCATATTACATGGTTACTTACAATCAGCCCGTTGAACGCGGAAAGGTCGTTAAAGACATTTAGCTCGCTATTGATAAGGATAACGCCGTTGTTAACCTCTTGCTGTACGAGGCCACTTCGTAACACGCCGCTGTTAACTACTTTTACCGCATTGTTACTTAAAGTTACACCATTGTTGCCGATATTAACCACGTTGTTTCTTAAAATCAGGCCGTTATTACCAACATTTACCACCCTGTTGTTGAAAATCACGCCGTTATTAACTCAATGTACGCCACTTTTACTAACGATTACGCCGTTATTAACGAACTTTGCGTAATTCGCGTTCCATACTCATAGACCTTATGCATTGACATCACACTGACGTCACTTTGGGTGAAAACAATGAAGCACACGTGCACTCTCGGCGTAGATTTCGTCGCACGTGTAGTAGACTTAAGGTGCGTTCACACCAAAATCGAAATCTGCTGCGTTTTGCGGCGCCGGAGCCGCAGAACAAATCACTTTGTACGCAGGGGCGTAGCTAGGGTCATATGGTAGGGGGGGGGGGTGTGAAGGTCTAAAATGCCGACTGGACGAATGACTATTTTGTCTGATGTTCATTACCGTACGAGCCTCTGAAATCGGTTTGTACGTACTTTTATGGACCCGTTCACACCAAAATCGCGTTTCGAAAAGCGTTTTGGGGGAAACGCGGCGGGTCCCGCATCGATCGATCTCAGACTGATTCAAAGCGGGAATCGTGCGATTTTTGTTCGGAGAACAATGGTAGCTCGCCATACAATAGGGTTCTTGGCACACAGGTGTTTGGATTTTTCATTGTGCTGTGCAGACTACAGAGCATGATGCCTGAGAAGGATATTGGAGAGTTAAATGTTTGAGAGTCGAGGCTGAAAGAAAATTGCGAATTGTTTTGTGACAAAATTAGTTCTAATTAGGAACGCAATGGTTTTTAGGCATTACATATAAATAGAAATAGCCAAACAAATCTCGATTTGTTACATTAGGCCAGTGCAAAGTAATATCTCTATTCCTACAATGTACTGATGATTTGTTGTATGTTTTTGCAGGGTAGCTTTTTTTGAGGGAAAATCAAATAATTTTCATTTATGCAGGACGGAAAGAGTCGCACCCTAAAGTTTCGGTCCATGGGCTGTAATTCAATGACATTGATGGCTACGTATCTAGGGGCAAATACAGGGGCTAAGGGTACAGCTTGAAGAAGCTATGGGGTCTTCACAAAATTGCCAGCATTAGAATGAAGTATTTCAGTATCTTAAAATGGCTTTGAATAGTTAAATAGGCCTATGCAACAAACAACTCCCACCACCGCCATCTCCCCTTTTTACAAATGCCAACTTTGGATTGTTGATGATGTTGGATAGAGCTTCTTGGACGTATAAAATTGGGGTTATTTCATTCAACTTTTGACATAAATATTGTACTTAAGTTGTCCAAAGGAGAAAAAAGCGTATACAGTAACAATTATCTTAGTGTCGTATATCTTAGCGTATACAGTAACAATTATCTTAGCGTATACAGTAACAATTATCTTAGTGTCGAAGATTATGCCACGCTGATGCGCGACGAAAAAGAATCACACTTTAAAAACTGCTTCATTCCAAATAGTAGGCATGTCGTCTCCTTCCCTTCCCATTTCACTAAACAGTTATTGATTTGTGAATTTTGTTTACCAAAACATAGTTTACATTCCCTATTTTAATTATTGATATATTTTTGGCCCGTGTATGTACAAAAAGAGCCAGCAAATGACCCACATCACCTTCGGCGTAGCTTATTTCAGAAGTGGCTATCAAAAACCCGCTGCGGGAACAGTCGCGTTTTCCCGCTGCAGTGTGAACCCTCTGTTTTGCGGGAAACGCCGCGTTTGCCGCGGCGGGAATCGCGCGTTTTTGGTGTGAACGCACCTTTAGGCGTGTATACGATTGGTTGACAAATCAGCTGTCTGCTTTTATTGGTGTAACTTGCAATGATACGCGCTTTTCCTCCATTTTCTTCCAAACGAGGGAGCACTTTGTCCTTTGTGACATCATATGCATAAGGTCTATTGGAAGCGCAGTGAGCGCGATGGGAAGGTACTAAAATCTCCATTGTTGGATATTTTTGGAATTTTCCAGACAGTTTACGTCGACCGTGGCAAAGCGCACTGTGAGCGCCGCTCCGTCGCCGTAGAGTGTGGAAAGGGCTTAACAATCCTGTTTGTCTACTGTATTTCCATGAACCTTATTTCTCGACTGCTGATTGGTCCTTATGCACGAATACCAATTTTGTAAGGGAAAAATAGGTGCATCTAAAACTTGTTCTTGATTTTGCCTTCGAAAGTTGCTCTACGATCTTTCACTTTTACAGACAAGGTCAATCAAGGAAAACCACACACGAAAGGTACTATAGTGACTTTTTCGTGTGCAGTCGTATGGCAATCAGACTTATTTTTGGACGAGATCAGATGCAGTGGCTCCGGCACGGGAGGCATGGGGGGGGGGCACGTGCCCCCTGATCGATTTCCGAACATTTTCCCTAAACCTTTAAAATAAGCCACAGTTAAAGCTATAGATTTCTGTAGGGAGTAGGGTGAGGTGAGTTTCTGACTGAATGACAAATCTGTTTTAATCATTTTTTATCACAAGTCGCCGCTCTCAAATTAACAAGATTCTAGCAAATTTGTCTTAAAGTAATTTCGCACGCTCCGCGCGCATGGCTGTGTTTACTATCAGTACTGTCTCAAACATATTCGCAATATTCAATGGTGTGGGTACTACAATAATGCTCATTAAAGGCAATTTATTGGTGTTTTTAAATTTTCGTTTTTCTTTTTTTCTAAGTCTTTTCTTAAGTGGTCCAAACTACACGGCTTTCTCCTACCCTGGTAATTGTCCCTACCCTGGTAATTGCCCCTGCCCTGGTAATTGCCGCTCAGACAGTGGCGACTACTTGTTCGTACTTACCGAGTCAGAAAGATCTATTTGACGTCTACGGCGAGAATGAATGGCTGAAAGAAAATATTTTAATCCTTGTGTAACTATCTTGAAACAGTTTTATGACGAGCGAAATACATTTTTGTGAAAAATATTGAACGATATGTACAGTGACGTGGCCAGGGGAGGAATGATGGACATATGCCCCTTCCCTCATTTGGTCAAAAGTAGAGGATGTTTTCCAAAATTTTCCTTTGGGAACTGTTTCGGAGGATCACTGTTAAACAATGTCGAAATGGTCATTTGAGAAATCGGGGGATGTGATCTCAGCCAACTTAGCCTAAGGGTTCGTTTGCCTGATCCTCTTTTAATACCCCCCCCCCCCACTTAATAAATTCTGGCCATTTCCTTGAATATGTAAAAGGAGAAGTTATCATCTCAATCAGACATCTTAGAAACTTCAAAAAAAAAAAAAAAAAGATCTTCATAAGTTTGGGGAGAAACTTGCCTAGATCAGCAATCATTCAAGGGATTGCACCCTCCATTCTGTAATTACCGCTACAGTAAATTTTACGGAACAACTGTAGAGTCTTTTCATAAATACATTCACTGTGCCACCTCTAGCAGATCGCCACTTTCACCCCTGCACCTTAGCAGCAACAGTGACACTGGTATCAATTGAAATTAGCATTTTACTCGTTTGATATCTTTTAGGCCCATGGTCAGATAGTTGCAAATTCTTATAACTCTACGATAGCAAATTTTGATTTCCCAAACTTTTCAAGAGAGCGACCGTGGTCTAGTTCAGTGATAATCAGAATTTTTGTTTGGTAACCTCTATTTTCTGTGATGATATTGGCACTTTTCCAGTGACAATCTCGAGGGAGAAGGTTCAATTTAGAGCAAACTCTAAAAATGTTGTGGTGAATTTACAAATTGTTGTGTAACTAGTCCACCTATTCCGAAATGTGTAGAAATTACACGTTTGTGTAATAAATGTACACAACACGTGTAATTTCACATGTGTAAATTTATTACACAAACACGTGTAATTTCTACACATTTCGGGATAGGTGGACTAGTTAGACAACGATATGTAAATTCTACACATTTTTTAGAGTGCAGGAGCTACAGGCCTAATACCGATATAAGGTACTCTATAAGCAGAGAGCAGGGAGGTCTTATTAGAAAGAGTTTTCGATGGATCTCCAGCTAATAACACCTCCCTGCAGAAAGTCACCACTTTGGTCTGTAGCGTATACATGGAAAATTCCGGAAATGGCCGCTCTTCTCGTGCCTTGTTAGTAACATCTCAGCATTTGTTTTTTTTTCAATTTTCGGCCACCTTCGCAATATTTTGCTACCTTAAAAAGTGCGATGACCAACAGTCTGAATATGACGTCTCTAGTTCCACATAGTACTACATGCAACATTTTGTAATTACTTACCCTTTATTACATCGCTTTGATTTCCGTTTTTCACGGAATATTCCAGGTTAGGATTGTTGCTGGTGTGCTGCAATGGAAGTTATATTGTGTAAAACTACATTAACTGGCTACCTTCAGGAACAATGAACAGTATAGCCTAATTGTAGCACACATTTCTAGCAAGTACCTCTATGATCCTCTGATTAGAGATAAGAGTGATAACATGACCATAAAGGTAAACTCTTGCACGTTTTGAAATGAATATAGGTGATAACTGTATGTGGTGTAATTCTGAAGGGTGGTGAAGCAATTAATGTTACAATATATATACACTTCTGTCTGAGCTACAGCGCACGATTAATAGATCTTTACTTTGTGGGCTAAACATTTCATAAGCCAATTTAACCAATTTTATCTTACTTTACCAGAATTATTTGTCAAATTTTCTTTTTACATAATTGCATTCAAGCACCGTGCCTTATAATGTACTTTTTTGTGTGTAAGCATCGTAGGGTGTGTTTTAGTTCTTTTCTCCTTTCCGTTTTGAAAGTCAGAATTTGCTGGTAACACATAATACCTTTTACTTTGCGTGATTAAAAAAGCCTATGCGGCATTGCTACACTGAATACCTGAGAATTAGTCGAAAGTGTGGGTAGCTTCAGTAATACTGTATACTTTTGCAATATAGTCAACGCGCTACCACGTGCATTCCTTCCCCAACTCTCCGGTTACACCATTACATACGGTATTTTAAAAATAGACATGCGGAATTTTCAGTCACTTTCTTTCGGTTGTCTTTTTTTTCATGGATATTTACTTGCGTAGGTCCATTGGCGTTAGTCGAGAGGAGGGGATGGGAGATAATTACCCCAAATATTTGACTATGGGGAATTATGTAATCATCCACCAATACATGATGGATACTCCATGTGACTGATCCACCATCCGCATTTTTCAGTCGTAATAATGCCCAAAGTGTAAGGCGCGCACCAAGCCCCTCCCCCTCCAACAAGTGACTTAGAGATAGACCTTCTTACTGCCTACACGGTTTTCCATGAAGGTTGGGAATTTCATCTTCAGGTCGAAAACTGTCGTATATGTTTGTTTTACAGTACGATACAGAACGTATTGTTGGACGGTAAGGCAGACACGTTATCCCTGCATGATAAGTTTCACCTGGCCCGAAAGATAATATTTTTCTCCCGTCAAGACTCATTTCTATAAGGTGATCATTCCTTTCAGAAAAACACTAATTCAGCACTCATCTCGTTGCATCAAGTATGCTTATTGTGCCAAATTACAATGACGAGAACTTATAGCATCTTATTATGGGTATAAGCGTAAGTCCAAGTGGATATCGGTACGGGTACACTGTTTAGCCGAATCTCTGAGCCTTTTTAGAATAATTTGCCACAATTTGCCTGAATTTAGCGGTTGTCCATTGGGGAAGGTTGGAGGGACACAGTACCCCCTGCCCCACGCCAAAACGCCTATGGACCATGGAAAAGTTTATTTCCTGTCCTCGACTCCCAGTAGCGCTCTTAAACCACCTCATTGCCTTCCTTTCCACATCTTTAATTTAAGAGGAATGACATGAAACAATATGCCCCGCCCCATGGCCCCCAGGGGACGATTCGTGCCCCTCCAGTCTTTATTCTCACTTGAAAATTCCTGACTATACTTCTGATACTTTTCAATGTTATATAGTCTACACCGTGGTGAACCATATATAGGCACTGTTATTCATGTAGTGTTATATGATAATGCGATTGCTTTCAATAACATGTGCAAATCACAGGCTCGTAGCCATACAGACACTGAATGGGACCGAGATACATTTAGGGGCGGGGGGCTTCTGGGAGAGCAATACATATTAACACACATTCAGGGGCGTTATGATGAATTCGCAGGGGGTGTGAACTATTTTGGGACCAACTACAACTTTCCCTATTTTTCCACAGGAACAGGCGAAAATCAGGAGGTAAAAGATCAATTAACTTGGATTTGAGACCGACTTTTTGGCGCTCAGAGACCGACTTTTGATTTTCACGGGGGTATCACACCCCACACCCCCCGTATTTACGCCCCTGCACACATTAAGACAATGGCGGTGCTTTTGGAATTTCTAGGGGGTGATAAATTTCACCTCTGATGCTCTCAGATTACCTTCGACCTCTCTCCCTTAAAGTGACAGATCTATTTACCACGTATAAAAAATATCCATAATCCCTGTCTTGAAATATCGTGTTTTTCAAGGTTTTCAGTTGTTGACCTCTCATGACCTCTAACCTTCACTGTAAACTTTGAGGTTCTCCCTCTCAATATGATAAATTTATATACCAAGTATGAGAAGTGTCCATCATTGCTATCCTTGAGATATTGTGTTTCCAGCAACTTTTAAGGATTCCATGTTTTCAACTCTGTGAACCTCAGACAACTTTTGACCTCTAATAAAACCCAACAGGGCTCATCTTCTGACTATACCACATTCATATGCCATGTATGAAAAGTATCCATGTTTCATACCTAGAAATATCGTGTTTGCATTGTATTCGTTTTATGACCTCTGGTGACTTCACATGACCTTTGCCTCTGCCCATAGGCATAGGAGTCCAAGTTGATGGGGGGGGGGGGGGGGCGGCTGTAACGACTTGCCCGAAAAATGTTACCACAAATTTCCGCCCGCTCCACACGTGTTCAACATGTTAATGTATACGGTATATCATATGCATCGTTTTATCCCCCCGCTTGCCAATTACATACAATCATTTGCCGTTTTACTACCTTCCATATTGATTATAATTTCTCTCTCTCTCTCTTTCTCTCTCATGGGGGTGGGGAGCCTGCATTCTGTTGTGTGAACGCGGCATGGGGGAGGGGTCTAAGGGGAGGGGTGTTCCCCTCCCCCTTTGGAAATTTTTGAAAAATTAGGTTTCCTTACGTGCAATCTGGTGCCACATAAGCTACCTTTGAAATAAAATTTGTGTTAAAAAATTACATATTTTAGGTACTAAAAAGAAAAAATCCGGGCATCAATGAGGGAGGCATGGCCCAATGGCCCCCTAAATACACCACTGATAATCATAATATAAGTTTAACCATTAAAAACACTTTTAAATCAGAACTTTATTTTAATTACCAAGAAAGTTTTTTAAACTAATGATTACCTTTGGCTACATCATTGCATTATTTTTCTTTCAGTAGGTGCCCGACAAATTCTCAGCATACCACCCGAATTTTCACAAAAATATTTGGTTGGGGGCTGCAGCCCCCCGCCTCCTACATACATACATACCTCCATACATACATACCTCCATACATACCTCCATACATACATACATACATACATACATACATACATACATACATACAATCGCATAAACACACATGCATACACACTAGCAAACATGATTGCATAGATTGCTTTCGCCTACGTAAGGAATCAAAACGAATTTCAGATGGATCTAACAAGGCCTGGTGAATGTCAAATACTTGCGGTTTGGGGGTCAATTTGGCTATCTTTTGTTCGCTACGCGTCAACTTTTACGGCGGCTCTCGGCTTTGATTAAATGTCATTTGACAATATTTATTGTCCCTCCCATGTTTAAAAGAAATCTAAGCTAACGGGTATGTTCATGCACAACCTGTGGAAAAGGTTTGGTTCACCTAAATTTTATTTTCATCGAAATTTATGCTTAGCCTGCTAGATTGGACAAAGATTTCCGTCGAAGAGAGGTGCATTATGGATGCCCTATTCAAACGTTATATGAAACGTTAGGGACTTTAATTACCATAGTAACGTTGGCATGGCAATTAACTGCCCTAGTAAACTGCGGCGTATGATCAAGTTACAGGCGGGCAATACTTGTCCTACAAGGTCAATCTTTTAGTGGTATTCACTACGCTCAATAGCCATAAAAAACATTAGCAGCTTTAACTTTACATAGATCAAATGTCCCTGGTCCCCAGTGGCGCACCACTTCCAGAATCCAAGGTCAAAGACTGAGTTTATTCCGGCCCCTAACCCAAATTGTCCATCCTACTTTTTACCCCTTAGCGAACCCCACCGTGACCCTTCCAGATTTTTCGCCTTCTCAACCCAACACCTACTTCGCCACAAGTAGATGTCAACGTCTTTTGAAATCCCCATCCATAAGCACAGTAACGAAGTTAGGCACTGGCATTTTGGAGGCAAGATTGGGGAGGGGTCAAGAGCGGCAACAGCTTCTCAGCAGTGTGGGCGGCATGACCGTGAAGAAAACGTGTTGTAACGCAATTCGCGAAGTGCTAGTAACGAGGTCCCCGGGGCCTGCTCAAGGGCCTCGGGTGAATTTGGACTCCAGGTGCTCTGTGGTGTAATCTGAAGCATTTTCTTACCATTTTAATCCAGTAAATGGCTGTTTCCACCATTCTCGAGTTCATAGGCGTAGGAAGCGGGGGGCTTTAGCCCCACCAGTCACAAATCTGAGGGGGCTGAAGTATGCTTCCGCCCCCCAGATCCAAGGGCAAAAATCCCTTTTGTCTCTTCTGTAAGAAATGTCAAAAATTTGCAGTAATTTTCCTTAAAGTTTGTCCAAAATGTTGCACCAAATTGCATCTGAGGACCCTCAAATACCCAAAAATTTTCCAAAGGGGAGGGAGACCAAGGGGGAAGGGAACCTCCTCCCCTTAGACCCCTCCCCAGGACGGCGATCCGAAACAAGGTTCAGCCCCCCCCCCCTTAGTCTCTCAAAGCTTCCTACGCCTATGCTCGAGTTTGATTTCATGGAATAAACTGTATTGTAAGCTATGAGATCAAGCACATGCCTAGAACTGGGGTAAGGTTCCTGAAAAAAGTCGGAGGGAAACAACAATTTTACTCCCACTTTCAAAAGTAGGGGGCATGTCGCCCCTGCTCCACCTATTGACGTCCGTTGTCAGGGTCATATTTTGCAGGTGAGATTAACAGTGGAAACTAATTTTGAACAGTTACGCTTTTTCCTGTCATCTCATCTTGCAAGGACGCAACGGGGCGTAAGGGGGTAAAGGCTTTTTTACAGGGGTTCATTTCCCTTGCCTTTCTCCGGTTACGACCTGCACAACTGGAGATTCCCACAAATGGTACTTAGCGCTTCAAATGTTTATATAACAATGGACAAGGCCATTAATTGTAATTACGACTAATGTACTTACCATGTTAAAACCACTCTGAAAATCATCTTTTCCCACAGAACTGCCCAGTTCAAGTTGTATGGCTCTAATTTCGTATTCCTGTTTAATTACTATTGCGATGAAAAATAAAGTAAAAGTCGTCACGGCGAAAAAGAAGAGCCACTGAACAACAAACGAAGACGATGATTTTCTGTTGGACGTCAGCCCAGATTTGCCGTTATTTTCGACATCAATTAAATTTCTTTTTGAACCATAACTGTTCGTGCTTTTGCCAATTGCCTCCATCTTTCTCGTCGCTGGATAAGGCTGATACTGGTAAACGTATAGTATGGGAAAAGTTTGACTACAATATACTGACAAACTTTGACTCTTAAACAACGAGCTCGTTATTCACTATAGTAACAGATGTAACCAGTAATTCAATGTTATTGAAAATTTTCTTCCCAAATGAGTTTTCCTGTTCTGTTCAAACTAAATTGAAACTGAAAGCTTATATTCCATCCTTTTTATAATATTATGTTTTCTGCTGTGACCTGATATGAATAGGACTTTCCATATTCTATTTTAAACCAACACTTGCTTCCTTCTTACTGCAATCGTCGAATAAACACACCACTGTCAAACACACAAATGTCAATATGCAATATGTTCAAAGTACAAACAATGAACGAATTAAGCTCAATACAAGCGATGAAATACCGGATCAAATCGGTCGTTGTTACACAACACTTGATAGCCTGCGCAGCGTTGATTCGCTTAGCTTCCGCAACACAATAATCTTAGTATGCTCTGCCAAGTACAGTGAATAGGACGTACACATTACCTTTAAGCGCTTAAATAACTTCTGAATATATCAGGTAGTTCCACAAAAACTTACCTCCGCTAGCGGAGATAAATTGCAAAGGTTCGGTGGGGTAGAATGGGATCTTAAAAAGTAACTGTCTGGCGTCTTTCATGTGAGGGTCGCTAATATGATAAAATTGACATTCCACATGCTCTAGATTACAGTACGTCTCGTTCTTAAATTAAACACAAGTTAGCTGATAAAGTCTTGCGTGGTTGGGCATTCCATACGCCCTAAATTGCATCAGATCGCACTAATTTGTCACTACACTTCTATGCCTATCATAAGTAGGGCGCCTGTATGTTGGAGAGGGAGGTCACGTCCGGGAGAGAATGGTGTTGCCCTCAACTTGTTCCCTAAACCCTTGGTTCGCAACCATTTGCCATCCGAGGGCCCCCTAAAACACTATAAAAATGTCGAGAAACCCCCATCGCCTACACAATGTATTCGACAATTTGATAAACATTTCTACTCTAGAGCAGTAAGAGTCTATAGTCTTGGCGAAGGCCTATACTATTTACTCCAACGATACTTGTTCAGTTATTCACAGACCCTCTCTGTTTTTGCCATTACCTAAGTTTCTCACGGACCCTCTGAGGACCCCTTTGTCCTCACGGACCCTCAAACATTTCACGGACCCCAGGATGAAAGACACTGCCTTGAATCGACCACAACTGCAAACTGCTTTATTAAGAAATTCACTCTTGATCCAGATCTTGGATGTCTAAGAAAAGGGATACCAGTGAGAGGATGGTTACTACTTTACATGTAGTCAATAGGTTCACTTGCTATCTACAAAATTCAGTTTAATATTCTTACAGTTTTATTTATTGAGCTTAATGTCATGGGACTATCTAAAGGATTTACTACCTACTAGGACCAATAGTTATTGTTCTCGGTCTGGTCAATTTGTTCTGTCTGAGGGTCCACTTTAACTCAGAAGAAAGCGTTTTTTCTTTGCTGCTAATAAACTTTGGTAAAGTTTATACTACGGTACCTGATGATACTCGCGGTGATATTCGTACTAGTGACGTCCTTAAAAACTGATAATAATTCGAGAAAATTTTCTTGGGTCAAATGTGTGTGCTCGGGCGCAAAATTATGAAAAAGTGTGAACTTTTATTACAATCACATTATATTTCAGACCCTGAAATACGATATAGAGGTCATGGAATAATTATACTGATTTTTACAAGATACCCAGTAAAATTTCAGTCCTTTTGTTTCCAGACATTTTATTCTACTTACCCGAATTCGGTGGTTTCTCGAGAATTGGAGCGGATGAGTATGACCTCTAACATCTCTCCCTCGAACCCTTTCTGGCAGGGGAGGTTGCAGATTTTATTATACTTTTTTTTTAGAAAAAAGGGGGTCCAAGGCTTAGTGCCGAAGGCCTAATGAGCCGCGAAGCGGCCATTAGGGAGAGTTCGGGAGGGGGTATTCTCCCTCCGGACATGAGGACTCTTTGAAAATTTCACATGAAATTGTGCGATTAATGACTCTTACAACGTAAACCCCAGAAACAGAATTAGAAACTTTTCTGTTATAGTCCCATTGGCGATGCGAGGATTTGATGACTGGGGCACCACAGAAGATGATGTCGTAATACCAAATCAGATAAGCCAGAAAGTCGGTGTAAGTGTGCATATTCGTATCTACAATAATTTGCAACTGGGATGGACACTGTGTGGTGGTGCCGCCCCGGAGGAGGAGTCTAAACGGAAGTGGATCCTTTGAGAAATTTCGTTCGTCAAAGGTAATGGAGCTGCAAAATGGTGCGATCTTTGGCAAAGTTCAACTGTCGATCATATGTTGAAAACTTACCATGCTCTTGTGAATTGTTCTTATTTTTGTTGGGTGTATGGAAAGGGTGTTGGTGTCTAAGTGAAGAGGGTTCCTCCCTTTGAGAAACTTGTTTTTATATAAGGTAGCTTAGATACTAAACGGGGATATCTCTTGCAAAGCTGTGAAATAATTACATTTTAAGGAATTACCATTATTTAGTTATATTTTGAATGAAGCATGGCACCCCTCCAGTGCTGGTACCATGAGACCGGTATAGGGCCTCCTGGAAGCTCTGGAGTAATTACAAAATGGGGACGTTAATATGACATTTTCAAATGATATCAAAATGACACTACGAGGGAGAATACATTGAGCACTTCGCACACACACACGCACACACAAATTAGTTCTACCAATTATGGACAAGAATCCAAATGAACAAATTTCAATGAGGAATGACGGAGAGAGGTTTAGCAAAAGTGGTAAAGGATTACTAAGTCTCTTCATTATGCATGTTCCTGTAAATGCAGTTAATGACCTTTGAAGGGGCTTGCGTAATGAATAGATACTTCGATAGGCCTACATCCCGCTACAAAGGTTGCTCATAAGATTGCTACATAGTCGCCTGTTAACTTGGTTGCAAGTCTAAGGTTGGACTTCCCCCTCTTTTATTCGGAAAATAGTCACGACAGAATAGTCGCATGCATTATCGTCCTAATAATGTTCATGGGATATGGAGAAGCGCGCCAAAATTCTACATGAAAATAGTTATAAAACCCGCATCCGTACCTTTGAAAAGAGAATCCTTTGAGAATCCTAAATATTTTTTTCGGGGGGGGGGGGTGGTGGTGTTGAAGCAAAAATAGTTTGCAAAGGATTTATTTCTAAAGTTTCGGAACTTTTTGGCATAGAAAATGAACGAAACAGCCTAAAAGAATTTCTTCACTAATGAAAAAGAAGGGGGATCCAGACCCCTTGATACTCAACAACCGCCCGTGTCGAGTCACTATAAACAATCTCAGTGATAATATATGTTACCATTTTCATTTGATGTTGCGACATGCGTTCGGTTACTGGGAAGGCTCCGTGGAGTGTTCCTTCATTTTACTCTCAAGGCTTTCTCCAGTATCACAATCGTTGCAGGTTAGTGATTCGGGGACATTGTCTTTGGATGCGATTGACAGATCTGCCTTAGGGTTTTACTCCTTATTATGTGTTCCAAAGCCCAATTGTGTTTTGTTACAGCAGGGAGTTGCTATTTGCAGGGAGTTGCTATTTGCAAATAGCAACTCCCTGGTTACAGTAGGGTTTAACCTCATATAAATGTAAAAGCGAAGTTACAACAAGCTGGAGGGCGGTGTCTTATTCACCCAGTCACCCCCGATGATCCGCTCGAGTAAAGGACCCCGCCATCAGCTTTGGTAGGCTGTTATTAATGCACGATTGTATGAAAGATTATATACTCCGTGTTCTTGACATAAGTAATGGTAATTGAAATGTATTCATAAAAGTAATTATTTCCTGGTAATGATCATGTTTGCCACAGCTTTCAACATAGTACTGCAGAGTCTTCCGGCGATCACAAACATTACCTCTCTCGATCGATGTGGCAGCCAAATACTGACTACGCCGTTGCCTATCTGCCTATAGGGTAGATATAGGTTTCAATAACCATCATATGACAATGTTGATGCGAGCAGCCATTTAGGATATACTGAGAACTTACTAAGAAACTAATTGCAACTTCACCTTAATTTTGTAAAAAGTCATAACATAAACAAATAAAATGGTATATTACAAAAGCATGAAAACAAAACATTTTCGATATGGATCACGACAGGCTTCTCAAAGGATTAATTGATATCAATTTTGTTAAGTTTTCATTCTATCAAGACAGTTAATCTCCTTTAAAATTTGTTCATCCATATCTAAAAAAAAAACTTAGGCCTATGTAAATGCGCCAGAGATTGTTTTATTTACAGGAGAATAAGTCTGTATTGATTAGCTTAAAGAATGAGGAGATTTATAGGGTGACTAATATTGGCGAAATTGCCAAAGCAGATAATTCAGACTCAGAAAATGTAGCCATTTGTATTACTACGATTACTGGATACTTGATTATAATAATAAAGTAAATGTAAGAGAGTTTCTCCTCTTCAATGCTACAGAAAAACGTTAAGAATCAGATTCATTGAGAAAAGCAAATAATTAGCCACAAGAGTTGTATTGCAAGATTTTTATTTGCTAACCGTGCAGAACTGTCCACATGTCATTGAATGTTCATTGTCTAACTCCACTGTTTGTTCGAAAGGCGAACTAAACTAAGTGTACCCATTTCTAGAGATACGGTATGAATCCGTCCTGATTGTGTGGAAACCGTGTCAATGACACGTCAGAGTCAGGAGTGTAACTGAAATAATGGTGTTTCTCAAGTTCTTTGATGAAAAACACATTCAAAGCAATAACTGAACGGAATGCCATTCACATCCGGCAACGATAATTATTTTTTAGTGACGGCTTGGGATAGGAAATCGTCTTTGTTGGATACGGCATTAGTGTTGTACCGATATCACAGATCACCGATATTTCCACTCACACCATAGGCCGATACCGATCCGATATTTTTGAGATGAGCTTAACTGTGTACAAAACCATGGGTTAAGCTATGGTATACCCTACGTTTCTCTTTATAATACTCCCTCCGACAAATGGTTCACATTTGTTGTTCAATATGACTTGAAAACACGACAACATATGACCATGGCTAGTTCCACTAATCAAGGCACCTGTCCTTCTTAGTTGTTTTCATGCACTTACAGTCTTAACATAATAAATTTTTATTAAATATATTCATGTCTTACCGCAAACATTAGGACCACCAAATATAACGCGTGCTGTGAAAACTGTACACTTATGCCTAACGTCAATCGTGTTTACTTTATTTCGTTTCGTGATATATTGGTAGTGCACTGTTGGGCAGTACTGTACATGTCATGAATATTTAACGTTTATGTTGTTGCTGCACCAAATCCTCACTTTTGTTTTGTAAAGTGTCACATTCGTGTCTCCAGACATGTATAGGCTATCATGCCTGATATCATGTCACAAGGTTAAGTTAGGGTCAGAGACAAGAAGAAAGGTTAGGGTTAGAAGTTTGAGACTTATTATCAGTCATGATATCATGTTCAGCTGCATGACATGCCTCCTCATTGAAACGTTGCTCACAGTTCGAGTGCTGGGGAGATGCCGGTATCGCATCAAGCAAGGTGCGTTCACACCAAAAACGCGCGATTCCCGCCGCGGGAAACGCCGAGGGTTCACACTGCGGCGGGAAAACGCAGCTGGCTTTTGATAGTCAATTGTAAAATAGCCTACGCCGAAGATGATGTGGAACATTTGCTGGCTGTTTTTGCACATGCACGGTCCAAAGATATATCAATAATTAAAAAAGGGAATGCAAACTATGTTTTGGTAAACAAAATTCACAAATCAACAACTGCTTAGTGAAATGGGAAGGGAAGGAGACGACATATAGATACTATTTGTAATGAGATAACACCTTAAGCAGTGATTCGTTTTCGTCGCGCATCAAAGTCACACAAACTTCGACAGTACTAAAATAATTGTTACTGTATATAATATGCCTTTCTTCTCTTTGGACAACTCAAGTACAATATTTATGTCAAAGTTTAATAAAATAACCCCAATTTTATACGTCCATGAGGCTTGATCCAACATCATCAACAATCCAAAGTTGGCATTTGTAAAAAAAAGGGGGGGGGAATGGTGGCGGTGGTGGGGAGTTGTTTGTTGCATAGGCCTATTTAACTATTCAAAGCCATTTTAAGATACTGAAATACTTCATTCTAATGCTATCAATTTTGTGAATACCACATAGCTTCTTCAAGTTTCTACCCTTAGCCCCTGTATTTGCCCCTAGATCCGTACCCATCAATGTCATTGAATCACAGCCCATGGACCGAAACTTTAGGGTGCGACCCATTCCGTCCTGCATAAATGAAAATTATTTGAATTTACCGCCAAAAAGCTACTCTGCAAAAACATGCAACAAATCATACAGTGTAGGAATAAATTTAGATATTACTTTGCACTAAAATATCAAGATTTGTTTGGCTGTTTCACTTTATATGTAATGCCTAAAAACCATTGCATTCCGTTCCTATTTAGAACTAATTTTGTCACAAAAAAGTCGGAATTTTCTTTTAGCTTCGACTCTCAAACATTTAACTCTCCAACATCCTTCTCAGGCATCATGCTCTTCAGTCTGCACAACACAATGAAAAGTCCAAACACCTGTGTGCCAAGAACCCTATTGTATGGCGAGCTACCATTGTTCTCCGAACAAAAATCGCACGATTCCTGCATTGAATCAGTTGAGATCGATCGATCGATGCGGGACCCGCCGCGTTTCCCGCAAAACGCTTTTTAAAACGCGATTTTGGTGTGAACGGGTCCATAGAAACACGTACAAAGTGATTTGCTTTGCGGCTCCCGCGCCGCAAAACGCAGCAGATTTCGATTTGGGTGTGAACGCACCTTTTATAATACAGCGAATCGACCGTTGTCAATGTCAAAGGTATGAAGCTGTACAGTCAGTTGTTTACAAACTTGGCAATAGACCTTTTCCCAAATAGCGATTACAGAGGATTATGGGACAGAGTTTAAGTGTGCACCATTTTTGTCAATGGCAATTTACTGTGGCCAAAAATGATGTGAACCAAAACTCTATCCCACAATCCATTGTAACTGCTATTTGGAAAAGGGTCTATTGATTCAGATAAAATTTCAAGATTCAGGAAAGTGATAACAGGTAAAATATTAAGAAAAAATGATGATAGAAATAAACAAAGTAAATGTGATTAAAAGTGGCAAAATATCGGTAACAAAAATATCCGCATTTTAGTCAGATTTTGCCGATACCCATAGTGGGCGAAAATGATGAATTTCGGCCACCGATATTGAATACCGATTTTGAATACCAATTATCGGTGCAACACTATACAGTACGGCTACAGCTACTTTACGACAGCAAGTATAGCAACACTTATCTTAAATAAAAAAGTTCATTCACACCAGGGGCGGATCCAGGGTCTTTTCTGAGGTGGGGTCCAACATAAAAAGGGCACATTCGTTTTCTTTTTATTAATTTTGGTTCCCATAAACGTCAGCGATTATACAATTTACCGCATATTGACAAAGAAAGGATAAACTAAGAAACATGCAAAAACTGGAATCAAAACCAGGAATCTAAACAGGGAATTTGCAAAGCGCGCGAAAATTTTGGGGTCAGCCTACACTTATAAGAATTTGTACCAATTTAAAGCTTAAATAGAACAATTGGATAGTTGGGCCCTATCGGGCGTAACTTTATACTTCCCTCCTCGAGTCACTAGCCGTACCATACGACAGACACGAGTGAACTTTAACCAGGTTTAGCGAATTGCGATTCAGTTTCCGACATTTACATAAATCCATGTATTCTACTTATTAACTTAAAAAGGTGGAAAGGGTTTGTATTATATTTATCTATATGTATAGCGGAATTGAGGAAGAGTGGACAAAGCCTACCGAAAATTTTGGTCTTTATCCCAGAAATTAACCTTATGAAAGCCAAAATAAGAAAAGCAATCATGAGTGGCGGCAGAATTTTCCCAACAGGGGGACGGGCCATGTCAGCTGCCCAAGTTCCGACATTCCCTATTTCGAGGGGATGATGAGAAGGGCAAATGGAGGAGCCTCATTATCCCATGCCATTGCAGGCATAGTTTGCATTATATTGCTTAATACTTCAAGATCCGAGTTGCGCACTGATAGTGTTCTTTGAATCTGGATCGTGGAGTTGAACAGTGCGCGAAGCGGGCGAAAAATTTTGGTAGGCTTACACATCAAACATATGACGAAAAGAAAAAAAGTTGTAAGGTCCGTAGACCATATCGGGTGTAACATGCATTGTATCGAAACCACCTGGACTACACGATGAAATAGCCAAACTTTGCTCCGTAAGTCGCTCACCAACTGACTGTACAGCTGCCACCGCATGACACACACAAGAGAACACCAACTAGGCTTTGCGATATTGGATGAAAGTTACGACCTTTACATAAACCAGGGAGCTGTATTCGGATAACAGCTCCCTGCATAAACTATGTACTCTGCCTATATCCGATAACAGCTCCCTGCTTGTGCTATCCTGCTATGTGGAATGGACTTATTGAAGAAAACAGAGTGACTCTACAGCGCGCGTAGCGCGCTGAAAATTTTGGGTTCTTAGTAGAGACATTATCCGCTTGAGAGCAAAAAACAGGTAAACCGTCGGGGCGACTAGTTGTCGTCGGGGACTGCATACTTTCGACTAAGACTCCCCGACCAAACTGTTAAACTTCCCCGATAGGGGGCAGCCTTCCCCGACGGGGGGCATGAACCCTTCCCCCACCTGGCGCCACAGCTATTTCGACGAGGGGAGGGGGTTAAAAGGCTGTATGTTGTGTGTCATATATTATTGTGGCGTGACTGGCAAAAGTACTCTGTCAGAGCAGATGACTGAAGTCGAATGTTTACTTTTTATTTGCGACAGCAGACCGGTCATCGGTCCAACTGTCCAAAGACGTCAAAAAATTGAACCGACTGACATTGTTTTATTTGACCTGGTGGTGATTTTATATAGTAACTTTAAAATGAACAAACACCGATTCGTCTATTGTGACTTCTGGTCAACTCTTGACTGTGGACTTTAACCTAAGATTGACTTTTTATTCCTACCATTAGGGCAACACAATAAAAGAAGAGATTAATTCCAGACCCTGCAAAGCGAAACGTATTTACCTACTCTCTCTTGTTCATGAGAAGAGGGATACTAGCGGTTGTTGGGAAGGTTTCGTAAATGTAGCGTTTAGGAGTGTCATTATGTTGTAAAACCAAAAAACTAGCAGTGACCTTTTGGAATCAATATTAAAACCCAATAGTAATACGTTGAATAAAGCGCTAGCTAGTATGACGTAATATCTGCGTGTTTTGTATTACTTTGAATGCCCAAGCACGCCACACGTGGTTCCAAGCGAAAAGTGATTAGAATGCCTGACTGTCACGCAGGCAGTAAGACATACTGTAGTCACGTTTTCTGTAAAACGATTGCACTGTTCGTGTTTCGGGGCGGTCAATATAGGCTACCAAAGTCACATATTGCCGAAAGTTTCTGCTAGACTTTTACAGATGAATTGATCGATACTGGATGGGGGTAACCAAAATCTCCTCGGAATTGGACAACTGTCATTACCTGTGAAACTGTCTGTTTTTTTTTTTTTTTAGCGAGTGTGAAAAAACCGAATTTTGAAAAAGGGCAAATTGGAAAATTTGAGGGGGGGGGGGGTCCGGACGTCGGCGACCCCCCCTGGATCCGCCACTGCACACACCTCGTTTTTGTGACTGTAGCCATTCCAAACTAGAATGCGAAACATTCAAACGAATCTAGAGAGCAAAACTAACGAAAAGAAGCTGGAGAAATGTACACAAAAACTGTTCTTTTTGTAACAACAGTGGCCTTGCAAAAGACGGCTGGGGCGGCGTGCGGGTTTAACAATGTATTCTGAAAAGGGTATGTTCAGTTGTCACGTGAGGCCTGCTTTTCGCATACGGTACCCAAATTCCACGTGGGTACTAATTAAGAAGATATTTATGTCCGTATGCGGGCCCCCTCTGTAAAAAAATGTAAAAAAATTGCAGTACTTTATCCTTATATGTTGCACACTATGTTCGTTCCACCAAATTGCATCTAAGGACCCATAAATATTATAAAACTGGTCAAAGGGGAGGGAATCCCAGTTTGAGAGTTTCAAGAACCCTTCCCAGGATGGCGGCCCGAAGCAACGTTCTGCCCCAGCGTGACAATCCCACCTCCGTATGAATTGTTGTATAAAGATAAAACAGGAAACAGAAGCGTGAAAAGCAGTACAAGGAAATAAATCGAACCCTGTAATTGCACTAGCCGGTATGAATCTCGACCCATGGCTTTCCCTTTCTCATCTAAGTAGTGTGATTTTTCTACTGCACCACATCAGTACCTGGCATAACTTAAGATGGGGGGGGGGGTACCCACTAGAACGGAGGTTCACTAGATCGAAGGTTTGCTGGACCGAAGATCCCCTTGGACTGCGAAAATCTACTTCGGAATTAGAAACAGGGTTAGGATTCCGGTTAGATACAGAATAGGCCTAAAGTTAAGAGTTAGGCTTAGGATTATCCTCGGGTCGGATTGGGGTTTGAGTAAACGATTATGGTAACGGTAAGGATCTTCGGTCTAGTGAACCTTCGATCTATCGAACATTCGATCTAGTGAATCCTGCCCCTTTAAGATGGGGATGAAAGATTACATTGAACTCACTGCAGCCAACATGCGTGCTAATTTTTCACATGATTTTATTTAACATTCCCTAAAATGTACCAGCCTGAGAGTCATGCTCGTAAAGAGATTAATTTTGCTCTCTATTATTTTGAAATCGTGCAAAAGGGCAGACCTCACATTTTTTTTGCGGTTGCGAAAAGACAGTTTGGAGGGACGGCCTGCACCATAGTATGATCCGGTAGCATCACATTAAGGGTATGTAGATATGATGAGCCTGTGAGCTCTCGTACGTTACATATGCAAGTACTGTTCTGTTCGGACACATCGCGCACAAGTAGGATAATCTAGTTTCCTACGTAATTCTCCTGAGAATATCCTGTTTCTACGATTGATATCACTCCATTTTCATATAGTCTTTTGGTTGTGTACTGGATCCTTTAGAACTTGTTATTCAAGATAATGGTTCAGCTCTGTATCCAAATATTACGTTTAGGGGAAAGGGAGGAATGAACTTGGAACATTTTTTTTTCAAAACAATAACTATACTTTCATACTACCAGTTAGACGCAGGATAGTGGCTTACGTGCAAGTAACGCACTTTTTCCCTTCAAATTGTCACAGAACCCTTAATTTGACATTTAACTTGCATGGACTATTCAACTTAAACATTATGGGGTGTTTCATAACAAGTAAGACTAAAGAATACGATAAAATAAGAAAAATTTCAACATACCGATATGGGAGGTAAACTGTGGCAATGCGAGCCACCTGACCTGATTCCGGACCAATTCGGATTCAAGTGGCCACCATTCCGGGCCAATTCCGCCGAGTCCAGTACCCTCCGATTCGAGGTTCTTCGATTCCGGGCCAATTCCGAGTCCGACGAAAAACGGAATCAAGTCCGAGTCCGGCCAATTTGGCAATGTAGAATCTCGTAAAAATGCTTTTTGTGCTATTTTGCGATTACACTCAATTAAAGACGCAGGCCCGTATGTAGCTTTTACAGTGGGGAGGTTCGATTTTACGTTAAGCGGAACAAAAAAAAAAAAAAAAATCCGCGCGCTAGGCGCGCGGTATATTGCCCTCCTCGGCCGGTATTTGATATGTCCAAAAACTGAAGACCTCTATTTTTTTATTTTTTTTTATTTTTTTATTTATTTATTTAGGCCTATTCAACTTTCATTTTTATGGACTAGTGTCTGGAATCGGCTCCAATTCCAAGTCCAGCTGCAGCCCATTCAGGGCCAATTCCGATTCCACTGAACCTCCCACTCCGGGATAATTCCGAGTCCGACGAAAAGCGGACTCGAGTCCGGACTCGGACGTTACAGCCCTTGACTGTGGCAAGTCTAAAATACGACAGCTATATACCTCGCTATTCGCCCGTAAAAACTAAAATATTGTATTTATATTGCATCAACATGGCTCAGACAGAAAACATCTGTCATTATTGTTTCACCACTGATGGTATCACCAAGGAGCTGTCACCTCTAGTCCCAACAGGATATTTCCCACAAATTCTAACGTATATTCAGAGTGTGAACGGATCATTGCATCATTTGAAAACTTTATGGGTGGAAAAATTTATCATTTCTTCCCGTGAAAGAAGCTTTGGAGGAGACAAAGTTACCCAGCTACTTTAGTCGCATCACTCTGAGTGTACAGATCATGTTTTTACAAGGATGGTCAATTTTCGATTCCACAAACGCAAAATTTCTCTCTAAAGGGTTATAGTAATCTCATGCAATTGATGGTTAACGTTCACCCAATCGCTTCTCTCTTATCAGTAGGTTCTCCCATTTGGCAGCTTCATTACCTGTAAGATCAGTTTTCATTTTCTAGCCTGGAGGATGCGTGGTAATTTGTCTGACAGGGGGCTAGCTTCCCGCCTGAGATGGGAGGGGTTAATTTTTCACAATAGTGGTGTCAAGTATGGTACCTGCATGCAAGGAACAGTAGGCCTAACGTTAGAATATGTGTGAAGGGGTGAATACAATTAGTTGTTATAGGAGAGAGTTCTTAAAGGAACCCCCTACGAGTCCAAAGCAGACCTCAGTCTCTGCTCCTCACTACGGTTGGGGCTGAGGTCAGAAAATTTGTCATTGCAAACACACTAGACAGCACAAAACTGCACCCTACGAAGGAATTTTTCACCCAGGTTCCTTGTCTATCATGTGTAGGTAGCCATTGTAAGGTAAATTTTGACATCCCAAAGCCCTAAAATGTGTTGGAAATCACCCTCTAAAATATGAGCTTTTAACAAATTCCCTGCGTCTAACGGGTACTCTTCAGAAGTGGCCGGGGGGGGGGGGGGGCTCCCCACGGGGATCTGCAATCCAAAGTCTTGACAGGGGTGAACTGGTGCGTGACAGACAGGGACGGTGGTACAGCTGGTATGATGTGAGGGAGAATTGAAAGGGGGCTGGGAAGAAGCCTACATGAGCATGGGAATTCAGAAACTTTTGAAAGATGTTTAAATAACACAACTCTTAAGTCATATTTGCACGCTATCTCTGCTGTACAAATTTGACCAATTTCTTAAAGGTCTGTGGATATGTGATTGCTGCACCTGCCTATTAATGTGATATAAGCATTAAAAGCAGGCGTGTAGCTACAGGGGAGCCTGGGCCCCCCCCCCCCCCCAGACGATTGCTAGGCCGCTCAGAAATTGTATCCTAATAAAATTTGTGAGAATTAAGGACTGCGATCAATGCCGTGACCCCCCCCCCCATTTGGAACCTAGTCCCCCCTAAAAATTTCATCCTAGCTACATCCCTGATTAATACCTTTAAAATCCACAATTTCTATCAGGAATTCATTAAATATTGACCATTTTTAACGACAAGTACTGTTTTTGCACTCCACATCACAATTTTTGCATAGCTTCTGAGAAATCTCAGAAATGGTTACACTTTGCAGCGGTTTGTCTAGAAATGGTATAAGAAGATATTCAAATAATTCCAATGGATTTTTCATCTGGGGATCTCATTCTACCATTGCTGGATAAAACAACTGTTTTGGTTACATGTCCACATAGGCCTTCCTGTATTTGTGCTTGGCAATGGCCACTTGGTGTGGCTATATATCGGACTTGCGTATAGAGTTACGCACTCCCATATAAAACTGTGTAAAACGTTAAGGCGAAACGGTTTTTTCGCCTGAAGGTCGAGTTCTCCCAACAGTCATGTTTTTCCATACCATATTTCGGATAAATCCCAATTTATACAAATATATATATAAATATATATCCAAAATGCATGCACATGAAGGTTACAAAAACGAAAGTAATGTTTTCGATGTTTTATTCACCTTTTTAAAAATACAAATATCAAGAATCACTAAAGATATACAGTGATATAAACTGTTTTCAAAATAAAAATGAGGTAAACTTAGCAATTAAAGTAAGCCATGCTTTCCACATAATGCATTCCCATTCATTATAATTATGCTAATTTCAGTTGAACCTAGCTTTAACTACTTTTGTATGAAATTGACCAAGAAACAAGAAAGCCAAATGGCTTTATGATTCCTTGCCTCTGAAAAAATGCTTATAGACAGACACTCATCACCCCAAGTGAAATTGTGGTTGGGGGAAACCAAAGTTTTCAACTGGTGACTGCTCTTTTAATGACATCAAATTCAAAAGATGCAGAGTAGCTCTCTTTACACACCCAAGCACCGAGTCTTCAAGTAACACACTGTGTGCTCACCAGGATATGACCTTAAGCAAATGAACTTTGGTTCTGGTTTGTGTCTGCACACGTAGGAGCTTAAGATGGTTTTTTGAGGGGCTAGGAGTTAATTAGGTGGGACAACAGTAACTGTCTGGGTGAGGAGATTTGCCCTTTAAGTACTTTCATCTTCCAGGGTTTCCAAAAAACACAGTTTAGTCACCAAATTATTCTCATGAGAAATCCTACTGCTACCTTCCAAAACAGGCAAAAACCTGAAACGTACCACTTTCCAAGAGAAGTAAAAACCCTGACGTAATAAAAAACACAGCAAAACGTCTTTCATTTGCGGGAGCAAGAACTAACTTGAATGGCTTCAACAGAGTGTAATCAAACCTTGTCTTGAATGACTTACACAAAAGCATGCAAAGTCAGTACATGTAACTGGAAAAGGGGGCTTAAGGTAAAAGTACAATTATGTGCAGCTGCTTTTGATGGTATACCCTGAGGGGTGGAAAGAAAGCCAGCTATCAGATCCATCAAGGTTGCCCTTCATGAGATATTGCATACAAGGCTTTTACTGTCTGACCTGTGGTGATGCCAAATAACTTATGACCTCTAAAAAAACAATACAATTATGTTTACTCCATATATGAGGGCACCCATATGCTAAGTATGTGCTCCATCAATGCTAACCCTCTTGACATATCATCCTTATGAGCAATTTACAAGGTTTCACCACTTGACCTCCAATGCCCTCAGGTAACTTTTGACCTCTGCCAAAAATAGGGCCTTTGACCTCCACCAAAAACAACTGGGTTCATCAACTGTCCCATACCACATCCACGTGCCCAGTATATGGCCTACAAACTAGCCATGCTTCCTAATCAGAAATATTTTGTTTATAAAGTTTTCATTTATTGACCTCTGGTGACCTCAATGGCCTTGACCTCCACCAAAAACTATGGAGCTCTTTCTTTTAACATGATAAAGTCTTACATTAAGTGTGAAAAGTAACCACTCTTCTTACATTAGATATCATGTTTTCATGGTTTTTGACCTCTGCTGACCTCATGTAACCTCTGACCTCTACCAAAAAACAATAAAGTCTTTCTCTTAACATGACAAATCCATAGATGAGTATGAGAAGCCTCCATCATTAGTATCTTGAGATATACTGTTTACAAGCAATTTTCAAGGTTTTTGTATTAAACTCCAGTGATCTCAGATGACCCTTGACCTCCACAAGAAAGATAGTGTACATGTTCTGACTATCACGCATCCACAACCTAAGTATTGAACAGTGTCCATGCTTCCTACCTCAAGATATCATGTTCACTTGTAAGATTTTTGGTTTTTGGTCTCTGGTGACTTTACATGATCTCTGACCACCATCAAAAACATCAATGAGGCAAACCCTTCCCTTCAAAATTGGCAAGCTGGCTGCACCAAAGCACCCTAGTCATTAAGTCTGATGTTATTGCAAAGTTTACAGCATTCGATGGCACACAAAAAAAACATTGTGAGCTGGAAAAAATATCTCTCCCCTCAAAATAATCCCCCTAATCCCCCCCCCCCAAAGAAACTTAAAGGATACAAGGTTACAAGGATGACATCTGGAAAGAAGAAAAAACATGTAAATTAATCCATTCGGCCTTGAAACTGAATCAATAAGACAATACAGATGACAGTGATAAATCAACGTTTTAAAACATTTCAAGATTTTGAAATCTACACTTCTTTAGAGTGAAGATGATGTTCCACCAACATATCTGGAATTCACACCTTCTGTACCATATAGAGGCAACAGAACTGTTAATGATTCCTCTGATCATTTCAGGGGGTAAATGGTAGTGCTTTATTGATAAAGCCAATGTCCTTTTTTACAAATATCTAATATTTCAAGACTGCATATAAGCTGATATTTATTACCTAATACCATTATTATAGGAATATGCATTCTGTACAAAAGCACGAATATATATAAAACAAAGCCCAGTAGATTAAAGGTCAAGTATCACTTCATTTAGATGGGGTAAAATACTGGAATCTAGAAACTGACAGTAAGTAGGCTAACTTAGCTCATACAGGTTCAGCAGTATTGGCAATTTAGATAAATTTTACCAATACAGATGTTGAACACATATTGCAACACTGGCCAATATCTGGGAGATACTTCATGTAAGACTACCTCAAACTGAGGTGAATAGACAACTAAAGGGAGATGAATAGGCTGAATAGCCTGAAGTGAATAGGATTAGTAGGTGTCTATTCACTTCAGTTTGAGGTTGGCTTACATGAAGTATATACCCAATATCTTTACAGAAGACTGATAGCGGATATACTGTAGTTTATAGTATTATCAGCCATTAATGACTCTCTAGCAAAATTGAGACCAAGAACAAATTTGGATATACAGTCATACTGTACTGTATTAGAGTTCAGATATAAAGATATCATGCCAACAAGTTTCTATGACTTCCATTTTTCATGGACATACTTTGTGTTTCCTAGTAGACATCACACAATGCTATCACAAAGAAAATCCTTTGACCTGGGCAGTGCGATACTTGCTCATTCTAAACAATTTAACTTGGAGTCAATGCAATAATATTATAAGTTATGTAAATGTGGGTGACAATAGCAGAGAGCTCTTCAGCAGCCTACAAGGTTGCAGTAGGAAAACAATTGACAAACTCTTGCATAGATTCAGAGGAGGATAAAGTGACTTGATTCCCACTCCTCCTTTTTGTTTATATCTGTTTGAATTCAGCCATTCTCTGCTGGTAAGTTTGTTTTGCAGTTGCTGCAAGCTGAAAATTCCATTGTCCTGGTTCCTGTTTCATAGAGAGTTACAACTGATCTTAAGTGTGATTTATCATGCAATAGTTCTTTTTAATGAAAACTGAAATCAAACATGACTCTTTTCGAAACCTGTTATAGTTGCAAAGCCCTCAGGAGCTAGTAAATTGCAATTTTCTAAGTTTCCGTGGAATCCCCGACTATTACTAATTCCGTACTCGTATGAGAGGTCTTTTAAAGGTCGTGTGACATGCCACCAAAAAGAGCTGTTTCACTCGTCAGTTAAAGAATTAAGTCCTCCAATCAAAGATCCATTGGAATTATTTCAATATCTTTTACCGTTTTCAAAATATATGTCTCCAAAGTTTGATGGTTTCTGAAGAAACTAATTGCCTATGCAAAAATAATGATGTGGAGTGTTGCACAGTGTTATGATTTCTTTTGTTAACCCTATATAAATTATCTCTTAATTACTGACCATACAGATTACAGTTTGGTGAGTGATATCAATATTTTTCAAGGAAAAATTTTTTAACTTTTATAATAAACCCCTCAAGGAATAACAATGTCCCAGTGTTCTTGAAATTAAGGGTGAAAAAACAAAAGCTAGCATGTGCCATATATGGTATGTCCCTCTTTCGATGTCATATATTTGCACATTTAGCTCGTGTTCATTCATGATACAAGTGTGAAATAGAAATTTCCCTGTAAAATGGCCAATATTTGATGGATTTTAATGGAAATTGCAGCTATTTCCTGGATTTTTAATGCTTTTTACATCAAACAGCCAATTATGCTATTTTCATGTCACACAACCTTTAAACCCTGGACCTTGCACCTGCTTGTCAATGAAAACATGGTACTGCAAAACATACAATACAGACAATGGGAAGCATTATGACAACAATCTAAACTTAAATAACAGTGTTCTCTGAAGGCTTCTCGGATTGAGGAGCTGAACAATAAACTCCAAAGTTTCTTGCATTTGCTATATTAAATGGAAGTTTCAAGACAAAAGACAGCCTAACTGAAAATTATTGGGGGAACCCCCTCCCCCCATCCTGCTACAATGACCCTGACTCATACATAATCTTATCTCCATCTTGTACTCTACTTAACTACACTGCCTTTGCTACACAAATGTTCCCTTTGTTCTAGTACCAAAGGAATAATTTGCATCCTGTATGTTACTGGTCAAACTAAAAGACCCCAATACAAAAATAAGTAGTATTTGTCTATTGGTAAGGCTAAGTTTTTCAATGACTTCACATCAAAAAACTTCATAAAACTCAAAACTGCTAATCAAAATTTGACCACTTACTTATTCCCTGATAAAACTGAACCAACAATAGACGAGTTGGGAAACTTCGGGATACAGTGCATGCTGGGAACGAAAGTGTACCACAACAGAGACTGCATGTGCAAGACAGCATTTTGTGTAATCACGCTCAATTTTCCAGTGTTAAACTATGGTTCTCTAGACTTCAATCACGGGTCAAAGAGAATTTTCTTTAGAGGAAAAGTTCTTTATAAACTTAGTCTCCTTAACGTGGACCGAAAAGGTTGGGCAGTACGGCAGAAAATTGTGAAAGACAAAAAATACTTTCTCAATGCCCTCTTGTCCGTGCACAATTATCCGTGGCCTTCATCTGTGGTAGTGCAATGGTACAGCACAATCTAATTTCCCAACTCGTCTATTATGTGAATCCACACATCAAACAGCCAAAAAGAAACAGCTGTCCATGTACAGTAATCACAAATCCCCTTGCACTTAATACTTCCAAAATTTAAACATCACTGTACCTGTACAATGAAAATCACAATCACCAGCTACAAAATGTTTCCTTTAAGTTTTGTTTTAAGTTTGAAAAAACCACAAGAGATAAAATATTTGAATGAAAAACCAGTAACCATGTGATTCAACATTTGAGAGCCCACACAACTATACAGATGCACATTTTACATTCACCAAGAAGACAATGACATATCTAATAAATATGGTACCTTTAATAATTCGCTCACTGTAACTCTATGATAAAATGTTGCACAAGCTCACCAAAAATCTTGAAACATAATTCAACATAACCTCTGTTCTACAACTTTGATGACTATTCCAAACAAAATCAGTGTATGAGGCATCAGTACAAAGCTACCATCAGTGTCCTTAAGGCTAACAATGTTAAGGGTACAAAGGAGAAATATGCTAAAATTATGCCTTTCCCTGATGAATATTCAAAGTAAAAGCAGTTACTTCTTTCACATGTGATTCACTGATACATTTCAATCCAGTCTATAAACTTTTTTACGGAAACCTTGAAACAACTGTAGTAAAAAGGTGATACCGCTTTGTTACTACATGCTAAACCAAAACAACTATTCGGAAGCCCTAGTACACACACTTCTCCCCTTCAATAAAAAAACACCACCCTTCAATAAAAAAACACCAACATTGATCCTATCAGTCAAACAGTACAATACGTTTGTGTTGCATTGAGTTGACGCTTCCCAAAAATTTCGCAACGTAAGGTAGCAGACAGTCTTAAGTGGAACATTGTGATGAAGTTTGAAAGGTGTGAGATGAGAAGTTTTGGAGAGGACAACTGAAGTGTTCCTTCACTGGACCACGTGACATTTATCACGCATTCACATTTCCACACTTGCACACCAGTCTGCCCATCAGTTACTGTACAAGTAGCTCATGTATGTGATGTTGGGTGATAGCTGTCACCTCGCACTGGTGTAGGGTGGCACGATAAGCTGCAAACCCAAGATCCTGCCAGAATAAAACAATAGATGATGGTGTCTTACTTTTATGTAGTTGAAATCACAGACATAAAAGATTGTGTCCATGAAACGGAAAGCCCAAAGGCATAGTGATTCCTTGCTGACAGAGGGTGCATTGTTGCACTGAGGTTAATCCCTCAAATTAATACTTCTTGGCTATATCATTTTTTATGTTTTTACAATTTGACCTCTGCTAACCTCACCAGAACTTTGAACCCCACCAAAAATTCAATAAAAAATGAAAAAAGTGTCTTGGAATGGATTCATTCCAACCTGGGTCAACTGTCTTAGAAACTGAGCCCATTAAAGAACTAGTTAAACGTATGGTATTTCTGATCATGCTATAGTTGTTACAGCATCCTTATCACATGGTATAATTAGAATTGTTACTGCAACAGTTATGCATTTTAAAAAATAAATGTTGTTTTCTATAATTTTATCTTTGGAATGATACAAAACTTCAGCCCTAACTTTTCGCTAGTCACTAAACACCAGACACAGTTTAGAGGTACCGCCCACTGTCTATTTATTTTTATATGAGCTTTTTGTAGTTTCACCTCCGATGACCTCAGATAACCTTCTACTTCCAACATACCCATAGGGTTCTCTCTCTTAAAGTAACAAACCTATATACTGTACCAAGAATAAAAGGAATTCATCATCCCTGTCTTGAAATATTGTGTTTCAAGGATTTTGGTTTTTGACCTCTGATGACCTCAAATGACCTCTGATCTCCATTGAAAAGACTGGGGTTCCCCCTCTCAATATGATAAAATTTTCTACCAAGTATGAAGTGTCCATCACTGTTATCTTGAGATATCTTGTTTACAAGCAGTTTTTAAGAATTTTGCATTTTCACCTCCGGTAATCTCAGATAACCTTGGACCTCTACCAAAACCACTAAGGCTCATCTTCTGACTATAACACATCTACATGTGAAGTATGGAAAGCATCCATGCCTTATTCTTAGAAATATTGTGTTTACAAGGTTTTCAGTTTATGACCTCTGGTGACTTCTCATGACCTTTGACTTTTACCAAATAAATAATAAATACAGACCTGCCAACATTTGAAAACTGGAAATAGGAACACAGCGGCGCAATTTTGGAGAATCCGCCGGCCTGGGGGTGGGGTCTAAGGGGAGGGGGTGTCCCCCTCCCCTTTGGAAATTTTTTGAAGTTTAAATACTCTTAGATTCAAAATGGTGGCATATTTAAGGAATTTGCATCAAATTTTTAAACAGGCAAAATTACAAATTTTCTTGGCTTTATTTTAAAAATTTGGATGATTGGTAGGCCTAGGCCTATGTCTGCTGGAATTGTTGCCTAAACAAAAATGCAAAAATCAACATACCCCATCACAGTGATAAGTCTAAGGTTTTGTTAGTCTAGCAAATTGAACTTTGAACTAGTTCCCGGCAGTGCTGATTACATCAATTTATGCATTATAAGTGCACAAAATAAAACTTTCAGCTCATGCTACTTGTTACTGTTAGGCTGGGCAGGCTAGGCTGCATGGTAATGTTAGTCATGTTACACACTTAGGCCTAGCCTAACACAAACCTCGTTTAGGCCTTGGCCTATGTGAACGATTCTTGGTGGGGTTTATGCAATGTATTCAGAAAAAAAATCATATAAAAAAGTCCCACCTATTTCACAATCTCCGCGACTTTCGTAGTTCAAAAGTTAGACCTCAACGTAACCGTTAAGTTCAGGCCTAGGTTAGAACTTAGACTGCACACATGTGCTATTTGGCCATGCCGCACTTTCGCTACGTTACCGTTAGTATGATACGGCGAACTACGGTACCGAAAAACGCCTGCAGGCTCGCAGCTTACTGTCCCAAAGTTAAATACTCAAAAACTTCGTTGCTGGTCTTCCGTTCAAAATTGAACACTGTCATAAGTACTTTGTTCAATCTTCAAATATTCTTTTTCATCCTTCTTAATCTCAAACAACAGCATTGCGATTAGTCCCACTGGTTATTAAACAAACATGCACTATGCATTGCGTATATACCGTATACGTACCTACCACCGCAGGTGCCACACCGACTTCGCGGTCGGTCCGTGGGCGCAGCTGTGGTGCTTTGTAAAGCATTAACTACAACGATCGTTACGGATATGTACTGTCAGTGTGCACATATCCTGAGACATTTTAGCGCGCACGCCGGATGTCGCATACATAATGCTGAAGTCTTGGTCATAGTGTTTACATATATGTACACGTAAAGCCCATACAAGTTCGATCCACGAATCATTAATGAGGTGCGTGACATGCGTTTTAAATAATTATGTTGCAAGGATATTTCTTGTACTATTTTGGGGTGGGTGCTAGATATCGGAACGTTCCGATTTTTTGCTATGTACGGACTCAAAAATCGGAACGGTTCCGATTAAATCGGAACGGTTGGCAGGTCTGTAAATAATAAAAAATATGGTTCTTCCTCTCAATATGATTTATTATACATTCCAAGTATGAGAAGTATCCATCCCTGTTATCTTGAGATAACATGTTTACAAGCCAAGCACCACAAATAAACATACACACACATACACTCACCAGTGTGATCGAATAGATTCCTTTCACCTTCGGCAAGGAATCAAAAATACACTGAATATTTAAAGCCAGCATAGGGCATTATGTGCTGGGTTGTACTGGCTCAAGTCTGGCCAGCTGTTACATACAATTCTCTGCAAATTTGCCATGGAGATATACAAGAAGGCCCTTGTTTTTCTCTAAAATTAAAGCTCTAGGTGTCAGGTTTATTTCATTGCACAACCTTCACAAACTTACAATTTAAAATGCATACATACTGCAGAAAGGTTAAAAACACACAAACAATTGGGCTATGACTAAATCAAAAAGTATGACTGTAATAAGTTAACGTACAGCACGTACTTGTAGACAGTGCCCTGTTGAGAAACAATCCACTTCTTCACAACTACAGGAATGTATGCCCCAAATGCACAGTGAACATAAAATCAAATGATTGTAACAAGTTTCAATGCACTTTTACTGGACCACATCTTGAACAAGTAGAACCCAGGACATGGTCCACAGTAACTTAATACCTTCTTTGCATTCCCAGGATGAGCTGTCTAACAATAGTAAAAGTTCGACATACAACAATGTACCACCAAAACAGTCCGTCACTTCTGATGGCCTGTTATTATCAATGGCCTGGCATTTTACTGTGGCCAAAATCCATGTGCACCAAAACACTATGCCATTATCCTTTGGAAAAAGGTCTATGGGTTCTTCTACAGAAAACTGTTACTAATACTGTTTAGGTTGTTTAGTTTAATATATGACAAGTGTGAGTAAGGGCAGTGCTAAAAATACTTTCACTACCTACCCATATTTTAATTTCCCACATACTGCTATGCCCCATTTGTAACAAACAGATGTATTATGAGCACCTTGCATTCTGGTGCACCCATGTATCTGTATTTAAAGGTCTTATTCAGAGGCAAATAAGGGTCTTGCAATCGACTCATGACCATAATTTTTGGTAAATTAGATTTTTATATTATTTTTCTACAGGAAAAACAGAGCGGAAAATGTTTCTTTTCTATTTTTAATCCTTTTCTGAAAACTTTTTTATTTTGGGCCTAAATTCAAACGATAAGGTCACGTGATTTCTTCGAAAGGTCAACTGTGACGTCACTGGCCGGAGTCCGGTCGAGCTAGCTCGAGCGCACACAACAAGCATATACACCGTACCCGAGTGTATCTACGGTAGCTAGTACACTGTACAGTAGTAGCATACTAGGATACAGCCTATAGTATGCTTCGAATGTTCGTTCACCATAGCCACGAATTCCGCCAAATTTTTTAAATAGGTAGCTCATGGTTTCCCGTTATATACCATTCATCTTCAGGAATGTGTTGTCTATACGAAAACAGATTCCTTCCTGGAATTTGCAGAATGTGACTCGGAATTTGAATAATTTCTTGTGAAGGGTTCTGACTTCAGGAATTTCACAAATGAGGGTCACAATTTCGTTCGCACATTTTCAATTTGCTCTTTTCGAAGAAAATCTGGTTAATATCCATTCACTTTGTCTAATTCCCCATGCAAGAATAGTATTTACACCAAATTATTAAATTGTTGCAGTCAGGACTTTTGAAATGACGAAAATATATGCCCGTTTCGAAAGTAGGCTAGATTAGGCTTGTTAGCCTAGGCTAGGTAAGTTGCCTCGCAAATTTTCTAATGTCAGAAAAAATATATTCAGGCAAAATGGAAACATATGGTTGGAATTTGTTTCACTAGGATTGTTTATCGGCTAATGCTTCATATTTTGTGAAATTTCAAGTCATTTTATCCATTATTGCTTGAATTATGGACGATGAACGAAATTCGTGGATACGAACTTTTATTCTCTAATCCAACGTTTATTGTTAGATAGTAGACTAGCCATAACTAGGCTAGGCCTACTACAGCCTACGATGAGGCCTACTGTACTGTTATTCTTCTTGGATGGTGATCAAAAATTGCAAACAAAAAATGTACCGATTACTTGTAAAGATTTATCCTTGTTGGAATAAAATTAAATTTACGCTTTAGTTAGCGTAGCGTAGCAATTAGGTTAGAGGGTTTCAGAGTATAGTCTATGCCTGGTCCTCCTACCTAGGCCTACTCTAGCCTAGGGTACCTAGGCCTAGTTCTGACGTACACTTTGTTCCCTGAACTAGGCCTAGGCTATTGCAACACAAACTTTTGACCGCTTATTACTGTGAGAGTAATATCGTCTGCGTACGTTGCTGCAGTGATTGTTGCTATATACGCATAAGCGCGTGTATGAACGTAACTATAGCTATGGACTATGTCACAATTAAACAGCAGTGCGTGCTATTTAGCATGCAATAGTGTGAACGTCCTAGTTACACGATTTGGCAGTTTCATAGAATGTTAAAAAAACTAAACAGCATTGTTTGAGTAAATCAAAATTTTTGGTCTTTTTTTGGAAACTAAGTGCTAATAATCTTAGAATGAAGGGTCTTAAACATATAAGGCCCCGTAGAGGTCAATTATGTAGGAGTATACGTGAATTTGAGAAAGATCGAGACCATTCAAAATTTTTGAAGTCGCGGTAGCCCAATTTTGACAATGGGTATATTGCTGACCTAGTATGGGAAGCCGCAAAGCTTCCCAAATACTAGGTCAACAATATACCCATTGTCAAAATTGGGCTACCGCGACTTCAAAAATTTTGAATGGTCTCGATCATTCTCAAATTCACGTATACTCCTACATAATTGACCTCTACGGGGCCTTATATGTTTAAGACTCTTCATTCTAAGATTTTTTGCACTTAGTTTCCAAAAAAAGACCAAAAATTTTGATTTACACAAACGATCCTGTTTTGTTTTTTTAACATTCTATGAAACTGCTAAATCGTGTAACTAGGACGTTCACACTATTGTGTGCTAAATAAGATGCACTGCTGTTCAATTGTGACATAGTCCATAGCTATAGTTACGTTCATACACGCGCATACACGTATATAGCAACAATCACTGCAGCAACGCACGCAGACGATATTACTCTCACAGTAATATGCGGTCAAAAGTTTGTGTTGCAATAGCCTAGGCCTAGTTCAGGGAACAAAGTGTACGTCAGAACTAGGCCTAGGTACCCTAGGCTTGGCCTACTCCTACTCCGGCCCAGGTCGTAAATCTATAGGTCTAAGCGTTCGACCAACCAAAAAAAAAGGAAAAAAAAAAAACTTGAGACTTATCTTTAGAGTATCCCACACTTAGCATGTTTGCAGAGGAATGAAGCCTATAGGCTATAGTGTGTATATCCAGATAAGTATTAATCCCATTACGTACTGTATGTTATACGCTATGACAATGATTGACAGCTGACCTCGTGTCATGTTTACTTTTAATTATATGCGTCTATGTGGACGTGAAAGAGAATCCCCTAAATACTAAGTGCTGATTGGCTGAAGGCCAAATACAGTAGTCTCAGAGATATTACACATCTTTGTGCTAGTTTGTTGTTCTTTTTTACTATTTTGGGGTGTTTAGAATCCGGTTTTTTGTGGGATAAGAGAACGTACGGGTATATCCTATCAATGTCGGTCAGAGATTCCTTCCGGAATTCTCGGTGTAGCTAAATTTCGTCTCATTTTCAGAAGAAAATTGAAGCAAAATTAATTGATGGGGAGGCCAGTACTCACTACGAAGGTGATTTACAATCAGACGTAGGTTTACCAGGTCGATGAACTTTTATAGTTTTAATGGGAAAAATGATCATGTAATTCATGATGTACGCAAAAGCTTTAAAATTTTCATCGTTTCTCTTAGAACAAATATCTATCAATTCATCAAAGGTTTATGATGAACGTAAGCAGCTCATATGGTGATAGGTTACTACTGGTAGGCCTACTAAATACTTGCATGATTATAAACTGATAGTGTGACACGACTCCGGCCAGTGACGTCACGGGCTTGACCTTGGCCACGCCCCCGTTTTCATTGAGTCATTTGAAACGACGTTTTTTAGCTGTTTTGTCATGTTTTTAGTACGTATTTTCTCAGCAATGCCAAGGGGTACTCTGAAAATTCAAGGTGTACATGAGCAAGAACAAACAGAAGTTTCTGCTCAATCGGATTGAGACGAAAATGCATTTTGCCTCTGAATAAGACCTTTAAGGTCCAGTAAATCACCAAAAATTGAGGAGAAACATCTCCCAACTATTACCTTATGATCAAACACTGTTACTCTCCAACCCATAGTTTGAAAAGTGCTGTTCAAAATATGACTTTCACCAGGGGTGCATGGAGGTGCGCATGCCCCCCAATGGATTTCAGAAATTTTTTTTGAAATTTTAAAATGATCTCAAAAGGCATTAAGCGATAGATATCTCTAGGGGGTAGGGTGAGGTGTGTTTTTGACCCAATAGTGAATTGTCTAGATAATAATTTTCTATCACAAATGGTTCTCAAACTATCAGAATTATTGCAAATCCTTCCCAAACTATCAAAATTTTTGCACACTCTGTGCACTTCAACAACCTCAATATTGTCCTTATAATCAAAAATTTCTGGTAGCAACTCCTGCAGAAGCATAGCAACAAAAGTTGAAAGCTGTTTATGAATTGTCAGATAAAAGACGGGCTTTGTGGTTGGCATATAGGTTTGTTGGGGAATGGAAAGTGTCTTGATGCAGAGCATGAATGCAGGTTTTGTCATGGTAATCTTATTTAATGAAAAATTTTGGCATACATCGCCAACCTCTCTAGGGGCCTATGGGATCTTTCAACCTAATTTGTAGCATGCTGTAGAAGGTTGAAAGTACGAATTTGCCATTGTACATTTTTCAAAAATTTCTACTGAGCGCTTCGCTCGCACCCATTACCGTTATAGATGGTTATTGTTAATACACTTACGACCAAAAAGCATTCTGAAACGTGCTTTTCAGTAATCAACCCCTTTTGCTATACCTATCTAGGAGGTCTAATATCACCTCCCTGCACCTTTCTCTTCTTTCCATTCCCCATTGCTGGAAGCTGTTCGTCTGGATTTTTGTTCAAAATTAGTAAATATGCGATAGTTGTTTAGTGCTCGACATCATACTCTATGTTATCATTTGGATGTCAGATAATAAGCATCATGTCAGTGCTCCATTTTATTTAATTAATCCAGAGCTTCCAAGAGGCCCTATACCAGAGTGAGTCTGACAGCCTTAGATACCGTTTTATAATGCACAATGAAGCAAAGGAAAAATTTTCATAATAGTCCACGAATGTTTCTGTGGACTCCACACACATATTTTAATGTAAAACCTTTCACCGAATGGAAGGGAGTAAAGTAGCCAAAAGGGTGGCTTCAGAAGGTTTGTTGACAACATACCCTTCTCTTGATGACATACTCTCCTCTTTCACCTACCAAAAATTAAATTCAGGGTGTCCCCCTTCACTTAGACCCCTCCCCCAGGACTGCACCTTTATGTAGTGACAAAGGAAGAAGGACCCCACACTGCTGTACACAATTGCAGGGGCGCATACTCTCCTCTTTCACCTTATCAAAAATTAGAATTCACTAAATTATCGATATTTTCCAGCCATATGTGATCAGTTCCAAAAATATCCCAAAGATAGCACCATTTTGCACCTAAGCAACCTTAAATTAACAAAAAATTTCTCAATGGGGAGGGGAACACCCCTCCCCTTACACCCCACCCCCAGGACGGCACTTTTATGTAGTGACAAAGGAAGGATTCCACACTGCTGTATACAAAAAACACAGAGGCGCATAAAAGAGGTACAATTTATGCAGACTGGGTGGGGGGGGGGAGACTGAGGTGGCATTACGGTGTAATCAGTGGTGCCCCCCCCCCCCCCCCATCACCAAACCCTGGCAGTGCCACTGACATTCACAAAGAGAGTGACAATGAGATCAAACAACTTTCAGTAAAGCAGAATGTAAAACTGCACTGGGTTTCAGTGATGCGATTACAACAGGGAGTTGTTATCCGAGTGGAGATAGCTCGCCAAAACTTCCTGTGAAGTGAGCTTTGCACATTCAAGGTCACCTAGTAATCATTCCATTATCTTGCTCTTAGGATTTCTATTAGAACTAGGCTGGATTAACTAGTTAACACAAAGAGGTTTGTCATGTGCTACATCTGGAGTAGAACTATGGCGATGTTATCCATTGTCATATGCCAGTTGCCTGAAAAATAAGTGTATTTTCTCTCTGCTGTCGCTTGGTGTAGCAAATGAGACCACTTCAGCTTAATTTTATGTAATATTGTGAACATAGATTTATGCCCAGTTATTTTAGGAAACTTGAGGCAACTTCAGAATGCAATAAAAGAATTAAGCTTCTCTAGGGGCATTTGTATGGATCAAGTTCTATAAAAAAAAAGTTATTTTGAGTTTAAAATCCCTGTCATTACTATGATGGTGGTAAACCAACCTACACATCAAAGCATTCTTCAATTTAAGCCTCTTGTCAAAGTATTGGTGAATGATGTCACAAGGAGAAAGAAATCAATATAAAAGAGGCTCTTATAAGCCTTATCCCTGGCTAGTAGTTGGTAATCTTTTCATACATAAATAGGTCTTAAAGGATTACACTTCTCCTGCTATCTCCATTCAGATAACAACTCCCTGGTTGCAATAAGGTTCTATTTACTGAACAGGTGTTTTGACAAACTGGCCTGGTGCCACCCTAAATAATTTCAGAGGCAATTCTAAATTAATATTGACTACTTTGTCTCATTCCTCTAATTCTGTCAACATGTTGATGTACCAATGAACGAACAAAATGCTTAGCTGATGTAGTAATGTTTTTTGTCCTGTTTCAATGGCAGCAGACTATGAGCAATTTTGCTTGCTGTGCTCACAACACCAGTCAGATAACATCTTTAGTTCAGTGCCAATATCTTCAAAAGCAGAATGTAATTCAGTTAGCAGTGATTTATAGATTACTGAATACAAAGTAACTTAACCTTAAAAATTCTGTCAAAAACAGATCATTGGATATTACCTCAACTTGTACGTCCCCAAACTGACAGTTTTACTTGCCAATTCTTTGTACTACCCATTCTTGTTGGCAAAGAGGACAACGATTGTTCTGTTTGACCCATAAAGACATACAGCAATTGTGGAATGAATGATTGCACTCTCCCCATACAACTGAAAGTGAAAAGAAAACAAATTATACAGGTTAACTGTTAAAAATAATTTTAAGGGCAGACTGGTCTGTTAATACAAATTCCCAGTAATGCATCTCTTGGTCATTGGTAGCATACATACATAACGTCAAGTTTTCCTTTTATACTAAAGTTTCTTTCCATTTAAAATAGTCATACACTCAACAAACTAGGCACAAACATAATGACCTGATGAACAGATATACTGTAGAGATGAATACTGGTCAACTGATAGTAGTATGATAGTATCCATAAAAGCTGTGATCTGATCCTTCTACTGTTTGTGGTAGAGGTAAACTGATGCTTGAGATATTCATTGTAGCTGTGAAATTATATCTGAGTGCATTGTAGCTGTAAACTGACATTTGAATTAATTGCAGCTGTAAACTGACGTCTGCAGTATTAATCATAGTGGTAATTTGGTTCCTTTGCTGTCCCTAAACAAGGACACATTCACAAGTTCAACTATATTTTTGTTATCTTCTTCAAATATTTATCTTAAAACCCTTGAAGAAATTTGTTTATCCATGAGCCTAGCTCAACGGATGAAAGTTAACTTGCTATTTTAGACAACTGCTTTTCACTGTATGTACTGAGTGGCTGGTGCACTGGTTTCACCATCAACTTTTCAACAGGGAAGTTGGGGTTCAAATTCCATTCAGGTCCTACCAAAACTTTCAAAAATGGGACCTGCTACCTCCTTGCTTGGCACTTATAACAGAGAGAAACAGGAATAATAACTAGAGTAGCAATGCTACAGTAGCTGACTCCTTTTGAACGGCTTCACAACCACACCATTCAGGTTTCATTCCATTTTGGAATTCCATGGGGTGGGGGGTTCTTGTGGATATGCACAGTTGTTATGGGGCTTTTGCTCTCGGTAGCCATCATTTCCCCTTTCACTGCTTGACTAAGGTGGGGACAGAGAGGTGAGACCATTTAAGGCCCAACAATATCTGGTAACAGATCTGTGTTGTAGTATTTGCTTGGTTTCATGTTTGATTTCAACTTTATAATGTGTGACTATGAACAGAAAGAACAAACTGAGGTGTTAGCATGTGAGGTGTCACTTAACATGTCAAAGAAAAGCCCAGATAAAGTTTCCCAGTCATAGACAGCGTGGCAATGGTCTAAAAGTACTCTTTCTTGGCTTCTGTAGTCCTCCCCCCTACCCTCGGGAAGAACTTAATAGAAACATTGGGAACAATGTCCTACGACAACATGTCCCCACTTTCCAAAATTGCATATTTATAGTATGAGTAATCACCGAAAATACACTATTACAGTTGCTAGGGAAAAAATTCCCTAGCAAGGTTTAGTTAACTCAGCTGGTGTAAACACAAATCCAAACTTCCAATTATGGAAATGCCTCCTGGCCACTCTTGAGAAGTTTTATTTATGATTTTATGCTAATTTCATTATGGTTTTTATGCTTTTTCATGCCACTGTCAGGGATTTTTATGACTATTTTGTGCCATTATCTATGATTATTACATTTTAGGTTGTCAAGTCAATCGCCTTCCAACCTGTTCCCTCTGATATATCACTGTATGCAATAAGTCTCATAACATCCCATATATTACTGGGCAACACCTTCCCACTATCCAGAAGTACAGTAACCATACTATTACCAAAAGAACCTACAACAGCCATCTCAGATATAGTCTTCCTAATCCATTTTAATGCACTATGGTACTATTAGACAAGGTGCATGCCCACTCATAGTGTTACCCCTCAAAACTAGTGCCCTTGCCTTTTTGAGGTCAACATCTTTTCCCAACCTATACTGGACTGGATACACTGACTTTGCATAACTTAACAATGATGTGACTTAAAGTGGGAATCCAGCTAGACTTTGATGGTTTCAAATTTCACAGCTGAGAAAGAGAAAAATTTTTTTAGGGCAGGTACTCAAGCCTCAATGTCTTAACCACACATGGAAGCTCTGAGCTGCATTTGCAGAAAACGTAAACAGTTACAGTCCCAAAAATCAAGTGTCATGGACATCTTTAAGACAGTGGTTTATTTCTGGCCACAACCTCTGCTGGGCACAAAAGACTCTCAATGGGAGTTGATGTAATAAAGCAAGTCAATGGAAGAGTTATGATGGTGATGCAACACTCTAAGAACCAAAAGATAAAAGAAATGAAGTTATACCAAAAATTGCCTTTTCACATGTGTAACAGCATGGTAAACATTCTCCACACTGAAGGAATTATTGCATACGCAGGCTCTCAATTGAATCCTGTTTTGACAGAAGGATGACAGTAGGATCAAAACTCAAATAGGAGAAAAGTAGGGTTGTTTTAACTGAAAGTAGGACCTCAAAGACTTCTAGCCAGAGTTCTATCAGTACCAATGTTTACTGTACAACATATAAAGTGTATCACATTTTTGTCGACAATCATGTTTGAGCACTTCTCTTTTTCTCTTTCATACTAGCAATGACTACACACTACTCCTTCACATAAGCGTTTCACATTTTAGTTGTATCACGCAATGACACAGTTCCACAGTAGAGCCACCAAGGTAAGCTATTCAAATTTCTAGAGTACATGAGCAGACACAGTCCACCTTAGCCCCACTACAGTTGGGGCCCAGGTGAGAAAATTTTCAATTTGGGATGTGCCTAAATAGTAGGAAATGAGCTTTCACATTTCACCCTTGTCATGAAAATTGGTTAAGCAGTGTCTGGATTTATTCAGTATTCCTTACTCATATTGAAGAACTGTTCATATACTGTACCTTACATAGCCTGCATAGTGTATTGAAGATAACTTAAACCTTAATTACTGTAGGTCTTGTCAGAAACATCAATTCTTATACATCAAACCAGCAGATGGTTGAAGATCTTATAACAAGTAACTTGATTGTTGCCTAATAATTCCAGTCCAGCAACCTTCCTGAAAAATGCTCTCATATTTCAAACTTTGTCTGCTCTGTGGGCTATCACAAAATTTAAGCTTCCACTTCGATAAATGAACAACATACTCACTCCAGATATGGCTCACCCCAGATACAAACACTATACACTGTAAACACTGTACCAAAAGGGAGCTGTAAAGGAATTTCATCACTGTCAAATATCAGAAAATTATCTAAATTCCCCCAATTCCTACATCAAATCTTTTGTAGAAGAAGAAACTGTGTTGCCATCCTTTCGGTACCACATAAGCTCTACCCACACTCGTGGGATGACCCATCCAGTACAACATAAGCTCTGCCTACACTTCACAGGTTGACCTAATAAAATAGTTTTATGAATCTATACCCTGTAGTGTTGCATTGGTTGCAATGGATAGCATACCCCAAGGAGTTGTGATTTGAAGGAATGAAAATGATTGTGGTGAAAATACGTAAACAGCTGTGGTTTCTACTGTAGGTGTCATAAGCAACATGAGGTACTGGTCTCCTTAAAACTACTAAAAACCTCTTTCCCCTTTTCTATCACACCAACTGCCTCAAGGCTGGATGTTGCCATTGTCCAGATCATGACATGTGATACAGCTTGTTGGAAAAAAATTATTATTTGGGTCAGTAATGGAGGTAGCCTTGGACATTAGAAAGTGACATATAATCCTACCCCACAAAAGTCCAATTTTTGGGGGGTCGGAAATCTAACCTTTTTAACATGTTCAATATGGCATGACATATATGGAACAAGTATTATTGTATTAGTTTGGGTTAGTGGTAGTGAAGCCATCTAGTTTAGCAACAGGTTAGCACTTCAGTCCTGGGCCAGGTCCCAGTAAAGTGGGTTTTTCATCCAACAGGAATCTGCCATTTTCATATCCAGACTGACCTTTCCATTGAAAAGAAATGAAACTAGATCTTAATTGTTAACTTGAGTTGGTAGGCCACCTGACCTGAAATTGTAAGACTAGAGCAGCATTGCTGCAGTAGTTCAACCTTTCTGATGTTATAACCTGTTCAGTTTTTGATTAGTTTTGAACACAAGCATATGGCCCATACTTGATGTATACCCAACCTCATTTTGGGCTGGCCAGCACATAAATACTATTCACCTAGCAGTTTGACCCTGTCAGGGATAAATCTTTATAGCTAGTCCATCCCCCTATATAACACTGCCCCACTGCCCATAAGGGCAAGGATCAGAAACTTAAGTCATAGTGCATAAATACGGCCAGTTTGTGTAGGGCAGTGGCATAACCAGGGCGGAGAAGCTACCAACTGTTCCCCCCCCCCCCCCATAAAGTTGGTGAGGAAAAACGAAGTATTGGATGAAAAATTGCACCATCCATTTGAAATTTAAATGCTGCTAAGTAGTGCTGATTTGTGTACTTTTAAAACTGAAATTAATCCAAATTTTAACATTGATTATCCAATGTTGATTACCTGGTTGACACAGGGCCTTGATTGAACAAAGATCAAATCTCTTTACTTTAACTTCTTAGACTACCAACACTCCAGCTAGACCAGGGAAACAAGTGGTGACGAGCCAAACAGCAACCCCCTGGATGAACAATGACCCCTTTGTATGCAATATCCTCACACAGCAAGGAGAGCTGTGTAATAGATACTAAAATTGCTGGAGGATCAGTTAACTGTCTGCGAACTCAGCCATCATGGTACATTAATTGTGTACACAGTGGACACACTGGCAACTACTAGAAATACTAACAATGCCTAAGAATAGCAGTCAAAACAAAGTATAAACTGAAAACTTCTTTTATGCAAGCTTTTGCCTTGAGGCTGTTCATCTAAGTTGGTGAGCATACCCCTCCAGATAAAGCTAATTTTGGCTCACTACCATGTAATATAATCATATAATCATTCTATCCAAGGAGTCCTCCAAACAACACGAAAAAATGATAAAAAATGGCCAAAAATTACCACTACTTTTGTCCAATCAGTAGCTAGAAACAAAATCTATTGCCATCCTAATATGGCACCATCACTGCAAATTTCACGAAAATCTACCGGCAATTGCAGAAGATGAAAGCTTTTGAACAGAGAGACAGACATTTTTTCCCTCTACAGTACCTCATAAGCTCTACCCACACTTTGTGGGTTGAGCTAATAATAGCCATAGTCTTCCTCAACATCCGTTGTTATTTCACGTCATCAAATAACTACCCTTCAAAGCTGGAACAACAGTGTTTTTTGTTTGATTAAATTTATTTTTAAGTCCTTTGGCTTTCAATGAGGAAACTTTTCTTTTAGGTTGCATTGAATGCTATTTTAGTTTTCTTTACAAAGTCAATTAAGTATGAGTCACAACTCTTAAGAGATCACAAAATATGGACAGGAACATTAGATTAATGTAGCACCTTCAAAATGTTGAATTTGGTTCTTTGGCAACTCATTTTGTAGCATGACAAGTCTACAACATTATGAATTGTTTCGTTAAGTACATTCTTCACCATAAAATTGCAAACTTAAAAGAGCATAACCACTATTGTTCTTCTTTCAACCTTACTGTTGTTCTTTCCCATTTCTGTGTGTCACTGTGTTCTAATGGATTTTGCAGAGTTCAACAGTTGGATGTGCTCCATACAGTTAGCCTTTAAACACATAGTGAGGCACAGCCTAGTGAAGCAGCAGGTTTGCTGTTACCTCTCAAAGAGCTCATGCGAGGTTTATTTTTCATCCTGTGAGATGCTAGTCATTTTCCTCTTAAATATCAGACTGGGTAGCTAGAATAATTGCCAAACATGTGACCATACCAGGTTTTATTACCAGTAGGTAACATACTGTATGCTTAAATAATGAATGTACTACTCACCTACACATTCTCCTTGCTTGTTTTCTGTTTGACATCTTAAACAGGCATCTATAAAATAGCAAATCAAAGAAAAAAACAGCAGTAAAAAATCCAGTTACAGTAGAAGAACAGTTCACAGTACAAAAACCTGTAGTACCAAGAGACATTTTTTAATTGGAAACTGTTAAAGAATTCGCTGACAAAGTAATGTTTAGCTGCACTACTGTCTGGCTAGCACAAACATACTGTACCTTAAGTAGGCAACTGCAATGTACAATTGTCAAGTACTGCTTAAAGTTCTTGTAGTAAAATTTCCCTTTTAGAGTTAATCTCCAAGTTGAAAAAGGTCATGTTCTCCTGGATGAGTAACAACCATAGTCAGGGCTGGAATTAAACTTGATGAGGCCCCTACTAGCTGTCCAATTACAAGTCATTATCACAACTGAACTAACATGTACAGACACAGCATCAACATCCACCTTTCTTTTGCTGCAATCCCTGTCCAACATAAAATTCAAATTACACGAACACACAAATAAGTAGAGCTGATAGTTTGATACACAGTACTGTAACTGCATTTCTGTATACAGCACAAAAAACAGTGCCAGATTTACAGTAGGTATACTGTAAAATGATATTAAGCTAAATCTTCCTAAGTCTCCCACCCTCAGGGGCCTAAAGAAATTTCATATACCTCTACTGTATGTATTCTCGAGCTTTCAAAGAACTTGCAGTTTCAGTTTTAATAAGCAAATAAGCAGCCTCCTGGCTGTCTATACTTAAAATAGGTCTCATCTAGTTTAATTCCAGTCATGACTGCCAAAACTGAGGACAGGCTTTAACACAAACCCAGCAAAGAAGTCATGTGATTTACTGGTCCACTTCAGACTAATACAACCAATACTGATGGCAAGCCTGTACCCAGAAGGAGGAAAGTGGGGGTATCCATGCAAAAACACACCCCAGTACTTGTGAAACACATTGAAGAACTGTACAGCAAGATTGATCACTGCTACTAAACCATTCCACACTGCCAGGCTTTACATCATCCAATTGCCTTCTCCTTTTTAAAAAGGTTTCCATTGCTTCTCTCTGACGAATTGCTCTACACACAAAGGTAGCTATTTTGCTGTAAGGATTTATATATTGTTCATATGGAATAAAAAGTCACGCCCAGTTAATCTAACTAACTTTATGTAAAAAATATCATGAGCTTTACATGAGGTACAGTACAGTATGTCTGTGCAGGCTCAAAGAAATCTGATTACATTACCAAAGTGACTGTACTGTAGTTTTGTGTACCTTATTTGCATGTAAATGAAAATCAGGATAGTCCATATTATAACACCTTTTTTAGGACGGTGATGTAAGTGGAGGTAACTTGCTTTGTTGAGGACATGCTACCAAATTTAACAAGGAAAATTATACTACAGCCTACAGGTATTATGTATTTACCCATTACTTGTGCCCTACAAATGGCACATTCATCACACTCCACATCCCAGCTCCACATTGCAACAACATTCCACTTCTTCAGGGTAAAAGGCTTTTCTGTTTTGGATTCATTGACACGTTGCTTGTCCACCTCCATTGTTTCAGACATTACAACTACTGTAGCTCTGAAAAAAGTTTCAAGAAATACAAAATGAAAACCACTAAAAGATATGTAACTAAATAATTAAACTCTCTTTATCTCCATATGGTTACAGACATAAGCTAGGAGGTGGGGGGCAGGGGGGCAGAGGGGCATATGCCCTCCCAATTCGGGCAAAAATAGTGGATCCATTCGTGCCAGTAGGTCATGTGTGGTGATTAGTTTCTCCCCAACTATCGCCTATAAAATGCACACATGTCAACGTTACTACTCACCCTACAACTGGCGGGTTGGTTGGCGCAAAAAAAAAAAAAAAACCTGAATAAGCCCCTCCTGTATCCCCTGTGGGCTGGGGGTTGTTGAATATGCCCACGGTATTCCCCGCCTGTCGTAAAAGGCGACCAAATGGGAGGACTTGAATCATTAATTCTACAACGTGAAAGACACTATATAACACGCATGTGTTGATGTGAAGTAAAATGTCATCTACCTATACCTACCTATCTACCTGGAGCTGTTACCAGAAAGTATTGATGTAATTGAAGGAAAATATTTAAGTCTGAAGCACGCAAAGTGCACAAAATAGTTACCATGACTCGGTCAAAAACACATCTCTTAAACTCTACAGGCCTCTGTATGTTCTAATAAAAATCTGAATAAAAAACTGTATTGCTGCAACAGTATGGAGCTTCCACCATTCCCATGTATACATTTACACCTAATTAACTGCACCCTAATGCGCGTACTTACGTGATTAGACTTGACTCGAAACGAGCGCACGTAACATCTACTACTGATCATGTTAGGCTAGTGTATGTTTGTCCCTAGCCTACCCTTATGTTTACAACTGAAATTGAAAAAGGAACCAGTACACTCCGATCATCTACACATACTGATATCTGTGATCTGTTTACACTCCGATCATCTATGCATACTGATATCTGTGATCTGTTTACAGTTGTAAACAGATCACAGATATCAGTATGCGTAGATGATCGGAGTGTTCTGGTTCCTTTTTCAATTTCAGTTGTAAACATAAGGCTAGGCTAGGGACAAACTTACACTAGCCTAACATGATCAGTAGTAGATGTTAGGGACATTAGTGATGCAAGACACACATTACCAGTCTCTGTACACTATGTCTGTGGTATTAAATAAAACCCGACTTACAGAATTTCACACTGTACGATAACTGCTGTACAAGTATGCAGATATGAGGCCATGTATTACACAAAGCTCTGCGGTAATTTACATTGATGTAAATGTCAGTCATAGAGTAGTATTATAAGAACTTATAATACTGCTCTATGATGTCAGTACACTACGCATTTACAGCAATGATCGAATCGTACAGAGAGGACTACATCATAGGCTTCAGTGAATGCGTATTTGGTAGTAGCGCTACTGCTAAAAGCATGTGTTTCAATTCTCTAGTTACTGTATTTCTAGAAGTGTGTCTGGTGCAAGGTGCATGTTTTGGCGGGAGAATTTTACGATCGTAATTCCAATACATGGAAGGTTAGGAGGTACAGTGTATGATGTAAGCTACAGTCTACATGAAGGTGCTTAAATCATAGAAGTGAATTCCTACCCTGTTTCAGTACATTTTACTTTGCTTCGTCTAGGCAAAAACAGGAATAAAGTTTGTTGCATTAAACTCAAAATTTATTTTGACCCATTCTTTTTTAGTTTTGACTCTTGTAAATTTATTCTAAAGGGTCAGTGACTCCTGAAAAAAAATGATGAGTGAAAACCCTGCGCCATATGACGACACGTTACAATCTACACATGGATCAGTGGTCCCATGCAATCACAGCAGATTTACATACGGGGTATTAGGAGTGCTCACTCTAGTTCCTATATCCCACTCTACGGTCTAATCCTACGCTACAGTTCTACCAAAGTGCATTCCATGTTAGGCCCACGCCGACGTTACGCCAAGAAAAACAATAGAAAACATAAGGAAAATGCCAACTCCACGCCAAAGATCTTCAGATTGAAGTTCACAGGATGCAGACTGGTGGTTATAACGTAAAACTGGTTTTCACTAGCCTAGGCCTAAGTCGGTTAATTAGTATTAGGCCTACCCTGTGGAAAAACCGGTATCGACTTTTCGGAAAATCGAACAGACTTACATATTACTAAGGGATAAAAGGCCAAGGCCTACGAACTCTTAATGCCTTCTTCTTCTTCTTTCGGATCACGGTGACACATCCAGAGGACATTACTACACCGCGCATGCGTCAGGTGGTTCCCTAAGCCCTAATAAAATTGGTTAAGTAATGAACGGGGTCTAAGTGACCGTCTAATCCATCAATCAAATCAGCAGGGAGATTATTCCAATCCTTCAAAGTCTTGGGAAAGAAACTAAATTTATAACAGTTAGATCTAGAATAGAGTTGGCAAAAATGGAGGTTGTGCATCCCACGAGTAGTCCGGGTAGGGTGTCTAAGTCTGTCCATGGGAATATTAGCCTTACCGAAAAAACCTTTCGAGAAGAGAATAAGTCTATTTTGCTTGCGACGCTCAGCAAGCGTGGGGAGATCAAGGTCCTTCAAAATGACAGTCATTGACCCTGGCTCACGAAAAATTCTGAGCTAATAAAACGAGCCAATCTCCTCTGAATGCTCTCTAGCTTATCTTGTAAATAGGACTGATGTGGATCCCATAAGCAACAAGCATACTCCAAGACAGGCCGGAGGAGACCCTTGTAGGCAGCTAACTTCACGTCGCGAGAGCAAAAAGATAGGTTTCTATAAAGTACTCCCAAAATCTTATTACCCTTGTTGCAGATGGACTGAATGTGCTTATCCCAGTTTAGATCATTAGAAATAGTAACCCCTAAGTACTTTATCGAGTCCACCTTAACTAATTTTACATCGTTCAGGACATAATCGAATTTGACCGGGTTTTTTTTCCTGGCGAATGTAATGATGTTACACTTAGAGGGCTGGAATCTCATGCCCCAAGTCTTAGCCCAAAGACCTAGATTGTGGATGTCATTCTGGAGCATACCACAATCATTAACATTCTCTATGACCCGATAACATACACAGTCATCAGCAAAAAGTCTAATATTAGAGGAAGCGGCATTTACAATGTCATTAATATGAACAAGGAAAAGAATGGGTCCAAGGACAGAACCCTGGGGGACACCAGAAACAACATCGTCAAAAGGGGACCGGGTACCATTAACTACAACAGCTTGCTTACGATCTGAAAGGAAGTCGTCAACCCACCGAAGAACCTATTTGGAAACACCAAGGCTAAACAATTTGGTTTTTAGCAGCTCGTGAGGCACGATGTCAAAGGCCTTTTCAAAATCCAAGATAAAGACATCGACCTGCTTTTGTGAATCCAGAGATGAAGCCCAGTCTTCGACGACAGATACTAGTTGGGTGTCACAGCTGTGTGACTTTCTAAAAGCATGTTGCTTTGTTGATAGGGTATTATTCGACTCAAAGAAGTCCATCAAGTTGGAACTTATAATATGCTCTAACAATTTACAACAAATACAAGTGAGCGAAACAGGCCGGTAGTTGCTAGGGAGAGAACTATCGTTCTTTTTGTAAATAGGGCAAACATTTGCCCTCTTCCAATCGACGGGTATCCTTCCGATTGAGAGGGATTGTTGATACAAGTGGCTTAACAAAGGAGCAAGATCAGAAGCAATTTCACTAAGGACCCAAGGATGAATATTATCAGGTCCCACGGCTTTGTTTTTATTAAGGCCTTTTAACAGCTTTTCAACTCCATGAGTAGATATGGTAATATTAGCCATTCTGCTGCAAGTTGGTCTACGGAATGGGATAACATTAAACAAGGTTTTGGTAAATACATTTGTAAACTGAGCATTGAAAGCACAGGCCTTATCCAAGTCAGTAGTAGCTAGTTTGCTATCCATTTTTAGAGGGGGAATACCATGTTTTTCTTTTTTTTTTGCCATTTATGTACCTCCAAAAAGGTTTCGTATCATGTTTTATATCACCAATCATACCATTGACATAATTTGTGTGGGAGATTTGGACCTCTTTTTTGATTCTAGAGCGCAATTCAGCCCACTTGTCACGCAACTTGTTGTTAGTTTTTTTGAAGATAGCATGCAGCCTGTCCCTTCTTCTAATCAGCTTATGAATGCTATCGGTAACCCACGGAAGGGATGTTTTAGTTCCAGTTCTTTTAGTGGGAACGTTCTTCTTAACTGTTCTTTCAAGAAAAGACTTGATCAGTTGCCAGTTTTCATTTACAGTACGATTGTTTTGCCCCCCATTGAAGTACCCCAAGGCAAAGCTCCGGGTATCATTTCTCATAGCCAACGAGCAAAGTTCCGTGGTGGCTATTCGCACGTCTACTAGCAGCCGTGCGAGCAAACAGTCAATAATCGGTTATCCGCACGGCAAAGAGAGAAGCACCCACGCACTGCATACGTTCATTTCACCAGCTCTAAACAGTATACACGTATAGGTACAGACCGTATACAGACGTACAGTACGTACGTACGCCGTACCTATGGCATGCGTAAGATAGGGATATAGCAATGCAGCAACATATGCATGCGTACGACTGAGGTCGTGATTTCTGCCAGCCGCAGGCCTCATTTTTTTCCCACGAGGTTATGGGCAAATTTGATTTTCAAAATTTTTCAAATTTGTTTCAAAATCATGGTTAGGCCTAGGGTTATGGTGAGGGTTACAGCTGTAAGAGTTAGGGCTTATTTGGCCTGTTCTTTCATAATCCGGTGTCAGAATTACAATAAAAGGGTCGAAAAGCTGTCATTTTGGAATTAGGGGTGCGGCCTATTTCCAAGAAGCTGATTGGTCCATTGGCATATACGTATTGCCCATAACCTCATGCGAAAAAAAATTGTGCCAGCCGCAGCAGTGCAACAACATGGAGGTGAATTCTGAGTTTGATACCTATGAGACTCTAGAAAATGCACTCCATATTATACTGTGAAGAAAATAAAGTTGTTTTTGTTCGGAGGGATTCAAGGACAGTGGAAAGGGCAAATAAGAACATAGGCTATCATCCCAACTTGTTAACAGTGGCATCACCAGACTTTTCATTCGGAAGGGGGGGGGGGGGGAAAGAACAAACAGTTCGATGAGGGGGCACAACTAGATAGTGACGTATGCAGTATGTTGTGTGAACGCCGGCCTGGGGGTGGGGTCTAAGGGAGGGGGGTGTCCCCCTCCTCTTTGAAAATTTTTGAAAAATTAGGTGTCCTTAGATACAATCTGGTACATGCCACTAGTGGCCCACTACATACGCTACCTTTTTGAAGTAAAATTTGTGTCAAAAAATAACGAATTTTTAGGAACTAAAAAAAAAATATGCATGGATTGAGAAATTCTCATGAAAGTGAAAAAACCTGCATGTGTATTGCCGAATCAACGATCAAATTATTGTGTTGTTGGATTGTTAGGCCAATCACATTGTGAAGGCTAGGGGGTGTAGCAAGACGAACAGGGAATATCCAGAAACAGAAGACTCGAACAAAGTTTCGACGGTTACTTGGTTTATTCAAAGTCAGAGAGAAATCCTTTCTCTGACCGGCCAAAAATAACTTTACTCCATGGTGTTGAATGTGAGATGAATTATTCTAATATTCAGCTCCTCTAAAAATCGTTCCAAAGTCCAGGAACTAAGGAAAACCTAGCTGGCGAAAGCCCAGCAGACAGAAGCTGCGGAACTGTATTTACTATTTACTTACTGTAAGTCCTGTCTCCCTGAGTGTTGGTTCTACTCTGTTCGGGAAGCGATTTCCTTGAAAATTGCTTGGGTGGTTTCTAGACATGTGCTGTCTGGAAACTATGGGATGGGGAATCCTAATTGGACAAGGTCCTGCACATGCCCAACAAAAGGACCAATGAGAAAAGTTTGTGGAAAATAGAGCACCGACGAGCGACCTCTATTTCAGTATTTGAGCATGACCTGTAAGGGTCACAAGATGGGCTTCTTCGAAACCATCGGTGTCAAATAATCCAGAGGTCAAAAAGGAACATTTCTCAAGAATTCCCAAGATCATCATATGGGGTCACCAGAGGTCAAAAAGCAAAATATCCCAAGTGTTCCCAAGATCATCATCTGGGGTCACCGGAGGTCAAAAAGCAAATTTCCTAAAGAAGTACCACAGGTGTAATGAGTATTCATGTCTTAATATTTCTGTTTTTCGTTCATGCAATATTCCCATCCATCTGTCCAGGTAGACCTATAATGACTGAACTTGCCAAATTTGTGGGTGTTTTTCACCACAGTACATTTATAGAGGTTAAACTTCCTGTGCAAATCCAGCATTCCATTCCAAGTTCATTTGTTCACTATTACCTTTAATTATTGTTTTAATAAAGAGCATTTTTTAAAACAACAGTTTGGCACTAGATTTTGTAAAAATATTTCCTACATTTTTTCCCCATTCAGCTGAATGGAAATGGTCTATGTACCTAGTTCAACATCTCCGATCCTGGCTATGTCAATAAGGTTTTTGCCAGTTATATTACTCTTTTCATCTGTGTTTTGATTTAAAGTTTTGAAATTAAAAGTAGACGTGAGCAACTAATCGTTTTCTTTCGTTAATTTTTGCTGTTGTGTGATTTGCATAAAATTTTGAAAGATGCCGCATGGATACCGTATAACTTATCGTCTCGTTTTTTTTTGCTCCCCGCATTTTCATTTAACCTCTGACCTGACTTTTTTCAGTGTGGGTGTGTCTGGGTTGGGATGGGGTAGTGGAGGGAAAGATGGGGGCCGAGGATGAATAATAGCCGGGGAAATCTGTACCAATAAAATTTGACCACCTGAAAATTCACGGTCACGGTCCACCGTTCACTTGCCGTGCGGACAACAGTTAGCGATTACTTGTCCGCACGACTGCCGTGCGGGCAAACAATCGCCGCATCTTGTCCGCACGGCCGCTAGTAGTCGTGCGAATAGGCCCCACCGCAAAGTTCTGCATGTTTGTCGCGGAATCAATACAAAGGAATATACAGTAGCTAGGCTGCGAACCTAACGTTACTCATTAGCAATAATACTACGGAACAGCCTTCTTAACGTTCCGCAATGATACGATGTAAGACCCCGAACGTTACAAGTGCAGGTTACAGGAGGCGAATGGTATCATGTCACTTACTCTAGCAGCTAAAAAGGGCAAATCTTACGTGTGATATAGGGCGTAGGATGCATAAAGTTTCAAGTTCAAGGATACAGTAGGCCTTCTGCGATGTTAACTTTCTACTCCCCAAGCAGCCCAGCTTTAGCTAGCTTTGTCAGCGTCCACAGAACAGTATTTCCACACTCTTAATTAATTTTTCCTGAAATGAAATCTAAAATTTCCTGAAATATTGGCTTGGTATTTCCTGATATTTTCAAATAACGCTTCTTTCATGCTACTTTAATGGCTGATCCAGGATTTCAATCTGTCAAGCCATACGTCATTTCCATACGCCATACGTTATTTCCAGATTTCCCGAAATTTCCCAAAATAAACCCCCTTCCCGAAAATTTCCAGAAGAGCACCCAGATTTCCCGAATTTCGGGTAATTTCGGGTAATTTCGGGAAGAGTGGAAACACTGCCATAGAATTAGAAATTAAAGCGTTCATCACATATATACTTCCACATTTTAAACACGGTTTCCTTAAATGCCATAATACAACAAATTATCAGTGCTGTAGTACTAAGGCCATGGGCCACGGCAGGTCGAAGCACTTCACGGGCACCATAACTCTGCGACGCATTCTTTTGGGAGGTGGGGAGGGGTGGGTGAGGGGTGGGGTGGGGCGGGGGAGAGGGAGGGAGAACTTTAGGGTGTCCTGAACACGAAATCAAAAACTAAAAGTAAATATTGAAATATTTTGGGTCTCACTCATTCAAAATGGCTGCCAAAAAAACAAAATGGCGAAAAAAATCTATGAATAATTGAGAAAATACTTTTAAAAATATATTTGGGCGGGACTGTTTTGCTGTATTGGTGAGATTCAGGTTAACCAAAATGGCGGGAAGATAAACTGGCGGGAATGAATGAAATCTTTCCAAAAATTGTGTGAAAACCATAGAAATAAAAGTAAGGGAGAACGCTAACACAATGCATCCATGCATGTTTAACCGGTGAAGCCACGAAAATTATGAGGGCGCTTTCGTTGTACGGCAAAAGACCGGTTGATTGATGTCTCTCCGTACGTACAGTGTGCAATTCTGCTGCAGAAGTTATAGCTTATTTTATGCGTTTTTCGAAAGATTTGGAGTAATTTTCACAACAGAAATAAGTCATGGTGCCTTAAGTATTTTGTTTTATACTCCTAACTTGAAAACTTGTAGTTTCTTTGCCAACACTTGGGGCAAAAGCAATGACGTGATATTTGTATTACGCGCAGGTGCTCTGTTGCCGTACAGACTGGCCAAATCAATGGCTTCAGTCCAGATTGGCTGACGTCATTCTCCCTTACTTTTATTTCTATGGTGAAAACATATTAAGTTTCCACAATCCCCATTCATAATGATGTAAATTAATGTTTTATAATTAAAGCTTAATTTTACAATCCTTGGCACAAAAGTACTTGCCAGCCAATATGGCGGAAAAGACTGAAGAAGTAAAAACAGAAAAATTCCCCACAAAAATAACAAAATAAGTAAAAACTACAAAAATGAGAGAATCTAATCATTAAAAATATATTTCGATTAAAAACACTAAATATCTAAATAAACGCTTTTACATAAAATTCAGAGCTTGATTTCTTATGCACATAGAGCAAGGTATAGGAACCTATATCCTGCTCTGTGGTTACGCAGGACCCCAACCCAACGACTTGGAAACAACAAAATGACCGCCGATATAACGTTCAAAATGTATAAAAATATTGAAATACATAAAAAATGACCATTAAAAAACCTTCGACAAGTTGCCCCTTAATATCTGGCTATATTGTGATAAGTATACCAAACTAACATTTTAAAATATTTTTTTGAAATTCAGGTCAACCAAAGATGGCGGAAAAGGCAAAATGGCTGCCAAAGCAATAATTATGTCAAAACTATGATATAAGAAAAAAATAATCATGAAAAATACTTTAGACACAGGAACTACCGTGGCCCTAAAGGGACATTTTGAGATTTCTATATTTCGACTTTTTCGTTTCGATATTTCTGTATTTCGACTTTTTCGTTTTGATAATTCGACTTTTTCGTTTCGATATTTCTATATTTTGACTTTTTCGTTTCGATATTTCGATATTTCTATATTCCGACTTTTTCGTTTCGATATTTCTATATTTCTATATTTCCATATTTCTACATTCCGACTTTTTCGTTTCGATATTTCTATATTCCGACATTTTCGTTTCGATATTTCTATATTTCTATATTTCTATATTCCGACTTTTTCCTTTCGATATTTCTATATTCCGACTTTTTCCGTTCGATATTTTTATATTTCTATATTTCTATATTTCGACTTTTTCGTTTCGATATTTCTGTATTTCTATATTTCGATATTTCTGTATTTCAATATTCCGACTTTTTCGTTTCGATATTTCTATATTTCGACCTTTTGGTTTTGATATTTCTATATTTTGACTTTTTCATGCTTCTATTTTTTCACTTTTTCGTTTCGATATTGCAATTTTTCCTGGCAAGAAAAACTTCAAAATGGTACAAAAGAGAGATTTAATCGCGCTTTCTGATCTATATACGTGTTCTTGCCCTAAGTTAAGACAGGCCTCCAATGTAAAGCTCACGAAGAAAACCTCCCAGACGAGGACAGTGTTCCCGTTCGGCACCATGCCCCTATGTTGTCATAAAAGTGTAATTGTTACCGTGGCCCTGAAGGGACATCAAGGGAAATCATTGTGGCGATCAATCCCCGTAGAGCTACACGTTATAGTGCAGTTCCCGCAGAAAAAACCTCCCACACGTGGACTGGGTACCCGTTCGAGACTATGCCCCAGACGTCTAAGTAGGCTACCATCCAAACAATTGTAGCTTGCAGTAAATTTACCTCGAAAACACAAAACAATGTCGCTTCTTTTTGAGTGTTGTATGGGTGATCCCTCATCATGAGGCCAGTCCCTAAGGATCGATGAAATAGGGAAAATGGTGGGGTATCAAGAACGGTTGAATCATAACCCTTGCTTTAAGGTGATATTTGCGAAATGTAAGGAATGAAAATTTTTATGTATAACGGCACCCATTTTCATGTATTTGCTACAGCAGCAGGGTCGATTTCGTCAAGGAAGTACCTGCTCCGAGTTGGTGAAGGAAAAAGGAATCTTTGCAACCACGCGAGAAATTGTGTGTATGTGTGTGTGTGAGTGTGTTATGACGCTAGGCTCGTAAGCACGGTATCTTAGGATAACAACGATGGATAATCTTCATACTTCAGGGCCGGATCAAAGGGGCCGTAAGGGGGTTACGCCCATATTTTCGGCAAAACAATGATTTTTTGTAGCAGGATTTTACATCTCCAAGCCCATCTGATTCCATCATGCACTTTCTGCAGACGGTTACGCCCCCTTTCTGATATTCCTGGATCCGGCCGTGTACTTGAGATATAGAGTAATCAAATTGAGAGGAAGATCCCTATTGTTTTGGTGGAGGTCAAAGGTCATGTGAGGTCACCAGAGGTCAAAAACTGAAAACCTTGTAAATACTCAATGTCTAGAGAGGGCGCAAGGATGCTTTTCATACTTAGCATGTAGATGCGTTAAAGTCAGAAAATGAACCCCATTTCCTGGCACTTTGGAATGAAGAAAGTACAGTAAGAAGAATTTCTATGGCATTATCATGCAACATCAGATGACTACTATGCATTTACGGAGTAAGTCAGCCAGCCTATCGTCCCCAGTGTTCTCCACTAGCTGTTTTGTCCGGGGGCTCCGCCCGTACAAAATCTGCCATACTACTTTAGCGCCCGAACAAAAGTTTGCCGCCCGCACAGAAAATTGACCCCCCCCCCCCGGTCAAGAAGTTGTCTGTACACTCAATCACAGACACCATTACTTAGTCATTTGACTACCCTTTATATTTGATTTCAAATACTCATGACAAGCAATGTATAATAAAACATCGGAGATGCAAACCCAGCTCACTTGCGCCTGAGCTCTTATATCATTCAATATGCACTTACTGCATTTCTTTCATATGTTCCATAGTAGGAATCTGTTACCATCAAACTCATACACTAAACGAAACCATTCAATTGAACTGTCCCCTAGGTTTCCCGATTTTCACCCGAAATTTCCATTAAAGCGAACTACTTCATTATTGAATACGTCCAAGTGGAAACTGGAGTTTCAGATCTGCAAGCAAAGTCAAAGATATTTAGAAAATGCAATTTGCAAAAAAAAAATGACCACAAAACGCCCAGATTTGAACAAACAGGGAAGGCTAAGAACAAGGCCGTAGATTGCACCATTTGTGATCTAAGCCCTCCTAAATTGTCAAAATTTCCCCATAGGGGAGGGAGACAACCCCTCCCCGGGACGGCGATCACAAGAGCCCCGGACAGAAAACAGACCAGTGGAGAACCCTGCCGTCCCCATGTACCCTTGAAAACGGTCAGCTGAAGGAAAGCAAAAACGATGCTGTTTATCAGATATATGAGTCCAGTACTCTAAAGCCATTCGTACCAGGACAGCAGTTTGATTTTATTTTAGCAAGAAGGCTAGCTCTTTTCAAATGTTTTGGGAAACAAATTGTGGGAGATATTTTGGTATTTACATAGACAATTTTAATTGTTCATATTGACAATTATCGAGGAGGGGAGCAGGGCTATTTTCTCAACAATTATTTTTGTGCCCTTCTCAACATCCATCTTGGGACTGCGAGGGTGAATAAAGGTCACTCCATGTATTACCACACCCAGTTGGTGAGCAATGACCTAAGCTAAGCTTCACCATACATTACGGTGCTTTTGTCGTGTAGACAATGTAGGCATTTTGTCATCTGGGCCTAAAAATGGCACTATTAAATCATGTTACATGGAAGCAATGCCAATGATGGTGCAAGAGTAAATATCAATTCAAACATGAAAAGTGAGCAGGCGATTTGAGTCCGTCAGGGGGCGAACGACCCCTGACTATAACAACGGTCCGCCACTGATATATTTCATTTCCCGACAAACGGAGTAATTTGCGTAGCCACCTCTTTAAGTTGAACATTTAAAATGTCAGCTTTTGACTCATAATGTATATATCACACTTTTTCTGGGAGCTACAATTACGGATTGGATGGTATCCCTTTTATGACGACATGGGGGCATGGTTTCGAACGGGAACACTGTCCTCGTCTGGGAGGTTTTCTTCGGGAGCTTCACATTAGAGGACCTGTTCCTACTTAGAGAAAGAACACGTATATAGATCAGAAAGCGAGATTAAATCTCTCTTTTGTACCATTTTGAAGTTTTTCTTGCCAGGAAAAATTGCAATATCGAAACGAAAAAGTGGAAACGTCGATGCATGAAATAAGTCGAAATATTGAAATATGGAAATATCGAAAGGAAAAAGTCGGAATATAGAAATATCGAAACGAAAAAGTCGAAATATAGAAATATAGAAATATCGAAACGAAAATGTCGGAATATAGAAATATAGAAATATCGAAACGAAAAAGTCGAATTATCGAAACGAAAAAGTCGAGATATCGAAACGAAAAAGTCGAAATGTAGAAATTTCGAAACGTCCCTTCAGGGCCACGGTACAGGAACAACCTAACGTCTGTCCATATCCTGCTATACATATTCAAAGCGTACTTTTCTGGACACTTTTTGCAGGATCCGGGATAAGAAAGACGGCGGAAATAGCAAAATGATCGCCAAGTTAAAATTACAAAATATTTTAATAAAAGGGATAATAATCCTTAAAAATATATTTGTGACAGCTGCTCTTCATATTTGGCCAAAGTTTGAGCCAAGTAATTCAAAATTATTTTTCAGAACATTTTTGTTGGAATTTAGGTCAACCAAGTTGGGGACTCGAAGCAAAATGGCTGCCAGTGCAGTACAATGTCTTATAATAATAAGGAAAAATAAACATAAAATATTTTTAACATACTTTAACCTGAACTCTATTTCTATTCTGAAATAAATATTCAAAACGTATTTTTGAAGGATCCATGTCAACGAAGATGGCGAAAATTGCAAAATGGCCTTTTGTATGATGATTAAAATATTGAAATAATGAGTGAAATATTCATGGCAAATATGTTTGACACAGTTCTCTTTCTATCTGACCATACATTTTATGCAAAATAATTTAAGCTTATTACTAAGAACATTTTTGTTGGAATTCAGGTCAACCAAGATGGCGGAAAAACAAAATGGCCGCAAAAAGTATAATTACACTATATTATAATAATTGGGATAATAATTCTTAAAAGCATTTTTAGCACGTTTAAATCTAAACTATATCACTATTCTGATATAAATATTCCTGAGTATTATTCTGGAACGTTATGGAAGGATCCCGTTCAACCAAGATGGCAGAAACAGCAAAATGGTCCCCTATATAGTTATCATAACATATTGAAACAATGAGAAAAATATTCATGAACAATATGTTTGACACAATTGCTCTAAATATCTGGTCATATATTTTACGCAAAATAATTCAAACTTATTTTTCAGAACATTTTTGTTGGAATTCAGGTCAATCAAGATGGCGGAAAGAGCAAAGTAGCCGCTAAAAGTATAATTACAATATATGGATTATAATTCTTACAAATTATTTTTAACACATTTAAATCTACACTCTATCCCTATTCTGAAATAAATATTCAAAATAGTTTTTTTCTGTGCAACTTTTGAAGGATCCAGGTCAACTAAGATGGCAGAAATAGCAAAATGGCAGCCCTTATAAATATCATAACATACTGAAATAAGTTAAGATTATAATATATTGTTATTGTCAAATTGAGAGCCGTATTGTTTTTCCGCCATCTTGGGTGAATTCCAACATAATGTTCTAAACAATAAGTTTTGATTATTTGACATAAAATATGGCCGTCATTAAAAGTAACTGTGTCAAATGTATAGTTCATGAATATTTTTCTCATTATTTAAGTATATTGTAATAATTATAAAGACGGCCATTTTGCTCTCTTCGCCATCTTGGTTGACCTGAATTCCAAAAAATGTTCTTAAAAATAATTTTTGATCATTTGGCGTAAAATGTGGCTACATAGAAGGAGAAACTGTGTCCAAAATATTTTCTTCATTATTTCAATATATTAAGACAATTTTATGGGCGGTCATTTTGCTCTAATGTCGTCTTGGTTGATCCTAAAAAATGTCCAGAAATATAAATTCGGAATATTTATTACAGAATATGGACAGATTTTAATGTGCTAAAAATATTTTTAAGGAGGATTATTTTCCTTATTATTATTAAATAGGCTATTGTAATTGTTAGCCGTATTAATTTTTTTTGTCATCCATATTTATTCAGTTTCAAGAATTAATTCAATGTTGTAGATATTTTGCTATATCACTCATAATTGTGTTACGTTCATGAAATAAACGAATACATTCAATTTTATTTGTATCCAGGGGCGGCGCCAGGGTATTTCGATAGGGGGCAAAGCGTGAGATGAGTGATCGCCGTCCTGGGGAGGGGTCTATGGGGAGGGGGCCCCCTCCCCATTGTGAAATTTTTTGTTGATTTAAGGTTGCTCAGATGCAAAATGATGATGTCTTTAGTACATATTTTGAACTGATCATATATGGCTGGAAAGTTTATAATTTAGTAATTTAACTTTTGTTTTGGGAAAGATGATTTTCTGGGGAGGGGTTCCCCCTCCTCTTTGAGAAATTTTTTATTAATTTAAGATTGCTTAGATGCAAAATGGTGATATCTTTTGAATATTTTTGAACTGATCATATGTGTAAGAAAGTGTTCATAATTTATTGAATTTTAATTTTTGCTTTGGAGAAAGATGCATTTCTGGGGAAGGGTCGAAGGGGAGGGGTGTCCCCTCCCCTTTGAAAAATTTTATCAATTTAAGATTGCTTAGATGCAAAATGGTGATATCTTTGGTATTTTTTGAGCTATCATATATGGCTGAAAAGTGTTAATAATTTTATTGAATTTTAAGTTTTGGTTTAGTGAAAGAGGAGAGTAGCCTTTGTTATCTAAGAGAAAGGTATGTAGTCAACAAACCTCCTGAAGACACCACCCCCTTTTATGTATGGGTATGTTTTCACTCAAAAATACGTGCGTTGAGTCGACAGAAACACGAACTATTACGAATATTTTCGTTGCTTCATATATGCATTATACAAGGTATCTAAAGGCTGGCAGACACCGGAATAGGGCCTCCTGGAAGCTCTGGACTAATTATATGGATCAAATATGATGCCTACCAGTTTTCTCCTTTTCTTTTTTCCTGTTCTTTTCCTTCTCTCTTTCCCCTGTTCTTGCAAATGATAGGAGGCGGTTGCCCCTGCCCCATGTGGCATCGCCCTGTTTTTCTTTGCTCTTTTCTGATTGACTCAAGATTTCTTCATACAGTAAAGATTGTGTTGTGTACGGCCATGCACCTACTATTTAAAATTCACGGTTTTCTATGATTACTCAGTCGAGACAACACCAAAATAAAGCACAATAAGGCATAGGCGTAGGTAGCTTTTCGAGACTGGGGGCTGAACCTTATTTCGGATCGCTATCCTGGAGAGGGGTGTACCCCTCCCCTTTGGAAAATTTTTGGGTATTTGAGGGTCCTCAGATGCAATTTGGTGCAACATTTTGGGCAAATATTAAAGAAAATTACTGCAAATTTTTTACAGTTTTTACTGAAGAGACAAATAAGGGGTTTTTGACCTTGGATATTGGGGGCAGAAGTATGCTTCTGCCCCCAGATTTTTGACTGGGGCTTTAGCCCCCAGCTCCCCCCCCCCCCCGCTTCCTACGCGTATGCAATAAGGGAGACATAATATTACTTCAAAGTTTAATTCATTTTTTTAAATGTTTTTTATATTTTTATTGTCAAAATATTCGTTAAGTGGTTGACTCATGATACCCTCAATATATATGTTCACGTTCTAAATTTTAAATGGTCATATGCTGGGAATGGAGAGACAGTAAATGTTTGAGATTGCCAATCATTACATAATCCGGACAGGGGGAATACCCATAGACGAAAGGTTCACTTGGTCGAAGGTTCACTAAAGACCGAAGATTCCCCCGGACGAAAATATATTCCTAGTTACGGGTAGGGTTGGGGTTTTGGTTAGACAGAGATTCATGGATCAGGCGTATCCCCTGATGCACAAATTAGCTGTCTGTATTTTTTGGTGTAACTTGCAATGATACGCACCTTTTCTCCAAGAGAGGGAAAACTTTTTGCTCTGTGACACCATATGTGTAAGGTCTCACATGGTTTTAGGGTATACTACTGTATTGTTTTAGCTTTACTCTCGGTTCCTATCCCCTTTTTGTTTGCGCGTTATGTATAATGGCCTTAGTGTTTATGTAATACTTAACCTGCATTCACGTAAACAATGGAGAAAACAGAAAACGTTACCGTGCGGGGATTGCAAGTTTCAGTTATTTTGTAAAGAACAATTTAACTAATATTGTGATAGATGGGTGACATACTGTAACACCTCACCCCACCCCCTACAAAATTATGTGTCTTAAAACGTTTTTTAGACGATTTTATTTTTGGGGTTGAAAAACCATAGGGGGGGGGCAAATGCCTGCCCTACCCCCCCCCCCCCCGTGGCGCCGCGCCTGTTTGTATCGTAAATGACATAATACTTCTTTGCAAAGAAACATTTATATGTTTGTATGTATCCTATGTTCACACACCAATTTAAAGAACAAACACAAATTTCACATCTTGCTACTTTGATCGATACTTCATTATCCTACAAAAATACAAGTGGGTTTATGAACATACATGTTGTACTTAACTTAATTATCAATATTAAATAAACCATTACACATGTTACAAAACTTTTTTCAGTTCTGAAAAGGAAACTATATTTTTCTTTCTCAACCTTCTTTGTTGACTATACTTTTCAATTCTCATTGCAAATTTAAATTTCTTAAAAAATACATCAAGTTTTGGCAGTTCGCTTGCATTGGTAAATGTATTTCTTCATCTTTAAAATAAGATAATTAAAGGGGTGAACAGAATCTTTCCTGAAACCGAAGAAAATATCATACTTACAAAAAAGTTGTTTCCTTCAGAATTGAAATTCAACATCAAGAACTGAATAAAAGCTGATGTAATACTGAAATCCCAAAAGGCTTCAAAAGGTGTTGAAGACTTTATATTTCTGTTTCACAAAAGGAGCATTTGTCACATTCCACTTTCCTCATGGCATACAAAAGCTTATTCGTGGCGATTATTCGGTAAATGAAACGGTTTTAAAAGTACTGTAAGTTAACATCAGAAGACGACCTTTCTAGGCATGTCAAAAATTTCTTTACAGCGGTTGGTAATTCGATAACATTGTAAATTATAAATAAATTGGGAAACACGTGGGCGTGCAATATTTCCTCTAACAAATGATTATCATTTTGTTTAACCATTAAGCTCAAACCCGGCCGTTTTCCACCTTCAAGGTATACTATGAATTAAACCAAAATATACGGGAAAGAAAAATCTGTCAGTGTGGAAACGATGTATAAATTTATGAAAATCTAGCGGTCTTCCTTCATGGTGAAGAAAGTCTCTTACTCACACCACCTTCTTCTTATAAAGTTGTTGATACATAAAATAGAATTATTGATTCAGCTATTATTCCAGATAATTTGATTGCCGAAATTTTCAGTCGGCTCCGTAAAAGAAACGCGATGCCATGCAGTTACGACTCCCTTTAAAAAGTAGTATCGGCAACGTCATTTTTTGGATAATTACGCTGGAAAAAGAATTGTTCTCCAACAGCTGACAAAGATATGACCCCAAATTCTTCCAAGAGGTCCTCTGAAATAGTACGATATATTTTAACCCATGCATTTACATTTGAGACTATTAATGAAACTGTGATTATGCGTAACTTTTAGTCCACCTTCATTTACAGGATTTGTAATTGCGATCGATTTTTATTTAATTTGGATAGCCACACCAAACGAAATCGAATATTGCACTCTCAATTTCTTTGATAAAGGAAATTGGTAGATTTGGTAAGAGAGAAACAAGAAAACAAGCCGCAGTGCAAACGTTTTAACAATTACATTTCTACTAATGGGTGAGATTTCTCTGAAAAACCACCTTTTCAGGATAGTTTGCAATCTTGAAAGTTTAGGCACATGATTTAAACGACGAAGATCCTCTCAATTTGTGGTTAAAGTTATGCCAAGTACCATGGGCGTCAATCCTGGGGAGGGGGGGGGACGGAGGACACGCTCCCCCACATTTCGATAGGTGGGGGACACAATATCAAATGCCCCCCCACACACACACACACATTTGCGTGAAAGAGTAGTGTCGTGGCTCTATTTGACTGGCTTTTTGAATGACATGTAGGTTTGTTGGGCAATTGTTAAGTGCCTCGATGCGGATTCTGAATGTAGATTTCGTCAGGGAAATCTTATTTAATGGCAAAATTTCGGCGCGCTTCGCGCGCATGCGTCACGGTTTGCACTCCTTCTCATGATCATTAAGAAGGTAATTATACATGGAACTTTTCTGATCACAACACTTTCCGAAAACAGACATACATCTCCAAACATCTGTAGGGGCCTCGCATCAATATGGGATCATTCAATTAGTGGGGAGGGCCATTCGACCATGCCCACCCTCACTGATTCCGATTTTTTTTAAGTTTCTAAAAATACGTAAATTTTTTAACACAAATTTACTTCAAAAGGTGGCATATTTGGCACCAGATTGCATGTAAGGACACAGAATTTTTCAACATTTTCAAAAGGGATGGGGACACCCCATTGGGCCACGCCCCCCTCACTGATGCCTATTTTTTTAGTTCCTAAAAATACGAAAAATTTTTAACACAAATTTTACTTCAAAAGGTAACATATGTGGCACCAGATTGCATGTAAGGACACCTAATTTTTCAAAAAATTTCAAAGGAGAGGGGCAACCCTCCCCTTAAACCCCTCCCCACGCCAGCGGTCACACAACATACTGCATGTCCCCCTTTTGAAAGGTTGAAAGTACGTTGTTGCCATTAAACATTTTTCAAAAATTTTACCGAGCGCTTCGCCGAAGCCATGATCGGTATAGATGGTGCAGGCGTGAATCCAGGGGGGACCTGGGGGGCCCGTCCCCTCGCCACGGAAAAAAAACGAAAGGAGAAAAAAAGGAAGAAAAAGAAAAAAAAAGAAAAGGAGAAAGAAAAATTAAGAGCAAAAAATTAGTAAAAGTGTCTACAAGAACGTAGGGGTTGGGTGGAGCTATAGCTGTATTATCTCTTTAGATATCTTTCACGGTGGTTGGCAACGAAAGGAGAGCTACCAGGCTACAATGTTCGAAAACAGGTGAATAGCTGAGTAATGATCCTTGACTTAAGATCTAGATAAGTAAACATCGTGACATATGCAGTATGGGCCCTGCTAGCTGCACTGAAATTAGTGACAATTTTGTGTTAAAGAGTGAAAGTTTTTGTAATCTAGAGGGATTGAGAGGCAAAGATTTCGTCAAAGAACTTGCAGAGTGAATACAAAAGACAAGCTGTCAGGTGACGTGCTATTGTGCACAGTGGCACCAGCTGTTGCGGGCAAAGTAGCGGCGTGCTTACCCTTTTCGATTTCGAAACTGTCTGAAAAGTTTTAAAATGAACTCAAAGGCTTTTAAGCTACAGACAGTGGCGTCGGCACAGTGTGCAATGGGTGACGTGTGTCCCCCTCCCCCATCGAATCTTGAAAATTTTTAAAATGGTCCCAAAGTCGTTTTGTAAGCTACAGATTTCTGTGGAGGGTGGAGGGTGAGATGTAGTTTTGATGATTGGTTTATTTGTTCTTACCATTTTCTTTCACAAACTGTTCTCAAACTATCATAAGTTTTGGAAATTCTTGACAAATTCCAAAGTTTTGCACGCTCCGCTAGCGTCAAGCCTTGTGTCAGAGTTGTCCTTATTATCAATAGCTTTCGGTAACTTCTCACGGGGAACAAAGGAACAAAAGTGCTTTTTAAGAATTCTCAGTCAGAAGATTCGTTTCTGAATAGCATAGGTTGGTGGGAAAGTGACAGTGTCCGATGCAGGTTCTGAATGCAGGTTTTGTCATGGACTAATATTTTATTCAAAATTTCGGCGCGCTTCGCGCGCATACGACGGGATTTACACCCGATTTCATATACCATTGACAAAGCTATGACGCAAGAAATTATTCCAATGCAAACGTTTTTCTAAAAAGTACATTCTCCTTCTCTGTATGGCTCTCATCATTATGGGATCTTTGACTAATCTAGTCTAGCACATGGTTTGAAAGACTGAAATTACGTAATTGCCGTTGCTTATTTTCCAAACATTTTACCGCGGCGTTCAATAACGACGAAAATCTTTTCTAAACGAATTTTGCCTGTCCACCATCCTTCTTGCTATACCTAAAAAGACAAGGTGATATATCATCTCTCCTCCGATATGGATGTCAGGTTGTGAGAGTCCTGTTGGTCCCCCTTTTCAGGGTACAATTAATGCAGAGCTCCCGGGAGGCTCTATACCGAAAATTTTCGGCGCGCTTCGCGCGCAATTGTTTACACTTACTGAGAGAGGTACGTTTTTATTGAGTGATGGATTTATTTTTATCACTTTTTACCAAAAATCATTTGAAGTCTTTCACGATTTTTGCAAAATCTTCTCAATATTTCTTGATTTTCGCTTGATCTGCGCAGTTTTATCCTTGAATTGCTCCTTTTACTATCAATAAGGACCAAAAAGTATTCGCATTACTCATCAGTGGGGTTCTACCTTAAGCCAATTATTTGTGTGCATAAACGTGATTTCAGAGTTTTGGAGTATAATAAGGACGTAAAACAACTGATATTCATTTCTTCACCCTCCTCTTCTTATGAGAACTGAAAACTTAGTATCGAAGCCACCTTCTAATTGATAGACACACATAAAGGGAATTGCCACCGTTTGTAATAGCAATGGTTTTAAATGTAAATTCAAATTTTCACGGGCAATTGTTTCATCTGACGTCCTATACCTGAATACCGTATAACGAAAATAAAACACTCATTATGGCAAAAATCATTTCAAGTTACCTGCATGGGTTCCTAATGTTGACGTGTAAGTTTTAAGATAACTTAGATTCTTCGAAAATTCTGCAGGTACATATAGTAACTTATACTGAACCATACACATCAATTTCCATGCAATATGAAAAGGTATAAAATCTCACTGACATAAGAACTGGAGCCGATTTCTGTGCTCTTAAAATAAAATACTGCGAGAGCTTCCGGGGGCTTCGCCCCCTGGACCCCGCAGGGGCCCTATCGCGGGCCCCTGGACACCACGCATAGGAACTCGTGCTTTGCGCTCGTGGTGCACCTTCGGTGCACATGGGATTTTCCATCTTGGACCCCCTCAAAATTTCTCGATCCGCGCCTGCAGATGGTGATTGTTAATATACTTACGACTACAAAGTATTCTGAAAACGCCCTTGCTAATCCTTCACACCTTTGCTATACTACGATCAGTTCCAAAAATATCCCAAAGATAAACATTTTGCATCTAAGCAACCTTAAATTAACAAAACTTTCTCAAAGGGGAGGGCTACGCCCCCTTCCCTTAGACCCCTCCCCCAGGATGACACCTTTATGTAGTGACAAAGGAAGGATCCCCACTGCTGTATACAAACGCAGGGTGAATAAAAAGGTGCAATTTACACGCCGCCACTGCAGTTAGTAAAAACATCCAGCCAGTCGGAAAATTAGAATTCACTACATTATGGACATTTTCCAGACATGTACGATCAGCTCCAAAAATATCTCAAAGATAGCACCGTTTTGCACCTAAGCAGCCTTAAATTAACAAAAAATTTTCAAAGGGGATGGGGATTCCCCCTCCCCTTAGACCCCTCCCCCAGGACGACTCATTTATGTAGTGACAAAGGAAGGATCCCCACTGCTGTATACAAAACGCAGAGCGCATAACAAACTGCAATTTAAACGCCTCCACTCAGTTGGAAAATACATCCAGCCGGTCGGAATTTGGGACCTTCACACCCCCAAATATATCACCCTAGCAACGGGCCTGGTCGGGTCCATGGTCTCCGACAATGATCCACGCTGCGAAGCGTTGTTTCAGATATTTTGGGACATGGTGAAAATAACATCTTGATGTAATCCCGTGGACTCCGTGTATTTCACCTGGCAGATCATCTATGATGGTGATGTTAACTTTGAAATGATAATTCTTATTAGAATAGGACAACGTCATCCATCATAAGGCGGGGGGGGGGGGGCCTATAGGAAGACGCCCCCTCTTAAAAACCAAAAAACCAAAGGGATTGGTTTGTACTAAGTCATGTATGTCCCCCGTTCCCCCCCCCCCCCCCACATCTGAATACGGATTGACGCCCCTGCCAAGTACAATCACTGGCTCATGCGTGAAAATGATATTAAGGTGATGAACAAATGCAGGATTACGAGTTACGTAAGGGCCAAGTGAAAAAAGGCTGGACTTCGAAATATTAATTGTGAGGCCAGAGGCTTCTTTGAACCCATCTAACAAATGAAGAGTCGTCTTTAGGGACCCAGAGGTCCAGCCGATAAAGAAAGAGGTATCATTAGCGTATCGTAACAATTTAACATCACTATTAAAAATATAAATGCCTTTAATATAATCCCTATTTATTACTTTCAGAGCTAAAATTTCAGCTGCCAGAATAAAGATATAGGAACTGAGGGGAAGCCCTGTCTTACACCCAGGGCTGGACAGCTGGAGGACTCGAGTCCGGACTCGAGGTCGAGTCCGGATTTAAGTCCATTTTTGGACTTTTGGGGACTTAAGTCCATTTTTGGACTTTTTGGGCTCGGGCTCTCTGGACTCGGACTTTGGATTGGACTCGAAGTTGAGTCCATCAAGTCCAGCCTTTTCCTTCATCACATTATTTTTTTTTATTTCATAATTCTCCCAACAGCAACAGCACTCATCATGTATTAGGGCCTAATCTATCTGTGTCTATTTGTGACAAAAGTGTTTTATCCCCCTAAAGGAGCTACGTCCGTGATGGGACTAGATTTAACGTACGGTAGTCACCCGCTAAACCTTCAGACTCTCACCATCATGTTTGGTGGCGTACTAGACTGGTTTAATAGAACAATGCTTTGCAAGGGCGTAGATTTCTTTTCAACTTTGGGTGATGGGGTGAATTTATTGCAAATGTAGAAAATGTGCACGCTAAGCATGCACGGCGAGCGCGAAGCGCTAAGCCCATTCCGGGTGGGGTCTAGGGGCCCGCCTTAAGGCCCCTGGTGGAGTCCAGGGGCAAAGCCCCCGGAAGCTCCTGGGTTTTAATGTCTGAGAAGTGCCAGGAAGACTGTTTTAAGGGGTGAATTTCAGAGATAATGTTCTTGGGCATTGGTATATTTGTACATTTAGGAAAGGCTATTTTGAGCACAAAACTCATTGATAAGCTGCACTGGACTGAAATTGTACAAGAGCTTTAAAAGGCAGGGATCAACTCATAGGGTAATCCCAGACAACTGGATTGTGAATTCGGAGATCATTACAAGACCTGCAAGTTGGCTTGAGATCAGTGGCGCCGCCAAGTTTGTGACTGGGGGCACCTTAGATGTCGTAATTATCAGGGTTGGGAAGTAACGAGTTACAAGTAACGCCGTTACTGTAACGAGTTACATTTTGTGTAACGGAACCCTGTAACGAGTTACATTTGCATTTCAGTAACGGAGCAAGTAACTAGTTACAATTCTGTGTAAAAGTAACTGTAACGGCGTTACATTTGGGTCCCGTTACTTTCCCGTTACAAATAGTCAAAATGACCACAAATTGCATTTTCTTTGAGCTAATAACAGAATAACAGAAAATTTTCAAATTGATGACACTTTGGTAGTAAAATGTAAAATTATTTTCGATATAGGCTATTTATCATTCATCGCTATTATCGACGTCGCCCTCACCGACATCAAATTTTATTCACGATTAGAATCAGAAGTTGATATTAGATGCACACGCTGCAGGCTTACAGGCCGGGCCACTTGATTGTCTATTGAACCAGGGAGTTGTCAAATAGCAACTCCCTGATTGAAATAAGTTTAAAATTGATCTGTATGTCAAAATACTTATTAGACAGATCAATGCTTATTATCCATGAGACCGATTTGTGCGATTATTTGAAAAATACTGAACGGTCCTCTAAGGCTCAGCTGACTTTATGTATTCTAAGTAAAGTCAGCTGGGCCTTGGTTTACTCATATTGTCCTTTAGAGGACACAGTGGAGACAGTGTACCGTGAGAAACGGGTTGGCCCATGGGCATTCAAATACCAGCTTACTTTGAAAGTTTAATCATTGCCTCTTGAGACGTTAGGGCTGGACCCGTGTTCACCCTATCCGAGTCGGAGCTAACTGCGATTCTAGATTCCCGAATCTTTCCGAGCATGATACTACTCAGGATCCTCAAATTTCTGCCAGTTTTGATTCCAATGGCACCAATTCCGAGACCAGTCTTTTTGCCAATGTATATCATATCACACATACAGATGTTTTAATTCTATCGTACATGTCCACCATTAATTAACAAAGTCATCGTTTGTACTCACTTCCATAGCCTGGCCTCCTGAGTAATTTAGTTGATTGTATGTGACAATACCTTAGATCTGTACATTGTGCACAAATGGAACTTTAAACACTTTTAATGTAACTTTCATATTTGAGAACTCGGCTGGAATGAACTCCGAGTCCGAGTCCAGTTACATCACATTCCGTAAAAATTTCGATTCCGGAACCTTCTATCCCGGGCAAATTCCTAATCTAGAAAAACGCTCTTGAGACCGGCATTAAGCTAACCGAATCCGGACTCTTGCGTTGGAGCCCAGTAAATCTATACGGTGCCAAGCGTTGGTAAACACCGTGCATCCATTTATGCATCTAATTTAACATGTATGGTATCTTTATGTGATGAATCAAACGTATGAATTTAGGCTATATCATATTCTTTTCAATGTCCGTAACTCCTTACACTGGAATAATAGTACGGTTAATATAAAAAACAGCAGAATATTGAAATGGTCAATGGCGTTAAAAGTATCCTAACAAAGCTAATTGGAAAGAGAAGTGTCCGACTTAAAGCTTTACCTATTGTAAAGGGAAAGTGAATTATGTGCACATGATCTGCATGTATAAACTGCATAGTATCACCATTTCTATGCACTGTTTTATATCGACACAATGTGAAACTTGAAATTTATGGGGAAATATCACTTAGCCCAACCTTAGCGGTGAGGTTTTAAAATTTTACTGCTAACAAATGTATTCATCCTCTTATTATACCATATTTATGCTCTTGAGGGGTGAAGACTTTACTGCTGAAACAACGCTCTTCCCCTTTCCGGCATAGCCGCTAACCTCTCTAAATTAGCCGACTGTGTGATGGGAGTATAAAGATTTCAACCCTCAAAGAAGTACTTTGGTAACTGGAAAAGTTTTGGTTATAACCATATTCCTCTAACAAATAGTTTGCGTAAGCTCCGACACAGTATCATGATTCGCTGCTTCATGTTGAGCATTAGGAGCCTCTGCGACAATGCCCATTGAAGATCAGCTAGCTTCATTGACTTTCTTTGGGGAACACCTAAGGATAACCGGCACAAATGAGGTGTCGGTCGTCTAATGTGCCCCCGTCTTACTATCTAATTATGCCCTCCCCCCTCCATTTCAGGTACCGAGGTACCGTATATTCACCTTGAAGTAACGAGTTACTTTTGAAATGTAGCTAGTTACTTTTTAGTCAAAAGTAACTGTAACTAGTTACTTTTTCAACATTGTAACTAGTAACTGTAACGAGTTACAATTTTACGGAATTAACTGTAACTATAACGAGTTACTTTCAAAGCGTAACGGGAACAACCCTGGTAATTATACCTCAGTTCCCCAAACAGACGCATGTCCCCAAATCTGCTTAAATTGCACCTTTATTTTTGATGGGTCCCTGATTTTCATACAGCAGTTTTGACCTTTCGTTTGTCACTACATAAAGGTGCTGTCCTTGGGGAAAGAGTCTACCCTCCCATTTAAGAAATTGTTGTTAATTTAAGATCTTTTAGATGCAAAATTGTGCTATCTTTGGTATGCTTTTGGAATTGATCATATATGGCTGGAAAATGTCCATAATTTAGTGAAAGCTAATTTTTGGTAAGGTAAACGAGGAGAATATGTTGTCTATTAAGAGAAAGATACGTTGTCAACAAACCTCCTGAAGCCTCCTCCCTTTTGTCTGTTTTACTTCCTTCTATTTCGGGAAAGTTTTTACTACACAAAAATACGTGCCATCTTTACCCATAACGGCTGCGCGCGAAGCGCTCGGAAAAAACTTTTTGAAAAGTGTATAACAGCAGATACGTACTCTGAACCTTCCACATCATGTTACTTGTTAGATTGAAAGATCCCATATAGATGTGAGGCACCTACAGATGTTTGGAGATCTGTCTCTGTTCTTCGGAAAGTGTTGTGATCAGAATAGTTTCATGTATTATTACCTTAATAATGTGCATGACATGGAGTGCAAACCGTGACGAATAGGCGAGAAGCGCGCCGAAATTTTTCATAAAACAAGATTTCCATGACAAAACGTGCATTCATACTCTACATCATCGAGACACTTTCAATTGTCCAACAAACCTACATCCTACTGCCATAAGCCAGTCTTTTACCTGCTAATTCGTAAACTTTCAACTTTTAGCTGCTGCGCTTCTGCAAAAGTTGCTATCGGAAGATATTGATAATACGAATAACATTGACGTAAGGTTTGAAGCACGTGGAGCGCGCGAAAATTTGGTTTGCGAATGATTTGCTAAAATTCTGATAGTTTGAGAAACATTTGTGATAGAAAATGAAGCAGAGATTGAAGAATGTCTTAGGAAAATAAATAATAAAATGCATCTGTAGACTGTTACACTGGGGGGGAGGGGGATGATTGCATGGGCCACCCCCCCCCCCTCCGGATCTACGCCCATCATGCCTTTGCAGTAGTAACATCATGACTTCCGAAGATATATTTGTTCCAAAAGTCTCTTCAGCTGGATGCCAATCAAAACCAGTATGTAACCTGTGAAATTAAAGCTAATGTCAACTTGAGTTGTTTTTGTTTTCCTTCCCATGCTACCCTGACAACCTGATGACCGTGCCTGAATTTCCAAGCAGAAGAAGCAATGTTGGACCCAACTACTCAATCACTGAAACCATTTTAAAGCTATGCGTCCTCCTGCTCACATACATGTAGCTCCATGATTATGAAGGCTCTAAATTGATACTTGGCAGGAACATGTACATCCAAAAGCTAGAAAAAAAATAAATGCTAAAGTGAAAAAATTGCCTTCTCAAACAGTTTTTTTTTTCAAAAAAGGCATAAACAACCCAAAATTCTATTAACCCCTTAACCTATAGCAGTTTTTTTTTTGAAAAAAAAATGCCCGTTTTTGACAATGAAAGTTGATGCATGGTTTAACATACTTTAGAAGAATATTTTCTATTAAGACCGTATTATCAAATGAAAGGTAAGAATATGAAGATTTCAATGACGTCATTTTATCATTAATATTCAAATCTATGTGGATGACGTCATTTGTTATGTTTTCTTTGTTTTTTCTTATTATTTTCTTTATTTTCGGGGGGCAAAGGGGAGGTTACAAGTTTTTTTTTTATTTGCACATTTTTCATTCAATTGTCTTTCCAATGGCACCAAATTTGTCCCAATCTGACTTATTCTGAGCGACATATGAGTGCTGTAGTAAAATTTGCTCTAAAAATCTGCCCGCAGATTCTTCTGACTGCACACACAAAAGCTATCAAATGACCAGCTAACCTTCATGCACAGCACAAGGCATGCAGACATTGTTTACAATCTGCGGTAACCTAACACGCGTGGGTCGTGAATGGAGTGTTTGACCAGGGAGTTGCTATTTCAAATAGCAACTCCCTGGTTTGACAATAAGACCACAGAGGCTACAGTAATTACTTGAGCTGTCATACACTTTGTACAGCGAGTCAATGCACTTTGGACATGAGGTGCTTGGCTTAATTTTGGCTGGATATAGATGGCAGCATACACCTTTGATTATCTATGAAAAATATCTGGCAGCTGTAAATTTTGTGAAGAATTCAAAAATGCAACCAGTTTTGCTCTAGGGGGTGGGGTTATTTTTCTAGACTTTTTGAGAAATTTGTGGTAAAAATATGCTAATTAGGTTATTTTCAAGGCAAAATATCTTGGGGAAGCAGCCAGCTATAGCCCCAACCTTTCCAGAATGTTTTTTAGATGTATTGAGGGACAGGAAAAAGGCAATGTTGGGTAGTTAGGACATAGCTTTCTCCTACAGGATTATGGGGGCCGGTTCCTGATTTTTGACCGAAATTTGCATAAATTTGAATAATAACAAACATTATTCCATATTTTTGGAAAAATTTCACCCCCATAGACCCCCCTCCCCTAAAAAATTACCATCAACATGATATCTCTGTCCTCTCTCTTTTGGTACTCAAACAAAGTCTGTAGAATGCAGGGTTGTGAAGTTAAAAAAATTAAAAATTCGTAAGTCATTTGGGGTAATATATACTCCATATAGATTATAGGTTAGTAATAAATCTTTCTACACAAGAATTGCAAATTATTTTTCTAATTCATTTAAAAAGATATCAGCTATCAAAATAAAAAAAAATGTCACTGACAGCTTTCTTCCTAAAAATATTCCGGAGTACGTTTCGTTTTTACTAGACCCGGAATTGACCCAGAATGGGAGGTTCCAGGATCGAAATTAGCCCACAAGGCAACCTGAGCTGCAGCTGAACTAGGACTTGCAGTTGATATCAGCTGAGCTGAGTCCACAAAAGTGAAAGTTTAATTAATGTTACTTTAAATCACATTCTTACTGGTGTATTATTTACAGGGTGGACCAGACTACGAAAGTTGACTCCTAAAATGACCTTCCTAATGAAATGTACTTGAAAAATAGTCTAAAAACATTTGTGTGGTATTCTGGCCGGAATGGCCGGAATCAAACATTACATCTACGAGACTTATTCCTTTTTCCTTATAAATGTATTAACATTCACAATTTGCCAATTAAACGTGCGCAGGAAGAGCACCGAGCACCGAAAAAATGTTGTTTTGAAAACTGAGAAATTTGAATCCATTTCAAGTCTTGTACATCATGCTACAAATGTTAGCGTGCTCTTTTAAGAGACTGCTACATGATCCCACTTGGTGCCCATTCCAACTGAAAGGAGGCTGGAGATTTACCCTTTTGTTTTATAAAGATCTTCGCCAGGACGATTCGATGTGTGCTTTGATTGCCCTAATAATTTACATCAAACCCATTGTGTGAACCGGCACGACAACCTAGCAAGATAAGATTTCACCACTTTCTTCCAAAACCTTAGAAGTCATATACAATGGACAAATTTTACCATTCTTGTATAACGTATCCGTCAATCCAAGCACTACAGTACAGACTTGTAGTGTGAGTACAATGTCATGAGTACGAGTACAAAATTTTGCATTAGCCCCTATGCAGAGCTTTCAAAATCTGTGAGTACTAGTACGAGTACAAATTAATTCTCATGAGTACGAGTACAGGCAATTGTGCAAACTCATGAAAAGAGTTTTTCGAGCAAAAAACAGATTTTTTCGATAAACACAGTTTATCGGGGTGGGGGGGGGGGGACTCAGTTTTTCGATAAACACAGTTTCTCGATAAACTCGGTTTTTCAATCACGTGTCTCAGGCTTCCTTCAGACCTCGAGATGCGTGATTTTTTCTCGTAGGACAGCGAGGGGAAAGTTATCAATAATTATTCATGTTATCGGAGTCGTTTGTGGTGATTATTCATAGCGTACTCCTCCTGTAAAGCCCATGTGTATTAGCCTATGCAGTGTCACATTTTGTAAGAGAAGGGAGGTTAAAGGCAGTAGGCAGTCACCCCAATCAGAGTTAGTATGCCCCGTCACTCTAGTTAATGCCCCCGTAAACTTCATAAACTAGGTGTACATTCTGAAAACGCGCTTGTTAGTCCTAAACCCCTTTTGCTATACCTGTCTGGGAGGTCTAGTATCATTTTTCTGCACCTATACTCTCCCTCCCGCCCATCTCCCTCCCGCCCATTCCCCATTGCTGGAAGCTGTTCGTCTGGATTTTCGTTCAAAATTAGTAAAAATACGATAGATGTAAAGTGCTTGGCGTCATAATCTATATTATTATTTAGATGCCAGGTAATAAGCATTATGTCATTGCCCCATTTTATATAATTGATCCAGAGCTTCCAGTAGGCCTATACAGGTATATGCTAGCATTAGATGCCAAAATAGAAGGCATTAAAGTAGTCAAAGGGTGGGGTGGGGGGGCTTCAGGAGGTTTGTTGACAACATATTCTTCTCTTAGACAACATACTTTCTACTTTCACCTAACAATATCTTAGTATTCACTAAATTATGGATATTTTCCAGCCATATATGATCAGTTCCAAAAGAATCCCAAGATAGCACCATTTTGCATCTTAGCAACCTTACCTTAACAACAATTTCTCAAAGGGGAGGAGGACACCCCTACCCTTAGGCCCCTCCCCCAGGACGGGACCTTTATGAAGTGAAAAAGGAATGATCCCCACTGCTGTATCAGGGAGGTGTTATTAGGTGTTACAATACCTAATAACACCTCCCTGGCTGTATCATACAAAAGTAACGCCCATAAAAACGAAAACGCCACTCATTTGGAAAAAGAATCAAACCAGTCGGAAATATTAGAATTCATTTAATTATGGAAATTTTCTAGCCATATATGATCAGCTCCAAAAATATCCCAAAGATAGCTCCATTTTGCATCTAAGCAACCTTAAATTAACAAAAATTTCTCAAAGGGGGAAGGTCAACCCTTCCCCCACGACGGTACCTTTGTGTAGTGACAAAGGAAGGATCCCCACTGCTGTATGTAAACGCAGGGCGCATAAAAATGGTGCAATTTACGCGCCACCATTCAGTTGGAAAAACATATCCATCCAGTCGGAATTTGGGACCTTCACACCCCCCAAACATATGATCCTAGCTACGGTCCTGAGCCGAGGACCTTGTTTCCTTTATTAAACAGACTTTAAGTGATTTCCCCAATTGAGATTTTTGGTGATGATCACCCCCAAGTACTTAATAGAGTCCCCCCCTCGTCAGATTAACCCCGTTGAGGGTATACTTAAAAATTCTGGGACTATGTTTCCTAGTAACAGACATAAGATTACACTTTGCCGGATGAAATCTCATGCCTCAGGTTTTGACCCATTGGCCCAGGCAAGTAATGTCTCTCTGCAGCTCGCTGCAGTCACTGTGATCTTCAGTGACCTTATAACAAACACAATCGCCACCGAGCAATCTAATTTCAGAAGAAGCAGCTTCGACAATATCGTTTATATATGACAGCATAGGCGGCTCTAAGAAATATTTTTTTTTTGGGGGGGGGGGGGGACAAACTCAAGTCCGTATTCAGGGAGGTTCGGAAGACCCCCTGAAGTATTAATGGTCAGCTCCGGATAGTACATTAGGAGTATGGTTATTATTATCTTATTACATGTAGTTTTCAAAAGCTCTTCCAAAACCTCTTCAGGGAGTCAGTCATGAGCTGATTACTTTAAAAATAAATACAATCATATCAGCCGATCGCTACTCCATAAGGGTGGAGTAAGAGGCAGGTAATAAAATGGGCAAAGAGGCTTGATCCATTTGTATAAAATGAGCCCCACCGTTAAATATTTTGTTGTTTCTCAGTTTCATTGTGTCACAATATTTTTCAGCTTTGCCAACAAGCCATAAATGTTGTTTTTCTGGAAATTTCGAGCATTAAGAAACTTGAAAACGATGAAATGCAGGGGCGGATCTAGGATTTCTGAAAAGGGGGGGGGGCGAAGTTGTTCGACCTGCGATTGATAGCACTATACCATCTAAGCGGAGCGCCAGCATCGGTTGGCGCGGAGCGTACAAGAAAATTTTTGACAAAACAGACCTCCCAGATCGCCGGAAATAGCACTTCCCATGTCTTATTTTGGCATTTTCTGCTTCATATAATTTCATGTCTCAACTCTCAACACATTAATTTTTCCACAAGTTATTAACAGAAGACAGTTATCATAGGTACAGTGCCTTACTACAATGCATCCTGTTCAAGGCGTCTAATCAGATCTTTAGTAGTCATGTTCTAATTTGGTGAATATTGAAGGACTTCCTTGAGAAATTTGTGACCCATATCTTAGTTCGACTTGATTCCAGGACACAGGTACCTTGCATTGACATGTGGGCGTAAATGTACGTTTTATCACGTGCATGTCCCCTCTGCAAAATTTCTTGTTTTGCGTGGACTCAGTGAGAAAGTGAAAATGACCCAAGATGCACGAGACTTGGCAGCCCTGTCATTGTCTTAAGGATGTTCCAATCCATGCCTTCATAACAATTAATAAGACAGAAGTTTACTGGTACGTTGTGCTTATAATGTTCATAAGTGATACAACGTGGATTGTGAGGATTGCGCGCGAAGTGCGCCGAAATTTGGAGGTATGCTTCAATGCCAAAATGAAAAACCTGCACGCGGGCTCAGCCAGGGGTGGTGATTTGATTTGCCGACATGGGGGGAATCGGCCTGACTGGGGGCCAGCTACTCTAAGTCCCGACAGATGCAATGGTTTGCCGAACTCAAAATATAAGGCGCGCGAACCGCGCCGAAAAAATTGGGTTTATATTGAATTTTCATTCAGGAAAGTTGAAAAAGTTTGGGCTTTTATTGAAGAATCTGGACAAACTAAGAAAGGTCGTCCTCGGGGATTACATTCTTCATCTTACCCATTAAGGATCTCCTACGAAACTGAAAAATCTTTTTCTTACAAAATATGTTTGACACGATGGCGAGGCTGAAGAAAGAATCTTCCAAAAGTTAGGAAAAAGAGGAAAGAAATTCGCAACGATGCATTTTCGTTTTTCTCTAGAATCACGCCTACACGGAAGAACAACATTTGTGGAAACGTTGAAATCCAGTATGTTTGAAACAGGGGCGTTACCACTAGATAGAACCATAGATGAAAGCGCGCGTAGCGCCAGAAAATTTTTTGAAGTTGTAGAAAGAATCGTTACAGAACTTACTGGCTACGGGCCTGATAAACAGATGTTTGGAATATTTTCTGAGTATATTTATGTCTTCACCAATATTAGTCTATATAAAATTTTTGCGCAATTTTGTGGAGCTCGGAAAAATTTGGGGAAGGGGGGGGGGGTTAAAGCGCCCTAGCTCCCATAGAACTGTGTCTGGTATAATTACCTTAATAATGTTCATGAGATTGATTGTATATCGTGACGCATGTGCTCGAAGCGCGTCCAAATTTTCATTAAATAAGATTTCCATAATAAAACCTGCATTCAGAATCTGCATCGAGGTACTTTTAATTGCCCACCAAACCAATATGCCACTCAAAAGGCTTTTACCTGGTAATGTGTACACAGCTTTTAACTTCTGCTGTTGTGCTTCTCCGAAAGTTGCTATTGGAAGATATTGATAATAAGAACGACACTGAGGTAAGGTCTAAAGCGATGAGCGCGTGAAAATTTTGAGAGTTTGAGAAGAATTGGCGAAAAAAGGACAACTTTGATTTGATTTTACGTGAGGAAAATAACGCCTGGTATTATTCTCACTTGGTCTAGTTGGAAAATATAGTGCTAGACTGAGACATCAGAAATTCCAACTGGCATTTCAGATTTTCCGACTATCGTCGCTCTGACGAACTTTGGGGTCGCGACGGCCCTGCCTCGGCTTGTTACGTAAGAACCTTTCTTTTTGTTCCAAGGAAGTTAAACTGGCAGCTTATAAAGGTAAGTTAGGCCTGCAGGTGTACTCATGTCCTTAACTGGATGTCTCACCGTAGAAGAAGAAGAAGAAGAAGAAGAAGAAGAAGAAGAAGAAGAAGAAGAAGAAGAAGAAGAAGAAGAAGAAGAAGAAGAAGAAGAAGAAGAAGAAGAAGAAGAAGAAGAAGAAGAAGAAGAAGAAGAAGAAGAAGAAGAAGAAGAAGAAGAAGAAGAAGAAGAAGAAGAAGAAGAAGAAGAAGAAGAAGAAGAAGAAGAAGAAGAAGAAGAAGAAGAAGAAGAAGAAGAAGAAGAAGAAGAAGAAGAAGAAGAAGAAGAATAAGAAGAAGAAGAAGAAGAAGAAGAAGAAGAAGAAGAAGAAGAAGGAAGAAGAAGAAGAAGAAGAAGAAGAAGAAGAAGAAAGAAGAAGAAGAAGAAGAAGAAGAAGAAGAAGAAGAAGAAGAAAGAAGAAGAAGAAGAAGAAGAAGAAGAAGAAGAAGAAGAAGAAGAAGAAGAAGAAGAAGAAGAAGAAGAAGAAGAAGAAGAAGAAAAAACCAACCCCAACCCCCCAAGCAGTTGACCTCCGAATAGTTTCAGTCAGCGTCATCATTCTCTGTCAGTATATGTCACACCGAAATGCCAGGCCTGCTAGTAGCCATCAACTGCTCTACACGTTTAGTGGACCCGATTCATACCTCACTTGTATACAGGTATATCGTTACACAAGTCAAGTAATAACACTGCCAGGGAGTTGCAATGAAGCAAGCATTTCAGACGATGTACGAAGTAGGAAAACGTCAAGAATAATCACGACAAACGACTCCGATAACATGAATAATTTTCCCCTCGCAATACTACGAGAAAAAATCACGCATCCCGGTCAGACGGAAGCCTGAGACAAGTGATTGAAAAACTGAGTTTGTCGAGAAACTGTTTATCGATAAACTCGTTTTTTCGACCGAAAATTAAGCAGAGTTTCTCGAAAAAATCTCAGTGTTTTTCGCTAGATAAACTGAGTTTTTCACGAAAAACCGATCAGTGAAAAAAAAACTTGTTTTTCGAATTATTGCACATTTAGCTTGCCATACACGTCGCGCTACCTTGACAACATACAGCATTCAGTTTTCAGTTAAGTTCACCCCAGTTCACCCGTCTATCGGCCTACACTACAGTACGAATACCATCAGACTATCCCGAAGGAGCACCGAGAATTCCCTGAAGTGAAAGGTTATCGGAAATTGTCATATTCGACAAAGCAAAAAGTTATGGTGAGTTTTTGTTTTGGAAACTCACTTTTCCGAAGTACTTCGGACACACAGGTTTGATTGGCTTCCGAGTCTGGATTTTCAAGGCTTAGCCTAACGCTGTAACGTTAGGCCTAGCCTAACGTTAGGCCTAGGAGGCCTCACAGGCGCCCCTTAACAGTGTATAGTATACCATATACTATGTAGTATATATAGACGGAAAGGTATGTCACAAATCTCCCAGCTCGAACTGTAACTGTTCTACAGCCTTCAACTGCCACAAATGCTCATAGTAAGTGCAAGCCCTTCCACTTTTCAAATGGTTTTCAAATTTTATGAATTTCTATGTTCAAAAATCTTGCATATTAATGCTTACATGTATCTGTAAGATTTGTAATAATCAAAGCAAAACATAACTGACAAATTCTGGAAGAAATTCAGAAAGTTAAGAGAACTTGAGAGAATATTTTAGGAGTATTTTATTATATAGCGTGGAAGTGCTGAATGCTCTCTATCAGCAGCCACCATCCTCTGACTGTTACTCCATCGAAATTTCATCCTTCAGACAATGCCAAGTGAAATTATTTGGGAAAAAGAGCTGCCTTGAGGTACCTAATGATCAAAAGTCTCGACACAGACAAATGTGGCGAGAAAAGTGCAGTAATTGTGCCAGAAACGTAAGTTGCTTGTTCGAGCTGGGAGATTTGTGACATACCTTTCCGTCTATATATATAGTGACATGACCTAATAAGGCCACTTTTGAATGTCGTGCATCGATACAGTCAACAAAGCGCGTCAAAACTGCTGTCACAATCAGTGCGTCAATTTTTGATGCAGCACGCGCATATAGCAAACTCCCTTGCTAATGCGCGTGAACCTGTTTTTCAAGCACTTGCACGCTAAGATATGCAGCTCAAATTGAACGCACAAACTGCCTACACTGGAACCTGTACAAACAGCTCTGTACAAAAATTGTAAACAGCGCCCGCTGGCCTTATTAGGTTACTTCTGATTTTAGGCTTGAGCTGGAAACGCAGAACTTGTCGTAATGGTATCTCTTGAAAGGAAAAATCTGTGGTAAAGATTTATAGCTCTCAAATAAGGTCAAGTCCGCCAAAACTTTTTCAGGTACAAACAGATTCACATTCTTTTGTTTTGTTTTTTAAAAACGAAAACTTTCTTAGAGTGGCCTTGTTAGGTTGTGCCATCATACTATAGTATATGGTATACTATACAATGTTAAGGGGCGCCTGTGGGAGGCCTGGGCCCGGCCCCACAGGCGTTCCGATTATGTACACTATATATATGCCTAGGCCTTTATATAGTAACAAGGTATATCACCTTTTAGGAGGAGACTCAAAGTTTGGCCCATTTTTACATTATTACGTTCTCTGCGAAACTCACTGTCACTGATTTCTTTCAATCACGTCGTTCGATGGTTAAAAACATCTAGCCTAGGCTAGGCCACAGGCGCCCCTTAACATTGTATAGTACACCATATACTATGTATTATATAGACGGAAAGGTATGTCACAAATCTCTTAGCTCGAACAAACAACTTACGTTTCTGGCACAATTACTGCACTTTTCTCGCCAAGTTTGTCTTTGTCGAGACTTTTGATCATAAGGTACCTCAAGGCAGCTCTTTTTCCCGAATAATTTCACTTGGCATTGTCTGAAGGATGAAATTTCGATGGAGTAACAGTATGAGGATGGTAGCTGCTGAGAGGAGAGCATTCAGCACTTCCACACTATATAATAAAATACTCATAAAATATTCTCTAAAGTTCCCTTAACTTTCTAAATTTCTTGCAAAATTTGTTTAATTATGGTTCACTTTTTATTATCGCAAATCTTGCAGATATATATTAGCATCAATATAAACAATTTTTGAACATTAAATTTCATAAAATTTGAAAACCTTTTGAAAAGTGGAAGGGCTAGCATTTTCTACAAGCACTTGTGACAGTTGAACTGTAACTGTTATACAGTCTTCAACTGCCACAAATGCTCATAGTAAATGCAAGCCCTTCCACTTTTCAAAAGGTTTTCAAATTTTATGAATTTCTGTGTTCAAAAATCTTTCATATTAATGCTAATATGTATCTGTAAGATTTGTAATAATCAAAGCAAAACGTAACTGACAAATTTTGCAAGAAATTCAGAAAGTTAAGAGAACTTTAGGGAATATTTTAGGAGTATTGTATTATATAGTGTGGAAGTGCTGAATGCTCTCTATCAGCAGCTACCATCCTCATACTGTTACTCCATCGAAATTTCATCCTTCAGACAATGCCAAGTGAAATTATTCGGGAAAAAGAGCTGCCTTGAGGTACCTAATGATCAAAAGTCTCGACACAGACAAATTTGGCGAGAAAAGTGCAGTAATTGTGCCAGAAAAGTAAGTTGTTTGTTCGAGCTAGGAGATTTGTGACATACCTTTCCGTCTATATATACTACATAGTATATGGTATGCTGTACAATGTTAAGGGGCGCCTGTGGGCTAGGCCTAACATCTCTTTGGACACAACTTGGGCCATAAAATCACTTCTAGGCTAGTCAGAATTATTCGTTAAAAATGGTACGTCGGGGCTACAGGACAGGCCAAATTCACAGAGCAGGTAACGAACGATTGTAGCCTGTGTAGCTATCTATGCAGTCTCGAAAGTGAAAACACGCGGTGCAAAGTAAAGCGAAGCAAAAGATCGTACAGTCACTTTGGGGATAGATACGGGTAGCGCCTCATTCGACAAATCCTATGTAACATACGTTTTCATTTGCTAATAGTTAAGCACACCTTTAGTGTGCTATCTTTCCGTGTTATCTTTTGGAATACCATTTATACCGTACAGAAGTGGTAAAAAGGAATAAGCATGTGTATCTTCTGCATGATGGCCCAATAGATCAAGTTTTACTAATTCAACTTCAACTCTTTGCAATTTAAAAGGTTCGAACGTGTTGTGGTCCTTATGCAAAGATGACATGGAGGCAATTTTAGGGTTAATCTTCCGTTTAATGCGTCCCACTGAAAGTGATGATTGACTAAAAAATAATCAAAGATCAAACATATATAATACTAGAATGCATCTTTCACCTTATACTTCTTAACTCGATCTACACTTCACATAACTAATGTCATGCATCCATATACCATCACATTAACTGTGAATGCCACATAACATACTCTTACTCACAAACACTGAAGATACAGATGTGCCAAGAAGTAACTACTTGACATTCTGCGCGAAGTAATCTTTTAAGCCTCTTTGGCCGCGCAGACAAGTTTGCACGGGATTACCCGCAGACATTCTATTGTCCATTCCTGGCAACTGACATCGATACCCCTGTGGTTTTCACGAAACAAAAGAAGGCTTATAGGCGTGAGTGCAGAGTTCCTTTTCAAAGTTTTTTCTTGTACACAATGCCCAAAAGAAACAGTGCCGGACCTCAGTGTGTTCGTATCTTTATTAAACTGAAAAGAGTTCCGAGTTTGCTTCAGAACGGTCACCAAAACAAACGCAAAGAGAATAAGAACTCACACGATTGAAAGGCATTACCATGCAACACTTGTTGTGTACACAGCAGTTTTACTATACTAAAGCATGCGGTATCGAGAATGTCAAGTGTGACGTCATGCTGTAGCGATTTGTAACGTGTTTGATTTCAGTGGGCGTAGCGAGACGTCACACTTAATGTTTTCTGTTTATGTCTGTCCTGTCCGGGAATTTTTCATAGTGCAACGAGAGCACATGGTACATGGTACAATTTGAGAACAGGCCAACATGAAAACGTTTTCATTCAAGGAAGAGTGGTAACATTTAACTGTGGCACATCCCGGATTTTCCAACTTCGGGCACCAGGGCAAGTACGGCCACATGACAACTGCCCCCCCCCCCCAAAAAAAAAAATAAGAAAAGTGCGACGTATTCCCTCCGATTCATTATACTTTACTTATGATGTCGTCCGTTGTTTTTTTTTTCTTCATTTTAACGAGCGCTCCAGTAAATAATCTGCGAAAATCTTGCAAAGAATTTGACTGGCATGCAATGATTTGCTGAAGTTACTGTACAACATCCATGGACTTGAAAGCAACACCTCGTTTCCACCGGAAAATGGTGGGAATGGCACTTGTGTGGCCTATATACTTAGACTTGACAATATGTTTCTAATTGTGATTTCTTACCGTAGAGACTACGGAGGTGATCCAGCGGTTTCCGAACTCTTGTAATCCAAATAAATTCTGTAGAAATTTTGTATAAATCCAAGTACAAATTCCCAATGGAACTCTCCGCCCTAAAACGTGTGCTGGGACTGTGGGAATTATGACAATTTTCAATGCTAGATGCGACTCGGGCCGCAGTAACAACCATGGCCCCGTAGTATGTTTACCAAAGATAACAGCAAACCGAAGCATGTCTCAAGAACAGTAAAAGTTTAAAGACTGTCCAAAAACAAAAATCAATTTGCCTGCAGTATATATCTTTCAAATTTTTGTCGGCCTCGGTTTCATTTTTATTAAAACTATGCATGCACCGTCCCGACACGCTGTTACTAACAAGGCTTTGAGTTCAATCCAGTTTGGGTGAATACATTGTTAACTCCCCATATGAATGCACAGGCCCTGCCGTTTGCTAGTAACTTTTTATGTATATGTGCCGCGCAGTTGTGTATTAGCTGCAGTATGGGCTGTTGGCCCTTCCACGTGTAGTGCTGTAATTGTGAAACGTTGTTGTGTGCGATGATGACCATAATTTCACGAAAGATGGAAAATTCCTGCATAATACACCCCGAAATGCACAATTTTCATTGGCTTTTGGACAGTGAACTTTTACGTACGAAGGTGAACGGTCCGCCCTACACACACGATCTGCGTGACCTGACTGTGATGCTTTGTAATGCAGTGCTTCCACTTTTTCCATCTAAATCAAGAAATCCTGAAGCAATTCTGTCAGTGACGAGTTAAATGCTAAAAGAAACGTTTAGGTACTAACAATATGAATGTTGCGAAGTAAACTACACAAGTATTCTGGAAGGTTAAAAATCTAAAAAGCCAAATTACCAAACTTTACGGCAAGTTGGATGGACCATGCATGGAGTTACCGCGGTAGTATCTGCATGGTTGTACGGTCAAAGCAAGGAAAAATGAGTTTCGCTTGTGGAAGTGCTTCACTCCCAAACATGTTGGTTCATGCCGCGGCCCTTTGCACGTAGACTTAGTTCTTCGTGAATGGGCGCGGCTACAGTAAAATTCCCAGGTACCGTCCTCGCACATAGATTTGGTATGTGAAATCATAATACTTCCCCTGCAACGTTAACATTGCGGGGATCATCAGTGGCTCGCTATAGCTCGAAAGTTTGAACTACGTGTACTGTTTTCTGTATCATTTCTGTACAGTTTTTACTTCTGGACCATGATTTACTTAGAAGTTTCACAAACTAGCAAAACAACCGACTTGGCTTACGGTTGGCCTACTAAGAAATAAAAAAATTGCGAAATTTAATTTAGAAGAATAGGCCGGTGTGTGTAGACTTTGGAGGGCTGCATACTGTGTTCAAAGGCGAGACTGCTGGGGGAAAGGGATTAAGGGGAAGGGATTAAGGGGAAGGGATCGAAGAAAAGAAGGGGTTGGTAGGAGTGGGGAGCTAAAGAATCAGTTCAAGGGAAAATGCAGTCACGGTCACCCCACTTTTGCTTAGTGTACCCAGGTATCCTATTTCATGAATGGCTGTTGAAAACCATGTAACAATATTTTCTCACTTAATTGTGAAAATCACGCAAATTACGTAACTCATTGGTTTACCGTACATTGATGCAATATTTACGTTCTGAAACATCCTGAAAGATACCTGAAAGGAAATTTTATGAGGGTAGTTTTGTGATTTAGCTGCTGTTTCAAAATAAGTTTGGACAATTGTACCGCAATTTTCATCTTTCTTCCATGGATATTACACTGGATTAATATACTGGATTACATACGTCGATTTCTGGATTCGCTGATTTCTTCAATGTTTCATAAAAAGGTAAGCTCTAATTTTAACTTTGTTGGTGTTAAAGGCAAGGTGCAGCAACTTCCCGACATTGCTCAGCCTAAAGACTTAACGCATCTTTGTGATGTTTTTGTCCTTCTTGAATTGCTCTTTCTTTTGAAAGAAAACCTCAAGGCAAAACACAGGTGTTTGAGCCTGGTGGGGGGGGGGGATGCACCCTCTCCCAGAACTTGAAAAAACCTAACAGCTTAGGCCGATGTAAGAAAACTCGTACAAATTGTCTTGGGGAGAAAGATTTCTTTCTAGCAAGCACAGCTTACCCCGCCCGTCGTCCGCGAAATAGAAAAGGAAGCTTTTATTACCGGTAAGACCCTACCGCATTCGGGGACAACTGGATGGGGAAACTCAAGCACTGCCTTTCGTTGGGGATGGGCAGTTCATTGCAAGATACCAAGGCCTATTTATTTTTATTAAGAAGTGCTTTTGCAAAGACGTGAATGTGAGAAGGGAAGAATCGTTGTGTGATTTATTTTTCCTGTTGCTAATATGCTTGTTTTGAAACTTGTATGGGACTACGTGTCAAGTCGAACCTTCTCTTTACCTTTGCCCCGCCTAGTTCATGCGAACTTTATGGGCAGGTTGGGAATGAAAGATGATTGAGAGTTGTGCGGAGGATGGAATTCTGATGAATTTGCGTTGATTTTGGGTGGGGTTAACTTGGTGCACAGGGTCGTGGAGACGGGGGCGGGAAGAGGAGAGGAAGACTTGAGAACATTTGAGCCAATTTTCATGAATGCAGTGAGAGTGGGGAGATTTGTGGGTGTGTTGTGAGGGACGTAAATAAGGAGACAGCCCAGGCCTACGCTCGGAAGCTTTTCGCGGCCCAGGCTGCCGTGAGAAGGGTGTGTGGATGATGGGTGTGCGAGTTAGGTGTGTGGTGTAGGTGTGCAGGCAACCAGGACCTAGGCCCTAAGGCTTTTCGCGGTCCAGGTTGCTGGGTGGTGTATGATTAGTATGTTACGTTGCACCTGGGGAGGTGTAGAGTAGAGGAAGTGAGTATTCTAACAATTGTTGGTATCTACTTGCTACAGATAATTTGTGAATCGATTTCTCTGTCTTGTCCACCCAATTTTCATTAAGAGGAGTCGATACTTCTCACACCACAATCACAGAGGTGGCGCCAGGATTTGCCCAACAGGGGGACCAAGCTGTGGCTTTGTGTCCAGTGTGCATCGTAACAAAAAATAATGTAAAAGTTTTTTACTTCAACTTCTTTACTGTAAAGTACCTAAACCATCTGTTCAAATTTCTCGTTAACTGCATTCTAGCTACTCTTATGAAAAATGCAGTATCTACTGTATACAGTTTCTTCGTGATCATGACAGTAAAAATCTTTCTTATGCATCTCTTGGGCCGAGATTTCACCCGTACAGTACCGGTAACTATGTACGGTACGATACGGCACACACTGCATGTCGTTACCACATACGTATACAAGAATGTTTGTTCGTAGCCTGGATATTCCCGACGATATGTTGTGCCGAAGCAGTGCACGTGACTGTGGCACGCTCCACTTTAGCAAAATGGGGTATACTAAAAAAAGGAGGATAATATTTTGCTCTTTTTTTTCATGTTTGGAAACTTTGTACGCAAAAAAATTTGCAAATAGTTTGAATATCAATGAAAAATTATGAGCAACATAAAGATAGGTACCATTTTAATATTTAAGGAGTAACAGGATAGAAGTAACAGGAAAGAAAATTTTTTCCTGTGCACACGGCGCAAAGTATCCCTTGAAAGAATGTGCACAATGCTACAGCTGGCAAAGTGAATTTTGTTTCCCAAAAAGTATCTCCACTAAGAATACGAAGTTTGAGCGATTGATTTGATACAAGAGAATGTTATTTTGGTTAAAACATTTGCATAGCTTATCCATACATAACTATATTGCCAAAATTTACTTCTTTAGATAATGGAAGCATGTCATCTTAATTTAAGTGCAAACACTATTGAAATTTGTTTTATTAACGATGTGCATTACATTTGTATGATACAGTATATGCAATCTACTGAATGCATGAGTCTTTCAACCTTTTAAAAAGTGGGTTAGATGTTGGCAGATGGTTTAATGTACAGTGTACTAATAAACCTACAGTAGGTTACTAGTTTGAATGTATCTATTTGTGGCCGTAGAGACACCTTCATACATGTTCTCCCTTTGAATGAGAAGGCTCTATTTCCATTGAATTTAGTCTGGGTGCAGTATCGATTATTCTATTGTCCCTTCTTTTGTAGCTCGAAAGTGCGAAACTTGACATTGTCTCTTTGAAGCCACTGCTCTTTCCGGCTTAACTATTGAGGTGACAACCACAAAGTTAAGAAGCTTAAAGTTTCCACGAAGATTCGCGCAGATACCTATCTTTTAACAATACATACTCCCCTGCGATGGTTGCAGTGAATTCGTGGATCGTGGGCGTGATCAGGTAGTTACTTTTTGGCACATCTGTACATGTACACATAGCCTGCTTGAAGTTACGCATGTGAGAAAAGAACCTGACACTGGAATTCTAACATGGAGGTGAGTACTTCTAAGTATGTTTCACACATCACAGCTGTGAACACCCTCCCTTCAGTAAATTCTCATACCAAACATAGCTCATTCATGAACCTAATAACCAAGCCATAAATTTATGTTTATATGTAGGCATATGTATTAATCACACAGCACAGCAGTGAGCAATCTAACCATATCTTAGTTATCCTGAGAACAGCTTTCCTTTTTCATGAAACTGCAGCCTGGTTTAAACATTTTATGAATACACAATCTGATGGTTGCATTAACCTTAATGAAACTTGTACACACATCACTTTGATAAACTGTCAGAACTGAACATGTCAATAAATTTTCAGACTTACTGTTCTTGTAGTAACCCAGTAATACCAGGATTTAAGAACAATGAAAGCTTACAGGCCATCAACATATCCTGCAGTAGCTTCCAGAACATGCAATAAATAACAAATGTTTAAATAAAACTCCCTAAAGCACTACTTCAGCCTCCTCCAAGTAATCACCATTCCTAAAGTACCTTAACAACAGACATTATCAAAAACATGGGAAAATCACAGATTCCAGGCCCCTTTAAATGTGAGGACTACAACCATACTATTCCACTGACGACGGGTGAGTGGTGTGTGGGTTCCTTGACAATTACACCTTACTTATCAATGGAAAAGCCACGCAGGGTTCAACTGCCCCCCAAACCATGGCATAGGTACATGTCACTCGCACCCCGAAGTGGTCAAAACACTTGCTTCAGCTGTATGATGCAGAGCTGGTAACCCCAACTCCTCCAAAACTAAGAACATTACTTATAGCAAACAAACATGCTTGCCGAAGCAAGAACAACAACTTATTCTCACCGAAACAATTTCCCCACCTCCAATAAGGACCAAGAGTGACAGCTGACCATCAACACCATACACTGAGGATATAAACAATGCAATAATAAATGAATCATTTTCAGGACGGAAATATAGCAACGCCACATAAATCATTTCACAGAAATGAAGTCTTAAGGATGTTCCAATCCGTACCTTCATAACAATTAATAAACCATAAGTGCTTCAACATAGCTTAAGTGATTCTAGAATAGCGCCCCCACACTGGCTAAGAGAACAACGTGACACCTGTGCTAGCTGAAGGCACAGCTAGGCCTATGCACGTGAATGCACAGATTAATGTAACATGCCTGCCAACAACAACAAACTGCAGGCTCCCTACTGGCTTGTCCTAAACAACACAACTCATAGTATACATATTCTGGCTCTTTAATATCTCTTATACAATAGAATTTACATTTAACTGTTACTTGAATACATTTTTCAATACGATCACGTAAATCTGGAACCAGCTTACATTACTAAGTGACATGGCTCCACACAGAACCATCTAGGCTAACGGTCCATTGCCTGCTACACAGTAATGGTAGTCTCACTACTCCTCTCTACTACACCACGAACTTAGAACACTAAACTTCATAAATAAGTAATGTTGACATACCTAGGATACGTCGAAATACTTGCTACTATCTTCTGGCTCAGTCGCAATCAATTCTTCTGTGGCTTTAAAACACAGCCCCCCAAAATGCCTAATAAAGACCGGCACAACGTGACTGCTGCCGAGTAAGATGGCTACCACGGCAACAGTGCCAAACTCCCTTACACTTCAACTTCAATTCACCCTGAACATCTGCAACCAGAAAGAGGGCGCTAAAGACAAACTCCACAAAGTAACAAAACAAATTTGGCCTCAACAGAATGGTTGACTTAACAATTAGCCAATCACAACGCATGTTATTTAGGATTTGTCGAATGAGGAGCTACTCGTATCAACAGGCGTTCGAAACATTACGTACATATATACTACACACTAGTATATGTACGTAATGTTTTGAACGCCTGTGCCTGAAGATCTGTCCACAAAAGCGACTGTACGATCTTTTGCTTCGCTTTACATTGCACTGCGTGTCTTCGCTTCGAGACTGCATAGATAGCTATGCAGGCTACAATCGTTCGTCATCTGCTCTGTGAATTTGGCCTGTCCTGTAGCCCCCGACGTACCATGTTTTTACGAATAATTCTGACTAGAAGTGATTTTATGGCCCAAGTTGTGTCCGAAGAAATGTTAGATGTTCTTACCCATCGAACGACGTGATTGAAAGAAATCAGTGAGTTTCGCAGAGAAGGTAATAATGTAAAAATAGGCCAAGCTTTGAGTCTCGTCCTGAAAAGTAACATACCTTGTTATTATATATATTGTATATAATGCTCGGAACGCCTGGGCCTAGGCCTGTGTTAGCCCAGTCAGACTTGGTCAACTGTCCGCAAAATGGATCTGGTCTCCGCTAACGTTTAGAAAGCCTAATAGATTATCCTAGGTATAGTTTCTCATACTGAGTTAAGATCAGTCATCCAGTAGCAAGATCAAGTTTGTACAGATTTTTGGTACAAAGTTCTGCAGAATACCCCGTCCCTTCAAATACCTCACCCACATTGGAAAGCTTGTAATGGTGTGCAGGGGATTTTAATAATGGCCAAGAGAATTGCGTGGCCGATACTATCTAGTTCGCAAGTTCGCCCCCAACCAGTTTGCCCCCAAGCGATGACCAGTTCGCCCCCAAAGACCTACCCATTTGCCCCCAAGTGCCGACCATTTCCCCCCCTAATTTATTTGCAATATACAGTTGTGTTCCGTCCCAACTGAGAGTCGTCCGCGTCGCTGACGAAATGGGCACTTTAGGGACGTATTGGACAGGTTAGGGACGATGTGGACGAAATAAATAAGTGTGGAAAACTCGGGGCAAAAATGGAACGGTCCAAATAATTGTGAAGGGGACGATGTTGTCAACAATAGGCCACTTCTAATCCGATTACACTGAAGTAGCTGTTGCCGGCTTTCAATGCATAGCTAGACCAAAACGTGAAACTTGATACAAAAGAATTGGTTACATGTTTTGAATAGGACTTTGAAGGAAGTGAACTTCATTCTAGAAAATCGATATGAAGCCAAATGTTTTAACAGCCTACAGTAGACTGGCTAGGGATATTTGATCGTTACAATTTTTTCGTGCGTATTCTGATAGGTACAGTACCTTATATTTTGAATGCATTTCAGCATTTATATTTTAGCTTATGCTGTAGACTGATAGAACGTACGTGCAGCGTTAAGATGGTGACCAATTTAAAGTTCCGTTATCGTTATCTCAATACATGAACATATTACAACATACTGTACAACAGGCCATGCTTGCCGAAAGCCTATTGAGCGATATGGCTCCTTAAGTTTTGCTAGACGTTTCCACAACGTAATAAAAAAGACCTGTGAATAAAGTTCGCCGTTTGAGTAATAACCGTTCTAAAAATTGTTGCCTTTTCCGCATTTTTTTGACTATTAAAGATATGGTGTGAACTTCTGTTTTCTGTTTTGCTAAATATTCCAAGTTGTCATGTTTGCCTCTTTACGGTTTTTATGCTTTTCAAAAGTATGTTCATTCAAGGGTAACATGCCTTTACTGTATCAGGTCAAGTACAGTCTACAGAGAAATTATTTAAGAGTTTATTTCCAAAGTTCGCTTCCTTTGTTGCTTGCTCATAAAATTTGCATATTTTTGGTTTAATCTTACGCACGCAATAACCTCCGAAAGTGCTGCGTCACAATTTTTAAACCAAAAGTTCGATCTCCGCAATTTGCAAAGCAAACCGGCGGGCCGCATCCCGTACTCAAAATAAAATGGGCCGTTCACCCCTTCCTTAACCGCATATCCCCCCCCCCCCCATTGCCTTAATAGCATCACGACAATGAACTACAAATAAAGTTGTAATCAATGAAAGAGATAAATTTATCATTGTTGAACAAACAACAAGGCTGAACTTAAGACTTGATGCAAAGTTCATAATTCTTCTGAACTATCAGATATCAGGCTGACAAGTAGTTGGACGACTGAGTTGTTACGTTAGCACTATTGATTATCGGAATACACACCAAACAACTTGTTTACTTTAAGGAGTGAGCTGTCTTCCTGCTCTCTGGTTTAAAGGGTAACAGATCTCGGCATGAACAGTAAAAAGTCTTCCAAGTTTTCTCTAGCCCGTCCTCCTACCACACAGGCTGCAGTAACCAATAAGGAGTTAGTATTACTGGAGGCTATATCCGCACAGTACAGTTTAAGAGCAGTCTGCTGTGCATCGAGTACACCACTGACTGCATAACTCATCACTGATCAGAGTCAAATTATTGTTTAAATTAATGTCAATCAAAGTGTGGTCACCAATTGTTAATACAGGTATAGGGATATTCCTAAATATGTTTGGATGATGCAACGGCCCCTTTTACAGCTTCTCTGCTTTATGTCTAAGATCATTTATCCTTTTCTGCCAGTTATCAACCAAACAGATAAAGATCTGAAGGCTAAGTGCTTGATAATGTTCCGTTTAGTCTCCGTTTTGGGAAGGTGACCCCATTTGGGAGGAGTTTCGTTTGATTTTTGTCCATCCTCTTCGGTCAATGGGAGCTCTCTGCCATGATTCAATGCCCTTCTCGGCATTTTGGCTAAGATCATGTACAGTATCCGCTCTTTTCAGTCAGTCTAGAATGAATCCAAGCAGGGCAGACCCATAGGTTAGATGTATTAAAGCTGAGGGGTTTTATCACTGCTCAGTCCCCTGTACAGCCGGATCAACCCCTAGGCACAGACTGCACAGTAAGCAGTGCCTACATGCCCCAAAATTTTAGGCCCTTGAACGATTGACCACAAACTTACCTATCACCTCCTACAATTTTTTAGCCTTCTTCCAGGAACTACTTCAATCGTCAAATTTTTCAAATTAACGGTTTGAAAGTTTTCAGTGTTTGACCTCTGTTGACCTCAGATGACCTTTAGTCTCCATAGAGAACAATCAGTTTAATCACCTTTAATCATGGGTCTACAAGCAAAGCACAAATGGCATCCATGACTCCTCACTTATGATATCATGGTTACAGAAGTTTTAGGTATATAACCCATGGTGACCTCAGATGCCCTTTGACTGCTGCCAGAAATGATTGGCCTCATCTTCTTAATATAACACACCTAAAAGCTGGTATTAAAAGTATCCATGATCCCTATTTTGGGGTATTGTGCTACAACATTTTGCATACTTGATTGCTGGTGACCCCAGACTACCACTGCAAATAACAGGTTTCATTTACTCCATTAATACAAAACAATACAAGATTAGTACAAGTATTCAAGATTCCTACCTTGAGACATTGTGTAAACAAGGTTTTCAATGCTTGACCTCTGGTATTAACTTCGATGATACTGCCTGCATCAAAAAGTGGTAGGTCCCTTGCCACAACATGATACACCCACGTACTCAGCATGAGACTCTTAAGATACCAGTACTGTGTAAACAATTATCCCAAACATTCACAAAACTGGACACACACATACATTTAAACACTCCAACACAAATACGAGTTTCTCCTTTCATGGAAACCAATTAATGAGGTAACTAAAGTTTCACAGTAATGTTTCCCATCTAACGTAAACTTAAGCAAAACCAAGAAGGGACATAAAGCCTGAGCTCCTGGTCATCGACCCACAGAATGCTCACCAACTTGAGCTGGTTTTACACTCATCTAAAATCCAAAATAAATTTGTACTCTCTTTTCCATAAAAGCACTAATAGAGAGAAATAGCTCCAAATATTATGTAATTTTGATTTTCTGTGTTACCATGTTTTGTCATTTCTGTCAACCTCTTTGTTCCAACAACCATTAAAGTAAATGATTTAATACATTTTATCAAACAGAAAAAAATACGTGAAAGCCTTAAAGGGTAAGAAAAATAGCAGAGATATGAGAAGTTTGAAATATCTTTACAAAGATTCTCTCCTTATGTAAATACTAAAAATTTAAACTGTAACAGCTTACTCATATCTATGCTTATATTTACACATTGAAACATTGCAATTTGTTTTGGCTATTATTTATACCATAATTATAATACAAGCAGCAAAATACAAAACAATCCTAATACACTACAATATTTTAACTTTAATATCATTAATGGAGTTAATAACATGGTCTGGTCTTGGGGTCCACCAATTTTTGGAGGTTACTGCACCTTTGCCTCCCACAACACAACCCTTTCTTTTTCCCTGTATAACACACAACCATGAAAGATTTTTAGTGCAACTGTTACTTAAAACATACAGAAATAGTTAGGGACCCTGCTTAAATGCTTTCTCCATTTCCACTTGTGCAAATAATTCCCCCCCCACAAAAAAGATTAAAACTGAAATACAAAGCCAGTCTCTGTGTCACAATTCTGTGCTAATCAGAAAGTATGTCAGACCAAGCTATGGAACACAAAGTGTAAAATACTGTATGTTGTACTGTTATGTGACTGTTCTACTAAAGCTAACCCAATAAGCCTACCACATAACTGCTTTCAATATGATTATACTCACTCTTACTGACATTTTTGCCAACTTCTATTTAAATTTCAAACATTTAATAAACTTTGCTGGAATGAACTTTGCAATGCTTTTCACTTCTGAGGATAGCAGGCAACCCCGCTGACTCTTAGAGCAGCACATTGAAACAGTTTATGTAAAAACAATATTATTTAACTCTTGTGTGCTAAACAAACTAATAAAACTCTTACCTGTGATGAATATCCTAAAACTATATTCAACATATGCTAGATGGTTGTACCACAGTATTTCAGAAGATACCAATGATCTGTCCAATAACACAAACAAGATACAGTCAACCCAATCCCCATTAGCTTTGTTACACACTGGCTTTTTAACCGAGTGCCTGAAGATCATTTCCTTAGTTTCTTGTGTAGAGCTGCTGGTGTTGTAAAAAAATTAACTCTTTCAGAGTATAGATTTGACACATACTTAGATTAGAATTGAGATGTTATTTCTCACCGCAGCAATCACTCCTTATGTGTACTTGCCACTAAGGGATACTGATATTTTGCTTCCTTTTTTTAGTGAAAAGGAGTGGTGAATTTCAACATTTAATGTCTTCAAAACAAAAAAAAAAAAAAAAAAAAAAAAAAGTGTGAAAAGTTTACTATATCTACATGATCAGCTGACACCTGAAGGAATTTCATATCAGAAATAAACACAAGAAAATACTCAGCTTAATCGTACTCAAGTTTCACATTTTCAAATTCAATGACTTCACAAGCTAGTGAAAGATGAAACTCATAAGATGATTTCAAAACTAAATTTTAAAACTTAATTCCTGGTTTATGATATCTTGAAATGTTTAATCAATCAGTAAACCTTAATATATTAAATATCTACAAAACATACATAATAGCTTTACCAGCTTTGAGATGTAGGACTACCATAACAGTTTATGCAATTTTGTAAACAACATTTCTTGTTATACAAGCAGTATACTATCTAAGGAATGAAAAGTTGTAGACCTAACATTGAGTTTTGCTGAATGTGGGCAGAATGAGAGAGAAGTTGTAATAAGTTCAATCATATCCAAGACATATTGGCAGCCCATGGTGTAGGCTCATTTTACCAGAACAATATTGGTGCCATCATCATTGTTCCAACAGCTGCACCAGCCACAAACCCAACAGCAGCGGCATCATTTCTGTTTCTGTTCTCTTGTACAACTACTGTTGTATGACCTGGTTGCTGGGTTGCTAGGAAAAACACAGGGAAACAAACCACCGTAAAAGAACCGTTAAGAATGGCTTAGTATTCTATGAAAGCCTATGGGCCGTCACAAAATAAGAATGATTTTCATGAAAATCTTTAACTGTCCTAAGTAAAAAGACAAATCTATTTAAAACTTGGACTAAAGACATCATTCACTATGACTGGGATTAAATGCCTGACATAAATGGGTATGGACAGTGACAGCACCAACAAATATCCTTTGCTAATCTTTAATCAATCCATACAGCATACTTACACTTTCTAGTTGATGTGAGTTTAAAACAGTTCTGAGGCTTGTACTTACTAGTGCCTTGAGCGGTGTAAACTGTTGTCCCTGGGTTTGTTGAATACACTGTTGTGTTACCATTTGATCCAAAATACGTCTGGCCTGGGTAAGAGTAAACTGTAGTCTGAGTTGGGTAGCGCCGGCGCCCATTACGATAAACTGTTGTGGTCACTACCTGTTGTTGAGTGGCGGCATAACAGGGAGGTGGGCCAGATGGTGGTACAGCTTGAGGGTATGGTGGTGGATAGGCTTGAGGATACCCTGGTTGGTTTTGAGGAGGCTTTGGTGGTGCCTGAGGGGGTTGTGCCTGGTATGGTGGTGCCTGAGGGGGCTGTGCCTGGTACGAAGGGGCCTGTGCAGGTGGTGGTGACGTATACTGTGGTGGCTGTTGTGGAGCTTGAGATCCACCTCTGACCTGCAAAAATAAAATATATACCATTATTGGCCATCTTAATACACATATAGAAAAAGTATGGAGAAGTATGACAGCTCTTTTAAAAACAAAATCACATGGTCTTCTAGTTAAGTCTTCCCTAGGATATATAAGACTAGAGCAGCAGCGATGCAGTTGCTCAACCCTTCTGATATTATGACTTGTCTAGCTTTAAACTGATTTTGAACACAATCATGGTCCATACATAGTACATAAGCAAAGTCATGTTGGGTTGATCAACACAGGTAACACTGTTGACCTAGCAATTAAATTTTGCAGCTGGACCATGTTAGAGATAAATCTTGGCTAGTTTGTACTCAACACTACCCTTATGGGCACAGGAATACGAATCAGAAACTAGATTTTACCTATATAGTAAATAAATGTCACCAGTTTGTGCAGAGTTGGCACAACCAGAGGGAGAAGAGGCTGTCGAATGTCTTGCCCCCACCCCATCCCACCCCACCCCACCCCACCCCACCCCACCCCACCCCACATGAAATTGGTACAATAGAGTATTGGTTGAAAATTACACAACACATTTAAAGTCTAAATGCTCCTAAGTAGTGTGGATTTGTACAGTATACTTTAAAAACTGAAATTATTCCAAATTGAAAAATTGATTCTGTATAAAAATACTAATGAAAAGAAAAAGAATCAGTTATAATGAAATATATATAGAGAAGCTTTCACTGACAAATGTGAAAGGTGAATCTATGCATAGTAAACATAACTGTCTGAATACATTAATTCATTTCAACTATTCAACTAGCCCAGGTGATGTTAACACAAATTTATCAATTTATTTTTCTTATAGCTTCCACTCACCACTTTTGCAGAGACTGACTTTTGGAAGTGTCAATTTCTATTAATGTGGTTTCTAAAATATACATAATATTTGGCTACAATTCACAAGCTCTGGGAGGACTGGAAGTGTCATTTCCTGCAATATGAGAGGCACTTTTGGCAAACTGATGGTGGCGTTCCACTTATACTGTGTCATAATCACTTACCCCCTAAGCCCCCCCCCCCCCCCAATAAGAAGTCTGGTTATGCCACTGGTGCAGGGCCTTGAGTGAGCAAAGACCAAACTTCAACTCTCTAACATTCTTAGACTATCACTCCAGCTTGACCAAGGAAAAAACAACTAGTGAAGAACATTGACCCCACATGCAATGTCCACAAAACCGGCCCGAAGGGCTGTGTAATTGATACTAAAACTGCTTAAGGATTAGTTACAGTAGCTGTCTGAGAACTCTGCCATCATGGTAGGCCATCCCAATGTGCACCTTCACTGCAAGTTTCAGAAAAATCAACCAGCAGATTGCAGATGATGAAACCTTTTGAACAGAGCCAGCAGACATTTTCTCCCCCTACAGTACCACATAAGCTCTACCCACACTTCCTGGGTTGAGCTAATAATTGATAAGTTAAATAAGAATTGCTATCTTCTGGTGCACAAGTAAGGAACCAAAATATACCTTAAGTCTACAATGACATTGGCTACAAAATGAATCTAATTGGTCCAACTTCCATCTTCATAGTTTTAGTATTCACTTGCTGAACATAAAATGCCCATCAAAACCTGGTTGCTAAAGGGATCATTTCGGTTCCTAGCTCCCCTCCTGAATCTTCTTTAATACATTTCAGTCTTTCTTGAAAACCTTTTCTCCTGAAAGATTAGAACAAAGTAATTCTAGGGTGCTTGCAACCTTTTCACTTTTTAGCTCCCTTCCCCCTGCACATCACCACTCCATCTTCTTTAAAATATTTCAGTCTTTCTAGAAAACATTTTTATGGCAAGACTAGAACCAAACAACAATATAAGATGTCTGTATGATGCAGTTATCTCCTTACATTCATGTTTTTGACTTCGACCATGGCAGACTTCCACGCTTCTGCATCATCAGAACTTTCTGCACAAAACACCAACTTTGAAGAAGTAGTTTGCAATTCTAGGAGACAGCTCATTGTCCTATCACTTGGTGCAGTTACATCCAGTATCTCCACACCAACCTGCCAAAAAATACTTCAAAAAGTTTCTACTTCATACAAAGGTAACATACAGTACATGTGACTCCTCCCACTTCTTTAAACTTTACTGATCTAAGTAATGTCAGTGCAATTTGTTAACAACAAAGAGAACACTTACTAAATAACTCTGCCCCTCTAGATCACCATCAAGATGGCATCCCCCCCCCCTCCTCCCATCCACCTGACCCACCTACTGTATCACAATGCCATCAAACACTTTTTAAGCAATAATCTGGGTTCATAGTCATATACTGGTATGAGAACTGGAAGGCTGCTGTGTAGCAAATCATCACACTCCGTGCAGGCCAAACCATAAACCAATGACTCCCAACCATGACAATTACCCCTCACACAACTTCCCCCACCAGAATATTTGGAATATTCCTGTTGGAAAATGTCCCAGGAGGAGTTGTGCAGGAAAAGATTGTCCAGATGGGAATTGTTTAAAGGAAAAGTTGTTTCAGGAACTGGGCTAAGCATGACTGTACCACTATCTATAAGTTTAAAATTCCAGGAGTTTATATCAGTTTATGATAGGGTTGTTGCAATATGAACTTTTCGTTTTCAATATAGTGAAAATTTTCCTTCAATACCCAAATGATATCGCAGATCCCATTTGTGTTTCCTATTTGTGTTTCCTATTTGTGTTTCCCATTTGTGTTTAGTCATGTCACCGGAAATAGTTTCGGGACATGCACAAGTTCGTTTGACTTCTAGTACTAGGGTACTCGACTAATACTCGTACACAAAATAACAACTAACTCATTTTCCTGTAGTCCAAAAAAAAATATCTTTCTGTGAAAACTATCAAAATTCTAAACAACTGTATACAAAATACACCAAAATTACACATTTCACCAAATACAAAAATATAACAAATACTGTAATTGCACATTAAAACAATCTCCTCACTGTTCGGTAGCTGCACCATCAATATCAACCATCATACGACTATTTTGCAAACTGTTCAAGAGTTTTCCGTTTCCTCGTGTCTAGATTCAGTCATTTGTAATCTTATTTGGCCTGCACTTTACCAAGTGCTTAAGAAATATCACAATAATTTTAGAAATATCCCCAATGTCCTCGGACTTTCTTGAAATAAATCCCCTTTTCGATATTTCTTACGTCATGCTACCAAGCCCTGGCATCATGAGGAACGCCGTCTACAAGGCAGGGTGCTTCAGACGGTAGATGTTGGTCCGCCCACTAAATACCTGGTTGACACCCAAACGTCACTTCTCATACCCAGACCACGAGCCTGGAATAAAAAACACGGCCTTAATAGTATACTTTTCATCCTGAGCATATGCCCACATTTATGCTACAAAAATTTAGTCTCCCCCTTCCAAAATCTTGAAATAACGTTGTTTTGTCAGTACCATGCTAGCATACAACGACAAACAGTCCCGTCAAGTGATGAAATGCGAGGGAATTAGGTTAAAATATTTTCCTAATATCATTTCACTCAAAATATTTACTCTTCACTCACTTGCCATACATTTTACTAACAGGGCAACGCCCACCCAAACATCACATGCTTTCCTACAGAGTTACCGTGGATGGTGATCAACGAGAGAAGCAGCTCATTACATATAGCATGGAAGTACTATCGGAGATGCATGGAGGCCCTACTTACAAAATGCATACACAACACTAACATTATTACAATTAAACCAAATTAAGGAAAACAAATTTCTTACCATCCAACGATGGCTCCCTGAACTCAACCGTCGACGTAGACCGGCCCTCCACAGTGGACTATGCGAAACTCCTCCAGGCAAAAATTGTTTAACTCTTTACAGTGACGCCCTTGCTCACTTTATATTACAGAGAAACTATATTGCAAGGCAACTTTTTCAGCAAAATACACTTAGGACCTAGTCTGCCGTATCAGTATACGTTCTTACAATCGGTTTTGGCACCCAGAGAAGACTGAGATTTTTCTAGGAGAAAGCTTCTCTACCTACTACGGTTCTCATTTCCTATGCGAAAATATACAAATTAACTTAAAACATACAAAAGAACAAGCAAAGGTCAGCTCGGACTATCCTTTTAAAACCCAGCTGAGGAATTTCTCAGGCATTCTCAAATCTTACTGCCACGTCTAGATACTACACAATGCAAAAGAAAGTACGGAAACCTCCATCAACCATGGACTTATCACTTGCTCTGCCTCGTAAAAGTATGGTAGAGTCAAATTTCCACATCACACTGTGACATAACTTCCCCCTTACGAAAAACGTTATGTAATAACGTTTTCCACTGAAATTTTAATCTACCGTAATGGACCCTTGTACGTTTCTCTACACATTCCTTTTTCAACACAGAAACTTATGATACTAAAGCTCTACTCAAAAAGTCAGCACCGACATTGTCACTACCCTTAATTACTCGAATAGAATATCGATACTGTTGTAAAATCATAGCCCATCTCATTAGGCGACCGTTCGCGACTCTTGATTTCTTCATACACTTAAGGGGTTGATGGTCAGTCTCTATTATAAATTCAGTTCCATAGAGATAGGGCTCAAACTTTTGAACGGCCCAGATAATAGCTAAGCATTCCCTTTCAATAACTGAGTAATTCTTTTGAGCTTGAGTAAATTTTTTGCTTGCGTAGGCAACGGGGAATTTGATACCATCATCTTCTTGAAGCAGCACTGCCGCCATACCCATGTCACTTGCATCAGTCCTCAAAACAAACTCCTTGCTTAAGTCAGGTAAATGTAATATTGGGGAATCACTAAGCTTTTGTTTTAGTATTTGGAATGACCTTTCTTGAGGTTCTTCCCAGCGAACTTGATTTGTTTCACCTTTCTTTAGTTTGTCGGTTAACGGAACAGCTACTTCAGCATAATTTGGAACGAAGGCTCTATAGTAGCCAGTTAAACCAAGGAAAGATCTTAACTGAGATTTTGTCTTGGGTCTAGGGGCATCTCTGATTGCTGCAAGTTTTTCAGGTCTAGGTGTAGTCTTGCCCCTACCTACAATATGTCCCAAGAATTCTACTTGGTCGTACCCAATACAACATTTGGAAGGTTTGATGGTCAAATTATGCTTCTTTACTCTTTCCAGAACATCTCTGAGCGTTTGTAAATGTTCTTCAAAACTACTGGTATGGATCAAAATATCATCAATATAATTGTCAACCTTAGGGATCCCCTTTTAATAATTTCCTCATAACACGACTGAAACTGGCTGCCGAATTTACCAGGCCAAATGGTAGTGTTTTGAATTGGAAAAGTCCATGATGTGTTACAAATGCCGTCATTGGTTTGGCTTCCCTTTTAACCGGAATTTGCCAGTAGCCCTTTGTGAGGTCCAATTTGCTAAAGTAACAATCATTTGCCAATTTTGCGAATATCTCAGACGTGTCCGGGATTGGTTCAGCATCGAACACTGTCTTGGCATTTAAAGCCCTATAATCCACACAGTATCTGTTTGAACCGTCTGGTTTCTTTACGATAACTAACGGACTAGCATAAGGGCTGTCACTAGGTTCAATTATACCCATCTCAATCATCTGATCGAGCTCCTTTTGAATTTCCTGCCTTTTTGCATGCGGAACGGGATATGGTTTCTTTCGAACAGGGCGAGTATCTACAAGGATAATGTCGTGCTCACCTAAATCAGTTTTACCGGGCAAATCGGTAAACACCTGGGGGTACTTCTCAACTAAACGCCTCAATTCCTCTCTCTTTTCCTTACTTAAATTAACATTAATATCCACATCTGCAACACTTTCCTTAGCTTCTAGTGTGGGTAGGCTTATCAGTTCCTTTTCACACCGAAGACTGCACTTAAATTCTTTAATGTCTGTGACATCCTCAATATGTGAGACAATCACTAGATCCAGAAATTCTGATGCCTGGGCTGTCACAATAGTTGACACACTACTAGGCTGACTTTCGGCCCTAAAGTATTTCTTCAACATATTGATGTGAAATGTTTTCAAAGAGCCCCCTACATCTATAACATAGTCCATATCATTAACTTTCTTCCTAACAAAAAATGGCCCCCTCCACTGCATTATCAGTTTATTATTATCTGTGGGCAATAAGAGGAGTGCCTCGTCACCTACTACAAGCTTTCTTGGCTTTGCCCGCTTGTCATAATATGTTTTGTACTTCGCTTGGGATTTCTCTAACTCTCTACGAGCCAATTGACACGTCTCCTGCAATCTTTCTTTTAAACTAATAACATACTGATACGTGTGTTGCGTTTCAGTTTCATTGACTTTACCTGTCCATAGCTCTTGCAAAATTTGCATAGGCCCTCTCACGGCTCTACCGAACAGAAGTTCAAAGGGGGAAAATTTGGTACTGCCCTGTGGGGTTTCTCGATAACGCAAATAGCAGAGGCTCTATATATCTATCCCAGTCTTTGGGTCGCTCCTCGCACATTTTCCTAAGCATAGACTTTAATGTCGCGTTGAATCTTTCCACTAAACCATTACATTTCGGATTGTATGGTGTCGTTGTTAACTGCTTTATTGACATTAGCCTACTCACTTCTTTCATTACATTAGAAACGAATTGTGGGCCCTGATCTGTAAGCACTTCACTAGGGAATCCCATTCTTGAAAATACGTTCAGAAACTCTTCTGCTATTCTTTCGGACTCAATAGATTTCATCGGTATCGCTTCCGGGTACCGTGTTGCATAGTCCATAATTACTAAGATATATCTGTGTCCGCGTTCGGACGATGGAAAAATGGGGCCTACAATGTCTGCGGCAATTCTTTGAAATGGTATATCCATGAGGGGAGACGCACCTAAAGGTACTTTTGTGATTCGTCCCTTCGGCACTGTGCGCTGACATATGTCGCATGACTGACAAAATCGTTTTATGTCCGCCTGCATTCCTGGCCAGAAAAAGTTCGGTAGGATTCTATTGACAGTGCGCTGGGTACCTAAGTGTCCTGCCAAAATTGACTCATGTGCTACACTCATTACGGCATTCCTAAATTTTTTTGGTACTACAACTTGGCGTATAGTGTCATCGCCTTCACTGTTTACCTTTCTGAACTCCCTATATAATATACCATCCTGTAACATATAGGTTGCACGACCGTTTTTATGGTCTGACACCATACCTATCTTTGTACGCATCTTTGATAATGAGGGGTCATTCTGTTGTTCCTCTCTTAGACTCTGCGCTGTTACAATTTCTGAGAACGGTTCTTTTACTTTTAGAGGCTTGAACACCTTTCCTTTTCGAGTTTGACTACGGGTCTCTACTGCATTGGCAACTTCGGGGGAGTTCGCCTTTTTCTGTGGTGCCTCCCAATTTGGGTCTGGTTGCCATGGTAACTTAGCCCCTGGTATATTCCCTATCAATACGTCGCATGTTGGATTTTCTACACATGCTACTGGCACGGTTCCAGTAAAATAAGGGGAATTAATAGATATCGAAGCTGTAGGAACATAACGTACTGTCTTATCAGCTAGGACACATGGGATATATTCACCCGTAAAAGCCTTCCCTGGCACCAAGGCCTTCTTTACTATTACACCATTACACCCAGTGTCACGGAGTACTCTTACTTTAACATGCCCGATAAAGCCCTCAGCTATCGGCATACCAGCACCTACAGTCTCACAGGCTGCACTTACTGTTGGGACTTTATGACCACATACAAATTCTAAGTCACCTTTAACATCCTTTACAACATGATCATTTAACTTAACGAAAGATGCGACAGTTTCACCATCATCGTGCCCCGTCTGTGGGTCACTATCAACAATGTTACCAGAGGTACTGTCTGGTACCGTAGTCTCGGAATGAACCTGCTCCTCGGTTTCGAAACTAGTTTTAACAATATCTACCAACATTGCCATGGTAGGAATGAAAGATTTGGGAGCGTCCCTACATTGCTTCCAAAAATGACCAGGTTTCCTACAGTAATAACAGACTGGTCGTACGTTAGACGATTTCGCTTTGGATATAGAAACGTCTTTTCCTGCCGGACTACCCTTGTGACCAAATTCTTTAGAAGCCACATTGGGATTTTTGCCCCAGCTTTTGTGAACATCGATATATTCATCAGCTAACTGACTTGCTGCAGAAAGTGTTTTAGGTTTCCTTTCTTTGACAAAGATTGATAATTCTCTTGGGACGTTACTAAGGAATTGATCAATAATTATATGTTGCCTAAGATCCTCGAACCGATGTTGGACCTGTGAAGTATCTATCCATCTATCAAAGTAATTAGCCAATCTTGTAGCGTATTGAGAAGCAGTTTCATTATGATCAGGCTTACATGTTCTGAACTTTGTCTTATACCCAGTTGGTGTCAAATTAAATCTTTTAAGTAACGCTAACTTGAGGGACTTATATTCGTTTGCTTCACTTACCGGCAATGTACTGTAAGTATATAAAGCTTTGCCGGTTAAGAGCGAGGCTAAATTTATCGCCCACTCTCCTTCTATCCACTTTTGGGCTTTTGCGTATCTTTCGAACCGATCAAGGTACGCATCAAGATCATCTTTGTCAGTAAAACAAGGGAGTTTTGGGGGTTTCGCCCTATTTGACGTTTCCCGGGGCCGTTGATCGGCCGAGCCTGCATTTTCTTTTTTCAAGGAGGCTAATTTTAACTCCATTTCTAGTTTTTCCTTTTCCCTCTCCCTTTCTTCTACCCTGAATTTTCGTTCTTCATCACGTTCCCTCTTAGCTTTAGCCCTTTCCTCTTCGACAAACTCTTTCAGTGCCAAATCCTTAAGGCCGAATGTTTTCCCTACGGCCATCAGTTTCTCAATTTCGAGGTCACCAGCTAGCGACATGTTCAAAACAGTATTGACTAACACAAATAATACATATATACAATAACAAAATATGATAAGCTTACAATACATCTAGAAGAAGTTTCGCAAGATCCACCGTTCCTCTGGATGGCCAGTCCACATCAACCTGAAATTAACCAAACAACAAGATTTCAACACACAAATAATAATACAAAGTTTACGAATCAGGAAATTTCCTATTTTCAGCAAACAATATCCTACAAGGAACAAAACGAAAAGTTGCGATTTTACTTGTGTACCGTTACATACTACCTTCAAAACAAAAGCAGAAGTTTTCCCGTCTAAGCCCCCATATATGGCACCGGAAATAGTTTCGGGACATGCACAAGTTCGTTTGACTTCTAGTACTAGGGTACTCGACTAATACTCGTACACAAAATAACAACTAACTCATTTTCCTGTAGTCCAAAAAAAAATATCTTTCTGTGAAAACTATCAAAATTCTAAACAACTGTATACAAAATACACCAAAATTACACATTTCACCAAATACAAAAATATAACAAATACTGTAATTGCACATTAAAACAATCTCCTCACTGTTCGGTAGCTGCACCATCAATATCAACCATCATACGACTATTTTGCAAACTGTTCAAGAGTTTTCCGTTTCCTCGTGTCTAGATTCAGTCATTTGTAATCTTATTTGGCCTGCACTTTACCAAGTGCTTAAGAAATATCACAATAATTTTAGAAATATCCCCAATGTCCTCGGACTTTCTTGAAATAAATCCCCTTTTCGATATTTCTTACGTCATGCTACCAAGCCCTGGCATCATGAGGAACGCTGTCTACAAGGCAGGGTGCTTCAGACGGTAGATGTTGGTCCGCCCACTAAATACCTGGTTGACACCCAAACGTCACTTCTCATACCCAGACCACGAGCCTGGAATAAAAAACACGGCCTTAATAGTATACTTTTCATCCTGAGCATATGCCCACATTTATGCTACAAAAATTTAGTCTCCCCCTTCCAAAATCTTGAAATAACGTTGTTTTGTCAGTACCATGCTAGCATACAACGACAAACAGTCCCGTCAAGTGATGAAATGCGAGGGAATTAGGTTAAAATATTTTCCTAATATCATTTCACTCAAAATATTTACTCTTCACTCACTTGCCATACATTTTACTAACAGGGCAACGCCCACCCAAACATCACATGCTTTCCTACAGAGTTACCGTGGATGGTGATCAACGAGAGAAGCAGCTCATTACATATAGCATGGAAGTACTATCGGAGATGCATGGAGGCCCTACTTACAAAATGCATACACAACACTAACATTATTACAATTAAACCAAATTAAGGAAAACAAATTTCTTACCATCCAACGATGGCTCCCTGAACTCAACCGTCGACGTAGACCGGCCCTCCACAGTGGACTATGCGAAACTCCTCCAGGCAAAAATTGTTTAACTCTTTACAGTGACGCCCTTGCTCACTTTATATTACAGAGAAACTATATTGCAAGGCAACTTTTTCAGCAAAATACACTTAGGACCTAGTCTGCCGTATCAGTATACGTTCTTACAATCGGTTTTGGCACCCAGAGAAGACTGAGATTTTTCTAGGAGAAAGCTTCTCTACCTACTACGGTTCTCATTTCCTATGCGAAAATATACAAATTAACTTAAAACATACAAAAGAACAAGCAAAGGTCAGCTCGGACTATCCTTTTAAAACCCAGCTGAGGAATTTCTCAGGCATTCTCAAATCTTACTGCCACGTCTAGATACTACACAATGCAAAAGAAAGTACGGAAACCTCCATCAACCATGGACTTATCACTTGCTCTGCCTGGTAAAAGTATGGTAGAGTCAAATTTCCACATCACACTGTGACAGAGGCACTATGCCAAAAACTGCAGTACTGTACATGGCAGTGGCCTATCAGTGGGACATCCCCAATGCCAACGTAATTTGTGACGAAAACTGCAACGGACGTAAGAAATTGGTCCACAGCTACCGTTGCATTGTTACTCTGTTTATCCTTCCTTACAGCAGTGAGGCTGGAAATATTGAAATGAAAAAGTCTGCAGTAGTTTTGCAACTAGAATGGAGTTGGAAGGGTCCAAATGTGCATGAACTACCCTCAAATTATATCATATTAAGAATGTACATGGTAAAAAAACAGAATTTAATTCCTTGCTACAATATTCAAATTTTGTAAAGTTTTATTTTATTTTTTAAATTGTATTTATTTCATTGCTTTAAATGCTAAAGCCTGCAGCTGTAGCTGCTGTGCGGTCTGCCACATAGGCTGCTAATTTTTACTTCATAGAAAGTTTTCAATGTTGTTGGAAAGAATTGCTAATAATGTAGCCCACTGCACAGCTGTTTTTCGCATGCGCCCAGGGCCTTCCTTTAAAAGGTACATGATGCACAGTTTCCACTCTAGGCTAGTTGACATTTTACTACATTCAAAGCAGTGGTTGTGCATGTATTACAAGCACTTTACGTGTTTTTCCATGGGTTAGCAAGTTTGCAATGCGATCTTGCAGGTTTATCAGCTAAATCTTCTTTGCTATTTTCACTCAGTTTTTCTGTGAGTAGTAAAGTACATGAACTACGTGACAAACATTTTCAGGCTGCTCATCAAGTTTGTGAGGATGTGTTGCATACATGGATTTTCATGATATTGTTTGGGCATTTTCATAAACGATATCGGGAGCAAAATCACATTTCGATATTTTTGGCCGATATCGTCATATCGTAACAACCCTAGTATATGATACGCGAAACAGCCACATCTCCCCCCGAAATTTAACTGATTGTGACGAAACCACTACAGACCTGCCAACATTTGAAAACTGGAAATAGGAACACAGCGGCGCAATTTTTGGGGAATCCGCTGGCCTGGGGGAGGGTTCTAAGGGGAGGGGGTGCCCCCCTTTGGAAATTTTTTGAAGTTTAAAAACTCTTAGATTCAAAACGGTGGCATATTTAAGGAATATGAATCAAATTTTTAAACAGGCAAAATTACAAATTTTTTTGGCTGTATTTTAAAAATTTGGATGATTGGTAGGCCTAGGCTATGTCTGCTGGAATTGTAGCCTAAACAAAAATGCAAAAATCAACACACCCCATCACAGTGATAAGTCTAAGGTTTTGTTAGTCTATAATGCAAGCAAATTGAACTTTGAACTAGTTCCCGGCAGTGCTGATTACATCCCTTTTTGCATTATGAGTGCACAAAATAAAACTTTCAGATCATGTTACTTGTTACTGTTTGGCTGGGCAGGCTAGGCTGCATGGTAATGTTAGTCATGTTACACACTTAGCCTAACACAAACTTCGTTTAGGCCTTGGCCTATGTGAACGATTCTTGGCGGGGTTTATGCAATGTATTCAGAAAAAAAAATCATACAAAAAATTCCCACCTATTTCATAATCTCCGCGATTTTCGTAATTCAAAAGTTAGACCTCAACGTAACCGTTAAGTTCAGGCCTAGCCTAGGCCTAGGCTAGACTGCACACATGTGCTATTTGGCTATGCCGCACTTTCGTTACGTTACCGTTAGTATGATACGGCGAAACTACAGTACCGAAAAACGCCTGCAGGCTCGCAGCTTACTGTCCAAAGTTTAATACTCAAAACTTCGTTGCTGGTTTTCCGTTCAAAATTGAACACTATCATAAGTACTTTGTTCAATCTTCAAATATTCTTTTTCATCCTTCTTAATCTCAAACAACAGCATTGCGATTAGTCCCACTGGTTATCAAACAAACATGCACTAGTGCGTATATACCGTATACGTGCGTACCACCGCAGGTGCCACACGGACTTCGCGGTCGGTCCGTAGGCGCAGCTGTGGTGCTTTGTAAAGCATTAACTACAACGATCGTTACGGATATGTACTGTCAGTGTGCATTTTAGCGCGCACGCCGGATGTCGCATACATAATGCTGAAGTCTTGGTCATAGTGTTTACATATATGTACACGTAAAGCCCATACAAGTTCGATCCATGAATCATTAATGAGGTGCGTGACATGCGTTTTAAATAATTATGTTGCAAGGATATTTCTTGCACTATTTTGGGGTGGGTGCTAGAAATCGGAACGTTCCGATTTTTTGCTATGTACGGACTCAAAAATCGGAACGGTTCCGATTAAATCGGAACAGTTGGCAGGTCTGCCACTATGAACTACAACTCATCCTTCCACTCCACTTCCCAATCTTTCCAGTTTCTTGCTGGATATGACAAAATGTTCCTTTTTATACAGTACTGTTCTGAATTAACTGCCTGATGGTGGCTGCAATCCAACAAATTCATTGCGAAAGATCGCGGAGATTATTCATTGTTATTGGCAAGATGTCTGCGCGAATCTTTGCGAAAACTTTAAGCTGCTTAAAGTAGTGGTTGTCACCTCAATAGCTTTGCTGGCATGTTCATGAACTTCAAAGAGACAAAGGGAAGGCTAAGCAATGAAAGGCCCAGGACACTAGAAAATCAATACTGTGACTAGACCAATTTCAATAGAAACAGCTGCAAAGGAAGGAACATATTAAATAAGGTTAGGCTATAGGCCTGCTACGGCTGTAATAAATGGTATACAAAGATGAGGCTTCATGTACACGATATACAGTACTGTACACGTTCTTTGCAGTATGGAAGTATGGCGGGACGTTGTTATTGTAGGCAAAACGTAAGATCACTTTTTAAGGCTTAAACAGTTGGGCTAATCACCCCGTTCGTGAAATAATATGTGATAAGCACGTTCGTGTAACGTTACTGCGATACCGAGACCATATATTGTGCTAACCTGCCGACTAGGCTGCATGGCCGTCGTCAAATTCGCCGGAAGCCGAAGGCCACGCTGAGTGTACATTTTCTGCGCGTGATGGTGGAAATATTCAGAGTCGAATCGTTTTTAAAAAGTTCCGTTGACCAGCCAGCAAAGTTGCATCGTGATACTTTGGGCAGCACCCCAAATATTTCCAGCAATTGTGAAATTTTGAGCCTTTCATTTAAAAAAATTGACGACTTTTAATTAAGGCCCCAAACATTTGAAGTAACTCATGACACACGCATACAGTACATAACCTTTCCGCAGGTTATGCTAGGCTTGACTTTATTATAGCATAACTGCAGGTCAATGCCAAATGACTGCCCTACTTAGGCATCGGGCCTGTAGCTAGATGAGCTGTTTGGGGCGGGTGAGCTTACACATGGACAAAGTAATTTTCAGGGGATGTGATACCCAAAGGCTTAGAGTAACTCTGAAATCCTGGCCTTTTTTTTTTTTTCTTTTTTACGAGGAAAAGGGCCTGGTAGGTTAGATCAGAAAACGAAAGTCTATGCAATATATGCTGAATACTAAGCCTGTTCTTTCTTCTGTATTGCCTATACAGATAAAAATTAAGTAGTCCGTTTATTTCGTAGGATTTTACGAGACTTCAAGTGTTTTGTGACCAGTGTTTGATTTCCCCGGTATCGCATCGCGAAATGCGATTCAAAATGAAGGAACTGCCAGACATTTTCAGGGACTGCGTCGCACATCGTGCAATGCAAAATTCTAGTCCCATTTGGGATCACATTTACAGAACTCAATCCTGGTGATCAGAATCACCAAAAATAGTAGGCCTTCATTACACTAAACATCAGAAAAAAAAATGCCGTCAGAACATGCATCTATACGTAACCACATTCCCTCTCTCCCAGCCAATAATTTATGAATCACACACGAGCTGTCCGCTGTGCAGTTCTGTGATCATCATACTTTAACCTCTACGATGCAACTGCTAAAATTTTGAATCTTACCTACTGAACAAAACTTTTGAAGTCCGAGTCCTTGGGTAAAATATTAATCCAATTATAGTCCATTCAGTGAGAGAGAATGAAGATGGAAGCTTCGGCAATCAATTTTCGAGTCCCTCTGGGTCCCCATGTGAAAGGTTGTCTGTTTACTTCCTTTCGTGACATTTTTGTAAGCAGTGGTCCTGTTACCTACTTGGGCCTTTCCTTTAACAATAACAGACACGACCTTTTTGAACTTCACTACACTCCAAAGTAACTCGACTAAAATCGTGTCTACGTGCGTGGTCTTATAGGGATATGACCCCAACTGGTCGTAATGTCATAGTGAAGTCATTTGCCCTTTCCCAACTTGTGTGTTTATTTTTGGTCCAACCTAATCCCCCACAACATTTTGTCAAAGAACTGGAAAGAATGATTATTTTTGATTTCATTTGGAGTGGACGCCCTGATAAAATTAAAAGGAGTACAATGGTAAATCATACTGATGATGGTGGCTTAAAGGTAACGCATGTTAATACCTTTATAAAGTCTTTAAAATGTTCTTGGGTGCGTCGTTACCTTTCTGAAAATGCGAGTCCATGGAAATTATTTTTTGAGATATCTTTAAGGTCTTATGGATCTCTTTTCTTTTTCCAATGCAATTATCGTGTATCGGGGCCAGGGGGTGTAGCTTAGTAAAACTTGGAAGAATCCATGAAAAAGACGACTCGAACAAAGTGTTAAGTGTTAACTGTTTATTCTGAGTCAGAGAGAAACTCCTTTCTTTGACCAATAGGTTTCACTCCATGAGAAAGGAAAATATTAAAAGTGAAAATACAGTACGGCTGATGATAGTAGATTCTCTCAAACTTTGGAGGTCCTAAAATTATCAGAAGTCTAGCTGGCGTAGACCAGCAGACAAAGCTGCGGAACTGTATGTATTATTTAATTTACTCCTCTCTCTCTGAATGCCGGTTCTACTCTGTCCAGAAAGGGTGTTTCCTGAAAGTTACTTGCGTGGTTTCTAGACTGTGTTGTCTGGAAACTATGGGATGGGGAATCCTAATTGGACAAAGTCTTGCACATGCCCAACAAAGGACCAATGAGAAAAGTTTGCAAGAAGTAGGACTCACACAAGCGACCTCTTTGGAGCTAGACACTGAGGGGTCACTAGATGGACTACATCAAAACTATAAGTGCCAATAATCTGACAGGACATTGAATTTACTGCGTGAGAGCGTCCGCTTACTTGGGCTAAGCTGTCAACACCTGTCTGCTTGAATTCCCAAACTAAATTCCCTGAAGTAGAAAGTCGAAGAATGGTATTTTAAGCATTAGCCCTATTAGTTTTATTACTTGACACAATTGTGCTAAGAATGATGTTAAATATATCAAGAATATCTTTCTTCGTCAAGTTGTAGAAGCACGGTGTGATGTTACTTTTGCTACATGTGAAATTCATTTTGGAAATGAGTATCTTTGGAATAACTCTAATGTTAAAGTTGATGGTAAAATTGTTTTTTATGATAATTTATATGACAAAGGAGTTATGAAAATCATTGACCTGTTTAATGCTAATAATGTACCCTTGGATTATTTAACTTTTACTAGAAAATATATTATAGTAGTATTATAATAGTATTTTGAATTTTCCATTTACATCATATTGGGGTTTAATAAAAGCTATATCTAGACATTGGAGATTCATTTTAAAAGATAGTTATTGAACCCACTACGAGCGAATGTTTAATAGAGAATATCAGGGTGAGAAAGTTTTCAGCTTCTCACGTTATTTATCCTATTTTATTGATGAGGGTGACGACCTTGGCCAGTTCGCGAGCCAAGTGGGATAACATCTATCCTTTAGAAGAGGATCGGTGGGTCCATTGTCTTAGGATGCGTTTTAAAAGTATTTCAGAAGCACGTATACAATACTTTCAATTTCAATTCTTACATAGAATTATCCCAACTAATAAATTACTTTTTTACATGAAAAAGGTGGAATCTCCATTGTGTTTATTTTGTAATATACATTAAGAATCAATTGAACATTTATTTTGTGATTGTAGCTTTGTTTCAAATTTTCTCTTAGAGATGGAAAAAAAGATTTCTCAACAAGCAATTCTCTTTCTCGAAAGATGATATTTTTTTTTTGGTTTTCATCAAAATGATTATAGCCCGTATAATTTCTTAATTTTACACTTCAAGTACTATGTTCATGTTTGCACAAGAAATAAGATTCAGTTAGATAAAGAAATGTTTTTTTTTCTTATAAATTTAAGTTTGCTGCAAGGGTTCTGCAGCACTGTAAGAATCGCAAGCGTTATAGCGATGTAATGAGAACTTTTATACCCGATTAATTTTTTTTTTTTATAATTAGAGCATGATTACAACATGTGTAAATCAAACATTTTGACTAAAGACTGAATAAACAGGTGGAAAAAAATTTATTATCATCATCATTCATCATCAATCATCATCATCCATCATCATCATCGGGACTACTTGTTGAACTGAGCGGCGACTTTGTCGAGCGGCGAGTTCATTATAGGGGCGAGTTTGTTGGCCGAGGGGGCTACTTTGCTAGGGGGCGACGTAACTGACAACCATCAAAATGATGCCATCACATGGCCCTTACAGCATGTAGTATTGAGAACTTGGCCCTTAGAAACCGTTGGACAGAAGCATTACGCCTAAACTGCCAGTGAGCACTGACTTCTTTACAATAATATCGTAGTGCCATAGGCTTATATGTTTTACCAGCAAATACTCAACGTCATCACGCAGCCTGTTTCAAAATAATCAGACATTGCACGCCGTCCTATCGTAACAATGTACAACTTAATCCTTATTCGTCTATTCCTGTGCACAAAGGTGCCAGCGTTTAACACGCAAAGTATACTTTACACGCACATATACTTACCATGATATGGGTTTTATCAACCGTGACGTCATCATGTATTGTTCGGTTAGGCTACATCTTTTTTCTTTAAAAAATAGCTTTGAAAACTCGTATTGCTCACGTACGATTGCCGCATGTAGCGTTTAACGACGAGTTGTGTGTGCATTGATGGTCGGTGCAGTTTTAGGCTGCATATACAAACATTTTGTGGAAATTCTAAAAATAGGCCGCTCTCATAGCGTATCTCCATTGAGCTTGTACGTGGCTAGGCGTTTTACGAGGATTAGTTGCTGTGATGGTGTGAGTTCTCCTTTTTAGACGCACATGTTACATCCAGTCCTACATGTAGATTGGTGGTACAGAACTACTGTATAGTGGAAAATTTTCACGGTGGTTAAATTTTCGTGCTTTTCGCGACCAAGTATCTAATCGCGAATTTAAGACCCGCGAAAGTAATTTCGTTAGTTTGTACAAGGCTATGTTGGTTGCCTGTAACAGCGAATTCTTCACTCCGCAAATGTGTGAACAAGGTACAGATTCGCCAAAAATTAGCCTCGCGGAAATTTCCCGCTATACAGTAAGAGTATTTATTGTCAATAAATACTCTTAGGTACAGAACAATGAAAACGCCCTCTATTGAAGAATTCATGTCCTTGAACTTTAGTATTTAATTAGCTCGGACAACTTAATTTAACGAATACAGTAATGTGCGTTTGTATGAACAAATTTGTTGGTGAAATATTACGTGCGAGTGTAATTTCTGCCAATTTGACTAGCTTTGCTGACAATTGCGGCTTACTCTGTTGATTTGTAGCCTACGTTTATGGATACCTGGCCGGGATACGTTTGGGTAGGGAGGGCGAGCAGGGCTACAATTTGTATGACCGATTCCAAAACTGCATTGTCAGGCTGGGTTCCTATATCCTGCTCTATGGCTGGGTCCTAGTAATTAAAGCCCGGCCCCTTTCACCGAATGGCGTTTGGCAAACAACCCCCCCCCCCGTCTATTCTATAGCATACAGTTGCCATGAATGAAACGACAATTATAATAAAAACACATGATGAAATAAAGGGGAGGCATACACATAACATTGTTTTTACGTGTCCGACACAATGAAGCACAACAACAGCGCGGGATTCAAAAAGCTGACTCTCGTTTGTGATGGTGAATCACAAAGTTAGGGTTAGGGGCGGGAAACTTTTTTGAATTTCAAAGATGCCAAAGGCCTGTTTCAACCGATAATGTAAAAATCAACCGATAATGTAAAAAAACCAATAATGTAAAAAAAAATTACCGATAATGTAAAAAACTCTTTGAACCGATAATGTAAAAAAAATTTACCGATAATGTAAAAACTGTTCTAACGACGTTTTCATATGGAATGAGAAACGTGGAATTTTATCAAAAAAGTCATACATTAATTCAGAAAGGGCGTATGTCATACCCCAGGGGAAGGGACTCCGCCCCTATTTTACAGCGTCCTCTTGCAGGTATATTTCCCTTAAAAAGGTACATTGAAAGACAGCAGAAGAATAAAAGGTCACTTTTGCTCAATTGTCTAGGCCAAATACATAATGGTATCATATTTCTCCTTCATATACTTAAAGCGCCATCACTCCCCTGTTGTGTTGCAAGTTTACCAAAAAGGACATATCAACGATAAAAAAGTATCCTGAAAGGGAGTGCAACATATTTTATTAGATAAAGGTGGGTCATAGTGATGGCACAGCTTATTTGCATAGGTCTATGGCCTAATAGAGGGCGCCCTCTAATAAAAACCAGATATTTCAAAAACTAAAGGACTGAAAATTATATTTTTGAAATGATCATGTCCGAAAACCCAGGAGTGTTATTATCGTTATTCTGAAGCTGAAGAAAGGTTATTCCCTCTCACCCGTTCCACACACCACTTACGCTTGGTAAGAATTGCGTCCTAGAGTTTATCGACCACGCTGACCACAGATCAGAAGTCAGCCATCCCGTCTCTCGGTCAAAGTGGGATGCGCGGGCCGTCAAAAGGCCCACTTTTATGGTCAGTGTCCCCAAGAGCAGATTTTAGACATTTCAAAACACCCAGTTTTCATACTAGATGGTTACCAATTAAAATTTAGGAATATGATTTCAATTGCACTTGTTAAATGTGGAGTGAAAGTGTCCCTTCCATATATGGCGTCACTGATACGTGGGCGAATTGCGCCTTACCTCCGGAGAAGGCTCCTATCGCCGAGATGATAGTGGGAATAAGGGGATTACCCCTTCAAATGGTCATGCACTACATTGGATAATGTAAAAACTGTTCTGACGACGATTCTGTATGATCCTGTGTACATGTGTGTATGTCTGTGTGTATTTAAGCATGAAGCTAATACTTGGACCAGGTAGTAGCTACATGACTTAAGTAGGTAGGCGTGTATGCAGGTAGGTAGCAAACTTTTTTTCGGTAATGCAAAAGTTCTTATAACGTTATTATCCTACGGTCCTACGTACTTTTGTGTATGTATGTATGTGTATGTAGGTAGGTGGGTCGACCGGCAGGCGTCCGTCCTACAGGCGGACAGGCGGGGGGGGGGGTAGATAGTTAGGTTTGTGCGTGTATGCGTGTGAGCGCATGCCGCTTAAGTGAGATTTTGAGTGTATTTAAATGGGGCACAAAAGTAACAGTGTATTTATGATTGTAAAACAATAAAATAAAGACGTGGGGTCCCTCAACCACCATACATACATAGCTAATACATTGTGTGCAAGTGAGTAGCCTACGTGGTTTATCTCCCCCTGTGGGCTGGGGGTTGTAGAATATGCCCACGGTATTTCCCGCCTGTCGTAAGAGGCGACTAAAGGGAAACCAAACTTGAACTTGAACCATACTTGAAAATAAATTTAAACTTTGAACTTTTTATCGAGTTGACTGACACTATATAACACATACGTGTTGGTGTGTCGTTAAATCCCATCTAACTAACCTACGTGGTTTATTACTGGGTAACGGAATTCTTTCTTGTTGCTCGAGAAGGAGAATGGATGAAACGCCAGGAAAGCATTGTCTGATCGGACAGGTTACTCGTGATATATATATATATATATATATATATATATATATATATATATATATATATATATATATATACATACATACATACATACATACATACATACATACATACATACATACATACATACATACATACATACATACATACATACATACATACATACATACATATTAGACCTTCTTACTGCCCCCTGTGGGCTGGGGGTTGTAGAATATGCCCACGGTATTCCCCGCCTGTCGTAAGAGGCGACTAAAGGGGAGGACTTGAAACGAATTTATCCAGTTGACACTATATAACACATTCGTGTTGGTGTGTCGTTAAATATTATCTAACTAACTAACTAACTAGACCTTCTTACTGGTTTTCGGTTTCGGTTTCAAACGAAAGGGTCACCTAACGCACCCCTCGTTTTGTCCCAATAGTGATTTGCATAACGCTGATTATGAAAAGAATAATGTCATGATTCTAAATTTCGGACAGAGAAATTTACACCTCCGTTTGTAGGTTAGTTGTTCGCAGAAGTCCGGGGTCAGGTTAAAGGTCAATTATAGGTCAAAACGCCCTAAAATGGTAAAAGAAGCCAAATTTGAAGTAGCGAAGCGCCTACATTGGAACATTAATCTCCTGAATTTCGGGTCCCTATCTTTCCATAAAGCAAAATAGTGGCTAACCCTAATTTTCCGTTACCTAGTAAACCCTAAGGCAGGGGTGTGCAACCTTTTCGAACGCCTGGCCAAATCATGTTGCTGTGACCATCTGGGGTCACAGTGGAACAGAGATGTGTATACGAGGGTGGCGTCTCTTCCCCACCCCTTCCCCACCCCCGTTAGTGACCAATGAGCCCATCTAAGCAGACCCACATGTACTCGAATAATATTGTAGTATGGGCCTACTGATTGTTGGCGAAACTTGTCCCATGTAGTTCATCTCTATTTTGTCGACAAATATATTAATTCAGATTTTGAATGCGTTTTACAAGTGAATTATTAGTTTATAAAATAATGAAATGGTCGAGAATATTCACCTTACATCAAAGGAAGTGATCGTTTCTTTGTTTTTATGATATGCAGTACTTACGTCAAGTTTAAGTTGTGGTCAAATAACAAGACGTACAAGGGCCAAAATATTATAGGCAAATCGAAACTGGTTCTCGGGCCGCTCAGGAGAAAGTCGTTGGCCTTATTTGACCGGCGGGCGGCAGCTTGCACACCCCTGCTCTAGGGTAACCCTTTGTAGGTCCATAAGTTGCCATAGGTTTGTCAAATATACTGCAATTTGCACGAAAGTTGATACATGTGTTCCCCTTGCTCGAATTTTATTGATGCAGACGACGAAATTAGTGTTAGCATATATGGAAAAAATGCGTTTTTTCAACTTAGCGTAGCTAGTAGGAGAAAGAACAGGCTTGTGACTCACAGGAACGGTGGGCCAATGTAGTGCGTGACCATTTGAAGGGGTAATCCCCTTATTCCCACTATCATCTCCTAGATAGGAGCCTTCTCCGGAGGTAAGGCGCAATTCGCCCACGTATTAGTGAAACCATATATGGAAGGAAAAACTTTCACTCCACATTTAACAAGTGCAATTGAAATCATATTCCTAAATTTTAATTGGTAACCATCTAGTATGAAAACTGGGTGTTTTGAAATGTCTAAAATCTGCTCTTGGGGACACTGACCATAAAAGTGGGCCTTTTGACGGCCCGCACATCCCACTTCGACCGAGAGACGGGATGACTGACTTCTGATCTGTGATCAGCGTGGTCGATAAACTCTAGGACGCAATTCTTATCAAGCGTAAGTAGCTTCGATTTCATCCCCTTCTTCCCCTGGTGTGTGGAACGGGTGAGACGGAATAACCTTTCTTCAGCTTCAGAATAACGATAATAACCCTCCTGGGTTTTCGGACATGATCATTTCAAAAATATAATTTTCAGTCCTTTAGTTTTTGAAATATCTGGTTTTTATTAGAGGGCGCCCTCTATTAGGCCATAGACCTATGCAAATAAGCTGTGCCATCACTATGACCCACTTTATCTAATAAAATATGTTGCACTCCCTTTCAGGATATTTTTTATCGTTGATATGTTCCTTTTTGGTGAGCTTGCGACACAACAGGGGAGTGATGGCGCTTTAAGTATATGAAGGAGAAATATGATACCATTATGTATTTGGCCTAGACAATTGAGCAAAAGTGACCTTTTATTCTTCTGCTGTCTTTCAATGTACCTTTTTAAGGGAAATATACCTGCAAGAGGGCGCTGTAAAATAGGGGCGAGAGCCCCTTCCCCTGGGGTATGACCTACGACCTTTCTGAATTAACGTATGACTTTTTGATATTTCCATATGAAAACGTCGTTAGAACAGTTTTTACATTATCGGTAAATTTTTTTTACATTATCGGTTCAAAGAGTTTTTACATTATCGGTAATTTTTTTTTACATTATCGGTTGATTTTTACATTATCGGTTGTAACACGGCGCACCGAAGTGTGGACAGTTCCCACAAGGGCTTCAAATGGGGTTCACGGACAATGTCTCAATGGGGGACCGGGGCGAAGCCCCCGGAAGCTCTGGGGTATAACCGAAACTGTTGACACAAGAATGAGGCACTGTAAGTCCGTTTTGACTGTCTTCTGTGTTTTTCTGTCAGTTTTGACTGTCTAATATTTAATAACATTAAGTGTACACTAGAGATTCAGAAATCACGCATAGAGCTACTAATAAAGGTTCCCTTTGATGCTGCAAGGAGCTTTTCATGTGGGTAGGAAGAAGGATGATAGGGGTCACGGTCGCATGGGGCTTTAAAAGACTTACGCCACTCAAGCTGTTTTACGGGCAAAAATAATGAGAAAGCCGAAAATGGCAAACCGTAAGAATGCATTTTTAAAAACATTTTAACGTTTTTCTTGTGTTTTACTTCATAGTACATTGCAAAAGTTATCTATTACGTTACAAGTATCTGCAATTTTCACTTCTGTCAGTATGTCACGTTGATAGACAGCACGAAAAACCTACGTAAAGTGTACCTAAAGTCTAAAATTTCAAAAATCCTTTCACCAGGATGCCACTAATGGGAATATGGGGGTCGTCGCCGAGAAAATTTTGAACTTAATCACTGTTAGATGCGATTTCGTGAAATCTAGCAATAAAGATAATTCACAAACTTTGTAGTGCACCTGAGGAGTAAATGTTAGACCTATTGGAATTGTTGACGGCATTTATCTCCTTTTAGGGAACGAAGTTGAGAGCTCAGCTAAGGGAAACCATTTGGAATTCTTGTAAGGCCCGGTTTAAACTTAGTATCTCATTTTTTCGAATGGCCCTCCTGCCGCCCCCTTAGAGCTCATCGCCCCGATGATTTTCGAAAATGCCCCCAGGCCGGCAGGGGTGGCGCCAGTATTTGCCCGACGGGGGGGGGGTGGGGAGGAAGCAGCCCAAAGGCCAAAAGGATTAAAAACGCAGAATTTTTGTTGCGCAAAGCACGCCAAAAAATTTTTGGTTTTTTTTTTACAAAAAATTGAAAATTTGGGAGTTTTATTGGAGAAAATTTGAAAAATTTTGATTTTTATGGAAGAAAATTGAAAATTTGGGTCTTTTGTAAGGAAACTTGGGAAATTTGGGGTCTTTATTGAAGAATGTGCCCTTCCTATGAGCAAAATAAAGCAGATCGTCGGGGCAACTGAAGGTCGTTGGGACTTCATATTTTATCGTACGGATTAAGGCTCCCCGACGAAACTGGAAAATTTCCCCGAAGGGGGGGGGGCAGCCTTCCCCGACGGGGGGGGGCATGGCGCCACCTTGCACGCCTGGCGATAACGCCCCCGTTGGGAACCAATGGCCTAAAGAAAGTGACAGGAAAGTACCTCTCAATTGAATCATCGGATTTTGAAGACAAAAGTATAATTTTATTTTCAGTTTTTTGAACATTTTCAGTAATAACTTTTACCAATCATATTTCAAAGATGTTCTATAGTGGAGATGTCGTACTCATTTCAAGTTGGTCACGGTCATAGGCCTCCAAAGGGTCGGTTTGACTGCTCCGATTACCCCCCCCCCCCTTCATACATCGATGCAGAAATTGGGGCTTGATTAATTTTTATGTACTAATCATGGTCTGCCTTCTTAAAAAATTGCTTCCTTTTTTGTGTGGAAGATCTGCACTGGGGGTATTTTTCAAATGAAGTCAGAGTCAGCAGTCAAAGATAAGCCTGCTTGCAGGAATGGGCGTCAATCTTTACTCGAATGTGGGGGGAGGGGGACATGGCCACTTCTGTCAAAAATTTACTGTGTAAAAATGTTAAGTCAATCGGTGTTTTTCCAAAATGTGGGGAGGGACCAGAGTTGTTCCCGTTACACTTTGAAAGTAACTCGTTATAGTTACAGTTAATTCCATAAAACTGTAACTCGTTACAGTTACTAGTTACAATGTTGAAAAAGTAACTAGTTACAGTTACTTTTGACTGAAAAGTAACTAGCTACATTTCAAAAGTAACTAGTTACTTCACGGGGAATATACGGTACCTCGGTGCCTGAAACGGAAGGTGGCCATGATCAGATAGTAAGGAGGGGGCACATGAGAGGACCGAACCTTCTTTGTGCCGGATATCCATAGGTGTTCCCCAAAGAAAGTCAATGATGCTAGCTGATCTTCAATGGGCATTCTCACAGAGGCTCCTAACGCTCATCATGAAGCAGCGAATCATGATACTGTGTCGGAGCTTACGCAAACTATTTGTTAGACGAATATGGTTGTAACCGAAACTTTTCCCGTTACGACAGTACTTCTTAAATCTTTATACTCTCACCACAGTTTAGAGAGGTTATCGGCTATTAAAGGGGGAGAGTGTTGTTTTAGCACTAATTAAAGTCTTTACCCCTCAAGGGCATAGCTATGGTAATATGATGCTCTATATTTGTTAACGGTAAAATTTTAAAACGTCACCCCTAAGGTTGGGCTAAGTGATATTTCCGCTGTGCACTCTAAAGGAAAATAGTAAACTAAGGCCCGGCTGACTTCACTTAGTATATATACTATATAAAGTTAGCTGGGCCTTAGTTTGCCAGAGGACCGTTCAGTATTTTTCAACAAATCGCACAAAGATTCGGTCTCCTGGATAATAAGCATTGATCTGTCTAATAAGTAATTTGACACACAAATCAAAGTTTGAACTCAGTTTAATCGACAATCAAGTGACCCTGTAAGCCTGCCACATGTGCATCTAATATCAACTTCTGATTCTACTCGTGAATAAAATTTGATGTTGGTGAGGGCAACGTCGATAATAGAGATGAATGATAAATATATCGAAAATAATTTTACTGCCAAAGTGTCATCAATTTGAAATTTTTCTGTTATTAATTCGAGTAAAATGCATTTTGTGGTCATTTTGATTATTTGTAACGGGAAAGTAACGGGACCCAAATGTAACGCCGTTACAGTTACTTTTACACAGAATTGTAACTAGTTACTTGCTCCGTTACTGAAATGCAAATGTAACTCGTTACAGGGTTCCGTTACACAAAATGTAACTCGTTACAGTAACGACGTTACTTGTAACTCGTTACTTCCCAACCCTGGGAGGGACGTGTCCCCCTGTCCGCCCAGGATTGACGCCCATGCTTGCAGGCAATGGCTTTGGTTGTTAACTTGATACATAGGGTGACAAAAGGGCCATGGACCGGTATAGTGGCAGTATAAAAGACACCAAAGACAAATAAAATTTTGAAAGTAAGAGGCACATCTAATCTGATCATAGCTGATTCAATGCTGGCAAAGGTGCACCCCTTACACACTGGTAAGATTTTCAACGGGTGCACCTGTTGAATGTTTCAGTATGAAAGGGAACTCGGGTGAAATACAGGTGAAACACCGATTCAGTTTTCAGAATTTTTTACTCTCGAAGCGTCGAGGGCAAACTATCGGGAAATACCGGGGATCCACCGTTTGAAGCCTAGTGTGAAAGGCCGTCTCTGTGAAACGCCGTGCGAAATGCAGATTAAGTGTTGAAGTCATGTTTTGTTTGCGGTCGTTTTTCCATGGGTGTAGGAGTCCACTTTGATTGGGGGGGGGGGGGGCTGTAACGACTTGTCCGAAAAACGCAACAAAGGGTTTTCGCGGGCTCCGCTCGTGTCCAATATGTTAATGTACATATCATATAGACATAATCGGTTATTACATCGCAAAGATCGCATGCCAATTACATTCACAGGCGCGGATTCAAGTGGCTTTCCCGGCCTCAGCCCCCCTTTTTCGCCACATCAACAATAACAAATACGCGAAAATTAGCATAATATTAATCTAGGAAAATATTCACGGGGCGTTCAGCCCCCCTCCTTTCGAAATGTCTGGATCCGCGCCTGATTCAATCACTTTTGCCCGTTGCTTCCATTCCATATTGGTTATAAATTTTGGGGACGTCCTTTACTATAATAATGATAATAATCAATCAGTGTCGTAGTCGGAATTTATCTTACAGGGACCATGCAATATGTGGTGTGATTTCCGGCTTGGGGGAGGGGTTCCAATCTCGTGCCACATATGCTACCTGTGAAGTAAAATTTGTGTAAAAAAATTTATGTATTTTACCGCTTACTAGAAAATGTCGGCATTAATGAGGCATGGCCCAATGACATGCTGCCCTAAATACGCCACTGATAGTAACAATACAATAATACAAGTTAAACTATTGAAAAACACTGGTGAATTACCGAATACATATAACAGGTACTGGTGCAATTCAAGGAAGTTTTTGAAAGTATTGATTTCCTTTAGCTACATCATTGCAATTTATTTTTCTTTCAGTAGGTGCCAGAAAAATTCTCATCATATTGCCCGAATTTTCACAGAAATTTTTGGTTGGGGGCTGCAGTCCCTCAGCCCGCACCCCCGCCTACCCAGGATACGCCTATGCGTTTTTCGCTGGCCAAATTGATTCGCACGTAATACATAGCGTTCGCATGAGTCTTTTGTATTTCGACTCACTTCATTGTAATACAGCGCATACTGAATATCGCATGCAGAACATAGCATGCAGTTTCGTTCTCCTCTACACTGTTCGGTTTATTTGACAGCCTGCTGGGACAGCAACAACACTGTATTTCAAGGCTAACTGCAACATTAGCGAACGATGCTTTCGGTAGTGGCGGTTCCTTGCCCGCTCGCGCAATTTTTTTTCCCACGAGGTTATGGGCAAATCGTGCCAATGGACCAATCAGCTTCTTGGAAATAGGCCACACCTCTAATTCCAAAATGACAGCTTTTTGACCCTTTTCTTGTAATTCTGACACCGGATTATGAAAGAACAGGCCAAAAACCCCAGTCCACGTAACCCTAACCCTGAAAATAACCCCACCCCATGATTTTGAAACAAATTTGAAAAATTTTGAAAATCAAATTTGCCCATAACCTCGTGGGAAAAAAAATTAGGCTGCCCGCTCGTATTCCACATTCCCCCTCCGAGCAGGGGCGTAGGCTGGGGATGCGGTTGCACCTCCCGATCCGCTCAAAATGAGACAAAAATTTCCTAAAAACATAAGGCGAAAAAGAAGCTCAACAAGACTACCGTGCAACTCCATGACCGCCGTCCCCACACACTAGTCCTGTGCCTACAAGAGGATGCATACAAGTCGGCAAATATAAATTTATCTGACAGCTTTGGTATACGCAACGACACGAATACGTTATACTTATATCTTGGGTGAATAGGCACTTCTTAATGTATATTGAACGAATATCGAACCATTGGAGTACGTTGGTAAGGATTAGGCACCATTTAGCTGCGACGTTGCCGCAAGCTTTTTGGAATTTTAATGTCCATATGAACATAGTAAACTGGTAAAGTACGGGTAGTTGGAGCACACTGAACTATATGCTAGGAAGGATCATTCCACAATGTTTTGAAGCCATCATGGAGGGTCACGTGATGTAGGTTAGCTTACTCAAGTCGCCACCGCCGTATAGAAACGCGTACCTAGAAGTGAAAACGCTTAGGCAATGATGTACGGCTAACGCGCCGTAGCTGGCCTTAGCGTCTCTTCAGCCTCTTGGATGCTAATTTGCCGGCTACCACGCGTTAGCATGCACGCCGCTGCGCCGAGGTAAAGTTTCCTCAGCAACTTCCTGAAAAGCCATATATCACAATAGCCGTATAACATACAGAGCACCAAACGCTTACCGTGTAGGCAGGGGCGGCGCCACAGGGGGGGGGGGCAGGGCAGGCATTTGCCCCCCTATGGTTTTTGACCCAAAAAATAAAATCGTCTAAATAACGTTTTAAGACACATAATATTTGTAGGGGGTGGGGTGAGGTGTAACAGTATCATGGAATAAAGTATTGTGATACATTATCAGTCGCATACTGGACATTTTCGGTGTAAAGGCCGGTTCATACTCCATTATAGCGCTATAAAGCTGTGTTTAAGGATGTTAGCTGGGTCTCGATATGCCGATGTAAAACTGATTCATACTTCAGTTTTCTCGCATAGCTCAACTTTCGCAGTACTGCCATGCAATGCACAGTCGAGTCTCCCAATACCTGCCTATGCAAAGGCCAAGTACAGTACATATGTGTATGCGGTTTGATCGGCTCTACGACAAAGTACAGTATTGATTACCGTGATAATTTTAGGGAATACAAGAAAATCCTGCCTTACTAACCTTTGTCTTAATTCGTGGGAAGCAATAACCGTTTCCCTCCATTCCTACAACTCTCACTGTCACAATCAGGCAGCCGATAGTCGCACGGAACCCGAATACATGTAATGAGCCGGTATCTGGAAAGGTCCGCCATTGTTGTCGAGTAGGATCGTGAGCTCGTTTCAAAAGGTCGTTCACCTACCAAGCAGCCAATCAGAAGCCGTTTCCTTTGCGATATCTCGAGAGCTTGCGAGAAAAGTTGAACAAAGTTCAACTCCAAGCGATGACCGTGAATCGAACTGGCGGCAAAGATATTTTGACCATATATGGTTATTGATCGCTTTATCGCGCGAGAAATTTGGAAGTATGAACCGGCCTTAAATCCTCGACAATTTTGCGCGCTTCGCGCGCGTTGTCTTCTCTGTCTAACTCATTGTACATCCGCCCCATACTGCAAGTCCTTCGTGCAAATATTTGGAATGTTCGAGTATACACGCATTCAACATTTGCTATGTAACCTATCTTCACCCACCTCAGAGCTTACACTTAGGCCTCTTCTACATCACAGAAGACCCATGATTGATTTTTTTTTGTCGCTTAAGGGTTAATACCTAGTAGCGTAAACAATAGGGGGACCAAAATACAGTATATCCCCTGGCGAGATTATGTGAAAATTGCTGTCTATTTGAAAACAAGCCAAACATAGTATTCAACACTAAACTGACTGATTTGAGTGATTAAAAGTTAATTCAAATCCGTATTTCCGTAAATTCTCGGACTACGCGCGAATGTGGTAGCTATTACGAATTCCATGGCCACCTTCACGACCGTGGCTCAAGGAGAAGTAGGCCTATATCATATTTTAGTGTGTAAATCCAGTACGCATGGACCTACCAGCTCTAGTTGTACACTTGCCCTACACATGCAGTGACATGTCTGTAGTGCAGTATCGTATCCAACCAGGGGAGGAGGGGGGCTAGGATTTTCACTTCCGTGTACATTGTTCAATCATGTCACAACAATCACAAAATGGTTAAATTGGTACGCAGGGAAGGTTATACCAGAGGGAGAGTAACAGTTCCGTGAAAGTGGTAAAATATATATAAGGCGTGTAACATATCTAGATGTCTTCAGTGCAATTTGAAAGATCTGGGAAGGGCCATTTCTTGCGATCTGGGAGCTGTTTTGGCAAAAATTTTATCGGCGAAGTCCGCGCCAGCCAATAGAAATCATGCCACATATCAAGATGGCTTCAGTGCAATTTGAAAGGTCTGAGAAGGACCATTTAATTGCGATATAGAAGCCATTTTGGCAACATTTTAAACGGTACGCTCCGTGCCAACCGGTCGTGGCGCTCCGCTTCTATACCAACGCAACCAAACGCCGTTCACACGCTCATGCCTGTCAGTCGTCACGTATATCAAGTATCTTACGGTTCAAGACTGCCTCCAAGATCCCGAGAAGTGCCATTTCATCAGTTCATGCAGTCTGGGGGTCTGTAGGGCGAAAATTCTCTTGTAAGCATCGCACCAAAATATGATGGCGCTCCGTTTCGATGGCAACTTCCATTCTGCGCCCCTTCCCCAATAGCCAACACAAATCGCCGCCCTTGCCCGTTTGTTATGTAACCATCGACAGTAAGTGCAACAAAATTGGAAAACTGTAGTCGGCCAAAAGTAAAGAACGTTGGATTACTTACCTAGAAACTAGATTTCTCGAGAAAAAATATGACTTCAAAAGAGACAAAATATTGTACCAGATTGCGTCTAAGGCTTCCCGGTAGTCGAAAAATCTTTCACACCCCCTCCCCTTAACCCCTCCCTCAGAACCGCGATCACTCATCTCGTTCCTGGGGCGGATGCAGGGGAAAGGAAGCAGTCGCACCCAAAAAATTCAAGAAAAAACTGCAAAAACGTTTGTTATGCTATAGTATGAGGAGGGGACAGGATGCAAGTACGCTCCATCTTCGGTTTATGTCCGTCCCCTATACGTTTCTTTGCCTGTGTTTTTCGTTTCTTCAGTTAAACGTACGTTACCTATCCGTTCATTGTCAGTTCTATTCCTTTACGCTTCCGTTACTTATGCGTTAAGTGTCCGTCGAACATTCGGTACAGGTACTGTACTTCTACGTTTCATCCGTTTGTTGTCCGGCAATGATCCGGTGAGCAAATAGCAATCACCGGAGACGAACGGATACTAACGGAGAAGTCCAGTATGAGAAACGCACGAGAAAATGATAAAACGGAAGCTTAACGGATAAGTAACGAATACGTATATGGCAAGCGAAATGTCCAATAATTAGAAAAACCAAGTTTATCGGTCGAAAAACCAAGTTTATCGGTTGAAAAACCAGGTTTATCGGTCGAAAAACCAAGTTTATCGGTCGAAAAACCAGGTTTATCGGTCGAAAAACCAAGTTTATCGGTCGAAAAACCAAGTTTATCTATCAAAAACCATGTTTTTCGCAGATAAACTCGGTCTTTCGACCGAAAATCTTGGTTTTTCGACCGATAAACTTGGTTTTTTGACCGAAAAACATGGTTTTTCGACCGATAAACTTGATTTTTCGACCGATAAACTTGGTTTTTCGACCGATAAACTTGGTTTTTCGACCGATAAACTTGGTTTTTCGATCGATAAACCTGGTTTTTCAATCGATAAACTTGGTTTTTCGACCGATAAACTTGGTTTTTCGACCGATAAACTTGGTTTTTCTAATTATTGGACAAACAACTTGTTATTTCGGTCGAAAAACTTGGTTTTTCGAATTACTGGACAAACTGTATCGAAAAACCAAGATTATCGGTCGAAAAACCAAGTTTATCGATCGAAAAACCAAGTTTATTGGTCGAAAAACCAAGTTTATCGGTCGAAAAACCAAGTTTATCGGTCGAAAAACCATGTTTTTCGGTCGAAAAACCAAGTTTATCGGTCGAAAAACCAAGATTTTCGGTCGAAAGACCGAGTTTATCTGCGAAAAACATGGTTTTTGATAGATAAACTTGGTTTTTCGACCGATAAACTTGGTTTTTCGACCGATAAACTTGGTTTTTCGATCGATAAACTTTTTTTTTTTTTCCAAAAGTCCCCTGACTCTCTGGCGAAGAGCCAGGGGCGAAAACCAAACAATACTCCCGAAGGAGTTCTGCTCCCCGAAGGAGTAACAACGTCCCCAAGGGACAAACTTTGACTTAACTGACACCACCTGACAGTGGTCCCGTTCTAGACTGGCTGAATAGAACAGGTCCCACCCTGGGAGCTCCGCCGTCGTGATCGATAAACTTGGTTTTTCGAATTACTGGACAAACTGTATCGAAAAACCAAGATTATCGGTCGAAAAACCAAGTTTATCGATCGAAAAACCAAGTTTATCGGTCGAAAAACCAAGTTTATCGGTCGAAAAACCAAGTTTATCGTCGAAAAACCAAGATTTTCGACAGACTTGTGATTTATCTGTCTTACCAACCGAATACAATTTTTGAAAACGTAGCTAACGTTAAGGCGCGGCAATTTTTTTTTTTTATGTCTTTTGCGGATGAATACTATCAGTTTGTGACACATAAGGTGCTGAGTATGCGTGCGGTCGCTTGTTATGTGCATACATGGGAATACTAGGCCTAGGCCTATATAACACGTGATGATTTGGGTCGCTCGTAGTTAACTTAGATCCTGGTAGTGGTACAGCTAGCTAGCACCAGCGCGGGCCCGTATAGTACTACTGTACTACTAGCACTACTAGCCCAGTTGGACGCATACTGTCTTGTCAAAGGTCATTTGAGGTCACGAGAGGTTTAACTGTGAAAACCTTGCAAATGGCTTGTAATCATGACAAACTAAACCCCATAGCAATAATAGATGTGTCCAAGTCAAAAGGGGTGTATCCAAAAACTTGTGGACAGGTGACTAAAACAAGTATCTATGAAGACTTTTTGCTGCTTTGTAACAAATGTTGTAACAAAAAAAAAAAAAAAAAAAACTGACAAACATTGATTTATTGTAAACGATCGTATTTGGAAATTTATTAAAATCTGCACTAATTACAGAAAAATTACATGTTTACTTAAACTTGAGTCCCTTGAAATAATTGAATAATCCACCTCATGGTAATAATGGATGTGTCCAAGTCAAAAGGGGGTGTTCCCAAAAACTTGTTGACAGGTGTATGGCAAGCCAAATGCCCAATAATTCGAAAAACTTGGTTTATCGACCGATAAACCAGGTTTATCGGTCAATAAACTTGGTTTATCGACCGATAAACCTGGTTTATCGACCGATAAACTTGGTTTATCGACCGATAAACTTGGTTTATCGACCGATAAACCTGGTTTATCGACCGAAAAACTTGGTTTATCGACCGATAAACCTGGTTTATCGGTCGATAAACCAAGTTTATCGAAATATTGGGCATTTGGCGTCGATAAACCAAGTTTATCGACCGATAAGCCAAGTTTTTTGATAAACTTGGTTTATCAAATCGATAAACCAGGTTTATCAATTCGATAAACCAAGTTTATCGATTTGATAAACCAAGTTTATCATCAGAAAAGTGATGGACCAGGTTTATCGAATCGAAAAACCAGGTTTATCAACCGATAAACCAAGTTTATCAGTCGAAAAACCAAGTTTATCGACGCCGAATGCTAAATAATTCGAAAATCCAAGTTTATCGAACCGATAAACCGAGTTTCTCGATTTATTGGGCAATTGGCTTGCCATAGGCAAGCCGAATGCCCAATAATTCGAAAAACTTGGTTTATCGATTCGATAAACCAGGTTTATCGGTCGATAAACTTGGTTTATCAAAAAAAACTTGGCTTATCGGTCGATAAACTTGGTTTATCGACCGATAAACCTGGTTTATCGACCGATAAACCTGGTTTATCGTTTGATAAGCCAAGTTTTTGGAATTATTGAGCATTTGGCGTGCGCAGGCCAAATGCCCAATAAATCGAGAAACTTGGTTTATCGACCGATAAACCAAGTTTATCGAATGATAAACCAAGTTTTTCGAATTATTGGGCATTTGGCTTGCCTATGGTAAGCCAAATGCCCAATAAATCAAGAAACTTGGTTTATCAACCGATAAACCAAGTTTATCGGTCGATAAACTTGGTTTATCGGTCGATAAACCAAGTTTATCGAAATTTTGGGCATTTGGCGTCGATAAACCAAGTTTATCAACCGATAAGCCAAGTTTTTTGATAAACTTGGTTTATCAAATTGATAAACCAGGTTTATCAATTCGATAAAACCAAGTTTATCGATTTGATAAACCAAGTTTATCATCAGAAAAGTGATAAACCAGGTTTATCGAATCGAAAAACCAGGTTTATCAACCGATAAACCAAGTTTATCAGTCGAAAAACCAAGTTTATCGACGCCGAATGCTCAATAATTCGAAAATCCAAGTTTATCGAATTGATAAACCAGGTTTATCAAATCGATAAACTTGGTTTATCGACTTTTTAAGTGAGAATTCGATAAACCTGGTTTATCAACCGATAAACTTGGTTTATCAAAAAAAACTTGGCTTATCGGTCGATAAACTTGGTTTATCGACCGATAAACCTGGTTTATCGACCGATAAACCTGGTTTATCGATTGATAAACCAAGTTTTTCGAATTATTGGGCATTTGGCTTGCCATACAGGTGACTATAACAAATATCTATGAAGACTTTTTGTTGCTTTGTCTGACAAATGTTGTAACAAAAAAAAAAAAAAAAAACTGACAAACATTGATTTATTGTAAACGATCGTATTTGGAAATTTATTAAAATCTGCACTAATTACAGAAAAATTACATGTTTACTTAAACTTGAGTCCCTTGAAATAATTGAATAATCCACCTCATGGTAATAATGGATGTGTCCAAGTCAAAAGGGGGTGTTCCCAAAAACTTGTTGACAGGTGACTATAACAAATATCTATGAAGACTTTTTGTTGCTTTGTCTGACAAATGTTGTAACAAAAACAAAAGCATTGACCAACATTGATTTATTGTAAATGTTGTTACATTATACATATAGGCCCATCAATTTAGCTGCCATCTAGCATGTCGTGGTCGCGGAAAGTAGTACCGGCAAATCACCATGGCAATCGAAAAACCAAGTTTTTCGAAATAATCGATAAACTTGGTTTTTCGACCGAAAAACTTGGTTTTTCTACCGATAAACTTGGTTTTTCTAGTTATTGGACGTTTGGCGTTGAAAGCTTGGTTTTTCGACCGATAATCTTGGTTTTTCGACCGATAAACTTGGTTTTTCGACCGATAAACTTGGTTTTTCGACCGATAAACTTGGTTTTTCGATCGATAAACTTGGATTTTCTAATTATTGGACATTCCGTTAAGAAAAACCAAGTTTATCTTTCGATATACCAGATAAATCGAAAAACTTGGATTTTCGACTGAAAATCTAAGTTTTTCGACCGATAAGCCAAGTAATTTTGAAAATCTAGGTTTTTCAACCGATATACCAAGATTTGGAGATAAACTTGGTTTTTCGATCGATAAACCTGGTTTTTCGACCGATAAACTTGGTTTTTCGACCGATAATCTTGGTTTTTCGACCGATAAACTTGGTTTTTCGACCGATAAACTTGGTTTTTCGACCGATAAACTTGGTTTTTCGATCGATAAACTTGGTTTTTCTAATTATTGGACATTCCGTTAAGAAAAACCAAGTTTATCTTTCGATATACCAGATAAATCGAAAAACTTGGATTTTCGACTGAAAATCTAAGTTTTTCGACCGATAAGCCAAGTTACTTTGAAAATCTAGGTTTTTCAACCGATATACCAAGATTTGGAGATAAACTTGGTTTTTCGATCGATAAACCTGGTTTTTCGACCGATAAACTTGGTTTTTCGACCGATAAACTTGGTTTTTCGATCGATAAACTTGGTTTTTCTAATTATTGGACATTTCGCTTGCCATATACGTAAGGGGACCTTTTTCGGTCGACGTCCGGTCCAAGTTTTGTGTATGTTCAAAATCCCTCGCCGTTCATACCGGACGTTCCCGGTCATGAAACGAAGTCGGCGGAGGAGAACAGGAGACTAAACGGATACTGACGTACATCAACGGAGTGCCATTTTGGGTCTTCGTTTCCTCTCCGTTATTGCTATCCGGTGAGGTGTGACAGGCGCTTAAAGACTGACGTGTGTTATGGTACGGTATCTCCCTCCCTCCTCCCTCTCCCTCCCTGGTGACGCCATCCCAACCAATTATTTATACCTCTGCCTGTGAATTTTAGGAGTTTAAAGTGGACCTAAAGTGTAGAATTATAAGAATATATATTTTAGACGTTGGAAACGAATTTCACTCATCCATCTCATTTTCATAGCTCACCCTGTTGCTGAGATATGAAAAGTTTATTATAAAAATTTATTCACTTTATTTGAAATAGTCGATTGCGCAATAATTTGTGATGATCTTCTTGTAAAACTCACATTACTTGCTTACTTGCTTTTGTTTCCTTTTGAAATTGAAATGTTTATATAACCTTGCAAAAACTACTGTTGTACGGAGAGGTTTTGTATAGTCAAGTCACCCTATAACAGTGAGAAAGTGATCACAATTTGGCACAAGGTGCAGAGCCTTTCGAAAAAATAAAGAAAACAAAGAATGTAATTTGAGTAGTACAAGAATGACATTACAAATTATTGCGCCATCTACCATTTTAAATTGAATAAGCACCAACATTTTATATATCTCAGCTCAGGAATTCCTGTAAAGATGGCAGTTAGACCATTTGGATTTATTTTTCAACGAATCTTTGTAACATATGTTTTTGAATTTTTAGCCTTTAGGTACACTTTAAATTTAGCTCAAATTTGGCAGTTCTTTGTAGACCAAAAAAATGCATTTTCTATGCGCGTTTCTTTCAATATAAAAAGTTGATTTAACTGTATTCTCAAAGAAAAGTGAACTCAAGGCAAGCTGGAGTGGTTTCACATTCTCACATTGATGAGCAGTTCTCCCTTTTCTGTGCCTTTCAATCGTTTTGACTTACAGACCCTTAAGGGTGCAATTTGCAAAATTTCAATATCTCCTATGCATATTACGTAATGATACCATACGATTATGAAGGACACTAAATCGGATTTAAATTTAATGATATACATAAATCAGTCTATTAATGTGAGGAAATGACGTCACTCCTGTTTGCGTAAAGTTTAATTTTGGTTACATCATTTAAAATTTGGTTACATCATTGGTTCAAAAACTCGAAAAACTATAGGTAAAAATTTAATGTTATCTCATAAGAGTTATGATTTCTCTCCCTTTTATAAAATCCAATTTTGCGTATAACCCTTCCTCAGTGATTCGGCTTTTCTATAAGCAAGAAAAAAATCACATGATGAGGATTAATTTTTTTCTCATTAATTAAGAAATTGCAGACATGAGACTCATATTTCAAGGATGAATACTTACAGTTTAGAACACTCGGGAAGTGCCGTTTCCGGCCATCTGGAGGGTTTGCAAAGTAAAAAATTTTCTTGAACGCTCCGCGCTAACTGATGGTGGCGCTCCGCTTTGGAAATATGCATTACCATTTTTCATAGATTTATTTTTTTCTCCTTAATTGAGAAATTGCAGACATACGATCCATATTTCAAGGCTTGGTACATGCAGCTTAGAACACTCGGGAAGTGCCATTTCCGGCCATCTGGAGGGTTTGTGAAGCCAAAAATTTTCTTGTACGCTCCGCGCCAACTGATGGTGGCGCTCCGCTTAGATAGTCTTGCTGCACTCAGCCTCCCGCCCCCCAATATTTTTTCTTTCCGCCGCGCCCGCTGCATAGTTGAAGCGTCTCATTCAGTGAGGGGCCGATTTTCACTGACAGACAACCAACCCTTCTCACAGTTCGTATTTATTTTAGAAAAAAAATTCTTTTGAGAGAGCAAAATAAAGTCCAAGAAAATGAAAACGCCAAAAATGCAGGTTCTGACACGATGGGGGGGGGGGGGGGGAATAGAGGGGGTAGGGTGAGGCTCGGAAGTCTTCAATGGCTGCACCCCCCAAACAATAAAGCTGGGTCCGACCCAGCATGTTTTGCCCCCCTATCGAAAAACCCTGGCGCCGCCCCTGCGTGTAGGAAGCTTTGAGGCACATCATTGGCCAAAATGCACGCGTGCATGTGCGCGCGTGTTACTTTTCCTTCGTGCGCCTTTTTTTGTCAAGAGGACGCGTTCGACGCGTTTTACAGATTATCTGTGCACAGGTATGGACAGTCAGTAACAAGCGCGCCTACTCTGTGTATACTGTTCAGTGACGGTGCTATCGCGAATGTTACTACGCAGTCATCGCGTCTCGACGCACCAACGAATGCGGTCACACACGCTGTACCTCAAATAGGCAGGATCACTCCTAAATACAAGAAAAGGTTGTAATAAAAACCAATCTTTTGATCACACAATCATGAATCCTAGTGTACAGATGTCCTACTAAGTAATTACAACAAAGCACTAGAGACTTAATGAGTAACAAAGGATTGCTTTAGCGTGTACATCAATGATTCTGCGTTACATTATTTTCACTTGCAGCTGCACGTTTCTAGGGCAATGGAATCGACTTTAGTAAGCTAACCTACATCACTTGACCCTCCAGGTCGGCGTCACTTTCGTCGCTTATTCCTCATTGACGTGCTTCCTCCAGTTATATAGCTCAGTGGTGGAGCACTGTCTGACGTCACATGAAGGTAGTCGGTGAACCTTGCACATTTGAAGGAAAAGCCAGGCTTGATAAGCATTTTTCAAGAGATTGTGCCGGGGTTGATTATTATTGGTTTGGTCTCCGTGACCAGGCTAGACCGCCGGGTTTCTGTTACTTTGGCTCAGGCGTAAGATGGCCAAACTTCATCAGTAGCAAACGGCCTTAAAATGGTTTGGACGGTAATAAATCAAGATTGTCTTATGATAGAAAAATAAAAAAAAGTAACATCTGAAAAACTTCTAGTACAGCCCATTGAATTTCGCTTAGCGAAACTTACACTTACAAAAAACCCTTCTTCTAAGCCGTGAAAAGATCTTGGGGAATATATGCATGTTTTTGAGGGTAGCCTATATGGTGAGGGTAGCCTATAAGTTCATATTGTAATAATTTTTGCGTAAATATCGTGGATTGTGACAAATTCTAGCAGGGCTCCCCCCGCCTTTGTTTCCAGTTGTGTTGAAGGGATTTTAGCGGTAGTACCTTCCATTCCTAGCTCAGCTAATTTTTTTTTTCTTAAATGTAGGCTATAATGTTTTGTGACGGTCTCTTTTAGCATTACTAGGAAATTTAGTGTCGTTCTCAAAAAGCAACCCTTTGAAACTTTGACAGGAGAGCTGGGAGCGACATTCTCGGAAGCTTTCTCATAATGCGTTTAGTTATGAACTTTATCATTTCGGACAGTTAGTTTGATAGGCCCCGGTATCTTCACTGATTATTATCTTTACTGTTATTATTATCGAGGGCTCATCCTTGACGTATGCTTAGAAATTCTTAAGCATTTCAATAGGTAATGGGCGGCTCGTGACTTCTTATAGTCTTATTTCCAGGAGAAAATTCCTGTTGACACCTGTTGAAATTTCAACAGGTTTGAACTGGTATTAACAGGGATGAACAGGCAAGTTTCCAATTACCTGTTGGAGTGAATGAAATCAACAGGTGCCAACAGGTAACTAACTGGTTCCTGTTGGAACCTGTTAAGACCTATTGAAATCCTGTTAAAACCTGTTGATACCTGTTTCCAATTACCCTTTGGACCTGTTAAAACCTGTTCATACCTGTTCAACAGGCTTCAACTGGAGTTTTTCCCTGGGTTAATTTTCCTTTCAGGCAATGATGAGATTGTGTTCTACCGAACGGGTAATAAGTGTGTCTGAATAGCAGACATGGTTTAAGGGTGTTAAATCTATCAGTGAAACTTTCTTCTTGTAGTTTCTCGTTTTAAACTTTTCTGCCCTTTAGGGGTCGTAACTTCATTTTCAGATAAGTGTGCGTATTCGGGGGGTGATAGGTCAAGTTCGTTATGAGGTTCTCTTGATTAATGGTTGAAGCATAGAGAATCAATCAGTGATTGCTACTAAGTTTGTATTTCAAAACCCAAGAGGCAGACATGGCACGGGAGGGAATTTTCCAGTGTCGATACCCAAATTGAGGACGAAAACAATCATACCGTCAATCAGTGGTGACAGCACGGGGGGCGTAGAGGCGCGTTGCCCCACCCTCCATCGATCATTCTGAAAAAAACTTTAAAATGATCTCAAAAAGGAGTCAGTTAAGCCATGATTTCTGCATGGGACAGGGTGAGGTGTGTTGCCTCCACTGTATAATCTTTTTCTCTAAGAAATGGTTCTCAGAATATTTGAAATCCTTCGCAAATTATCGAAATTTTGCGCTTCGCGCGCTTCACACCTTACCTCAATGTTTTCTCATCATCAATATCTTCCGATAGCAACTTTCGGAGAAGCACAGCAGCAAACCTTGAAAGCTGCCTACGAATTGCAAGGTAGAACTGAAGACTTCCTGGCTTTTTGAGTGGCATGTAGGTTTGTTGGGCAATTGAATTGAAAGTGTCTCGATGCAGAGCCTAAATGTAGGTTTTGTCATGGAAATTGTTTTCAAAATTCAGTGGAAATCACGGTGAAAGCCTATCTACTTACATGGAAATCTTATTTAAAGGAAGCTTTCGGCACGCTTCGTGCGCATTCATTACGGCTTAAACTCTCATTACCATTTTTAAGGTAGTAGGAGCCTACACTATTGTCGACTGGATATTAGGAAGTATTTTTTTAGTCAGAGAATTATTACGAATGGAATAATTTTCCACAGGAAGCTGTAACTGCTACGACAGTCAATGGATTCAAAAAAGTAATCGATCCTATTCTACGGAAAAGACGGGGGCTCTACATACGCCAAAAACGGCTGTCTGCCCCAGTTTTTACGACCCCATCGGCAGTTACTGCCGGTGGGCTCCGGTGAGTTACGGTGAGTTACGGTGAGCCTAGGAGGACTTTAGGAGGTTTGTTGACAATGTATCGTTCTTTCTTAACATACTCTATTCTTTCACCTATTAAAAACTAAAATTTACTAAATTATGGACATGTTCCAGCTATATATGATCAATTCCAAACTATCCCACGTATGGCACCATTTTGCATCTAAACAATTAACCTGAAATAAAAATTTCTCAAAGGGAGGGAAGGGGAACACCGCCCAGTTACCTTATACCCCTAGATCCGCGCAACAAAATTAAGCCTTTGCAAGACTGGCACTGTCTAGCCTAAATACAGAACTGGGAGAACTTGAACCCTCTCTATATGAAATTTCTTGTTCCTTGAACTTTATTTTATTAGCTCTGACGACTAGCCTACAGTAATTTTCGTTTGTGATTTGAATCAGTTTTGTTGACAATTGCGGCTTTTATACGTACTGTACATGGATAGCCGGGCTACATTTATTCAACCGGGCTACAATTAGATAGACCGAGTTACATGCTATGCTTACTGCAGACTACGCCTGTGGGTACATGAAAGTACTGCTCCAAATACCGTTTCAGAATGCTGCGATGTGCAAGATGAAATGAAAATTCACTTTCGTTGATGGTAAAGAGCAACGTGAAAAATATGGATCTCTGTTGTATTTACCCGAGATAGGACAAGGCTAGTCCATTAACACTTAGCAGGCTAGGCCTAGGCCTAGGGACTTGTAACGTTAGGCTACAGTGCCTTAAATTTAACGTTGTGACTATTCATACGAAAATTTTCGTATGAATAAGCGTATCTGTAGTCACAATTTATACGAAGAAAACTTGAGCCGACTGGCGTACATACAAAGCCATATAAATGGCCCCGGGGATGTGCAGTCTGCGTACGTACGTTTTCAAAAAACCACCCAAATGTCAATCTGAGATTATTTAATTAGGCTTGGCCTAGGCTAACTTTAGGCCTAGGCCTATCCTAGGCTAGGCTAGGCTAGGCCTATGCCTAATTTGACGTTGGCCCAACGTTATGCCCAATTTAAGGCCTAGCCTAATCTTTCAGCTAGCTTTACCCCGTTAACTATAACATTAGGGCCAAACATGTCGGCAGTACTGTTCTCAATGCTGATGAAAACTCAAAGACAGACAGTCATCACCCCAATGTAGGCTAGGTCTAACTTAGGTCTATAGGCCCCCTATTTTTAGTGTAGGCCTAGGGGTATCAAAATTCTCAGTTGGTGACTGCTCTTTGATTGACATCAAAGTTTGAAAATTGAAAGATGCAGAGTAGCTCACATTCCCCACAAGGCAGAGAGAGTGCTTTTATTACATTTTATAGCCTTGTATGCTCACCAGGACATGGCGTTAGGCCCAAGCAATAAAACAGGTTTATTCCTGCACAAGGAGCTTCATACAGTTATGGGAGGAGCTAGAAGTTGCATAGCTGGGAGAATTGGAACTGTCTGGGATGATGAAAATTCCCCTTTAAGTTAGGCCTAGCCTAGGCCTAGGCCATAGAGCAGGATATAGAAACTAGAGGGCGGACTCCCAATACCATGTACGTAAATCATCTGTGATTGCATGGGGATGCATCCACCATTTTAAAAAGGGGCAAAAAGTCACGCCGTGTGCGAGTGTGTACAAATTATAAGACGGTAATTGATTCGGCTAAATCCTATGGCGTTTTTTTCCCCTAGTAAAGTGTGATTTAAAGGTCTTATTCAGAGGCAAAATGCATTTCGTCTCAATCCGATTGAGCAGAAACTTCTGTTTGTTCTTTCTCATGTACAACTTGAATTTTCAGAGAACCCTTTGGCATTGCTGAGAAAATACGTACTAAAAACATGACAAAACGGCTAAAAAACATCGTTTCAAATGACTCAATGAAAACGGGGGCGTGGCCAAGGTCAAGCCTGTGACGTCACTGGCCGGAGTCGTGTCACACTATCAGTTTATAATCGATCATGCAAGTATTTAGTTAGTCCTCAGTAAAGGCCCCTGTATAGCCACGCCGATAGCTCCCTACACACGGTCCTTACTCCGACTCATTGAAAACCCGGGGTCTTTGACCAGCACAGTGCTGGTCGAAATTGATTTTCTTCTTATTGCAAAGTTAGGACCTAAACTTCCATAACTTCTCCTTTCCATGTCTTACACTTATATTGCAGTTGTTTTCTTTCACTTTAAACCTCGGAAAAGTTCCGAAAATTTGAAATAAAATCATCAACTTGGCCGCTTCTTAACAATTACTGTAGCGCTCGAAATATTTGTTGACATCTGTATGCCGTGTGCGTAACATTGTGACGTCACACACAACATTTTAATTACTGTAGTTCCTATGCATACACATGGCAACTGCCTCTGCAGGCATTCTATACTGACGTAACGACGTAGCTCATTAGCATACTGTTGTAAACAAAGTTCCAAAGTCACACAGTAAATTTTACAGAGCGAAAAAGTTGCTGATTTCATTTCATATTTTTGGCACTTTCCAGAAATTCTCGGTGATCCAGAACAGCTGCAATATTCTTGTAAGATCTGGAGAAGAAAATCCCTGGTTGTAAATTAGGATTTTTCTTTCAGAATTTGCTGTGAGAAGACAGAAAATTTCAACCATTACACAGACGCCCGATCCCCCCGCTATTTTCAGTGGTCGGTGTAAGGACTGTGTATAGAGAGCTGTAGGTGAACGACCACAGTCCTTTACTGAGGACTAGTATTTAGTAGGCCTACCAGTAGTAACCTATGACCATGAGCTGCTTACCTTCATCATAAACCTTTGATGAATTGATAAATATTTGTTCTAAGAGAAACGATGAAAATTTTAAAGCTTTTGCATACATCATGAATTACATGATCATTTTTTCCATTAAAACTATAAAACTTCATCGACGTGGTAAACCTACGTCTGATTGTAAATCACCTTCGTAGTAGTACTGGCCTCCCCATCAATTAACTTTGCTTCGATTTTCTTCTGAAAATGAGACGAAAGTTAGCTACAACGAGAATTCCGGAAGGAATCTCTGACCGACATCGATAGGATATACCCGTACGTTCTTTTATCCCACAAAAAACCGGATTCTAAACTCCCCAAAATTGTGAAAAAGAACAACAAACTAGCACAAATATGTGTAATATCTCTGAGACCACTGTATTTGGCCTTCAGCCAATCAGCACTTAGTATTTAGGGGATTCTCTTTCACGTCCACATAGACGCATATAACTAAAAGTAAACATGACACGAGGTCGGCTGTCAATCATTGTCATAGCGTATAACATACAGTACGTAATGGGATTAATACGTATCTAGATATACACACTATAGCCTATAGGCTTCATTCCTCTGCAAACATGCTTAGTGTGGGATACTCTAAAGTTAAGTCTCAACTTTTTTTTTTTTTTGTTCTTTCCTTTTTTTGGTTGGTCGAACACCAACGCTTAGACCTATAGATTTACGACCTGGAGTAGGAGTAGGCCTAGGTATAGGAGGACCAGGCATAGGCTACTCTGAAACCCTTTAACCTAATTGCTATGCTACGCTAACTAAAGCGTAAATTTAATTTTATTTCAACAAGGATAAACCTTTACAAGTAATCCGTACATTTTTTGTTTGCAATTTTCGATCACCATCCAAGAAGAATAGCAGTACAGTAGGCCTCATCGTAGGCTGTAGTAGGCCTAGCCTAGTTATGGCTAGTCTACTACTAACTGACAATAAACGTTGGATTAGAGAATAAAAGTTCTTTAAATCCATGAATTTCGTTCATCGTCCATAATTCAAGCAATAATGGATAAAATGACTTGAAAATTTCACAAAATATGAAGCATTAGCCGATAAACAATATCCAATTTGCCTGAATATATTTTTTCTGACATTAGAAAATTTGCGAGGCAACTTACCTAGCCTAGGCTAACAAGCCTAATCTAGCCTACTTTCGAAACGGGCATATATTTTCGTCATTTCAAAAGTCCTGACTGCAACAATTTAATAACTTGGTGTAAATACTATTCTTACATGGGGAATTAGACAAAGTGAATGGATATTAACCAGATTTTCTTTGAAAAGAGCAAATTGAAAATGTGCGAACGAAATTGTGACCCTCATTTGGTGAAATTCCTGAAGTCAGAACCCTTCGCAAGAAATTATTCAAATTCCGAGACACATTCTGCAAATTCCAGGAAGGAATCTGTTTTCGTATAGACAACACATTCCTGAAGATAAATGGTATATAACGGGAAACCATGAGCTACCTTTTTAAAAATTTTGGCGGAATTAGTGGCTATGGTGAACGAACATTCGAAGCATACTATAGGCTATATCCTAGTACTACTGTACTGTGTACTAGCTACCGTACGTAGATACACTCGGGTACAGTGTATGCTTGTTGTGTGCGCTCGAGCTAGCTCAACCCGACTCCGGCCAGTGACGTCACAGTTGACCTTTCGAAGAAATCACGTGACCTTATCGTTTGAATTTGGGCCCAAAATAAAAGAGTTTTCAGAAAAGGATTAAAAATAGAAAAGAAACATTTTCTGCTCTGTTTTTGCTGTAGAAAAGTAATAAAAAAATCTAATTTACCAAAAATTATGGTCATGAGTCGATTGCAAGACCCTTATTTGCCTCTGAATAAGACCTTTAAGTACTTGAAAAAATGCCCCGATCCTTAAAAACTATTAAAGAAGATTATTTCTACCTTATTATGTCAACACGAATTGTCCAAAAAGGGTTAAATCCAGTTTCCATCGGTAACAAAGAGCGAAGTAATGCACACGTATGTAATGTTCAACTTGCCCCCGTAAGACATACTCGGCCTTTGGGGATCTCTCAGGTCCAATTTAGGCTCGGACATCACGGCACATGTGATATGCTGAACCTGAGACAACTCGGGATTATAATGACAGATGTCGACCACAACTCGGCACCAATGTCAACTCGGCGCGGAAGTCAACTGGTCCCCTGATTAATTTTTGTATGGATTGTGTAAAAATTTTCTCATGTTTTGCTTGCACTTGGTCAGTAAAGATTGCAATTGGATGCAAAGAAGAAAGGTATACCCATACATCATTCTATGTAACAAAAAACTGGGGGATTTGTAGAAGTTTTCTCTATTTTTTTTATTAGGATTTCAGGAATATTAGGACAATTAGGGACATCTGACCAGCACAGCTCTGGAAAATGATTTGCTGTAGGCCTAGGCCTGGTAACAGTAGGGATTTGAAGGTGAAATATTGATTAAATGAACAGGGAATATCTCAGCTGGATATTGAGGTGTGGAAAGGTGAGAATGATAGCCTTATACATCATCCTACACCTTTGCTTATGAACAGTGTCAGACTGGTAGAACTGCCACCGTGACTCTGGAAATATTAACAAGAAAGTGATCTACATGTACTATAACTTTCACTCTTTAATTTTGCTTCTATTAATACTAACAAAGGATAGAGGACATTCTTAAGGATTTCAGTGCTCAACAATTGCAAACAGCATATTTAGATTAAATGGGTTTTGAATTACCTACAGGCTACAGTGAAAGGAAACTTAGGAAAGGAGGCCCAGTGAGGATACCATTTCTTTAATTCTTTTGGAAAGAATGTCAGAATTTATCATAGCAGTTCATATCCCAAATGCACATATAATCACTGTGCCATCATGTTGCAACTTAGTTATTGTAAGTTCTTACATGTGAAATTTCTCCATGGAGAAAATATGGCAAAATTAATGCTTGACAAAATTACTAGTACAGTAATTGTAAGTACAAAACAAAACAAGTAACAAAAAGTGAAACATAATATGTACAGTAACCAAGAATGTCTCTTTTATGTTGACAATGCTGATGCGCTGCACCTTCAAACCCTGAAAGCAACAGCTACTGTACAGCAGCTAACCCCTAAGCCCCAGGGACAGACCTGTTGCCACTTTATACTTCCCCCATTTCCCCATGCATCCCCATCCCAGGTTAATTTTCCAATCTTGGCAGGACGGCATCGCTATTACTAGTAGTGATAATTATGCAGTCCTTAAAAGCAACTGGCAGTTATTGCTCCCAACAGTTACAGGTGCTTTGGCTCTTTGAATTTGCAATATTCACCAAGGTACAGTTGGTGATGCAATAATCATGTTCTTTCAAAATATTGCAGTTTTATGATTAACTAATTGAAGATTGACAGTCTGATGAAAGATTGTAGCTGAAGTGAGTCTGGACTTTGATGGTGGTCACTCTTTGCTTTTCATGCTAATGTGGTGGATAACTCAACAACTGGTGGCAAAGTAGACACTGCAGCATAAGGTAAGACTTCATGCTCAGCAGCTACTGTAGCACCAATATGGTCTCTTGGGTGTATCACTGTTAAAACAAATAAAATGCGTAAACAGCCATTACTGCTCAGGCAAAGCAATTAAACTGCTGTGATATACTGTAACCAGACTCATCATGAAAAATGAAGCACAAAGGATCCCTACCTTTTTAGGGGAATCCTATCAAACTGCAGAATTGAGCATCCTTATCAGAAGCAAGAATGTCATCAAATCCCTTTTAAAATGTAACAACTGTGCCTCAAGTTATGGCTATAGCACATATTACAGTCTGGTTACTATATTTTGGTTAAAAAATTCTAATGAATGCTTCTCCGAATCGGTGCAATTATAGAATATCCCACCATGAAATAAGTCCACGGTGTAGCCAGCTACGCCGTCACACATGCTTCACGACGTAGCTGGCGTAGCCACATTAGGAAAAAGCTTTTTAAATGCTTGATATGTTAATGTGTATTCGATCATTAGGATGTCTTTTACGATGTTGTTGCTGGAGCCGACGTAGCCACTCCAGGAGAAACATCTGAACTTAATGTCTTTTAGTTATTGTAACCCAAACCTTACTACATCAAGTCAATACTAGACCTAGGCCAATATGTACCTTTAAAAATAAAAAGTTTTGTTCATAAGATTTGGGCTAGCCTGGACGCTTAAGCTCCTGCACTCGATTTGGTCATTTACTGAGTAATGGAGGCCTCGGGTAGACTAACGTTGACCTGTCGCGAAACAGCTTCCTGCACAAAGTTTGTACAATTGCTGGTTCAATGCGACTAGTCAATGTGCAAATTTAGTGAAGAAAAATGTGTTTATTTTTAACGTCATTGTGACTAAAATACAAAATTACTACAAGAATCTTACTATTCAAGTCAGATGCTACTACCTCCTCGTCTGTGGTTGATGTAGATAACTTACAAGGAAAGATTTTGGCATGTTTCTGAACACGGAAAAGTGGTGTAATTTGTACGTGTTTCAATGTAAGTTCAACGGGGTAAGAGCGACTTTTGCCCCTTTTAAAATGGCGGCCCAGTCCCCATGCGATCACAGCTTTTTCGGAGAGTCCGCCCTCTAGTTCCTATATCCTGCTCTATGGCCTAGGACTGATGTTAGGCCTAGGCCTAGGCCTAATGGAAATTTAGAGGCCTAGCCCAGGGCTAAAGTTAGGCTAGGCCTAGGCCCTATTTACGTTTTGGGTTTTCAAATTTAACCTGATGTTAATCCTAGGCAAGGCTAGGTGCAACTACAGAATACAAGGCCACTCTTGAACACCACCAAGCATCCAGATGCGCTGATGCAATGTAGGCCTAGCCTAGGCCTAACATTGTTTAGGCCTATCTTGCACCCTAAACTTTGACTCCACATCGGAGCATCCTCCCATCCACCCCAAGACCGATATTGGTAAAATCATTCACTCTGCATCCACCAGGGTTTGCATTTTGGTGCATCTGCACAGCAAGGGTCAGTTGCACCTCCCAAAAAATTAACCAGTGGAAAGAAGAGGTGAACAGGGACCTTCCACAAAAGTGCTCTACAATCTGAGGGTAAATTGCTACACAGTTTGGAAAATGCATAGTAGTATTGCTATGCAAGATGAAAAATTATTTCCATCACTGCTGCAAAGGAAAATACGGTTGAAATGGAAAGGGAGTTGAACCCCTTAAAGTTCCAGGTGGACCCCTTAAATTCAGTGTTTCATCAGACTTTTAAGGGGTCCAAAAGTCCGGGCTGGGACCCACTAAATTTGGAGCTCAGCGCTAACCCTGGTATCCACTCCAGAATATTGCTTGTGGTCTTAGTATGAAATAGAAAACAATGAGTCATTCTCAAATTAAACTTACCTGCTGTATTCATATTCCCATTTATTGTTAAATCTTTCATGGTTATCTAACACTAATAGCCCCAATTTTTACTCCACATCTGCGTATCCACCCAGAAATACTTACAGCAGACTTAGAAAAAAAATTATGGAAAGTTCCACATGTACAAAGGTATTCTAGATTAACAATGTGTCGTTCTCAAAAGGCTTCCATACTTGTCAAATGCCCTTATTAATCTTGGTAAAAATTTTAACTCCACACCTGAGCTTCCGCGCATCCACCCAGGGAGTGATTCCTATGGACAATTTTCCCAAACTCCGACTTCGCATCCGCTCATCTGGATGCTAAGATACAACCCTTGAGTGAGACTGTATTCTGTAGTTACCCAGTCTGCATTCCGTGCACTTCAATTTGAAGATCTTTCGTGTGGAGCTGGCATTTTCCTTGTTTTCTATTGCTTTTCTTGGCGTAACTTTGGCGTGGGCCTGACAGGGAATGCAATTTGGATAGTTACTCCTAGGCTAGTCTGCATTCTGCTGACCTCACCTAGTATTTGGGTCACTTCAAATGGGGCTTCTCATACTAGGTCAGGAGTATTTGCCAATTGCAAAATTGGGCTATTGCATCTTCAAAAAATTTGACTGGTCTCTATCTTGCTCCAGTTCACATCTACTCCTACTAGGTAGTTGACCTCTATGGGTCATTTATGTTCTTCATTCTAAGAATACTTGCACTTAGGCCTAGGCTAGACTAACATTAGTGTCCAAAAAGACCAAAAATTTTGAATTACACAAACAATCCTGTTTTGTTTTTTAAAAATTCTGTCAAGCTGCTAAATCTTGTTACTAGGATGTTCACGCTGTTTTATGCAAAATAGCATGCATTGCTATTCGATTGTGACAGTCCATAGCTATGGTTCTGGTCACAGGCTTTCGGAGCATTATATATACATATACATAGATTTATATATATATATATGTATATATATATATATATATATATATATATATATATATATATATATATATATATATATATATAACGCTAATGACTACTGTACGGGGAAATCGATATATCGCGGTTTCGTTAAGGCGAAAGAAAAAAACAATAAAATACATTAAAAAATATTTCCCCTTATGGAAACCAGATATACAACAACGCTTTTTCAATGGCCTACCATCCGTACGTGTTAAAAGATACGGGTACGTAACTTGGTCAACATTGAAGTAATAGCATGTAAACCATGTGGTGAAACGGACGTTACCATCCGTTTACGTATTCCTATATAAAAAGCGTGTGATTTCGCAAAGTCGACCTGATTTTTTCCCCTTTTAGACGATTTCCCCTTTTAGGCACATTTTTTCATACAATATTTCCCCTTAATCCCAAATTAGCAATATATATATATATATATATATATATATATATATATATATTATATGTATGTATGTATATATTATATATATATATATATATATATATATATATATATATATATATATATATATATATATATATATATATATATATATATATATAACGTTCATCAGCATTTTACCTGTACTTCAGCCAATGTTGTTTACGTTCTCGTATGTAAACGCTGTAATATACTGTACGTGGGAGAAACAAAACGTCATCTTGCTGACCGAGTTACTGAGCACCTGAGGTCAATCAAACAGAACCTCCCAGGGTTCCCTGTAGCCATACACTTCAATCCCCCGTCAACACGCTCGATACGTGACTTGATGGTTTCGGCGGCCATCTCGTGTTGAGGTTCCGATCGTGACCGCCTAGCTGCCGAAAATCGCCTGATCATGAAACTTGGAACCCTGTCCCCACATGGTCTGAACATTAGACTTGAACTGTTATAACGCAGCAATTCCTGCATTGTTTTGACTTGTGGTAACCACTTAACACTGTCTTTTTTCCTAGCAGCTTTTACCATGCCCAACTTTATTGTGTATTTTTTTAAATTGTACGTTTGGCCCTGTCAACGATTAGTTGCATTTTTGCCACCTGATGAAGGGTTTAAACCCGAAATGTCGTGGAATTTTTCACAAACTTTGAGCACTATTTACTACTTCTTTTTTACCTATATATATATATATGTATATATATATATATATACATATATATATATATATATAAGGTCGATTACTGCGAAGCACTTGTGAAATGTATAGGTCAATGAAAGTAGTAAAAAGTGCTTAAAGTTTAGGAGAAAACTCCGCAACGTTTCGGGTACATACCCTTCATCAGGCGGCAAAATATCAACTGATCAGTAAAACGCGATTCAAATGAAACAAACAAACACGTGCCTACACAACTTGACCGACGCACGTGTGTTGGCCGCGCTCACAGAGTGTGTATGTATAAAGTGAAACAACGCAGTAAAACAATGCAACTGCGTTAGCTACAGTAAAGCTACGCAACTGCATGAAATAGAAAAAACTGCGCAACTGCGTTAAATAACTAAAAGCTGTAATGACGCAACCTAAAACGATTGACGCGCTTACAGAGTGTGTATGTACACAATAAAGCAACGCAGTGAAACAATGCAACTGCGTTAAATACAGTGCAGCTACGCGACTGCGTGAAATACAAAAAACTGCGCATTTGCGTTAAATAACTAAAAGCTGTAATGACGCAACCTAAAACGATTGACGCGCTCACAGAGTGTGTATGTACATAATAAAGCAACGCAGTGAAACAATGCAACTGCGTTAAATACAGAAAAGCTATGCAACTGCGTAGGATCTTGTTGGAGGATTTCTACGTTCCTATAAATGGACTGAACAATGGGACGTACAAATCCGGTTAGGAACGTAGAACTCCTCCAACAAGATCCTTCTACTCGTGAGTAGTTCCCTGAACCACCTATCACGGCATTTAGAAATGAGAAAAATATTTCTAATCACTTAGTTCGGGCCTCTCATCCCCGACCATTAATGCCCGACGCTCCGGGGACATATCCTTGTAATCGCGTCAGGTGTAATACTTGCCAAGTAGTTAGCCATGACAGGATTCTCTCTGTTGTGGGTCCCAACAACAACCGCTTTAATATTAACCAGCATTTTACTTGTACATCCTCTAACGTAGTGTACATTTTAACTTGTAGGCGTTGTACCATTTTGTATGTGGGTGAAACGAAACGTCGCCTGGCTGATCGAGTTACGGAACACTTAAGATCCATCAAGCAAAACTTTCCTGGCTTTCCAGTAGCTAATCATTTCAACGGCAGCAATATCATGCCGACGTTCTGACCGCGATCGTTTAATTGCAGAAAACCGGTTAATTATGAAGCTCGAGACCCTCACCCCTAATGGACTGAATGTTAAACTTGAACTTTTGTAACTGTTTTATTGGAGGTTTGGCCGTGACCATTCCAAACGCTTTTAATTTTCTTGCCAAACGCGTGCTCTTTTTTTTTTTTTTTACATGACCGTCTTTTTTCAATCGTTTTAGATCCCGTCATGACAGCTTTTAGTTATTTCACGCAGTTGCGCAGTTTTTTTGTATTTCACGCAGTTGCGTAGCTTTTCTGTATTTAACGCAGTTGCATTGTTTCACTGCGTTGCTTTATTGTGTACATACACACTCTGTGAGCGCGTCAATCATTTTAGGTTGCGTCATTACAGCTTTTAGTTATTTAACGCAGTTGCGCAGTTTTTTGTATTTCACGCAGTTGCGTGGCTTTACTGTAGCTAACGCAGTTGCATTGTTTTACTGCGTTGTTTCACTTTATACATACACACTCTGTGAGCGCAGCCAACGCACGTGCGGCGGTCGAGTTGTGTAGGCACGCATTTGTTTGTTTCATTTGAATCGCGTTGTACTGATCAGTTGATATTTTGCCGCCTGAAGAAGGGTATGTACCCGAATCGTTGCGGAGTTTTCTCCTAAACTTTAAGCACTTTTTACTACTTTCATTGACCTATGTATATATATATATATATATATATATATATATATATATATATATATATATATATATATATATATACACATATATATAAATATATTTATATACATATATATATATATATATATATATATATATATATATATATATATATATATGTATAGATATATATATATATATATATATATATATATATATAATATACAGTATATAATTCACTAATTCCCCACTTGGGGGGAAAAGTCGATCATAAGGCAAAAACAAAGATCGGGCAAAAAAATCATTTCGCCTTAGTTTTCTCATACTTTTTATATTGAAATACGTAAACGTATGGTAACATCCTTTCAAACACACAATCTGTTAGGGCTGTGGCGGTTAAACAGTTAACCAGTTAACCGACCAATCGATCGATCGGTTAAAGGACCGCCAAATGTTGTTTTTTTTAACCGTTTTTGTATCCTAATAAATCTGTCGCCGCAGTTCACTATTATACCTAAACTCGTCTATGCAGTAAACCGCAGAAGTTGCTTGCCCCAAACCACGTAACAATAGGTAAACTTTGAATGAAAAATTACAAAAGGTTTAGAAAAGGCCTTTATAATGCCAGTTGCACAGTCTGCATTGCCCAACTTCGAGTGGCATGTTGATCCATTCGCCCCGTTCTCTGAGAGTGTTTTGCCGAAAAAATGTGACAATAGACTCTTTCACGCAACTTTTGAAAAGGATTAAAAATTATCAAAGGTGCAGAGATTAAACTATGCAGTACATGCTACAACAATCCAACATACCTTTTAAAGTGTGGAGCATCGTAAACTTGATAGATAAGACTTAAAATGTTACTTTTAGACAGCAGAAAAATATGTGCTTAATTATCCTTCATTATAAATGCACTTCAGGAATTTTCCCGGGTGTAACTTCCAAGGTGACGTGTTTACAGATCATCAGTCTCAAAATGTATGCAATCTGCACAAAATAGTGACCAAGCTATGTAGTTCTGGGCTTAATTATGCAACCCTGGCTTGCAAGCCTTGTAGGTGCAACTAAAATATTTGTAACTAAGCCTCCCCATTTAAGCTGACTTAACAATTTTAACAAGTGATGATTAAACATTTTTTATAATTTTTTCAACGTTAGTATAATTCCTGGAAAAGTTTCAACCCCCAAAATTCGCTAAGATGAGTGAAATTCTTTCCGCCATTTCATTTATTAACCCCAAATTATAAAATATGGAGTATTCCAATGGTGAACTTCATGCATAATCATATTATTTTCAAACATAATTAGCACAGCAGGTTGGACATGCTGTACGAACCGGCGCACTGTACATAGGTGCATTGTACAGTACAGCACAGTATTTGTAATTAGCAGAGCTGATTGAGCTTGCTGAACGAAATGGGCCGGCCGGCCATGTGCTTCGCTGCTTTGCACATTGCATGAACGATTGTTCATGACATACCATACGTACATTGTACAGTACAGTACAGTATTGTGTACGAGACTACTATGTACGAGTCTCGTTATAACATACAGTACTGTATGAGGGTAGCTGTCCTTGGTGTTTGCACCGGGTCCAAAATTCGGAACCAGGTACCTGAAGTTGATGGTTGGTCGGGTACCCGGGTACCCGAAAATATAACTTCTGTTAGGGTACAAGTTTGTTGTAAAGTCATAATAAGAAATTTTGCTTTGCATGTTGATATTATATAATACCATCTTACGTATGGGCATGACAAGTGTTCTTAGGCGTGTGCGTGATAAATTTTGCCAGGAAAAAGTAATATTTTAGGCGTTCTGTCACACGTGCAAACTATGTTATTGAAACTTTGGATCGGGGTAGTAATTTCAGAACCGGGTCCTGACATTTTCAGTCGAGTCCCTTGGTACCCAGGTACCCGGTGCAAACACTAGCTGTCATTATCGAAAAGTTTCGCCGTTCATTATTACGAAGAAACTAGTATTTTCAGTTGGTATTAGGTAAAAAGGCATGCGATGTAAGATAAGTTAAAATTCAACGTTACCCTTTTTTACGGAGCATGCAGTAATACATATGGGTAAAAATTTTCACACCATCAAGACATAACGGTGCTGGAATTCTTAGCAGACACAAGAAGGCCTATATTACGTATAAATTGCAGCAAGGTCACAAGGCACACTATAGTACGCTGTATGTGGTACGTTTGTGCTCGACACTGCTCGAGGCGTGTGTAAAACTGTGTCGCTGTAGCCCAAGTGCGTCTTGAACTGTGATAATGCCAGTGATGTCCATAGGCTTCTCATCTTACGGTGCTAAGTTAGACCGCAAAAATCTTGAAAACTGTAATCAGTGGCATAACAAAAAGTATGCATGTTTGTGAAAAGTTCGAATAAGTGTGTGATTCGCCCTTGCGTACGGACTGCTTGCCAAAACATCGCAAATATAAATGCAAACGTTTTAACTTGCACGCTGCTTTGACGGTCATCACTTCTGTCGCCATTTTAAGTGTATAAACCTTGGTATTTAAAGCAGTATTTAAAGTAGTGGAGCACAAATGACATGGCAAGAAATTGTTCATCTCACAAAACTGTGCCTCAATTTCATGTATTTTGAATGGTATGGCCAGTTTTATGAACAATGTGAAGGTCAGGCAATGGGTTCCCCCTTATCTCCTATCATGGCTAATATCTTTATGGACCATTTTGATACTATAGCCATAGCCACTCATAACTTGAAGCTCACGGTATGGTTCAGATATGTTGATGATACCTTTGTGGTATGGCGACATGGTCGTGAAGAACTAGACAAATTTCTAAATCACTTGAACAATCAACACACTGCTATTCAATTTACCGTGGAATTGGAAAACCATGGGGTTATTCCTTTTCTGGATGTCAAGGTACAAAAAACTGATAGCAAGCTATCTTTTTCAGTGTACAGGAAACCTACACACTCTGATCAGTACCTTCACTTCTCCAATCACCATGTCTCTGCCAGAAATAGTGTGGTTAACACTCTGGTACATAGAGCTTTAACACTTTGTGATGAGGATAAAGTATCCAATGAACTTGATCACATTACCAAAACCTTCCATAAAAATGGTTACCCCACCCACTATGTGCACAGAGCTGTGAAGAAACAAACCCAACAAATAACAAAAAAGAAGGCAAGTGAAGAGTATAACAAAGGCCTCACCTTCATGCCCTATATCAAAGGAGTGTCTGAGAGGATAACCAGAATCTTGAATTGCGCAGGAGTTAAACCTTCTATTCCCGATCTCAAAACTATGGGATATCCTCAGCCAGCCCAAAGACCCCTTGCCCAAAAACCACACTGCTTGTGTTTACTCAATTCCATGTAGATGCGGACAACAGTACATTTGTCAAACAAAACGCCCACTCAGAGTAAGAGTAGCTGAACATAAGAGAGCTACTTACAGAACAAGGTAAGGTGGAAGGTTCTGCTTTGGCTGAGCATGGTCACTGCAATAACCACACACCTCAATGGGCAGATGCGAAAAGCATTGTTAAAGTTCAACATTTAGGGATGCAGCTAATTAGAGAGGCTCCAGAGATTAGGGTCAAGGAAAAATCCACTATTAACAGGATGGATGGGAAAGATATCAGCCACACATGGAACAGTCTTTTTGCATCCAATCATGGTCCTTTCTCACTTGCCTCATCCAGTGAGAACACAGATAAATCGGCCAATCAGAGCACAGAATCCGCAATTCAACTGTCCAATCAGAACTCAAACATCAGCCAATCAGAACACAGAATCCACCAGTCAGTGTTGCAGACTTCACTGCACTTGCTTACTTGCATCAAACCCTCTGACCAAGGGGTACTTATTGCAATCAAGGAAAATTTACACTACTCGGAACTTACACTCACAAACCCTATCGGCAAAGCGGTAGGAATCAAAGTCACACTTCAGACCGGTCAGCACTTACACATCATTACAACCTACGAGTCTCCGACTAAGGCTGCATTTCCTACACAATTTTACCTTCAACTGATCAACACTTATTCAAATTTTGTGATACTTGGTGACCTCAACGCTGAACATACTGAATTAGGCTGTCGCACTACAAACACCAGCGGTAGGGAACTTTACCAAATACTTGACTCGACCGAGGTTATTTGCCTCAATGATGGTACTCCGACTTCTTACCCAGACAATGGGACTTCACTAGAACAACTTGACTATTGCCTAATATCTCCATCACTCAATCACCGTGTTACCGACTTCAAAACTGGAGAGGACTTAGGCTCGGACCACCTACCTCAACTACTTACTATTGCACTTACTGCCAAACGACTGACAAGGCCACCCAGACTAAACCTACAGAAAGCAAACTGGACGAAATACAGACAATATATAACCGACAACATTCATGAACGGACCCCGACAACTGTACATGAAATTGAGGAAAGGGCAACCTCACTTACTCGACTTATTACTTCAGCGACACAGATTTCAATTCCGACCTACACAGGACGTAGGAGATTTCAACTCCCTCAACGGATTCTACACATTATTAGACAGAGACGCAAACTTCGACGTATTTACCAAAGGACTAGAAACCAGCATGTACGTGTGCTAATCAACCAACTGAGATGGAAAATCACTGAACTGATAAGGACGGCAAATCAACAGGAATTTGACAATAGGGCTAAACAACTAGCTGACAAAAAAGACCCACGGGACTTCTGGAAAACTGTTAAACGGATTTTAGGGAACAAGACTGTTAGGAGACCAATACCAATGCTGAGATACAGTGACACTTTAATTACTACAGACGAAGACAAGGCGGACTGTTTTAGGGAATACTTTAAGACTGTACACACTCTACCACAGGACCCAAAATTTAACCACAACATTTACCAACTGGCTAACTTCTTACGTACAGGATACCCGGACACTTATTCACCTAGACAGGACATAGACCCAAACGAGGACGCCGACTCGGGCATCAACAAAACTATCACCGCGAGTGACATCACTGACGTTTTACGACGTACTTCTAATACCTCTCCAGGAGAAGACCAAATTCAATACATGCACTTAAAAGCCGCACCTCAAATTTTCCTTCAGGAACTCTGTAGACTCTATACTGCTTCCATCCAAATTGGCTATATTCCCAAATTATGGAAACAAGCCGTCACAATTTTACTTCCTAAACCCAGCAAACCGCATCACGCAGTCAGTTATCAGCCGTACCAAAAGAGCTTTCTTTTCTTGTGAGAATATGCATGACGTTTCATGACGTCATAGCTTATTAATACACAATTAGATAAAACTTGCAGTTTTCGAAGGTTGATTTTAAAGTAATTAAGGCTTTTCAGTTCTTGCAACTAACTGAATTTCACTAAAAACAAGTCTTAAAAGTGATTTCTCTTAATGACAGGCATTTACAAGCAACAAAAGGTGCATTTTGGCCATATTTTGACAATGCAACGTAACTGTGTCTAAACTGTTCAGAAAAGTAAATTTTTTTCATTTAGTCTTGCCATTTCCAATGTTTAAAACTTGCATATTCGGTGATAAAATTCTTCAGCCACATTTTACTACAAATTTCTTTGAAAATCATTCTGTAATGAAGTCAAGTTCACGGTAAATACAGGGGGACTCATTCACGAATGGCTTCTTCACCATTCATTCTTTGCACAGTTTACTACTGCACTACAAGTACCGAATGCGCGAACAAATTTCGCGGCAAAACGGTAAAATCGCGTACCCTTTCAATAAGTAAGGAAAATTGGATAAATGATGTCAGGTATGAGGTACATAGGTAAAATGGTTATATACACACTACAGGCTCTGATAAAGAAAGATCGAGTGTCCAATTACTGGCTAATAACAAAGCACAACATCCTGTATATGGAGTCAGTATGACAATGCACAGCCCAGCCATAGGGCCATACTGTGTAAATGTATTAGCAGTGCTTTATATACACTGGTCAAACTTGTCCAGTGTAAGGCCTCTGTAGTGAGTGTGTTCATGTGGAGTTGGCTACAAACTATCCCCACAGATACCTTAAATTCACAGGGAAATTTTTTTGACAAATAACAAAGAATATAAATAACGTTAAAGCTGATACTGTAAGGCTGTTACTAACTACACTGGATACATTACAAGATTTAATACAGTAAATGAAACTGCATGGTTCTCACTCTTGTCATACCAACAAAGTAGGCTACCCCCATTTCCTTGATTTTGGAGGGAATGCCGAGGGGGTTTGACTGTCCTAGATGGACTGTGGATTCTATTAACTTTTAGCTTACTTACAATCATAAGTTAATCATTTTGGGGAGGCTTTGCCAAAGCTTTGAAACTTCTACTAAAATTACAACCCAGGCTGTTAAAGTGTAAACCTACCAGAAGAGAAATGGTGCATGAATGAGTGATTTAAGCATTAGACCAAGAAAACCTATATTAGCAGTTTTCCAGCACTGAAGAAGGAAATTAAACCTAATTGGGGATAGCTTTAACCCCCCCCCCCCCCGAACAAAAAAAAAAACAAACAAGAAACTTCCTGCATATTATCATGCCGCACTTACCATATCCTGCTACTGGAGGTCATACGTATATTGCTGAGTACTGTCTGCCAGTCTTCCTTTGAACAATATTGAAAAATAATGCTATGGTTGCTTGTTGCTGGTTCCTTTTTTGGATATGCATGACTGTACTGGGTAGTGTCAGCACAAATTGTAACATGTTTCCCCCAAAGCCAGCCTAAGCCTTTCAGGTAACACCCATACTAGTTAACTAGCTGCAAATCACTATCCCTGCCATTTAGAATGTTCCAGGATATCATTATTGACATAAACAAACACCTGTTTTAACAGTAATTCTGATATTTTCTATTTCTTCAACATACCATTTCAAAGCATTAGCATTACCCTATATATAGTTATATAGCAAAATTTGCCCATTTCACTCTAAGATCTCAGGCTAAGTCTTCATGACTGGCCATGAGTTACCTTGGTAGCCTACTCGTAATTGGCACTGAAAAGTATGCTACCCACAGTAGAAAGAGAGTCAATTAAATCACCGCAATGCCATGAAAGTGACTCATCTGCTTTTATCGCATAAAATTAGACTAACTTTGAAACATTATGCACCCTATGGACTGAAAAAATCTAAGAATCCATTCCCCCTGTCAGCCACTGCACTCAGAATTTATATTTAGCAGTATGCTATGCACACTCACACAGTACACTTCACAACACACTCACACTGGGCCCAACTGTCGATACTGTAGGCCTGTCATGTTACAGTTGGAACGTATAGGAGCAACACTGGAAGTAAATTAGCACTTGCCACGATCCTAAGGATTCTCAATTTTCAAAAACTTTTAACTAGCTAATTTGGCTTTAAATGAACTGATAGAACTTTTGTGTAGTACACTGACGTGTATTATATTACGTACACACAAAGTGCATCGCTGTACCTACACTAACGTCTAATACAAACATGTATAAATGTACACAGAAAATAATCGAATAGCAAACGAAGTTTCGAGGCGATAATATACTATCGTAACATTATTTCCAATCGCAAAATTGGTACCAATAGAAAGCGTAGATTCTTGGCTAATCAATTTCGCCAAATTTCTCTGTTTTTTATCCTGTAATGAAGTCAAGTTCACGGCAAATTTGTGACCATTTTTTATCCCTTCAAAAATGCTACCTTACTTTAACATGTGATTTACCAAAAATTACGGGGAAACATAGAGTATTTACAATTTTATCTAAAAATAAGAGTTTTAGAATTCGAATTATCTCGTCACCGTGATAGGTTACGCCTTCTTTTACATTATTCATCGATTTAAACTTAGCATGTGTGAAGTATCAGTTTCGCGAAATTCCATCGGTTGCTTTGAGTTTTGGGGGCGGGGCTACAAGAAACCTGGATTTTCAGCTCATTATCTCGCTCGTTGATAACCGGCTGCACTAGCCAAAGAATTACCGGCCTATTAGCTTTCTTCCAGTGGTAGGAAAATGCCTGGAAAAAATTATTGCCAAAAGGCTCTCTGCTTACTTAGAGCAGCGAAAACTTCTCCCGCCTTCTCAAGCAGGCTTCAGACGGAAGAGGAATACAACAGACCAACTTTTTAGACTTATACAAAGTACTTCTTCTCTCAGACGTAAAGGACAACACACCATGACTACTTTTTTTGACGCCGAAAAAGCATTCGACAGAATGTGGCATGACGGACTACTTCTCAAAATGAGAAAATTCAATATACCAACGACTTTTACCAGATGGATTGCGAACTTTTTACAGGACAGGCAGGCTCGGTACAGAGTCGGGACACACTTTCCAGACCACTACACATCACCATAGGGACACCACAGGGCAGCACCATTAGCCCTATACTTTTCATCATGTACGTAGCTGACATTCCACAACCTCAACCAAAACGACTGACTTACTTATCCCAATTTGCAGATGACATCGCAATTTGGGCTACCTCCAGCCAAGCTGACAAGGCGGAAGGAAAACTTCTTGAAAACAATACGTCACATTTTTCTATATCTACAATGTGCCGTTGGTTCAAAATGTCGTGAGTTTAGAAATCAGATGGGAACTAATAATTTGACCATATACTTTAGTACAAATTTTAAACAAGTCCTATTATTACCTTCCATGGCTTTGTGTCCAAGTGTGCCGTAACGTGTGCATTGGAACCCCCCCCCCCCCAAAAAAAAAGAAAAGAAAAAAAAACTTCCAGTTTGTTTGTCACTGCAAATTCTGTACTGTGATGTACCTCAACCATGTGTTCAAATTTCTCGTAAACTGCTTTCTTGTTACCTTATGAAAAATCCACTACCTACTCTACCTTCATGATAATGACAGTAAAAATTTCTAATGCACCTCCTGGCTGAGATTTCACCAGCACAGTACCGTTAAAAATGTACGGTAAGATATGGCAGACACTGTGCACCTACGAACGTTCATTCGTTCGTTGCTGCCTGGGTGCCCTCTCTGTCTGACATGTTGTGCATACTGGAGCAAAGCACATGACTTTGGCACATTCCACTTTTCGTGACTGGGGGGTACGTAAAATACTGGGAAAATATTTTGCTCTTTTTTGCCATATATTAAGGAAACTTTGGACGTAAAAAAATTGCAAGTAGTTTGAATAGCAATAAAAAATTACGAGCAACATAAAGATGGGAATCATTTTAGTATGTAAGGTAGAACCAGGATAGAAGTAACAGGAAAGAAGATTTTTTTTCGCGGGCACAGAGCGAAAAATACACCTTGAAAGAATGTGTGTGATTTTAAATCTGATGGAGTGAATTTTGCTTCAGAAAAAAGTTTCTCCCCCAAAAATACAAAGTTTTGCGATTGATTCGAGACAAAAGAATATTGTGGTTTAAATAAGTGCATACCTTATGTAGACATAACTGTATTACCAAAATTTACCTCTTTAGACCATGAAATCGTGTCATGTTAATGTTAGTGATAACTTGACAAGTATGAAATCTAGCAATATCGAAAGTCAAGCCACGTGCCGTATATCCATTTGGGTATGTGTTTATAGGGCAGAGATATGTGTAAACTTTCTAGTAGGTCTTTCGCGCTACTTCTGGGTCTTAATTTTGGAACGGTAACCATCTACACGCCCTGCGTGCAAGTGTATATGAGCTGTCTTTTTATGTTCATTTCTAGAGATAGGCTAGGCATACAGTATAGCACTGTAGGCCTATGTTGTTTCATTATCTAGTCTAGGGAGGCTTGATGTTAGAAACATGCATCGTGGGGCTTGTTTCTGGTGAAAAGTGCAATTTAACAAAAGCATGGTATGGAAACAGACAAAAGCAACTCCATGTCAACATAAACGTGAATGAGATGAGGGTAAATACATTTTGTTAGTTGCAATAACCATCCTATTTCACGAAGATGAAAAGGGAAAGATTGAAAAACGCTACCCGGGTAGTAACAGCATCGGTCGGGTACCCGGGTACCCGATGATGCAAACTCTACTAAATTCGTCGGGCTTCCGTCAAAAATCACGAAGAAAAAAGTAACACATCCGAAAGTTCATACTATGAAATTTTTAATGAAAGACACGCAAATTCTGTGCATCCGAGATTCTGTTTTATGTTTGGAGTTGCATTCCACGGCGGGGCTTTATTCTTTGTGACCATGAAGATATGAAATGCGGGATTTTCAAAGGGTTGGGCAGGTCAGCTGGGTGAGGTGTTCAGTTGTTCACCAGGTTTGTGTTGGAAGGCGAATCTCATCGGTGTTCATCCACGCTGACTCTGGTATAGGGCCCGACCTTGAAATGTTTACATGTGGTATCACGAGTGCAGCCAGTATAGATTGTCCGCCGAGCGGGCAACGTGAATTAAAGAGGGCTTGCTGAACTCTGTGTATGTGTGTGGCATGCATACATACCTAACGCTTAGCTTTCTGTTTGCATCTTGAGACGCGTCTATTACCGTAGGTATGAGCATGACAGTACCACAGGCGTTCGAAACATTACGTACATATATTACACACACTATATATATATATATAATGTCTTATTATATATATATAGTGTGTAGTATATGTACGTAATGTTTCAAACACCTGTGGACAGTACTATACCGAGAAGGTAGTACTAACATGGCTCGTAGTTTTGCCGTGACAGGGTTTCGCAAATAAGCTTGTGGTTTCACGGCACATTGAATTAACAAAAAGGCGATCGTTTAAGTAACATTTTTTCAGGGTACCGGAGGAAGTTTTGAACATGGGAGCTGTTTTTTGAACGTTGCGGTCTTCTTGTTTTTGAAGTTTGAATGTCGCGGGCCACGACGTTCAAAAGCCCCAGACAAAACCCTGTATTAATATATATTTGGGCCAAAATATATTTCACAATCTATTACGCTCCTCCTTACCTCCACTGTTACTACTATTGGACAGTCCATCTACCGTGGAATGATCACTGGCGATGAATGTCCCGACAAGAGGGCACTCTTCCATCATATGTAGACTAACCTAACTCATTACGAACGGAATGGTCAATTTGTTTTTAGTTTAGCTCTGTATTTTGTGTATTTTTCACCTAGCTTTGATCCTCTAGGACTATCCTGCCTTCTCCTTCTGGGATTAGAAGTGGTTTTCCAAAACTTTATGGAAGTTTGATGAGTATAATTTTTTTTTATTAGGTTTTTCAAGCGTTTTGCTTTTGCAGCCTTTTCTGAAACGCTGGTCTCTTATGTTGGTGTGGTTAGGCTTGTTTGCTAGTCATTAGCCTTAGGTCCATTCATAGACATCGATAGTTTTTGTTTTATGTAGCCTTGTTAGCCCAGGGTCTTGGGTTCACGTTTTTTACATGTGAGGGTTTTTCTTTCCCCATCCCCTTCTTCCCTTTTTTAATCTTCTGCCATTCGCGGGTTGTTGTTCTGGCTAGACCTGTTCCAGTTGACTGCCTCCATTTGGTCCTTCTATACCCAGTTACACAGGTTGCTTGTAAAGCTGTTGTCTTTTGTGTTTTGCCTGACCATTCTTTAGTGTTTGCACTGCGCCCTTTGTTAGGGTATTTTTAATCCGTCCAGGGCTTGAAGCGTAAGTGTTTCGAGGGATTTTCAATCCTCTCACTCCTTTTTACAGGTGGGCTTTTGTATGCTCATGCCTTTCAGGCTTTTCCTTTTTGCTACGCTGTTACGTAGGACGGGTTACAGATTTTTGATTCCTTGTAGGTAGGCAAGGAATCTATGCGATGGTGATGTCGTGTATGTGTGTGCCCATGGTGTGCACAGTCATGATATGTGTATGTGTGCACTCACCAACATGGCCTTAGTGGGTACCGGGACAGCGGGCTCCGCTCTCACGCTTCTTTCCCAGCTCGTGCGTGGCTCGAAACTGGCGTAGCTGCCCAAAAATTTGGTCACTGCAAAGAGAAGTCACGCACAGCTGCACTTGTCTGCCTTGGAGCGCAGCCCACCCTCAAGCATGTCCCTCTACTCTGCTCCTTCGCAGGCAGCTTCACTGCTGGAAAATCTCCTTGCATGCCCTACGGGGTCCTTTGCCAGTACCCCATAAGGCATCGAGTGTACGTATGTGACACTTTTGCTTGTAAACATGATATCTCAAGAAGGGTAACTCCGAAGGATCTCGTACTTGGCATGTAGATTGCCCATATTGCCCATATTTTTGGTGGAGTTCAAAGGTCATTTGGGGTTACAGGAGGTCAAAATGTCAAAACCTTGGTAACACAATATCTCAAGAAGGGTAACTGTGAGCTATCTCATACATGGCAGGTAGGTTGCCAATATTAAGTAGATGATCCCTATTCCTTTTGGAGGAGGTCAAAGGTCATTTGGGTTCACAAGAGTTCAAATGGTAAATACCCTGGAAATTGCTTGTAAACATGATATCTCCAGAAGGGTAACTGTGAGGGATCTCATACTTAGGATGTAGATTGCCCATATTGAGTAGATAATCTCTATTCTTTTTGGGTGGAGGTCAAAGGTCATTTGGGGTCACCAGTGGTCAAAAGGTCAAAACCTTGTAAACACTATATCTCAAGAAGGGTAACTGTGAAGGATCTCATACTTAGCATGTGAATTGCCCTTACTGAGTAGATAATCTCTATTATTTTTGGTGGAGGTCAAAGGTCATGTGGGGTCACCAGAGGTCGAAAGGTTAAATCCTTGTAAACATGATATCTCCAGAAGGGTAACTGTGAGGGATCACATATGAACCATGGAGATTTTCCATATTGAGTAGATAATTCCTATTGTTTTTGGTGGAGGTCAAAGGCCATGTGGGGTCACCAGTGGTAAAAAGGTCAAAACCTTGTAAACAAGATACCTCAAGAAGGGTAGTTGTGAGGGATCTCATTCTTAGCATGTGCATTGCCTATATTGAGTAGATAATCTCTATTGTTTTAGATGCAGGTCAAAGATCATTTGGGGTCACCAGTGGTCAAAAAGTAAATCCTTGTAAACACAGTATCTCAAGAAGGGTAACCGTGAAGGATCTCATACCTAGCATGATGATTGCCCATGTTGAGAAGATGATCCCTATTGTTTTTGGTAGCGGTCAAAGATCATTTGGGGTCACGTGAGGTCAAAAGGTTAGAACCTTGTAAACATATTTCAAAAAAGGTAACTGCAAGAGATTTCATACTTAGCATGTGGATTGGCAATATTGAGTAGATGATCCCAATTATTTTTGGTGGAGGTCAAAGGTCATTTGAGGTCAGCAGAGGTCAAAAGGTCAAAACTTTGTAAACTATATCTCATGAAGAGTGTGAGGGATCTCATACTTAGCATGTGGATTGCCCATATTAAGTAGATGATCCCTATTATTTTTGGTAGAGGTCAAAGGTCATGTGGGGTGACCAGAGGTCAAAAGGTGAAAACCATGAAAATACAATCTCTCAAGAAGGATACCTGTGAGGGATCTCACACTTGACATGTGTATTGTTCGAATTGAGTAGATGATCCCCATTATTTTTCATGCAGGTCAAAGGTCGTTTGAGGTCACAAAAGGTCAAAACTTAGTAAACATATTTTAAGGAGGATAACTATGAGGGATCGCATACTTGGCCTGTGGATTGTTCATATTTAGCGTGTAGGTCATTTTGGGTCACAAGATTTCAAAAGCTTTTGACCTTAGTAACATGATACAGTATCTCAAGTAGGATAACTGTGAGGGATCTC